>CM043718.1:39261235-39861235 GCA_023969325.1 Oryzias curvinotus
TTACACAGAGAAGGGGCAGCCATTTGCTCAGCAGTGGTTAACCAGCTGCTTGTTTAAAAAATGTCATGCCCCCCCCCCCCATAACGCAGAAACAGAGCATGAAACACGATTGTCGCTGCTTCCTATTTCTATAATAACACATCTTATCTGTCCCAAAATATGTATTACTACAAAAATAACATTAATACACACAAGGCAAAGCTATTTCCTCACAAAGATTTGTGTGCTGTTACTGTGTATTATTAAATATTAGTACATAAATATGCTATTTTTGGTATATATATATATATATATATATATATATATATATATACACAGACCAGGCACCTTTAGTGCATTCTACAACACGCTTTCAGCATACAGTGTTCTCACTGGACTGTTGCTACTACACACTAGTGCACATACTCACAGTTGGCAGAGGCTCAGTGCGAAATGTCAAAGTGGGGTAAATCTCGCGAATCTTGCTCCAGGCTTTTATTTCACAGTTCTATTCTGATATATGAAAGACTTGGTGTCATGGAAATCCTGCAGCACACAAAGCACAGTTGTTGATTCCTCCTTCATTATCACTTTAAAAATGGTTAGCACTTCCCTGAATTGAAATGGACACTACACACATGTCACTGCCATCATCTGGTTTATCTTTATCTTTTGTGACCATTGAACGTATGTTTTGTATAAAGAGCCCAAAAACGGAGTAAGATAATTCAGGCGTGAATGCGAGAGTTTTAAACACGGAAGCCTGAAATGTGCATTTGCACGTACATCAAACCATCTATACATAACCAACCCACATAAACTGGACTACCTGCATAAATTTAGTCCCATCTTTGTGGGTTAACATGTCTCATCCTTGTTCAAATGTGAGTGTTGCTTCCAGTGTGGTAGCTGACCTTTTGGAAAAATGTCCAAATGAAACTGTTTTCCAAGATTTGTTTTCCATCGCTGTCTCGTACTGTCAGTCAGGAAAACGTCTGCGTTTCCACATCATTCAGCATCACTTTTGCATTTGGTCTCATCCACTAATTGAATGCAGTGTATCTCAGGTTTCTATGAAGCTCTTACATTTTTTGTGATGTTGTTAAAAGGCTGTATGACATAAAAAAAAAATGATGATAATGTTTGAGGTGGCTTCAATATTAATTATCCGGCCCCTCATCTTAATGTTGCACATTGGTTGCTATTGGACTTCAATATCAGTGTCTTTGAACTTAGTCTGATCCGCTTGTTCGGCTCCAGATGTGATTTCTTCTCTACGTCCTTTTTGTTTTTGTATGAACAACATTGTGTGAATTACTGTTACAATGACCACCTTCTTTTTTTATGCACCCTTCGCACATATTGTTTCTCCAAATACACCAATTGCTGTGTGTATTTTGCTGTAGTGTGCCTTTGAACGACTCAACACAGTCTTTGTCACACTGTCACTGCATTAACCACTTCACACATTAAGTACCATTAAATCCAGGACTCAGCTTAATTTAGCGTCAGAAATAACATTGAAACAGTTTTTTTAATATATGATTGGAATAAATTCATGGCATTGAGGAGTTAACGTTAGAAATTTGAATTAACAGAGAACCATTGTGTTCTCATTACTGTGTGTTGCATGCATCGCATTTGTTTATAACTTTCAGGCAGTCCTTTTAAAATCATAGCAACAAGAACACCACCACTCAACATGTCACCTGCAATGTGAGGGGCTGTGATAGTGATCACTGCACCCCTATTACAGTCTGTGATTATTTCAGAATTTGTCTTCTGTTGTGATGTTAGTGGGGTGTACAGGCTGATGATACAGGGCTTTCCCTTGCACATCAGGCAAATTACTCTTATTGATCTGAATAAATATTAACAAATTCATGGTCTAAAAGTTGAATCAGCTCAGCATGCACATCTGCATTTTTCTACTTTAGCTTCACCCCTGGAATCTCATTTATTAGTCCTAATAAATGTAAATTCAAGATTCAAGAAGATTCAAGAACAACTTTATTAATCCCAGAAGGGAAATTTAGTTGCAGTAGCAGCACTAAGGAAATGGTGGGGGGGGGGGGGGGGGGGTTGAGACAAACACAGACACTAAATATACAGGGAGTAAAAAGGACAAAAATTGAATAAAATACAATTAGAAAAGTGTAGTCTGTGACTAGAATTTTCATGTACATCCGAGTCTGCCAGATGAGTTGTGGAGTCTAATGGCTGATGGCAGGAATGACTTCCTGTATCGTTCTCTGGCACAGCGAGGGTGTATGAATCCACCGCTGAAACTGCTTCTCAGGTTGTCCACCTCCCTGAAGAGGGGTTGGGAGGGCTTGTCCATGATGGTCCCCAGTTTAGCCAGTAGTCTGTCCCCAACCACCTCTTCCAGCTTGGCAGGCTTGAAGCCAATGACAGACCCTGCTTTTTAAATGTCCAAATTTAACGTCCAAAAGCTGATACTTCATTTTATCTGGCTGCCTGCTCTACATCGCAACCTTTTTATACATCACAACTTTTTTAATGGAAAAGAAATCATGAGGAACTCCTCAGAGACTGAAAGGAAAAGGAAGGTGCCCAAAGTGTCATGATTCACTAGGCGAAACAGATCCAGATGCTGGAACCCAGAAGGAACACAGGAGAGAGAGATGGTGAGTAAGGAATTTATTTTCCTGGATGAGAGTTAGTGGGCGAGTATTCTCGAATTCTCCGATGGTGGGATGGTTACTGGCGTGGCGGTCGGGAGTTGTGCTCGGAGTCGTGACTTGGCTGGAGTTGAGGCGTGGCTGGAGGCTCAGGTTCCTTGGTGAGGATTAGTCTGCTCATTGAAATGGCGAGACCCAGGTAGACACTCTTGGTTATAAGTTATATAGACAAGATGGAGAGATGAGGTCAACATAGAACAAAAGCGTAGAGAGCAAAATACAAAACTTGAGACCAGCCTAAGCACCATGAGGGGGAACAAACTGGCGATGAATGTTGGAGTTGAATGTCCTTAAGAAGGCGGGTAGGGTAGGTGATGAGGTTGAGTGTCCCACAGCTGGGTCCAATCAGGAAGGCAGAGCAAAGAGGGGAGGGGGGAGGAGAGATGGCCAGAGGCACCATGACACAAAGAGCCTCTTGGGATATTATTAAAACAAAAAAAAGTTAAAACTGGTTTTTTTCAGCAAAATGGCTCACAAACAACCTTAAAACAGTTACTCTCACTAAATGCAAACGCAATGACTTAACATACATCCCTTACCCACAAACCTGCACCCAATAGTTGTGAAGGAGAAACATTTCATCACCTTTGCCAAATAATCTCATCACACATGTGTATAGTGACAATAAAAGACATTCTGAAATCACATTTTTAGCCGAGAAAGCATAAAACAAAATCACTCAGCACGTGCACTCCCATTAGGACTTTTCCTTTTGTAGTTTAAAATGATCTTTGTCTTTGGCTTTATTCTAGAGGTGGAACAATTCATTTTAACAAGGATTTCATTCATATCAAAATTTGTGGTTGATGATAGGATTTCTCACTTCTTTGACCTAAACCAGTGTGACTCAGAAATACCTGGTATTTTTTTACCTGGTAAAGTTTTCCAGATTATTTGGATTCCTTCAAGATCATCAAGTGTAAATTAAAGATGTGTACAAACAAACAAGTAAACAACATTAATGTCTAATCCATTCACATGTTAGTTTCCTAAAGTTCAGCCTACTGTTGTGTTTCCACATCCAAATAATCCAAAGGGAACATTCTTAGAACATTCTAGCACACTGGATGGTCACATGACTTTGCTAAATTCAAAGTGTTTCCACACACTGGACTGAAATGATGGTTGATCCGTTTTTGCTGACGTCTCATATACAGTACAGACCAAAAGTTTGGACAAACCTTCTCATTCAAGAGTTTTCTTTATTTTCGGGACTATGAAAACTGTAGATTCACACTGAAGGCATCAAAACTGTGAATCAACACATGTGGAATTATATACATAACAAAAAAGTGTGAAACAACTGAAAATATGTCATATTGTAGGTTCTTCATAGTAGCCATCTTTTGCTTTGATTACTGCTTTGCACACTCTTGGCATTGTCTTGATGAGCTTCTAGAGGTAGTCACCTGAAATGGTCTTCTAACAGTTTTGACGGAGTTCCCAGAATGCTTAGCACTTGTTGGCCCTTTTGCCTTCACTCTCCAGTCCAGCTCACCCCGAACCATCTCGATTGAGCTCAGTAGAACCACATGTTCCTGTTTCTCTCAGCTCTGATGATTTTCTTACATTTTTTGATAGTAAAATTTCAAATATTAGACATAAGTTGAATCAAGTTATTCCTACTATCAGCACAGAGCAGGCTGAAGCAGTAGAAGTGGAGGCATCCATAGAAACCTCTGTAACTTTAGACTGCTTCACTGCTGTGGATCAAGCGGAAACAGCATCAATTGTGACGTCCTCCAAATCCTCTTCTAACTTGTTTGTTAGACCCAATTCCCATTAGACTTTTTAAAGAAACCTTCCCCCTAATTAATGATTCCATATTAACGATAATAAATACCTCTCTAGAAAGGGTTACGTGCCACAGTCTTTTAAATATGCAGTTGTTTAAACCTCTTCTGAAAAAGCCCAGTTTGGATCCTAGCATCTTGGCCAACTATAGACCGATATCAAACCTCCCCTTTATTTCTAAAATCATAGAAAGAGTTGTAGTTTAAGCAGCTTTACTGCCACCTACAGGACAACAGCCACTTTGAAGACTTTCAGTAGGGGTTTTAGACCCCACCACAGTACGGAAACTGCACTAGTTAGAGTCTCTAATGACTTGTTATTGGCTTCAGAAAAGGGACTACTTTCTATTCTTGTCCTGTTAGACCTCAGTGCAGCTTTTGACACTATCGACCACAATATTTTACTCCATAGATTAGAGCATGACATAGGGATCAGAGGATCTGCTCTCCAGTGATTTAAATACTATTTATCCGATAGGTATCAGTTTGTTAATGTAAATGGACAATCCTCTCAGTGCACTCGAGTTAACTACGGAGTCCCACAGAGCTCAGTTTTAGGACCCATCCTGTTTATGCTTTATATGCTACCCCTAGGAAACATAATCAAGAAACACAGCATTAATTTTCATTGTTATGCCGACGATACTCAGTTGTATTTATCCATGAAACCTGACCAGAATGACAATATAGAGAAACTGAACGCCTGCATCAGAGACATCAAGACCTGGATGACAATAATTACCTCCTCTTGAACCCAGAAAAACTGAGGTTATTATACTAGGCCCTAAAAACCTGAGAGATGCTCTGTCTGCTCAGATAGTCTCCCTGGATGGTTGTAAGTATAGCCCCTAATTCCACAGTTAGAAACCTTGGGTTTTATTTGACCAGGATTTATCATTTAAGACTCACATATCTCAGACATGTAGAACTGCATTTTTTCACCTGCGGAACATTGCTAAGATCAGAAATATACTTTCTAAGAGTGATGCTGAAAAACTCATCCATGCATTTGTTACGTCGAGGCTGGATTACTGTAACTCCTTGTTAGCAGCGTGTCCTAAGAGTTCCTTAAGAAGTCTCCAGCTTGTTCAGAACGCAGCAGCTAGATTGTTAGCAGGAACTAGCAGAAGAGATCACATCACTCCTGTGTTAGTTTCACTCCATTGGTTCCCAGTTGATTCTAGAATCCAGTTCAAGATCCTTCTGTTAACCTATAAGGCCTTACATGGAATGGCCCCGTCCTACATTAATGACCTCATAGTACCTTACCATCCAATCAGAACACTTCACTCACTAAATGCAGGACTGCTTGTGGTTCCTAGAATTAGTAAAAGTACAGTTGGAGGTAGAGCGTTTAGCCACCAAGCCCCTGTTTTATGGAATAAACTCCCAGCTCACAGAAGAGAGGCAGATTCAGTTTCTACATTCAAAGTTAGACTGAAAACATTCCTCTGTGGACAGGATTATTGTCAAACTAGCTAGTATTCAGAGATTATTTAATTTAATGTTAATCTGTTTAAATTAAACTTAATAACAATAACTATTTGTTTTAAAAGGCTGCTAGAAGTTGAAGCTGGGGGTAACTATGGTGCACTGGGGTTCTGTCTTCTTTTCTCATCTACTTCTACCCTTCCTCTCTTCTCTATTCTTGATCATCATTTATCATTTAGTTCTTCCATGCCTCTGTTTGGTGCAGTGCGATTCATGTATTGTCCCTCTTTCCCCCCTACCCTCCTGGGGAGTGGGAGTGCTTCCAGATTGCAGTTGGGTCATCTGTGCTCCAGTACCTGACGGTGTCACCAGCAAAGCCCCCCCACACCATCACACCTCCTCCTCCATGCTTTACGGTGGGAACCAGGCATGTAGAGTCCATCCGTTCACCTTTTCTGCATCGCACAAAGACACGGTGGTTGGAACCAGAAATCTCCAATTTGGACTCATCAGACCAAAGCCCAGATTTCCACTGGTCTAATGTCCATTCCTTGTGTTCTTTAGCCCAAACTAGTCTCTTCTGGTTGTTGCCTTTCTGTAGCAGTGGTCTCCTAGCAGATATTCTACCATGAAGACCTGACTCACACAGTCTCCCTTTTAACAGTTGTTGTAGAGATGTGTCTGCTGCTAGAACTCTGTGTTCCATTGACCTGCTCTCTAGTCTGAGCTGCTGCTGTTAACCTGCTAATTCTGAGGCTGCTGACTCAGATGAACTTATCATCTGCAGCAGAGGTGACTTTTGGTCTTCCTTTCCTGGGGTGGTCAGCATGTGAGCCAGTTTTCTTTGTAGCGCTTGATGGCTTTTGTGACTGCACTTGGGGACACTTTCAAAGTTTTTCCAATTTTTGGGACTGACTGACCTTCATTTCTTAAAGTAATGATGGTCACTCATTTTTCTGTACTAAGCTGCTTTTTTTCTTGCCATAATACAAATTCTAACAGTCTATTCAGTAGGACTATCAGCTGTGGATCCCCCTGACTTCTGCACAACACAACTGATGATCCCAACCCCATTTATAAGGCAAGAAACCTGACAGGACACACCTGTGAAGTGAAAAAACATTTCAGGTGACTACCTCTAGAAGCTCATCCAGAGAATGCCAAGAGTGTGCAAAGCAGTAATCAAAGCAAAGGTGGCTACTCTGAAGAAGCTACATATGACATATTTTCAGTTGTTTCACACTTTTTTGTTATGTATATAATTCCACATGTGTTAGTTCATAGTTTTGATGCCTTCAGTGTGAATCTACAATTTTCATAGTCATGAAAATAAAGAAAACTCTTTGAATGAGAAGGTTTGTCCAAAGTTTTGGTCTGTACTCTATGTTGTCTGCTGTGATGCACTTGGGCATTTTGACCATTTAGAGAAATAAACCTAAATCCAAATGGTATTTTCCAGTATAAATATATCAGTTTAATTCAATAAGATTTTATAACAAGCCAATTGATTAACGACTTGCCTCAGGAATAATGATCTTGTTGGATCATAAGAATATGAACCGATTCATCGATTAGGTTGATTAATTGTTGCACCCCTACTGTAAACAGATGTTAAGTCACCCATGGAAAATGGTTTACTTCAATCTTTAAACAAATCAATTCACTTCAGTCAGCATTTGTCCGAGATATGGACGCCGCCATTAGGAGCCAGATGGTAACCCCAAGCAGTTCCGAGTCTGTCTGAATCAACGTTTCTTTGGCAACTACTGTTGCCATTCAGGAGTGAGCTTGTTGGAAGTCCACACCCTTACCACTTGAAAGCAGGCTCGGGAGAATCTGTCAAACATTTTGAACGCTAAAGGTGGGGTCCAGTGGGCACCACATGCTTTTATTGAGACATCTGGTTGGTCGCTTTAAAACTTGAATAACCTACAATAAAGGAAAATATATCATGAAAAAAATGGGATTAACAAGAACATGTAAAAAAAAAAAAAAAAGGTATCAGAGCAAGAATTCTGACAAATAGAAGGACTGAGTAATAACTGTTTGTTTCTCAACAAGTCTATTAGATTTGAGGTTTTTGGAGCCAGTGGGTACTTCTTGTTTGGAACGTGAAAGGGGAAGGGGTTACTAAGTCCAGTTCTCCTATACAGTTGTACTGTATACAGTACAGTTGTACTGGGATTGGATTTTTATGTGCCTGCATTTCATGACACGCATTGATTCTATTTTTGACACTAGAGATCACAGCTGCTTTTTCTATATGACACACCGGAGTCTATTGTCTTCTGACTGCCAGCAAACTGCAATGAATTTCTGCACCTGGCAACCAGGGGGAAGTCATTTATCTCTCAATACCCATACAACACAGCAGTGCTGGCATTTATCTTAATATAAATAACTTTATTACCAAGCAGTCTACACCTACACCACTGATGCAGAGAGAAAACTGAAACCGCACACCATATGCAAAATTAAGATGGGTTACCACACACAAAAGGAAACAATGTACTATTTTTAAAGACCTCAGCAGTCAAGATTTTTATTTCTAATTAAAAAAAGCACATTTTCAGCACATGAGCCTCCATGAGAACAAAGGTACACCTTTAACTGGTTGCATGTCCTCAACAGGGTGGCATGTGGACACAACAGCACACATTTTCATATCAATCTATCAAATGGGTGCTTATATACAGTACAGTATGTGGAGAAACAGAGCCATCCACATGGAAAACATGCAAACTTTACAGCATCGATTGAACAAAGAGCTCTTTTACAGGCGTGATAATAGTCAGTGTGAAACCACGGTGAAGCACAAGAGTTACAACTAAAAATGACCATAAAGGAAAAGCTTTTTAAGTGTTTTTTCTTATTATGTGCCACACTTATGGACACATGGCAACTGTTTATGCACAGATGCATTTAACCATAGTGGAATCAAATGCATTACTTGTTGTGGAAAAGTTATGAAACTGACTTAAAGATTTTCAACGAAATGACAACAGGAAGCTTCTTTGGCAGTTTCCACGTTGATTAATATGGATTTTTACTTGTTTTATAGGGAACTTAAACCCATTGCTCTGTTCAAGTGATGCAGCAGGCTGCTGAGCAAGAGTCAGAAAAGAAAAGAATTTGAATGTTCCGAAGCAGTGTGTCGTTACTTACGTATCAGCAGTGATGTGAAGAGTTGCATGACCTGAGATTTTGGCCATTGTCTCCAAACTCCTATAGAATTTATGCATTATTACTTCGTCTTTGTTTATCTTACAGTTTGTTTCTTGTCCCGATTGTAACTCAATCAACATTTTAAGCTCAAGTTTAAATGTTTTCTATTTAAAATAATGGTAAAATTCCAAATGTTGCATGCCTAAACTTTATTTCTGCTTCTTTATTGTTTTAGTACAATTTCTAACGATTCATTTCCCATGTTAACAAAGGCAGCCAATGATCACATGGTCTTATGAAGAAAAAATTTCACCTTTTGCCACGCATGCCATCTAGCAGCAAGAAACTTAGCTGCAGCTTGCAGTGACTCATTCCCAAAACAAAAGATTGAAAAAAAAGCTGCCTACAAGTTATGTTGTCTGCTGCAACAGTCAGACAGGAGTATAAAAACTGGAGAACAGCTGCAAAGAATGGATCTGTTTAGCCTTGATTCAACAACACCACATCTGAAGACACGGAAATTCTCTGCCATTGATGATTCAATGTTCCGTTTGAGCTTCAGCTTAGCAAACAAATTCTGATTATGTCCTGTTAGCCAAACTTAAACAAAAAAACAAACAAAAACAGAGTAGTTGCCTTAGGCAAAGTTTCAGTCGAGCTGTGATAGTTCATTAGAAATTTGCCTCTAAGTTGTGGGCAAGACCATTGACGCAGAGTACGCCCGCCCCCACTTCCCGTCATCCATCAATTTACATGCTTTTTTGCTGGCTTACAGCCCCTGTCACCCTCAACTTAATATTGGCAGTGCAACAAAAAATGCGAGTAATATCGGAGCTATCCAGTCCTACAGTTTTGATCCAGAATCCAGTTCAGACGAGAAAAAACAAAGACGTACATTTCCCCAAAGTGTAATCTGCAGCGCAGCGTAGCGTAGCATGGAGTACTGACGATGCAAACTGAAATGTAGCTGTGTGTGTGTGTGTCAGTGTAGAAGTGGTTGCAAGTTTTTTTCAGTTGCTTCTCTATCAGTGCTGAACACTGTGCACTCTGAAAATGAGAGTTGTCATCTCTGCAGGGAACAGGAAGGGTGTGAGGAAGTCACTCCCTTTGGCCACAGCATGGTGGGTTTCTACGTACAGCAGCCTCCCTGCAGCTACTTTTGCTTCAAAAGTACACTAATAGGGTCTACAGTGGATCAAATTATAAACCTGAAGTCAACAGCTAGTGCAGCATCCCTAATCTGGAGTTATGAGTCAAAATGCAATGTGAAGGCTGTCTGTGGAATGTGAAATGAGTGGATTTGACTGAAGATTCTTCCATGACAGGAAGTGGACAGCAAACAAACATACAAGTGTGTTGTTGTGTTGACGAGCTTGATTACAGAGTTCAAGCACATCCTCAAACCGCTTGTGTGTGCGAGGAACAAACCCACGGTGTCGGATGTGACTCCATGACCCCTCCTCACTTGCTCCTCCTCCCCTCCGCTGATATGCGTGTACCTGTATGTGCCGGCTGCAAGTGTTTATGTGCGTTCGAGCCGGCTGAAACCGAAGAGCAAGCGGTGCTTCAGGAAAGGGGCTGAGTGGTCAGGTGGCAAAGTGGAAAAACGACAGCTCAGGACAGGCAGTTGGGGGAAGAACGCACACAAAAAAGAGCAAGAGGCAGGGCAAACAGGGCAAACAGAAACCAGAACCAGGAGGGAGGGTAAGCTGGGGCTGAGGGTCAGCTAAAAGCAAAGAAAGTGCAAGTGCACAGTCTGTGAAAAAGAAGGCTGGTAAACTTGCAGCAGAGCGCACATTTTCACCAAAGAAAGAAGCTGCAGAGTGCACAACTGCTGAGGACATTTGGACAAAATGCTGAGGAGGAGAAGTGTTTCTTTCGGAGGATTTGGATGGTATGTTCCCTCTAAATTCTATGTTTTTGTTTGCATTATTAAAAATAATAATGCAAACAATGGGCTTCCTATTGTTCTAAGTAGTCTAACAATATTAGCACTTAGTGGTGTAACTAGAGAACGGAGGGCTTTGCAGAAACGTGAACTCCTGTCATGGAAAGGAAGGATGGGTGGGGAGACTTCAGCATCTCACACCTCTAACTCTTTGTGTGTGAGACCAGACAGTTTGGCTGTATGCTGTCACTAGTATGGTGCAAAAGGAAAGGCGTGTTATGGTTGCATCCATCCCTCCTGGAGCCTCGCTTCTTTCTGTTCTGCTGTACACCGGCTAATAGGACTTCCCATCATGCAACAGCATGGAGACTACCTGTAAGGCCATTTAGCGTTTAATGCTCTGACACAGTCGGGTGGAGCGTTTTCATGCCGGCTCTCTTGGTCGCAGTCATTCTGACACTGACGTGCTGCTTCAGAGCACTTAACCTTCCCAGCTGCGCCTCCACCCTGACAGGCTGCAGTAGACGGTAACAGACCTGACAAAACGCCACGCCGGGCGTTACGCCGCTGAGTCACTGCTACTGTGTGAAACTGAGACAAAATCCAAGCACACCAAATAGATGTTTGTCAGTAAAACAGATCAAACTCGTTTGTTCTGCAGATGTTTGTGGTTTGAAGGTTTCAGACAAAAGGACGTTTTGATTCAGGGGGGAACAAAAAGGTCCAGCTTTACTCAGTTTTAATCCTTCATTGCCAACTTGTGTTGTGTTGTGTTGTTTTGTTTTGTTGTTTTTTGCTTACATCTGGAAAAGCAAAAATGCTAACTTAAATTTAAAGTGACGTTTTTGTAGAATTCAGCATTTGGGTTTTTTAAAAGCAGTCGTCCCTAACTGCCTGGCCACAGACCAGTTACGGCACTGTTTTATTTTGATTGATAGATTTCTTTCAAGCATTTTAGTCAAAGCCATAAAGAATTTACACAGATTTATCAAACTGATTACAGAAATAATAAAATGCATAGATTAAAAAAAAAGACACTTAAATCACATTTGCTAAGTTAAAAACAGTGATCATTAACTAAGGTCAAGTAGAAGTTGATTTATTGCCTGAAAAGGAGTGGGAAGGAGAGAGCCATGATACTAAATGAAGTTTTATTTGGACTTTATTTGGAAGTTTTATTTATTCACCACATCCGTCTGTCTCGACGCGTCTTTTCACTCTGCTAAGTTAGTAGCTCAATGCTTAAAAGCGAATAAAACTGACAAATAAACGTATTTGGAAAGTTTCTTTGAGGAGAATGAGTCGGTGAGGAAACCGAAGAAAAACCTTCAGCTTTAAAGAAAAATAAAGCTGCTATTCACAGATAAAACCAGGAGTTTTCCTCCAAAGAAACGCAGATTTATTGAGACAGTTGTTCCCGAAAAACAAAAGCTGCTCACTCTGCCTGACTTTTGAATGTTTCACATGCAGATAATAAAGATGCAAACACCATGGATTGTTGTTTAATATAATATTTAGAAGAAAAAAAACAGTTTGATGATGGTTGTGTCCTTTTATTTTGCTTTATTTATCCGTCGCACCATAAAAGTTGAACGCAGCTAAAGGTAGCATGAGGCTGTTAGCATCCGCCTTGATGTAAAAGGGAGAATGTTCATCACAAAGCTTAGGTTTAAACCAGCCGCAAACATTTTACAGAGAATTCAATCAAATAAAGTTGCTGATTTGTGAAAAACTTGTAAAAAAAGACATTTATGAATTTTCCAACAGCAGTGGAGACTTAGGCAGTTATATGAAAAAAAACTGTAATGTTGCTTTTACTGAATTTTTAGAAATCAGAAACAACTTCAACAAATCAACAAGTTTGAATCTTCATCATCTGTAAAAAGAAAAAAATCTTGTACAAACATTAAGTTAAGAAATAGGTTTTTAAGTAACTGGAAGCATAACAACATATTAAATACAAACTGAGGTGGTCTGAGGTTTGGAGTGGTCCGTGAAAATATTGTCTGACATTAAACTGTGGCCTGAAAAAGGTTGGAGGCCGCCGTCCTATAGAAGTAAACAGATCCCTCACTGTTGTTAAGTGAAACTAGACCTGATGATTTGTCCCAACATCCACGGCTCAGTATTTTACTCATGAATGTAGAGGTGTAACAATTCATTTTTACATCTTAATTTGTGATTGACAATACGATTCACAGTTGATTTAGGTTCATTTTGAGCAGTTTGGTTCAATCAGATTCACTGACTAAAATGAATGGGGGACATTTCTGGCCAAAACTTCAACCAGTGTGACTCAGATAGAAATAGCTGGTCCTCAACTGGAGTCCGGTGTGACTGCGGCATAGGAGAATCAAACCAATCACATAACTAGATTTCATGACCACAAGCCGCATTATTGATTCAGAGAATCATCAAACAACAGTTTCATGAAACAAAAAGACAGAATTAATTGTAAACTTTTGCCCTAAATATGTTTACTTATCAAAATGTTTTATAAAGACATGGTGGCAGCATGAACTGTGAAAATCAGGTTTTGCGTGTTTAACTGTTGTTGAGTCTAAACTTATTTTCCTGACATTTGAATATTAGATGGTTGCATCTCTGTTTTGGTGTCTGTTTCCTCGTCGATGTTCCCTTTCAGTCCCACATTCAAATCTCCTCTGAGAAGGCAGCTCAGCTGCTGCTATAAATGTGTTTTTGCAGGTGTGTGCGTCAGCTGAAGACACATGTTTATTTTTCATAAAACACGGAAAAGGTTTTGTGTGTTTCAGGCGTCATATTTGATGAAGGAACAGAGTCTGAACACATTACAAACCCTGAACGCATAATTTGGAAGCAGAACTGAAAAGTGAAAATGTCCGTCTCTGATTGTGTGTGTTTAGTGTGTGAACATGTTGTTGAACATGGTGTTAGGAGGCATGAATACGGCCCCTATAAACAAAGTCAGCGACCGGTCGGTGCACGCTGCAGGGACATGACCTTGGTAAATGTCAGACTTTTTCTCAGGCGCAGCTTCAGGTTTAGCTGTTGAGCCAGTTGACGCCGCATGCAAGTCAGAGTGTTAAATACTCAGAGCTTTTGTGTGTTGTGTGAATGCATATGAAACATTGCGTGCAACAAAAAGGATCACAAAGCTGACAAACTGCAGACAGATGCCTGTTTGAAAATGTTGCCAGAGGCCACAGGGGAGGCTGTGGAAATGAAGTCATAAATGTTTACTGCTCGCCCCTGATCTGAGCGGACAAAGCCGTTGTTTATCCCTGCAGTCCTGTAAAATAAAAGCACTAATGGTGATGCATTTGACTGCTGCTTGGAGAAATCAATAATACCTCTCTTTGTGTGTGTCTGCCTTTTTTCTGTCTGGCTTTTTCCCAGGATTGACAAGTCGACTCTGGCTGCGCTGAAAGCTCGGTGAGTTCTCCTTCAGATTCTGGTCATTTACTTTACATTGTGTCTTAATGCATAAAAACATGATCCCCTCCTGGTTGATCGCGTCAAAAGGTGCGTAGATTTTAGCAGAACTGGGCATAAAATAATGGCGTCTTCTGATCAACACCTTTTTAGATTACAGACTTTTTTAACCTTGTAAAGTTCTTCCTCTTCTTCTGCTAAACTTCTGTCACTTCAAACTTCAAACTCTCCTCAGATGAAGCTCATTTAGTCAATTTGAGCTTTTGTGACACAATATTTAGTCCCAATAAATGTAAGAATGCTAAAAATGACTTTCAATTTTTCCAAGTTTTCATCAAGTAATTGTAATATTTTAAGGAAATAACAGCAAAAAAGCATGAATGAAAAGCCTGATTTGATTTGTGTATTCAGAGGAGATATTTAACCCCAAACTGAGTCAGAGGACCTAGTGGAGTGTGAATGTGGTTGATTACAATAAGTTTAGCTTTTTATGAATACACTATACTCTGTATTATATAGATGAAGGGGGAGGTGGATAGGTGCCCTAGGCCCTTAGTGTAAAAGTTCACCAAAATTCAGCCATAATACAGTTCAACTTAAAGCCCCATTTTGATGAAAATTGTGTTTTTAACATGTTCTTGTATTTTCTGATGGAGGGTAAATATTAATAAGATTGAGCTTTCTTAGTATTTCTTTATTCAAATCACTGTGAAAAAATATAGTTGGAAATAGGGCTTCTTTGTGAGGTTGAGAAAAACGATGGGCCACAGTCTTCCAGCTCTGCTCCATTCTGATCATCTGCTTACAGATCGATAGATCCAGGTACGTCTTTGTTTTCCTCGTCTGAGCTGGAATCTGGATCTGAACTGTACAGCTGGATAGCTCTGATATTAATCAGGGTTAATGTCGGGTTGGCTGTGTGGGGGGGGTGTAAGGTAGCGGGAGATTGTTGATCAACAGGATGACGGGAAGGGGGAGTGGGGTTGCACGACTGCAGCTCTGCAGAAAGTTTCCTATAAAACGACGCAGGGTTTTTTGTTGTTGTAAATGTTGTCCAAAAACAGCACAATCATATTTAAAAGACCGCTGGAAACACTTTTAAAATGGATCAAAAGATGAACAGGGTGGGACTTTAAGTATGCTGACCTCTTTGCTGCCCTGCAGCTGTCACCAGTGACTGAATTTCAATCATCATGAAGTATGTACTGCTCTTTTATCTCATTAGTAATAGCAATTTTAAATCAGACATGAAAACATGGAAATGCATAAAGCAGTACATTTTCCACATTAGTATGGAGCTGAAAGTTTGTGCTGGTCAGTCCTCCAAATGACAGCCATCGTTGACGTTTAATGAGGTTCAGTTCAGTGACAGAGCAGCTATAAGGATGTTTTATTTACTGCAGCAGACCACATTTCTTTTATCAGTGGTTTCCCTGTTGCAGACTGATCACAGCACACTGTCCTCACCCCTGCCCTGCTAGTGTCGTGCAGTCCACTTCAGTATCATCTGCTTGTTGTGTGAAGCCTCTTTCCTCTGCAGCTTTATAAGCTTCGGTCTGGATTTGTGTGGATGCACGGACAGGGAAAAGGGAAATGTAAATATCGTTTTAGGGGCTCGATGGTTTCCTAAGAGAATTCCTAATTCCCACACATCTGAGTCTGACAGGTCTGTTGCCATAGTGACGCCATAAACAGCAGGTTTTGTGTGATCCTGCTAACGTCTCATCCCACGATCAGCTGTAAGTTTTTAGTGCATCAAAGCTGCTTTATGATTGATTCAAGCTGTTTTTTCAAGCTAGTAGTTATTGAGGCTTGACTTGAAGTCACAGTAAAAAGCACAGCAAGCAAACTTTAGTTATTGATCGTCATTATCACTGGTACAAATGAAAGAAGTTTTCCTTGGTCTGTGCAACACTCATTCATTGAAACAACAATTTGCCTTGATAAAATCTAAACCATAATACAACATAAAAAGTCTCTAAAAACTGAAAATTATAATAATGGTTGATAAAAAGTAAACAATACATCAAAGAGTATAGAAAGAGCATCGTTCAGTTACTAAAAACAGAATTAAGCTGTCATTATATAAAGGTTTATCAGTCATTAAAAAACCGAGCTTCACAATAAGAAGTGTTGAAATATTTAAAACCAGAAAAAAATATGAAAGAAAGTACAGTAGATTAAAAAATAAATAAACCCACCATTTGAAGCCGTCCAGAAGAAGAAGTGCAGATGTCATTTAAGATGTCACTTTTTCCAATTTAACAGTTTTTTCAAGAATATGATGGAAAAATATTGCTACATTTTAGTTTTTTTAATAAAGTTTATTTTACTGTTTGTCGTAAAAACATTTTTGAGAATAGAATCAGTCAGTCACCAAATTCAGTCTCCTAAAAACTCAGTTTATAAATCATATTTCCAAGTTGTTTAGACTTTAAATCATTAGATAAACTTGCTGGAACATTTCCGTTTTCCCCTAGAAAAATCTGAAAATACCTAATTAAAGTTGCAAACTGTCTTTTTATTTCCCTTTTCTGACTCATGGGATGAAACAAATTATTGTGGATCATTTTTTTTCTTTTTTTTTGCCAAGCGATAACCATAACCTTAATTTTCCACTTAGAAGCCCTTCCTCCTCCTCCTCCTCCTCCTCCTCCTTCTGTCTTTTCCTACGTGCTTTTAATTAGTAGCACCTGGCGCTTGATCATTTTCTTAATTTGAATGGAAGCAGTGGGGGTCCATTCGGGGATTGAATAATTCAGACAGCCACATGAAAGCTTGTCTGAGTGAAAGTCAATGACTAAAGTCAAGGTCTTCTATTAATCTGGTGTGTGATGATGTGGCGGCACCTTAAAACGCAGAACTGTGGCCCAGAGCGGCGTGCAGGTGAAAAAAAAAACAAGAAACTTCTGATGGGGTTATTGTCCACTTTGTTTACAGGACAAATTTGGTTAGCGTGTGACATGTAAATGAAGATCTGCTTGTGCTCGGCGGTGTTTGCACACGGACGCACCGGCAATGAAAGCCTTTCCTGAAGCCCTGCCTGGCCAGGTGTCTTCAGAGCCTCTGCTGTGGAGTGGCTGTGAATATGAATGAGTGAGTCGTGACTCTTGTCTTTGCAGACGCAGAGAACTGTGCGTGTGTGCGTGCGCATGCACAGGCTGTGTGCAACACAGGTGAAAAGGGTCAGACACAGTAAAAAAAAAGAGACAGAGAACAGAGGATTAACCCACAGAGCTACAAAAATAAATAAATGTTTCCTCAAATTACTAGTTTGTGGCTACAATTTTGTATTTTGTGGCCATTTTGTGGCAACAAATTAGCATTATGTTTGCACACATTAGCATTTTGTGTGTATAAATTTGCATTATGTGTGAACAAATGAGTCATTTGTGTGAACAAACTAATATTTTGTGAACATGTATTAGTAGCAGGAACTTCAAGATACTTAAGTACTAATTTAATGCATTTAAAAATGCAAACTCATTGCCACTGTGCACTAATTTGTGGGAACATTTTCAAATGTTTTTGTGACGTGGGCCCTGTGGGCCGGGAAAGGATGCAGAGGAGCCAAGGTGAGGAGGTTCGTTCTTTATTTCAAGAGACAGTGGTATTTCACGCAGGGCCGCCCCAGCACGCGTCACCTCCGTCACTCCTCATTTCCACTTCCTGTGACACTTCCTGATGAACCTTACTCAAACTCAAACTCAAACTTTATTTATTTATATAGCGCCTTTCATTTTGGTTAAAAACACAAAGCGCTTAACATAAAAACAGATAAAACAGTCATAAAAAAATGAAAGTTGTTAAAAACAGAAAACAAAGGACAATCACACAAAGAAGGTACCCCTCCCTCACCACCACCCACCACCACCCACCCAGTTACCCCAGTAGAACCCTGAACAGAAACAAAGAACTGCAGTTGAAGAAGGTCTGGCTTGGTACTGCTGTGAGGAAACGATATCATGGGGATCCATTCATTCCAAGGCCCAGCCCGACCACAGGGGCCATTACCGCAGCGCCCGCCCAACACAGGGCAGCCCAGGGCCCACTCCATGGCTATTAGACCACAGAGCGGGACCCCAGCCCGCCCAATGAGAACGGGCACCACAGCAACGGCACGCCCTACAGGTTAAGCTGGTGGTGCCCAAGAACGATGGATCCCCAAGAGGAAACACTGGAGTAAAAAACATCAGAATAAAAATGATCATAAAATAACAACAATAAAAATAGGAAAAGATAAAAAATAAAATAAGATATAAGTATCTTAGTAATTACGCCCCTCCCACGGGCGGTGCTCTCCATTAGGCCACAGGAAGGTCACAGGAAACATGTTTAAACATAAAATATATACAGATACACAAACAATAAAACAAGGTTGCGGCCCCCCCTCGTCATCTGACGGTGCCACACCGTCACAGTTTTTGGTCATGCATCAACTCTAAATAACCAATTGCATCATACTTGAAACATGCATTTCCCCATCTCTTTAGCGTGATCCAAATGTTGCTTTCCAAAAAGCCCTTTTGTTGGGAACAGTTTAGCTAATGTTCAAGACTGATCTAATGTTGGTCAATACTGGCTGTTAAAAGAATGCACATTTTGTTGATGCTGAAGTCTTTATGATACAGTTACATCATGTAAAGAATGTGTGGATCATATGTGAGACAGCGGGTAAACAGGGGGCTTTTTTCTTAAAAACTCATGTCAATATTTTCTTTTTTTAAACTAACATTGTTGTGAACAAAAACCAAATCACCAAATACTTTGTTTTGTGGATATTATCAAAATGAATGTAACCCTTGTTCTATCCTCGGCACTTTACCGTTGGGAGTTGGGTCATCTAGACCCACTAGACAGAGCTCTGAACCTTTTTTTTCTATTTTTTGTGACCTTCACTGGTGTCCATGGATTACATGAAATTTTTCCACCTTTATCCACCTTTGTCATGGTAGGAGAACACGTCAATGGAAGGGTGGGTCATCTAAGATAGCACAAGGGTTAAAGAAACATAATTTTCTGTTCATTCTTTGATGTAGGGCTTTACAGGGTTCGGGTGTCAACTCTGTGTTCACTGGAGCAGATTTGGTCAACATTTTTAGCTTGTGTCACAAATGTCTATGTTTGGTTTAAAGTAGAAGAATCTTTGTTAACTTTCATTTAAAAGAAAGAAAACCTCAAAAAAAGAAAGTTTGACTTTCTGCTGGTGTGCATCCAGTTTTTTAGCGTTAGCTTTCAAAGCTGCCATGTTCCTCAATGACCTGACTGCTATGAAATATGTACAACCTGGAAAGCACAGGAGAATAAAGCTAAGAAACAACAGCTAAAAGGTGAAGGAAAGGCCAGTGGAAAGCCAGAGGAATCAAAAAAAAAACATCAGATATGTTGCTCACTTCAGAGTTTTAGGTCTTGGTGTGTGTGTGGGGGGGGGGTTGTCGTTTTTCTTCCTTTTCTGTGCTGACGTCTGCCTTTTTTGTTGCTCTAACCGCTTCTTTCTCCGCCCTCAAATGTGCACACTGCACCTCATTAATAACTGCATAATCAAGCCTGTGTGCCCGTGTGATCATGTGTGTGCGTGTGCAAACACATGAATCCGCTTTGTCTTGAAGAGGTGGCGAGGATGAATATTACAGGAGGGTGAGCAGGGGCAATAAAACAGTCCGGGGAGCAAAGGGGGCACACAGATCAGTCTGTACGTTTTGTGTAACCATGCCACGCAAACTTTGGTAAGTAACCGCTGTTTATTCCTGTCCTTTAGTGTCCTTTAATGCACATTACTTCAATGCAGCTAACAGGTCTGACAAAGCAATTCTGTAAGCAGTGATGTCTCTGTAGGACTGGAAGAGTAAAAAGAACAGAGGAGGATTGTACGAGTGTGTGCGTTTTTTCTAGGAATCCAAAAGGTCTTCTTGCTCTAAGTTGTAGTTCTCTTTTCTTTTGAGAAATCAACATCACCTGTTTTGCATTTGCTTTGCCGTTTGGGCCACAGCAAGACGGCAACAATCAGGCTCATTTTAAACAGATTTTTGACGTTTTTCATTCATGTTTCATACATGAGACGGTTGTGAAGGAAGTGCAAAAAAATATGTTTGCATTTTGTATTAAAATGACTTTAGAGATTATATACATTTTAATGTCTTCCTAAAGTACTTCGATTAAATTAATTAAAACATAAATCGGCTTTTAGACAATATTATTAATCTCATCTACCTTGAACCTTACTGGTCTTGTACAGTAGCCCTTGTGCTATCTTGTGGGGTCTAGATGGGTCTAACATGTTGCTGATAATCCTCATGTGGTCAGGTTAATGCTTTGCCCTCGCTCTCTAACATTCGACACAGAAGGATTCATGCTGCGTTTCTCAGCACCAGCAGTTACTGTCACACAAGCGCCGACAGCTCCATCATTAACTCCTCCCTTAAGTTGACAGAGCAGGGGTCGGATTCTCCCGCTCTTCCAACTCCCGTTGGGACACATTTTATTTTCAAATCACGCACTTTAGCAGCCAAGAGGATTTTTTGACGCAGGCAGAACCCAAAGGGTTTGAAGACTCACTAATGAAAATGGAGTTTGGGGAGTTTTTAACATGTTCTTGTGGCATTTTGCTGAAGATGGACGACATTTATAACAAAAATATTGAGCTTTAAATTGCATTTTGAGTATCTCTTGGTTCAAATTGCCGTTTTTCAAAAAAAGCTTATTTGTTGCGTAGAAAATACGGTGGGCGGACTACAAGCCCCCCGGTCCGCTCCATTCTGATCATCCACTGTCAGACAAATACATCCATGAACGTCTTTGTTTTCCTCGTCTGAGCTGGAATCTGGATCAGAACTGTACGACTGGATGGCTACAATACTGCTCGCCATTTTTGGTGGAAAGTGTGAGGGGCTGTAAACAGAGACATAAGAACAGAGACAGAGATGGAGAAAATATTCGATTTTATTTTTTACATGTGACAAAGATCGAATAAAACTAAGTTGTTGATTTGTTGAAGTTGTTTCTGATTTCTAAAAATTCAATGAAAGCAACATGACCGTTTTTTTCATAGAACACTATTATAACACTGAGTTCTCAACCCAGTCTAGATCATCTTTCAGGGCAGAAAGATATTTCATATATTTTCTTTACATAAATCCTGAGTCATTGTGTTTTTTAAAACACAGAGGAACATTTTCTGTGCTCAAGTTTCTTAATAGATGCCTGCCTAATTCACCCTTGCTGTAGGAAAATTAATAAATGTATTTTTTAGAAGTTTTTCACAAATCAGCAATTATTTGATTGAATCTTAATTCTCTGTAAAAGTTTGCAGCTGGTTTAAACCTAAACTTTGTGATAAAGATTTTGCCTTTTACCCTCAACGTGGATGCTAACAACCTCATGCTAACTTTGGCCGCATCCGACTTTTAATGTGTGACGGATAAAAAAAGCAAAATAAAATGACACAACGTCGTAAAACGGGTGTTTTCTAAATATAGTATAAACATGAATCCACCGTGTCAGCATTATCTGCGTGTGTAAAACATTTAAAAGTCACTCACCGAGCAGCATCTGGAACAACTGTCTCAATAAATCTGCATGTTGATCAAAACTCCTGGTTTTGTCTGGAAATAACAGCTGTTTGCTGAAGGCTCTGCTTTTTTTCTCACAGACTCTTTTTTTGTCCCCAAAGAAACTCTCCAAATGTGTTTTATTGTTTGCTTTTTATTAGCTTTTTAGCTTTAAGCTATAACTTGGCGGTCTGAGCAGCTGCTTAAAGTCACGTGACGCATCAAGACGGACAGACGTGTTGAACAGAGTTTAGTAATTTTTAAGACAAAACTTCATTACGTATCAGAAATAAACAAAACAGGAATTATTCATGTTAGTGTATGCATCTTTGTTCTGTCTGCGGCCCAGCACCAAGGGGCCCATGGACCGGTACCGGACCGCCCCCCCAGGGTCGGGCACCGCTGTCTTAGATTGTTGGTGTTGTTTGGCTCCTCCCCAGTTGAATTTCACAGCTAAATATTCAGTCTGGTCAGCAGTTTGCAGTGATCCCGTTTGCTGGTGGGCTTTTCCGCCAGCTGCAGCTGCAGAGACCTCATCGGAGTCATCTATTCTTTGCATCCTTAGACCCCGCTTGTCTTCTCACCATCCCCTTGATTCTCTGCTCTGTAAGTCTTGTGAATCCTCCTCTGGAGCTCTGTTCTGACTGGGTGACATTGAATTAAAGCCAGACAGCTTTTATTTCTCCCCTATGATCAACTTCCAAATGTCTAGTACTTTCCTGAATGAAGAAGGAACCTACCCATACGTCACTACCCCATCCAAGTCCCTGATTGACCTGCTTTGACTTTCAACGCGTGTTTTAGTAGGTAGAGCCTGAAACATTTTGAACACGAACGCTGGAAGTGCATTTACGCACGTATGAACGTTTTATGTCGATGGCGGTGTGAACGCAGCTTCAGTGCCATGAGCTGTGTTCAAAGTCAGAGCCCTGACGTTTGAGTTTCTCCATTTAGCACATCGTATAGGAGAAGCTCTCAGCTGACCCCAGAGTGAACGACAGAAGTAAAGCTGATATGATAGACGGGCTCTGGAGAAATGGAGTTCATGAGAAAGGTGAGAAGGCTTTTCTAAAAGTGTGAATGTGAGGTTCCCTCTTTTTGAAGAAAAAAAGGGATAGAAAAAAAAGCAGCTCTGCCTAAAGCCTAGTTTTTTGGGGGGGCCAGGTGTAAATGTTATCTTACTGCTGGCATCATGGAAAAGAGCAAATGTGCTGCTGCTATTTCTGGAGCATGGCATTTGCTCTATGTCCTCCTGCGTCTTTCTATGTTCCAGGCAACTACGGTGAGTAGCAGCCACCAAACAAACATGAAACTGCATATCTGCTGGTATATTTACTCTGGGTGACAGCTTATTAAAGCTCCAGGCTTTGCTCTACAGCGCCAGGAGAAGAAGCAGTGATTAGTCACATATGGAGACTTAATGAGCTGCCAGCTGCATTGTGTTCTGCTTATGAAAAGTGCTTGTTAAAGCAGTGTACACAGTTACAGCCACACGCCTGACCTAATAAAAACCTGCTATGTCGGGACGAGATAAAGGAGAGGAGCAGTAATGAAAGGACAGAGGTTCGTAGCTGTGAATATTACTCCAGGCCGGGGTTAATTTTGAGAGCAGGTGGATTCAGCTTTATCGCAACACAAACATGCAGTTGAGCGGCGGACTTGATTGAAGCAGCCGTTGTCATTTCAAAGTGTGTGCGTGAAAAATGGTACAGAAAGTGGAACGGCAAAGCCACAGAAGCTTTGTACGAGAGCGATGTGAGAAGGGACTGAACTCCACCCCAGCTCTCTCAACCGCCAGGAGGAAATTGCACTTCCCCTCCCCTCTTACTCCCAATGATGCTCAATAATTCACAAATTTCACTTTCAGATATTAGAATAACTCAGAGCACATTTACGTTTTCAGATCCGATGACAGCTTCACATTTTTCTTAGACTTCTCTCTGAAAAGTGACTTACGGTTCCATATTCTTGCATGAATCTGTTTCCTCGTGTGCAGCCACTAGAGGGCGCAGTGTGTCTGTGTAATGAAAGCAGCTCAATGGAGGAGCAGATTTCAGCAGAGGGAGCAATTTCACCATGACCTCCTTTGCTGCGGCGCTCCCACCTGTTAACATGCAACTTGTTGAGGAGTATGAGAACACCCCTGACTGTGGTTTCATGCTTTAATTAGAATTAGAAGCTAAAATCACATCACAGTTTTATTAAGATCAGTTTTTTTATGTTATCATCCTATAATTTCACCTTCCCTGCTAATTTTTCCCCCTCCTAGTGGCACCTTACACACTGCGTCACATTTCATCATCCTCATGGCTGTAGATCCCCAGTGCCAAATATGATCTTCTTGTTTTCTCAGCCATACTGTTTGCTGCAAACTACAGGGAGCCACAGTTGTTGCCATGGCAGTGAAAGCTAATGGTCACCTAAGGGATGGTCCAATATGGCTCATTACCATGGTGACTGCTCTGGTCGTCTCACCTTGAGACCAGATTTCATTGCCGCTGCATCAAAATATAACAGGTAATAAGGGAGCGGGTGCAATGTTGCTGGTTGCCAATAGCAACCAGAGTGTTTGGAGCTGCTGTGCGTGTGCAGGTGTGTGTTTCCCCTAAGGGGGGATACATGGCAGGAGTGTGGGATCGCAAAAACATTCATGCAGAGTCTGAGAGCAGGAGAAGGTTCATTTAGTCAGTGCCGTCGCTCAGACAGGAGTGATGTTTGGGGCGTTGCAGGTGTGGAGAGGAGCAGCGGCTTTATTAAATGCTGATCATGAGAGTAGCACCGCTTTGTGACCAATCAGACACAAGAGCCTCTGCACAAACCAAGGTTAAATCTGATTTAGTTAGTCCAGTACGTCAAAGACAAAGGAAGCAGCACTGCATATTCTGGGGAAATGGCACGCCAAATTGACTGTGTGCTTTTAATTTGGAAGGATGTTTTCTATGAGCATATTTTTATTTTATTTTAAAGCAAATATAAACACAGGACCACTTACAGAAGAAAATCTGTACTTTAGTGATTAAAAACTATCAGCATTTGGTCCAGACATTGTCAATGTAAAAGTTTTCTTTCAGTAACAACAAAGAAAAATTGAACATGAGTTCAGGAAAAAAAGCTTATCAGATCAAAGCAGGAATTAAAGTGTGAGCAGTGAGCTTTTTTCTACGAAAACACATTTAATGAATATTTTATTATTTTGTTTTCTAAGAAATTCATATAAGTAGCTTGTGAAAACAGCTGCTGGCTACATGGGAAAATGAAATTACGAGAACAGTGGGAGTGTGTTGGGTTAAAACAACCTGCAACATTTGAACTATTAAACAAGGAAAACACATTATTCCAACAGAGTGAAGCAAAACAACAATGTTGAGCTCGTTGGATATTTGATTAGCTGGAGGGTTGCTGCAGTTGCTATTGGTGATGTGATTAACTTTATCTGAATCAACACTCACATCCAAGCTGGCAAACAGAGGACAGACATTACCAGAAAACGCTAAATGATACTTTTCACTTTTAAAGTGTCTGCGTTTTAGGAAAATGTGAGTTATTTGAATGAACTTGTCCCTAAGTATTAGATCTTCTTTCAAACTGTTTTAAAAGGAGCTTCAAGTTCTTTTTCTATTAATCAAAATTGAAATGCAATGAAAAAAATAGGAAAAAAAGTAAAACTATTTAAGAAAATGTTTAAAAATAGTCATCTTACTATATAAAAATGACTCCAATTGGCACCAACTGCTTAATGCGTATCATTTTATTTCATCACAGATTCTAACCTTACTTTTGCAAACTTCCGTTTATTTTTGTGCTTAGTTAATTACTTTAAAACAGTTTTCTAAAGATGAACCATTTTTCTCTAATAACAATCAGGGATGAAAACTGTAGTTGTAAAATCTAATCTGAAACTGTTCCCTGTCCTGGTCCTCTAAATATATAGTCACCAGTGGGTTTTTTGTGTGTGTCTGTGCTTTTCTAGTTAGGACTTCAGACTTGTGTCTCTGAAGTCCCCCAGACAACCAGCTGCCTCTTGCTTTTTGACAAATATTTACCTCCTGCCATTTCCCTGATGTTGCACACTCACACACACAGACAGACACACAGAGTGGATGATAAGCGCACCATCTGGCCTGAGTGCCGCTGTAAAGGGCCCATAAAAAAGACCCTCATGTATTAGGAGAAATAGAGGGCTCCATAAGAGGAAAGCTGTGCAGAACAGGTAAACAGCACAAACACATGCAGAGAGACCCTGGTTCTGGATGCACGCAGCTCAATCTTAAACTTACAAAACACCCCAAAAAGGTAACAAATAGAGACCATTGTAGATTTGAAGGAGGACTGTTTTTAAAGATTTATCTGCCAAAGGATTGTACCATTTGTTACGACCAATTTTTCCCTGTGTTCTCTGTAAGGCACATGTGTCAAACTCAGGTCCGCGGGCCAGATTTGAACCGCAGTGTAATTATAATTGGCCCATGAGATCAAATCACATGTGAATTAGAGCTGGCACGCAGTATATACTGTACCACTAATACTACAAATCCCACAATGCTTTTCTAGTATGTTGGCGAGCAGTCAAAACTGGCATGCGCTCCTTTTATCTGTTGACAGTCATTGACAGCCATGCTCCAGTCACATTGGACTAATTGATTTCATCCTCCACCAAAATGGCCAAAGGAAAGATGAACAACAGGAGCTTTGAAGACAGGCGGGAGGCAGATTATCTGTTCACAAAAATATAAAGGACAGACATGTTTGTCTTGTGTGCTGAGCTGACGTGGCAGTAACCAAAGAATATAACATAAGAAGACACTATATGAAAACATTACATATCAGTTGCAGTTAATTTTTTCAATAAATATTGAGTTTGGCCCATGACTTTACTTCACTGCTTAATTCTGGCCCACTGTGAATTTGAGTTGGACACTCCTGGTGTAAGGGGTCAATAATTGGTGTTCACATGATAATTGTGCACTCCTTGCATGTAGCCTGACTTTTGGAAACATTACCTGTATCTGAAAACTGGATGGCGTGAGTGTGATGTCACCAATGGAAAATGATTTACTTCCAGTTCCAACCAAAGTCAAGTCAGCCGCCATTTTTTAGCAATACAGTTGCCGACATATTGGAGCCAAATGACGTCAGTAAGCAGTGATTGGTTCGAGCTGGCGTAAATCCTTGTTTCTACAGACACACACGTATCACCTGCACCACCCATACGTGTGGTCAGTAAGGTGCCGTAGCGGCACCGCACGATTGCATCACCTGAATGTCATAAGTGCATGTCACTTACATTACCCAATACTCATACTTCACAATACACTTACCACGTACACAAGAATAGTATGCTCCGCTTTTGTGACGTTCTTTAAGGTGATTGCATGAGTTTCGAGGGAACTGCAAACACACCTGCACTCCCTTTAAGTTGTGGTTGCTCCTCTGACCCTCCACGGGCCTAGACACAACCCAAAAACCTGCAGCACCCGTATGAGTCAACCCCTGTACTGGTGCATGTAATTATGAGTGAGTAGTGAGTTTATGTGTGTTGATTGTTAGATTTCTTGTAGCTATCATTCATTTAGGCATTGGAATACTCTTGTGCATGCGAGGGTTTTCTCATGCTTCATAGGTTCATTGGTTACTCTAAATTGTTCAAAGGTGTGAATGTGAGAGTGCATGGGTGTGAGAGTGCATGGGTGTGCGAGTGCATGGGTGTGAGACTGCGGCAGACAGGCCACCTGTCTAGGATGTCCCCTGCCTTCGTTTAGAACAGTGGACCCCAACCCCCAGGCCGCGGACCGGTACCGGTCCGTGGGTCATTTGGTACCGGGCCGCACAGAGAGAATAAATTACTTGCATTACTTCTGTTTTATTTATTTTGGAATCTGAAAGATGTTTTATTTTGAAAAATTGCCCAATTCTTTGTTACATCAGTCTATTCAGGGGTGCTCATTACGTTGATCGCGATCGACCGGTAGATCTTCAAGGACACGACGGTAGATCGCAGATAAATGAAAAAAAAAAAGTACTTCTAAACAATCCACCAGCCAATCAAAATCCTTACAGAGAAGTAAGGGACTTGATTGACATGCAGAACGGCCAATCGGACATCTTCTAATACATACGTCACTGCACTGAGAAACTACAAATACACTGAGTGCAAATTCTGTCATCAGAAAGTGGCTTTCTGACTGCAGCGCGTCAAGTTCCCGGCAGAAGACCACTCTGGACAACCGGAGTGTTTCCTCCTGCTACCAGCTCTGCAGTTCTCGCCTGATAAATATGAGCTCATAAGGAAGCTGTTTTTTTTCCATGGCACGCGCTTCGTATGGAGTCAGCAGCGCCTTTGAAATGCCATGCTAACAAGTAACAGAGCCTGACATACGATAGTCACTGCTTTTTTCATATGTTAATGCAAAAGTATCTTTGTGTCATCTTACTGTGTAGTTTTTAATCATCAGTACATACACAAAAATGAACAAAAACATGTAACTAATAAACAAACATTTAACAACAAACATTTACTAATAGTATTTAAATATCTATGTCATTTTGACGCAGTCCAAGGCGCTCTTCTCGGTCAGGAGATAAATTACTGCTAAAATAAAACCCAGGAGCTAGCAAAATGAGTAACAAACAAAACGTCTTTGGAAAGTTTCTCTGCTGAGGGGAAAAGGCCCAGCCAGGAGACAGAAGAGGAGCCTTCCACTTCCAAAAAACAGAAAGCTACATTTAATAGACAGTACTTCTTTTTGCACCATGAGTGTGGGAAGGGGGGAGGATGATGACACCTGTGCCATGGCAACTGTTAAGCATGTCAAAATAAAAGCAAAGGGTTCGTCTTGTCACGTATTTGATCCTCCATCATCTCAGTATTGCTACAATAATCATCTGCCTATATTTGAAAGACCGGTCCGTGAAAGTTTGTGTGACGTCATGCCGGGCCGTGGCATCAAAAAGGTTGGGGACCACTGCTTTAGAAGATGAACAAATACTCTCAGATGAAGATGAAGCAAATAAACTATCAGGTTAGCCTAACCAAATATGAATGCTTTTTTTGTAGTCTAATGTCTACTTGTTGACAGAATAGATTAAAAAAAAAAAACTATAAAGAACTTTACTTTTGTCGTCATTAAAAAGTCCAACTTTTATGAAGCAGAAGGAAATTTCCCCCAAATCCCTGCAACAACTCTAGGAAAACCTGTTGTTTCGTGAGTACCTCTTCACAGCCATGTCGGCACGTTTGCTTTCCATCCTCCGTCTTACCAATTTGTCCGTCTTGTCAGTGGGAGTCTTTGCCAAAACTAACTAGGCCTGGCAGTGTTGCCATTGGAGATCATCTTAAGAGGATGTTTAAAATGAAGTTCTGATTGGTTCTGTTGCTCATTTGTAAACAAACATACGCATCTCCAGCAACAAATCACCTCGCATCTCCTGCGTATCTGATGGCAACAAGAGATGCTGTAGAGAGGGAAGAAAAGAGAGTTTGTCTAAGGGGATGTGGGCACACTTTGTGAATTTGAAAGCCGAAAAAGCATTGCAGATAGTTAGACCGGTATGATTACAATGTGATTTTGTAACAATGACTCTTTCAAAGACACCAGCAAGACAATGAAGGATAATGGCAACACTGGGTAGAGGATGCTTCTTTTTCAGTGCAAAGATGATTTAAAAAAAGAGGAGTGCAACAGTGGGAGAGAAAAATAAACCAGATGAAAACTAGATAGCTGCTTCTTGGGATTAATGAGAAGAAGGAAGAAAAAAAGAACCAGCAGAAGGAGGCGAGGAAGAAAGAGGCCATCAGATTTTGTATTTATTGTCTCTGTTGTAAATCATAGTTGTGTGTCTGTTCCTTCTCCGTGACCCTAATAGTCATCGTCAAACGTCCACAGCTTGTGACAGACGGTCCAGCAAACCGCGTTTCCTCTGTTGAAACTGCATTTGGTCGTCTCGTTCTGACCCGTGTTTTTCCGTGCACACAAACACAACATTTCCGTCTCAGTGCATCCATGTTGTCCGAACCCTGACAGGACTTAACTCCAACCAATTTTCTGTCAGCGGAATAAATCGTCTCCACACGATCAACGCCCAGTTCGCGCGCTCAGCTTGTCCTTGACTGTTTGGTTGCACCGATTGACGCTAAAACGGTTGTGTCTTTCCTTAAAAGATAAATGCTTTTTTGGTTTTATTTACCCAGAGTCCCAACAAAAGCAAATGATCAGCTGCAGGTGGGTCAGCTCTATGCTGTTTTGCTGAAGTTGCAGCTATTAGTGCAAATTGAATGAACAGGGATGGTAAAACACAAACCTCATTGAGCATCGCCTTCCGTAGTTACTGTTGCTATGCCATTCTCTTCTCAGTTTTAACAATTTCTAAAACAGTGCTGCTTTTTTTCATTGGGAGTGTACATAAAATTAATTATCAAAGCCATCTGTGGAATATTAAACAAGCCATTATTAGCTATGTGACTTCAGCAGCTCCCTGTAGATATTTTTTTCTGTTGATTGTTTCACAAAAGTGATTATCTAAAAGTTTATTAGTTTTACTTTAGTTGCTTAATCAGCTGCAAAATTATAGCAGCATGCTAAAAGTGCATTTGGATGGAGAGGGATGAGGGAACAGCTGTCAACTGTTGACACAGTTTAGGAAGGACACATTTGAAGTTGGACTAGGATTACAAAAATAACACTTGTCAAAATGAAAACATCTCTACGCACACACTCTGGCAGAAACGCTCGCTTAGATTGAAAAAAACTAAAAGATAATTCACTTGAAAACTTCAAAAAAGATATTTACTCGAGAGTCATTTCATCAAGTAAAAGATGACTATTGGTTGCCATAGAAACCTGCCTTGTAGGTCTTCTGTAATAGGCTGTGCGGCTTTGATAACCATCTGTTTCATTGACAACATTTCTGTGAACCTTTGATTATGTTGTTTACACCAAGGGTCACATGATTCCAAGGGTCTGACCATCTTAAAAAAAGGTAAAACTAGTCATTCTCCATGATTCTGTGAATGTGATCTGCTTTTATGAGCACATCAGCCTTCACACAACAGAGAAAGATGGGGGAAAAAACAAGGTACTCCATCCACCAACAAGTGTCACTGCTTCTTCTTCAGCCGTTACCCTTCAGAAAGAATAATGGCCAAACTGAGCCCTTACAAAAAAAAACAAAGTCTTCTCATGTTTCATCAGTTAGGTGCTTTAAATCCAAATGTGCAGCAGTAGAGAACGGTTGGCTTGCATTAGCAGTAATTTGATACTGCTTTTTCCCCCAGCACATACCTCTCAGACATGAAGTTGTGTTGGCATTTCAGCACTGGTTAGAAGACATGCAAACTGTTTTAAGGCAATCTAATAGAATCTCAAGACTTGTTTAAGTAGCAAGCTAAAAGGATGTGGCTTTTAATGCACATCCCAGAGGCATTATTTGGTTTATAAAACAATTACAGAGTAAAAGCAGGCTTGCCTGGTTATCTACCTCTGTTCATATAACCATGATCTCAGGTTACATGGTTTGCATATACGGTGCCGTCTTACTATAGCGAGGTTGTGTTATATCTGTTTGAAAAAAGTGTGTAGTGAGGGATTTTAAAAGACCTAAATCTTGCAAAATCAACATTTAGAGCTTTAAAGTGTAAAGTTTAAAGTGCTTTAAAGCCCTTTCCAGGAAGAGTTTGTGCTGCCAGCACCGCCCCTAGGCTAACACAAACACACATTTTCTGTAGCCCTTGTGCTGTCTAGTGGGTCTAGATGACCACAAGGGGTCATCTAGACCCACTAGACAGAGCTCTGAACCTTTTTTCTTCAATGATTTGTGATCTTCATTGGTGTCCATGGATTACATGAAATCCTCTCCACCTTTATCCACCTTTGTCATGGTAGGAGAACACGTCAATGGAAGGGGGGGGTCATCTGGACCTCCACAAGATAGCACAAGAGCTAGCAGTGTTTGGCAAGAACGCTTTCTTCTCATACGCATACTATGCACCGGCTCCAGGTTGACGTCATGAAATAGGCGGCACCCACAAGGAGCGAAAGGCGGAGTCTCGGAGATCAAGTCATTTTACTTGCGAGTAGAAAAAAGGGGCTGTGAAAATGACTCATATTTCATGAAAAAATGAAAGAACATTTAAATAGTGGTGTCAAATTTTTGTGTTAATCATGATTAGTTATTTACAGACAAATAAATGCTTTTTTTTTTTTTTTTTATTGGGTCAATCTCATGTTTAATCTATTGTTGTGTTCTGAAATACATAAACCAAGAGCCCAGCTGTGCACTTCTATGAACGTTTTATTTGAACTGAAAACCTCGCTCTCTGTGCTTGTGTGGGTGTCCGTGCATGTGCTGCGTTGCTGCTGGGACGTTGTCGCTGTGCCACTTTGTTGCTCTTCACAGAACTAACACATAACGGCAGTAACATCTATTGCGTAAGGAATAAAGCCAGATGTGGTGTTCGCTATCATCAGTTAATGGACTACACAGGGGGCTGATCCCATTGCACAATAATCTGTGGAATAAGGTATTTCAACATGTGCTTTAGTATTAATTAAAAGTTTTTGGTCAATAATATTTGGATTTCTCAGAAAAATATTCCTGCTGTGTTATTTTTTAAATCTTAGCACTCTGCATACTTTGTTCTTGTGTTGTGTAAAGGGAAATTTGGCAGTCTGTTGTGTTACAAAAACTTCATAAACCCCATTTCTTAGCTGTAATTTGATCTTTTACTGCGCCCCACATTGAGGCTTTTCACAATAACTATTAGGCTGGATTGAGCTGTGATTAGGGCTGGGCGATATGGCCCAAAATCTCCGATTTTATTTTTTTTAATTCGATTTCCGATTTTTTCCCGATTTTTTTCCCCCCCTACTTAAGGAAAGCAATAAGTACAAACTGCAGCCAACTTAAAGCAAATGTTGCTTTTATTTAATCAAATGCAAGACAAATGTAACCCCCATTTCTGGTATGAATCATAAATAAATAAACACACTCTTGGAATCAAAGTTAAGTATAAAATTTGTCTTCTTCTCACTCCCTTTTGGACTTGTGTTTATATAATTTTGTTGTGTTTTATATAATTTTTTCTTGGTTTTATATAATTTTTGTCTTGTTTTTTCTTATTTTGTTATTCTACTCTTGTTTTCACTTGTCCAAAATGAAAAGGTTACTTACTTCCTTAAAGTCCCAGCTGTGTTTTAAGTCACACTTTGTAGTCTAGACTAAAATGAGACAAACATTCACCTTGAGAGTAGCAGCATTTTCTAAAAAGTTACCAATACAGCTCATATCTGGGTCTAAAGTTTTAAATAAATTAATAAACCCCGTCTTGATGATGAAGCAGCAGGAGTCGCGGCTACCCCCCTCCCCCCCCGCCTCCGTCCTCTCCCGAAACAAAATCCTACGGTGGCCGCGTCGCAAATGAATATAAAAGTAATAATTACAGCGCAGCATTCTTTATTAACAAATAACAGTAAAAAATAACTATCTAACTAATGAACTAACTATACAGGCGTTGTAGAATGAGTATGTGTGTCAGGTCGCGTGTGTGTTAGGGCGCGTGCATGTGTAAGTAGACTGAGCGCGTGCCACGCGACCGCGCGTGAGAGCCTTTGACTCCGATGGGCTCCTTTAGGTAAATGTTGCAGCGTGGGGACTCTTCCTCCACGTCTGTGACAGTAAAGCCACACCAGTTCCTCACAACAGATGAGTTCATTTCTTTCTTGGGAACAAACTGCCCACTCTCACCGGTAGCCTTGCTGTCGCGTGCTGTTTCGCGTGTTGTTTGCCGCGTGCCGTGTGAAACTAACGCTACGGAAGCTCTGAGGAGCCAAAAATGCGCCACATAAAAACTCGATTTAGTTATTTTTGAAATCGCCCATAACAAAAAATTCGAATTAATTCATTTGATCGATTTATCGCCCAGGCCTAGCTGTGATTAATTAGATGAATGAATTAATTACAGGTCATGATTAATTTCATCTCTCGGCTGGCCTGGGAACGTCTCGGGTTCCCCCCAGAGGAGCTGGAGGAAGTGGCCGGGGAGAGGGAAGTCTGAGCATCTTTGCTTAGACTGCTGCCCCTAAAACCCGGTCCTGGATAAATAGAAGATTGATACATGGACGGATAGACGGATGATTAATTAATCACACAAAAAATGTATTGCATGACAGCACTAGTTTTAAGACATCTATAGTCCTATTTTCAGACAAACGAGGGAACACTGTTGTGATGTGAACTGCTGCCTATCTGAATGAGTCTCTGCTCCAGCTGTTCTTCCCTAAAATCCCCTTTAACTATTGGATTTTGATTGACGTAGTTTGTAAACTCCTGATGTCAGCAGGCAGCACAGGTACTTGGCACAGCATTCATCCGGTGAAACGTCTGTGTGTTTAAAAATGTATTAACGTGGAGAGGACGTGTTTTTACTTTTTATTAGATCTTGGAGGGCATTTATGCCAGGCAGCATTGAGTTTTTAATTGATAGTTTTGTGTTTTTGAACAGAAACAGAACTGGGGCTGGATCAGTCTTTGCAGATGCAGATGCACCCACATAAAGCCTAACAGTATCACAGGATGTCTCATTTGTCAGGTTTTTTTTTTCTGTCCGTTGCACATCATTCCCAACATTTCTCCACATTTTTTCTTCCTCTAGTCCCTCGAATCCCCGAGGTCTGTACTTAAACAGGCCTTTCTGGATTTCTGTGCAACTGCTGGGGAACCTCAGCTGTCGGCCGACATCAGCAGCCGAGCAAACTCAAAAAGCAGGAAATTGATTTGCCTCTTTCATGTGCAAGACAGGGTGGTCACAAAGGTAAAAAGAAGATTAATGAAAATAAACGGAACCAAAAAATAATAAAGAGTGCAAAATTAGGATTATATGGGGATATTCATGCTTTTATCTGTTGTATTCTGTTCTACATCAAAACCACAGTTTTTAGCAGCGAGAGGCTTCATTTTGTGCTTTAATCCCTGTCTGAAGCCCATTAGCAGTCATTTCTGCAATTACTGACAAACTGTTTCAGAAGGAACAAATATTCCCCAAGTATATTTCCCAGAACGTGTCGAGCAGAATGAGACAGTTGAGCTACAAAATAATTGTCTGATGACATTTCTGTCGCTGTTGCATGACAGCAGTCGGAAGAGAGCCGGTCGGGGGTCTGCACACTTGGTAAGTAAGGAAGGACGGGCTGAGATTTGACACTGTAATTAGTACTAACAAAAGGACGGGTTCTATCTCCAATTCCTCTCAGCTCTTCGTCGCCCTTATCACAGTCTTCCTCTAACTCTTTCCTCTTGTCTCTCGCTTGCATTTATTCTCTGTGTCCTGATCTTTTATATTCATCTTCTTATTGACCGCGTGTCTCAATTTTTTCCTTCTGTCTATTTTCTTCTCTTCCACTTCTTTTTTTTTGCCTTGACATTTGGATTTGCCCTTTGTGTTTCCCTTGTGTGGCGTGATGCACTGTTCTGGCATTGCCATTTGAAGCTCCTCCCATGTCCTCTAATGAAAATGTTTTGTAATTTAGTCAGAGCGTGTGCACACCACAGGAGGGAAAATGCTAAGCCCAAGCTTCATGCAAGTAACACATGCTTGACCATGCCATGGATCGGACAATTGGAGCAAATTAGTTTGCTATCGACAGAAACTATTCAACCAGAATCGAAATAATCCCATCACCCCTGAAAAAAGCTGTATTTATTTATTCTACAGTATTTATTCATTTATTATTATATTATAACTGCAACACTGATGTACAGTAGTGCATGTTTACACTGATATAAATATACTTTTTCATAGGTGTATTTGAAAAACAGACCCTTTGCATATTTAGCAATGCACTGTTTAATAAAGCTCTAACACATTTTTCGGCACTGTGACTTAAGCCTAATATTGTGTTCAATTTGACCCAAACACAATATACGGGTTAAAAGCCTTATTATTATTATTAGTTTTTGTTAAATTGGCAGTGCCCCTCATTTATGGATTAATTCAGGTTGTGCTTTTTGATGTCAAAGCAATTTTGAGATGCACAGCGCTGTGTCAAAATGTCGGTCTATTTATTTGCAAATCAAGGGCGTGTGATTTTGTAGAAACGCTAACGTGTATCAGTGTCGGACTGTGTTTTGTTTTTACCAACAAGGTTTGCGTAGTCATCACAACATTTCATTGGTATCAGTCTGTTATTTGAACGTGTTGTTGGAGTTACAAGTACATACGCCAACAGGCCCAACGGAGCATAGCGTGCTCCAAAGAGGTTTTGGAGTTAATGTGAATGTAGTTACTAAAATCTGATTGACTGACTGATTTATCTCTGAGTGTTTTGTCTCACTTAATGTGCCTTATAGGTCAGTGCGCGTTCTTTATGACATAAGCTCAAAAATAGACCATTCATTGACGGTGTGCTTTATAAAGCAGAACAGAAATGATTTCATACCTCAGCAAACAAACTATGGTACCTTTGATGAGGATTTTAGTTTCTGAAAATGCATCTAGATCAGATTAAACACCAATGCCTTAATTACAGACTTGTTACCATTTTTCTAGGCTTATTAACACAAGAAGTCAGGACTAAAGTAAATCCAGCATTGCTGTTCTTCATGTTCATCTGCTCACACTTGTGATGCTTTTTACCAAAACTACGTCAGAGAAAAACTAACTGTTCTTGTTCTCCTGCATGTGCTGCTTTTTAGTTTTAGGATTCCAGCATCGATTTGTTTCTAACAACTTAGAGAGGATATTATTCTATTCTATAGCTCAGTGCATGGCAGAAGTGAACAGTGTGTTCTGCCTTCACCTAAGTGCATTCTGCCTGAAAAGAACAAGTGATCTAAAAACTGAATGAATGTAAAGACGTCCTCTCTGTCCACCCTACAATAACCTCCCTCCATTAACTTGGTCTTAGAATTATACAAGACTGGACAGATGCTGGAATTGATTCACCAGTGAATTCCAAGAAGTCACGGGTAACTAGACCTCTATCTTTAATGTTGGTTCACCTTTTTTTTAAATCTTTTTTATCTTTGGAAAATGTGTCAGAAAAATGCACCTCTTCAGAATAAATTATTCAGTGTGAAATAGGCAAGAAATGAGAGACCAGCTGAGCGCAGATGAGTGCAGAACTGCCCATGAAACAGTCTAGGGTTTTCCCATTTCAGTGGAGTACATGATGTCAAGGGCATTTGTGGGCATTAGGGAAGCCATCTGAGTGTTTCACAGTCACGCTGCTACATCGTCCTCCTCACTGCAGGATTACAGGAAATTAAGAATTTGAGATATGAAGCTTTCTGAGTTGATCCTGAAAATGATCACTCAATATAAACATGAAAGAACATTCATTTAGTTTCAGATATGATCCATATTTAGATTAGATTAGATAACCTTATTTTATTTTTAAATTCACTTAGCTGCAGCAGCAAAGACATTCAGAAATGACATCAAAAACAACATTGAAATTAAATAAATACAGCTGCAAAATTGACATGTGATCCACTGCAAACATGTGATCCACTGCAAACATGTGATCCACTGCAAACATGTGATCCACTTTTAATATATAAACAATTAAGTAAAAAAGTACACCAAAAAAACAACAGTTAAGGAACAAAAACAACTGAAAACAACAACAACTGCAACAAAACTAAATGAAAAAATGAGTGAATGAAAACATCCTGGGACCGTGGAGTGTCACTGTAATACGGTGCTGAACAGTCTGATGGCCGTGGGGAGGAATGACCTGCGGTAGCTCCTTCTTGCACTGTGGGTGTCACAGTCTCGTGCTGAAGGAGCTGGTCAGCGCCTCTACAGTTTGGTGCAGGGGGTGGGAGGGGTTATCCATGATGGATATTTCCTCCTGTCCGCCACCTCCTCCTTGGACTCTAGTGTGCAGCCCAGGACAGAGCCAGCCTTCTTAACCAGTTTGTTAAGCCTCTTCAAGTCTCTGCCTGTACTGCCCCCCGCCCAGCACACAACTCCATAAAGGACCACTGAGGCCCCCACAGTGTCATAAAAGGTCCTGAGCAGCTTAAGGGAATTTCTGAAACCAAATCAAAATCAAGGGGCATCAATACCACGTTTAAACGGAACACTTTAGCCTGAAGGACCCCAAGCCAGTGATGGACAACAGTTGAGCCAGTGTGCAAACCAATGTGACTGCAGGAATGATGGCATGTCTGTGCTTTATCTGATCCCAACTCTGCACTTGCATGCGTCTGCACCAGCAGCTTCGTTGTTTTATGGTTTACATTAACCTCTGCTTTGTTTCATTTAACTGAGAGAAAATGTAAAAGCCTACAAAGCGTAAGTAACAAAGTAATGAGGGTTTCTGTAGTCCAGTAAATGTAATTACCAAAATTTGAAATGCGATTCGTTACGTTCCTCTGTTACGGACAAAAGTAAATTACAGTAATTTATTACTTTGTAATCCATTATCCCCAGCACTGGTCATTGGCGCCTGAAAGTTTGGGATCAAGAGGTGAAGGAGACCTTTGAACATAAACATTACAATACCTGCAAAGAACAAAGAGAGAAAGTTCCAAGGAAATGCACATGGTTTCTGGTGCAAAGCCCTACCTAAAGATCACGGCATAACTTTAGGGTGAAGTGCAGCTTCAGGCATGAAGATGATTTTGTCTTCTTTTTTTACCACGGAAGAAAGTGGTCAGTCAGAAACTCCACATACTTTTCAGAAATCATTTTCACACCTTTAGAGCCCCTAAAGGTGAAACGAGCTCACTCCCCACGATTCTGGCCTAAAACATGACTCTGCCACCTCCTTGCTGACGTCCTCCAACCACCCACTACTCTGTCCATCTGGACCATCCAGGATCCAGGTTTATGCTTGTGAGTGCTGTTTAGGTGTGTGTGTGTAGAACTGCAAGCCTCTGGAGGATCCTACACCTTGATGTTGGTGGTGGTTTTCCAGAGACACCAGCAACTTTAAATAAGTGCTTGCTGCTTTTTAATAGTATTTTAGCATCTGCTCTCTTAATCCCGTGTATGCTTTGAATCCACCACAAATCTCCTAATAGTACAATGATTGTGAAATATCCAAGTCTTTATACTTTAACCGCAGCATTAAACTATTTAATGCTTTTTAGCTGCAGAGAGATCCTTTTTCTTTCCTATGTTGCTTGAAAATGTTGGTCTGCTTACTAATGGGGTGCATCCTTTTTTATTATTATTCCGTTATTCCGTTCATGAACTCACCTGGCAAACTAAGGTGTCTGACTTTGATGTCAGTGATCCAAAGAGCCCTGAGACACAATATCATCCATGAGTTTAATTGAAAAAACAAAGAATTTTATTTTTGACAGTCAAGCATCAGGCTAAGCTAATTGATTTTGCACTCAGAATGTTTTTGGTTTCACCAAGAGCCCCTACTGTGTTTTATTTTTTATTTTTTACCAGAACTGCCTAAACCTGACCGGGCTGTGTTGGTCATAGTGGCGACATGACGCCAATTGTCCAGCTGATGGATCACCCAGCACAAACCTTTTACGGCCAGAGAGCACGGGAGCAGTCTATAATAGCTGTCTGGGCTGTCACAGCAGAGTATGGATGTATGTTTGTGTCAGTGTGGTTGGTGTGTCACTAACATGATTGTGACAGAAGAAAGTGTTGGTTGAAAATAAATTGATGTGCAGTTGTTTCTTTTCAGGTAGTGCCTTGCTGTGGTGTTCTCACTTCTGACCTTGTAGCAATTCTGTCAGGAACCGGTGTCTTGGGACCCAATTATTAAACTGAAAAATGACAAAAACCATGGAGAAACTAAAAGGTTGTAAAGCAAAGCAGATGACCTGACCCTGGGGAACCAAAAACCAGACACTTATATACACTGAGGGTAATTAACTAAGTGAAGACGGCTGTGGATGAACAGTCTGAACCTGGTATGACAGACATAGAGAAACTCAGGACATGATAATAAAAACCAAACTAAACAGCAGAACCCTTACAGTACTCCTCCCCAAATGGAACAGATGCCCGAACACATAACCCTTGTGCTATCCTAGGCACTTTAACATTGGGAGTGGGGTCATCTAGACCCACTAGACAGTGCGCTAAACTTTTTTCAATGATTCAATGATTTGTGATCTTCACTGGTTCAATGGATTACATGAAATCCTCTTCACCTTTATCCACCTTTGTCATAGTAGGGAGAACACCTCAATGTAAGGGTGGGGTCATAGGGTTAAGGGGAGGGGACCTGGATGAACAAAACAAAAACAAGTCCAGAAACAATTTGGGTTCCTGCAGCCTAGCAGAAGTGAAGGGATTCACGGCAAACCCCTCCTCAGGAAGAGGAGTGGTACCGACGACTCTCCCCATCGAGAGGGCACATGAAGGGGAGAAGCCCCGGTGACGCTCCTCCACAACAGGGAACTTAGCCAAAGGGGGATTAACAGTAGTCATCCTCAGGAATATAAAACATGAAATGTGGCCCTGATGATCCCTCTCAGGAATGGAGGAGTGGCACCAAACTCTGCCACTGCAGCAAAAATGCTCCTGCTGGGTCCAAGGTGGTCAGGTGATTCTGTCAGGAACTGGTGGTGTTGGGCCCATTGCCAGGAGATCGGGTTTGGTGGCAGAAACCAAAACTTTTAATAAATAAACTGAAACATGACAAAAAAACCATGGAGAAACAAAAAGGTTGCAAACCAAAACACAACAGAGCAAGTGACCTGACACTAAGGAACTGGAAAGCAGACACTTATATACACTGAGGGTAATAAACGTAATAAAGACAGCTGTAGATGAACAACCTGAACCTGGTGTAGTATATTAACTCAGAACATGACCTCAAACAACATTTAAACCAAATGTGAATGATAATTACTTGTATTAAGTTAAATTTAAATGCTAAATTTCAAGCAGGGAGGACTTGGGTTCCAATGACCCGATCGTGGATTTGAACCACACTCTTCCACAACACCACTAAGCCACTCAGATAAGATTCCAAGGTAAGATCTGCATGTGTTCTGATTTGCCAATCCTAAGTTTTGACAAGGTGGTAACTCTCTTGAGTTCCTTAGGAAAGCTAAGCAATTAGGACTTTGTGCGGTTCATGGTTGGCATGTATACCATCAGATAGCCATCAGATACTCAGGTATGAATCAAACAAGCATCGGTTTAGTCACTTGGAGCATGAATCTCTTCACACTTGAAGGTGGATGAGTGACGCGCTACACATGGAAAAAAAAACAGTTAACAGCACTAAACAGAAAAGGCAAATACTTGTATAGCGCTTTGTACCTTCCTAGAAGGCGCTAAGCTCTTTACAGTCACAAGCCCATTCGCACACTCCACTGCAGAACACTGGCATCAACCTTCCACCAGAGGCAAGGTTGGGTTCAGTGTCTTGCCCAAGGACTCTTTTGACACATGGGCGGGGAAGGTGGGAATCAAACATGCAATCTTCCAATCAGAGGTCGACCGCCTTACCGCTGCACCACAGCCGCCCACAGGTTGGAAGGTAGGGCTGTGTAGTGATAACTTAGCACAGGTGTGATGAAAAATTTTGCATGTCTTAATGGTTTTCTTCCCTGGCAACACAGAATAAAAGATGCTCTTTGATGATCTACGGTAACTCTTTAGCCATTTGTGTAATGAACAAAATTCTAACGGATTCTGAATTGGGAACACAGAAATATTTAACAAGTTGTTGTATTTTGCAATACCTAGTAAAGTACGAAATTCTCCCCATAAAAATAAAAAACTCTTCAAAGTCTCCCCTCTTCTCTTTCATCTCCATCTGTCGCCTCTTCAGAAACACATGGTATTTGGTGCGGTTGACTCAGCAAGGGCCCTGACTGTGTGGGCTTCAAGCACAGCCACCGAAGCACATGCTTGCACTCCTCTGTCTCTCATGTACTGTCTGAGCTGTTCCAGAACAGACAACGTGGGTATGAAGGGTCTTACTGTGCATCAAAGTTAATCGTCTGGCAAAAAATTTAAGAAAAAAAATGGAAAAGGAGAAACAATTTAAAAAGCAATCCTTAATATAACATATCAGAGAGCAGACTGGGGTTCATTGGATCATCATTTGCGGTCGGAAGCTTGCCAGGGTATTAACAATGTCCGCTGAGACACAAGAGGAGGAGAGAGAATGGAGGAAGATAAGAGACACAAAGGGGGGGGGGGTGGATGAGAAGAGCAAGCTGGCATAAATGCAGCTCGCTTCCAACACAAAAGAGAAACAGTCTTGGGGAGGGTCAGACAGACAGATGAGTGAGGAGGGGGGGTTTCAAGGTGCATGTCTGAAGCTTATTATGCAGCAGGGTGCAGAGAAAGTCCAGTCTTTTCTAAAGTCTGAATGGACTTAACGGCAAACGGGATATTTTAATAAATTTCTTACAATTTTGGAAGCTGTAATGTCAAGTTCTGAGACACTGTACACCAAAAAAGCATCAACTGTTGGGTTAAGAGCTGTAATCCAACTGTATTCCACATTAATTACTTCTCTTTGCTTTAATCCTAAACTTAAAAAATGAATAATTACCACAGTAGTCTATTTTTTGCACTATAATGCACACTTAAAAGCCAATTTCTTTGAAGGACAGTGCACTTTATAATCCAGAGCGCCTCCTGTGGACTATTTCTGGTTGTGTTTACTGATGTTGAAGCAATTTTCAGAGTTCAAAATGTGTCCAAACTTTCGTCATTTTGTTTTTATGAGTTGCAAACAAGTTTGGGTGTCGTTGTGATGCTGATGCGGCTGTCATGTGGCTGTGTCAGACTGTGGAGTTTTTTTCCACAGTTGCAGATGATTTAGGGATGTTGTGACAATGATGACCAAAGTTCTGAAACAACCTGGGAGCCCCTGTGTGAATATCCAACAGCAAACCAAAATGAACTGAGTGCACTGACCATGTCGGCAGACGTAGTGGAGGACAGAGGACCTACCTCGGGCCACCTGGTGGTCCGATCCACCGTGGTCAACGAAACTCTTTGAAGGAGGCAGTGGACCGGCCAAATCCATGTGCACATGGTTGAAACGCTTGGCAGGGATCAGAAATAGTTCTTGGAGGGGCGTCTAGTGTGCCAGTGAACTTTGGCACGCCGACACGCAATGCAAGACGAGGACAATTTCTTAACATCCTAACGCGACCCAGGCCTCACAAAATGAGAACTGACCAGCTTCCCTGAAGTGGGTGCGAGAGGGAATGGACAGAGTCAAAAATGCGGCGATGCCATCCTATGGGCTGAGGCCATCCTACGGGCTGAGGCCATCCTACGGGCTGGGGCCATCCTACGGGCTGAGGCCATCCTATGGGCTGAGGCCATCCTATGGGCTGAGGCCATCCTACGGGCTGGGGCCATCCTATGGGCTGAGGCCATCCTATGGGCTGAGGCCATCCAATGGGCTGAGGCCATCCTATGGGCTGAGGCCATCCTACGGGCTGAGGCCATCCTATGGGCTGAGGCCATCCTATGGGCTGAGGCCATCCTATGGGCTGAGGCCATCCAATGGGCTGAGGCCATCCTACGGGCTGAGGCCATCCTATGGGCTGAGGCCATCCAATGGGCTGAGGCCATCCTACGGGCTGAGGCCATCCTATGGGCTGGGGCCATCCTAGGGGCTGGGGCCATCCTACGGGCTGAGGCCATCCAATGGGCTGAGGCCATCCTATGGGCTGAGGCCATCCTACGGGCTGAGGCCATCCTATGGGCTGAGGCCATCCTATGGGCTGAGGCCATCCAATGGGCTGAGGCCATCCTACGGGCTGAGGCCATCCTATGGGCTGAGGCCATCCAATGGGCTGAGGCCATCCTACGGGCTGAGGCCATCCTATGGGCTGGGGCCATCCTAGGGGCTGGGGCCATCCTACGGGCTGGGGCCATCCTATGGGCTGAGGCCATCCAACGGGCTGAGGCCATCCTACGGGCTGGGGCCATCCTATGGGCTGAGGCCATCCTATGGGCTGAGGCCATCCTATGGGCTGAGGCCATCCTATGGGCTGAGGCCATCCTATGGGCTGGGGCCATCCTACGGGCTGGGGCCATCCTACGGGCTGGGGCCATCCTATGGGCTGGGGCCATCCTACGGGCTGGGGCCATCCTATGGGCTGAGGCCATCCTGCGTGTTGATCCTACGGGCTGAGGCTGTCGTGTGGAAACATCACACAGGAGAGTTGGACCACCGTCTTGCCACACAACCTCCTCAAGCTTGAGGCCCAAACAGCCGGAGCGGAGGGCATACATTTGTGAATCCCCAGGCTGCTAAGCGACCATAGCAGAACAACCAGTCCCAAAAAGCACAGGGGGCAAAAGCACACGTGAGAGGCAGGCCGCTATGAGGTTGGACTATCCTGGTATGTGATGTATGTTAGTCGTAAACTCTGGGATGGCTGCTAGGTGGCGCTGTTGACACACAGTCCAAGGTTCACTCACCTTAGCCATGACATGAATGAGGTTCATGGTCCACACAGGCAGCGAAAGAAAGCCCTTAAAGCAAAATGCGGAACTGTACCCAAACCTAAAGACATTTGTGAAGCCTAAGCCTCAACAGTTTTTATTATTTATTTAAGCATGAATTTAACCGAAATATAGTTTACTATTTTTTAATATCCTGAAATATTTTGGAGGAATAGGTAATTAATAGATGAAAAAATTCTGTACATTGTGCAAAGTTAACTATAAATAATTTCAAAAATACCTGTACTACATTGTGTTTTTTAGAATGTTTATTTTATTTAAAACTATCAGATAATGAAAAATTAAATAGCTGTTTTGTTTTGATATTTTTTTACACAAAAAGTAGGAAAATAGTTACCTACGCCTGTCTCAAATTGAGTATTTTTGAGTGAAGGTGTTCTTTGTATCAAATGTATTCAAATAAATTACACTGAAATTGTTACATCAATATTTCTGGATAATACATTGTGATTTTTATAGTATATATATGCTATTAGTATGCAACAAAAACAAGCCTATCCAAGTCAAAGTGTCTTTGGGTGAGACCCGGAACCCCATACTGCTCCTGCTGGTTGTAGGCTGGCGCCATGCGGCAGCAGAACCGCCATCAGTGAGTTTATGAGTGAATGAGACTGGGACTATAAAGCACTTTGGGCCTAGTATAAAGGTAGTAAAGTGCTATATAAGTATATGCCATTTATTCCTGCAAAGAAAGAGAATAAATCTTACTCAGTTTTTATCAAGGTGTGTTATAATCAGAAATTATAATATAAAGTATGTTTTCTGTCTTTTAATATGACATAGCAAGTATAAAGATCAATAATTTTCTTTTCTTTAAGCAATGTGTGTAAGGATTTTGTGTATTACTTTCTTTTGATACCACAGGCTTTAAACTCCTAAAGAGAAAAAAAATGAAAAAGAAAACAGGACACCTCACTGGAAACTGGAAACACCCCCACCCTCAGTCTAAACTCCCTCCCTTACGTTTGTGCCTGGGTCAGCTATGGGTGCTGTGGGGTGGAGGTGGGTGGGGGGGCGAGAAAAAGCAACGTCAGGTATCTGGTTTCTTAATAATAAGCAAAACAGTATCCTTTGTGAAATTTAAGACTTTTTTTTTCCAAATGTGAGGAAACTGGATTTTCTAGAAAGGACTGTATTAATAAAGAATATTAGGTTGGTTCGTTCCCTTCAGTTTCCAGCACACAGAAATGAATGAATGAGGACACAGAGACAATACTTAGCTTCAGTGAAGATTTACTCCGCACAAAACAGCACAGATTTGTACGCAGGGTTACAGACAGAGGAGCAGGATCACAAAGTCTGAACAAAGACACTCAGAAAAGGGCTTGGTTTATATACCTGGCATTTACATATTCAGAAGATGGTCCGAGGGTCTATGGTGTGAAAAACCCACCCACATGCTGTTGCAGGCTGGATACTTGAAGGTCGTAAAGCTTCAGGTATCAGATCTTTCTGATGTTCTCACAGACATTTGCCAGAGCACAAACACCAGAACACACAAAAAGTAAAAAGGGAGGATGAGGAGGAACTGTGAGGACAATAGTTTGGTTGTGCTGTCTTAGGATGTAATATAATTTTGAGATGATAATACATGCTCAGTGAATTAAGTTTAAACCATTAGTGTAATAAAAGGTACAAGCAAATGTAATAAAAGTAAAAAGAGAGTTTCTAACTATTCTATTTCTAATTATTCCTAACACCAAGCCAAACAAGATTTTCATTAAAAAAGAAGCCAGATGCGCCTCTCTGTCCCGGACTGTGTCACGCTTTCACGTGAAGAGGCAGCTCCACTTTTGTCTTTGCACCTGTTAAACAGCAGTCTGCAATAGAAAGCACAATGATTGCATTCAAATAATGCCAAAGCTGACGTCGATTTTTGTCCTTTATGAGTGCTGCAAAGACCTAAGTGTTCCTGAACTGGACTGCTAACATTTCTGCTAACACTGAAGTTGTCATTTATTTTCTGGTAGTGTGAAGTCTTCACTATTGAGCTTCCCATGTCACCTGAGATGATATATGCAGCTGAAAAAGGTTACCAGGAGATTGTCTTTGGAAGGTGTGGGTGTGAGAAAAGTCACTTTATGGGTAAAATGCTTGTAAAGCAGCACACGTGTGTGGGTTTAGTGGATGAAGCCATAACTCACTCTGCCATACACTTATCTTAAACGAATAATCTCTTGACTTCCGTGTTTTTGTTCCAACACTGATAGTCCACCACTGTGATTCAGGAAGCTGTTCAAACAGCTGCTGAGACATTCTGGAAAAGACTTTTTATCACCCAGTCTGCTGCTTCATTTGGTGCTTTCAGCAAATGCTGCACCTGTCCGATGATGGAAAACAACCACCCTGCTATTGTTTTTTCCACAGACGGACGGCTTAGGTGGACAGGAAAGAACAAAGAAATGTATTCTCCTTCACGTTTTTAAGGTCAAAGTGCAAGAAACACTTTATCACAAAACAACTAGCTAAAAGACAAGCAAAAACCAACTCGGCGACCTTGTGGTAGAGTGTCCACCCTGAGACTGGAAGGTTGTCAGTTCAAATCCACGACTCAGTAATACAAAAAAATGGTGACCAACGCCTCCATGTTTGACACATAGCATCCCCAGTGGGCTTTTAATCAGTGACAGAAGTTCATTAGAAACTCGCCTCTGAAGTGGGCGGGACTGATGGCACAGATTAAGCCTGCCCTCATTTCCCAGTATCCCTTTGTGTACCCTCACAACCCCAACCTAAAATTAGTGATGCTACAAAGATGGTGAGCAATATCTGAGCTATCCATCCGTACGCTTTTGAGCCAAATTCTAGCTCAGACGTGGAAAACAAAAACGTACATGGATCTTTTTGTCTACAGGTCAGAATAGAGCAGAGCGGGGAGCTCGTGGCCCGTCAATTGTAGCTTCTATGTTACAGTTTCAAGCTTTTTTCTAACAGTTTTTTTTCTCTGCTCCTGATTCAAAACAATTTAAGGAAAGAAATAATCAGAAATGTCAATCTTGAGCATCATTTTCTTTTTATGTGTCCTTCATGGCTACTCGAACCATAAAAGCTTCTCTAACAGCCATTGAAGTTTAGCTCGACCGTTGGTTTTATCTTCATAGCGAGTGTAGCTTGCGTGTTTACAGTGTTGCTGTCACAGTTGATACTGATGTTTTTTAGCTTAAAATACTTTGATTACAACTTCAAGCTCTCTATACTGTGCCTCCAGAGACATATCTTTCCAAGAGAACATGGTTGCAGACAACAACATGGCGCCATACATAGTTAGCCGTAGGTCTGGAACCAAAAGTTCGCGTCTTTATATTATTTTTATTTTTTCCAAATCCAGTAAATCCCTTTTTTCCAATTCCCTATTATGGTCCAAAAACACAGATTGAACTGGTGACCCTCACAGTTGTGGGTTTTTTTTCTTTCAATGATCACCGTCTCTGTGAAAGCCTGCTATGCTCTCACCAGCTGATTGGCAGGAAAAAACGGCTTTGCGCTTCATATCAGCGCAAGGCCGTTTTTCACCACAACAGGATTCGCTGATTCACGGTGATCACTTTAAGGATGGAAAAGTTTCGGTTGTGAAAGAATGTAAACACTGGAGCGAACAGTTTTACAAATCTGATCACTTTTGTTCAAATCCTTTTTGGTAGGAATAAAACGATTATTGCCCCATTTTCAGCTCATGCTGCACACCTATTCACATGAAAAGGTGTCACAATCTGAAAACTTGTAGAATTTCTGTTTTGCGGTTAATGATGCCGGGGTCTGTCACATTGTCAGGTCTCCCTCTCGTTTTCACTCTTTACCTGGGTCCAGGTCAGACTTCATCATGAATGTTAACATCATGTGTCTCTATTTCCTGCATTGACAGTATCATCATTGCAAGCTTTTTCTGCCCCCCGGATTCTTGGTCTCTGTCCATTTTGGGGTTTTTACTGTCACTCGGTTGTTATCAACAGCTCCTCCAGTTTTGACCCAAGTTGAAATGGATTGGCCTCTTTTGGACCTACAATAGGTTTCACAGTAAATATATATACATATACTTTCTTTTACTCAACTGACGATAATTAGTTTAACTATCACTAAAAAAAAGGAAAAATTACAGTTTTTCCTTTTTGCTTTTAACAGGGCTTTAATTGGCTTCAATAAAAGTGTTTTTCATCAGCATAAACTCAATGAAATGACCATAGTTTTTCAGCACAGTCCATGTTTCTTTAGATGCAACCAGAAGCTGAAGTGGCTCCAGTGTGCAAAAAAGGGACATATGTGCTTAGTTCTGATCAGTCAGGAGGGTGACTGACTTCAGAGCGGAGTGCTCCTTTTGCTCCTGGTCATTAGTTACAGGGGTGGTCACACTTGAAATTCCTTAACAATCCCACTTAACACATGGAGCACTGATAAAGCATAAATGAAGGGACTTTGCTGTTGGAACCACTGAAGAATCTGCAATTACCAACAGCATAGCTCAGCCAAGGCCACATGGGTCTCCTCCAGTTTAGTCAATTTGCTTAAAAAAAAAAATTCTTTTAATTTTATGTGATCTTTCCAATGCTGTCCAATAATAACTGATGCTATACTCACTTTTTAAATAATCCATCGAAGATCTGTGATTTTTGTTTTGTTTTCATCTGTTCTGAGTGATGCTTCAACATGGATTTGTTACATTGGTGAACCTAATTCAATTTTATTCATAGAGCTCGTTTCCTGTTACACAACACCTCAACGTGCTTTACATAAAATACATGTAAAAAAATTAATAAAATGAAAATAACAATCATATTAAAGGCCCCTCCAATACACTAGGGGTGTAACGATACAGTAAAAATCTCAATTTGGTTCGGTACATTACTGTTTGGTACGGCTGTTTAACAAATCTGCCTGATATGAACTGTTATTTTATGAACTATTATTTTATTGTTATTTATTGTGTGTTTTGCTGCCGGACACCTGAATTTCTCCCTTGGGAGATTAATAAAGTTTTTATCTATCCATCTATCCATCTATCTATCCATCTATCCATCCATCCATCCATCCATCCATCCATCTATCTTCTTTTTTCTTTTTTTTTAGAGATCAGGTTTATTATTTTGAAGAGTTCTACTTGGTAATCATGTTTCCATGTTGGAGTTCATAAAATCATCACAGAGAAAGTCTCCGCCCGTGTTTCTCTGACAGAGTTTGAAGCCAAAGCCCCTCCTCTGCCTCTCTACCTGCTTTTCCTTTCTTTTTTTAATCTATCTATCTATCTATCTATCTATCTATCTATCTATCTATCTATCTATCTATCTAGCTATCTATCTATCTAGCTATCTAGCTATCCATCCATCCATCCATCCATCCATCCATCCATCCATCCATCCATCCATCTATCTACTTTCGGTATTTCTTTGGAACAGAAAAGGCAGGAAAAAATTACTTATTAGCCAGATGTTGACATGCTTACTGTCCGTCACCTAATAGCGTCTCGGAGGAAACTCACGGCTAACATTAGTTCCGCCTCGGCGCAAAGTTAATACTGTGGCGACCTGGGGGTTAGCCCCGCCTACAGCCACTAAGACTCATGGGAAGTGTGAAATCTTGTTGTTGAATTCTTCACCATAACTTAGAGAGCTGTGAGGAGAAGTGAGGTTAATGTTGTTACGCTGTTCGTGTGTGTTCATAATAAATGGGTTTTAATGCCGGAAAGGAGATGGAGTAATCTATTACTCTGTCTACTCTCTCTACCAGACTGTTTGAGGGTGTATAAAGTACAGGCAAGGACCGCTAATGCAGCTACTTTATTAGCAGCTCGGCTCTCGTTTCCGCGCTATGAGTGACACAGCAGCTGGGTCGTTACAATGCATATGTGGGAAAAAAATAGAAGAAAAACGTACTGAAACGGTACAGAAGTGACCCGAACCAAGACTGCCGCACAGAAACGGTTCGGTTCAACTGTATCATTACACCCCTACAATACACACATACATTGTACAAATACAAACAGGGAAAAATAATCCATAAAATCCAAATAAAACATGTAAAAAGTACTCCAAAGCTAAACTGAGTTTTAGGTTTTTTTCTTTAAAACCTCCACAGTGATGAAGTCCTCACATCGTCAGTAAGGCCGTTCCACAGTGAATGTTGGTCATATATGCACTAAACAGACAATTTCTGACGTCATCTATTCCAAAAAGTGAAAATGAACCTTATAGTGGAACCCAGCTTTGTTTGGTGTAAAGAATATGTCAAAAAACAGCAAACTGTAAATGATTCATTTTTTTTAAATGAGAACAATTCTTCCTCCTGATGAAAGCCTCCAGTTTTCACTTAAGGAACTGCAATATTCTACTGTAAATTTCTATTTACAACAAAGAATAAATCTTCCAAAACACATTCATTTCATTTTATTCCAGTATATCTTTGGAGGGGAATAAAAGTACCTTTCACACTATAACAGTCATCATGAAAAAGCAGCATCTTTCTGCACAACCTAAAACAAAAAGTGTTCAGATTTCAGCTGTAGAGGCAAAAACCACGAGAACTGTGAGGATTGAGAATCTTTAAGGAAATGTCACTCGGTTCCTTTTAAACAGATTTTTAAGGGACCTCCACCTTCGTTTGGTTATGTTGTAGCTCTGTTGTCAGGTTTTGTGTTTCGTTTTTTAATGTTTTCCTGCCTGACTCGGCTTGTGTTGATTGGCCCGTGGCTTCTCCTCATCTCCCACATGTTCTTTTGGTGTGCCACAGTTTGGTTCTGTTTGGTTATTATGTTTTGAGTTTCTCCCACAAGCCTTTGTGTCCTTGATTTGGGTCTTCACATTCAAACATCCATGAAAGAATTGGACTTGTGAAGTGTCGTTAAAGAAAGAAAGAATAAGATCTGATGGCCTAAAAATATTTCTTGCCACGATTAAAAAAAAGTTTGTTGATATTTAAAAAAAAAGATTAAGCAAATGAACACACTTTTGAAGCAACTAAAGGTTTAACCAGGACATGTCAATGTTTCCTCTCAGCAGCACAAAACAAAAACCACATCAGACACTAGCTATTATTTTATTTTAGTTTTGTTTGCTTGAGGCCACTAAGACTCATACAACATCAAATTAAAAAACGAATTTAGTTCATTCAAAGACACATTTAAAAATAAAACTTTTGTTGTCTTTATTTGTTTTCACTATAAAAAAACGGTCTGTTGTGCCTTTTCCCACTGCTGTGTTTGCTTTAGGAATATAGAAGTCATTATTTTAGTGAGCCACTTTATTTCATAAAAAGAGGAAGAGAATTAGAGCAAGTGTTCTTTTTTAAGGATAACTAAAAAAGACCTAAATGATGGGCTTTGATTTGGGGTGACACCGACTGGAATGATATGAGAAAGAGGGGTACAGATTTGAACACACAAGCACTAACTGATGCTGCATCAAACCTGAAGAGGAATTATGGGATTCATTATTAAGGAATCAGAGTTCTGACAGGGAAAAAGGACACATTTGCTGTATTTTCCGCTTTATAGGGCTCATCGGGTTAAAAGGTAAAAGGTGGTCTAATTTTGAAATTATGTCATAAATAAGATGCAGCAAACTATAAGGTGCAATAACCAAGACAATAAAGTCAGACTTTATTAACTGCAATCACAGTAATTCTAGGATATGTTTGTGACACGCTAACCAAGTTAACTACATTCAAAGCATTAGCCACGTTACCATATTCACAATAGCTGTAACTCACAACCCTGACTGCAACGCGTAAAGAAACAGACGGATGCCGCTAAAACAAAAGTTCCTGCGACTACGCTAACTTCCAACCCTGTTAGTAAAACAGATGTTTTCTGTTTGTCAGAGTTGGACCTGAGATCATTTCTAACCTTGACCAGAGTCGTCTCTGTGGAGGGATGTGGTCTAAAACCAGACTGAACATTTTCTACAATATTTTTATTTATTAATAAAATCATTTAGTTGAATGAAAACTAGTTTTTCTAAAATCTTCCATAACCCTTGTGCTATCCTAGGCACTTTAAGATTGGGAGTTGGGTCATCTAGACCCACTAGACAGTCCGCTGAACCTTTTCTTCTTCAATGATTTGTGATCTTCACTGGTTCAATGGATTACATGAAATCCTCTCCACCTTTATCCACCTTTGTCATGGTAGGAGAACACGTCAACGTAAGGGTGGGGTTATAGGATACCAGAAGGGTTAAAAATGGCAGGTTTGACACGGGTTGGTAATTATCTAGATTTGAAGCATCTTCAGACTGGGTCTCACCATAGCAGCCTTTAAGGACGTGGGGAAGATCCCAGTCTGAAGAGGCGGTTAACGATGTTCAGGAGCTCCTCCTCACACAAGGTGAGGTGGGGATGGGATCCAGAGAACAGGTTTTACTTCTAAGTTGTGACAATCCCTTTCCGAAGCTTTGTGGCATCAATTAAGGCAAAACTCTCTAGTGTGTTCTCAGAAGGCAAACAGAATGCATCAGACTGAACCGTGAACGGAACTGAACTCATGTTTCTGTGAAAGAAAGATTAAGGTGTTAAAAATGCGTTTCTCCTCCCACTGACTGCCTCTTGTGCATTTTTTAGTACTAAAGCTGCAGGATGTATAAAGTTCCTCAGAGGTCAAGACAAAGGTCCCTTTACCCTTTACATTGTTTTCTTTTTCTTGTTTTCATAAGTGATGGATAAATGTTCCCTTCTGTCTCTCGACAGTCCCGCGTATCCTCGTTTTCCTAAAGGTCATCCTGTTTACCCAAGGGTTACGCTGTTTGACGCCATGCTGGGAAACGTCCATGGGATTCATGCAGTCAAAGCTGTCTTTATGGAACACGTGGGAACTTTTATGATCAATAACATTAGTTTTTTTTTCTATTTTGCTATTTTTATTTTAACCAAATGTCTCCTTTAAGTATTGAGCTGCCCACATCCCATAATATCATGCTCTTTCTAAAGTACACACAATTCCTCTCAATATGTTTGCTTTGCTTTATCAAACAAAGAACGGTGTTCTCTCAATATTACAGTTTTAATTCTGGAGAACCTATGGGGTCGTTTTTTTCCTTTATATCTTTTTGGCTGCCGTTATCAGCTGCTACCCAAAATCAACAAACAAAAGGGAAAAAAGTGGCCACGTTAACTTTCAAAGCTCTGCAGAAAATGGCTCTTGGGTTCTGTTAAACCAGCCAGCTGCATGTCATTTGCTTTTTTGCTCATCACATTTGTCCTGATAACAGATGGAATTTCTTATTTTTATTTCTGCTCTTGGGGGTCAGAGTTTGAATTCTATGAAAACACAACATTTCAGAGATAAACCCGGATTTGTGGCGCTTATGTCATTTCCATTTAAGGCTCCTCTGCCTGTTTGCCAGCAGCCTGCAGTTCTTTGTGCCTTTACCCCCAATGCTAAGTGGATGGCCCTGCTGAAAATGTGGAGATACGCATCTGCAGTATTACATCCGCTGGAGAACACAGAAAACAGAGACCTCTCATTTGAGCTTGTGTATTTTGGGGGTGGGGTGCTTACTCTGCAGGAGCTGTGAAGGTCATTCTGTGATATTCCGCTGCAGCAATTCAGTGGTTCAGTCAAGCATTTGGCTCGACTGTGTGCATGTGTGTGAGTGTGTGGAGGGGGCCGCGGGAAGAAGACGGACAAACCTGTTGAAATGATTGCTACAATGTAATCCATTAAAGACATTTCGGGGCGGGCCGTGTCATTTGTGCGCGGGCGCTGTCGAGGAGCAAGCAGGTCGTGTTGACAGCTTAGCATCTGCATGTTTGCCAGACACTTTAGTAGCTGTGAAGAGACAGGAAAGGCTGTGCTGCATGCAAGTGTGTAACCAGGGCTGTGTTTGAAAACAGAGAAAAAGGGGGGGCATTAGGTATAGTGTTTGTATCACTCGCATACTACACAAAAGTTTTAAGAGTTTTTGGTGTTTTTAACATGATATTTTTTAGCATTTGTCTGACGATGGAGGACATTTATAAAGAAAATTAATTAGGAGCCGACGAAAAAAATGCTGTTCAAAAAGAGCTCTCAAGAAAGGGGAAGGGAAGTGGGGGCGGGGTTGCACCAACAGCCCCGCCAACAATTTCTAATGAACTACTGCTGCTCTGCAGAAACCATGTCCGACACAGATTTTTTAATTTCAAAAGATGATCAGAGAGAAAGAGAGTTTTTTTTTCAAATCTACTTTCAAAACCCATCTCAACATTTGTAAATACTTACAAAAATATATATATATATTGTGTGATCCTTGTGATTGAAGGACAATACATTTCAATAAGGAGAGTTATTAGGAATGTGGGTAAATATTTAATTGTGCTACAGAAAAATTAGCATGGAATAAGTGCATAATCTCTGGCAGGTAGACGTCTTGCATTCTTGGGACGATATCATACCTTTGAGGAATAAACCCCAGAGCCCAGGCGCCGGTGGTGGTTAGAAGCCCACTATTCCAAAGCGTCGCTCCAGAGAGGAGTGGACGGGTGAAATGTTTAGAATGCAGAGAGACAAGCATTTACAATTTTAAAGTTGAATTTATTACTGGTGCAACCAAAAAAGGGCAAGCAAAACTGGAGCTATCCAGCTGTACAGTTTAGATCCAGAATCCAGCTCAGACGAGGAAAACAAAGACTAACATGCATCTATTTGTCTGCAATCAGAATGAATCAGAATGGAGCAGAGCAGGGAGCTTGTGGCCCACAAATTCAATCATTTTCCAATGGTGTATTTTTATTTTTGTGTCTGCTCCTGCCTTACAACAATTTGGATAAAGAAAATCTGAGAAATGCAATTTTGAGCTTGTTTTTCTTTATATCTGTCCTCTATCATCAGAAAAGCACGAGAAAAACACCAAAAGCCCAATTTTCCTCAGAGTGCGTCGTTTTGTTTGTGCTTTTAAATGTCTATCAGTGTCCTGTTCAAAAAGGAGTGCTGATGGATTATCCCTGATTTAGTGTTCTTGCTTTTTACAGTGTTTGCTGTTTTCAGGTAATGTGTCTCAGTGTGGTGGTCTATGGGTTCATCATCATTCACCTGTTTCTGATGATTAGTGCTGACTGTATCCATGTCCATGGTGTTCCTCTCAGGCATTCTATTGCTTTGTGTACTTTACCGGGGTTTCCATTTCTTTCAAGTTGTCATGTTTCAGCATGTTTTCCATTTTTGTCTGGTTAAAGTTTAAATTCGGCTCCTCCTCCCTCCCTGACAGGCTGAGTGTTTGTGTGCATGCACATTAATGCTTTTATTAGTTGGTAACCATCTGTCTGCAGGGAATCGCTGACAACAGCGGTGAGCTTGTTTGTTTGCCACCCCCCGTGGGAGGGGAGGGAGGTGGAATGCTCAGGTGACTGACTGTGAGTCCTGCACCAACGGTTGTGGGAGCGCAGAGTGAAAAAGAGCCACGGAGGGTGGAAACCTTTAAGGCGTGCCATGTGTGGCTGTCAGGACGATGGAGCTCTGGGGTTTATCCAGACCCATCCTCTGGCAGCTGTCTGGTTTCCATGGCGCTGATCTTACACAGAGAAAGCTATCATCTTTTATTTAATAGCTGCATTTATTTCTGCTGGGTTTTTCTTTTTTTCTAATCAATTTATTCACTGGCTGTTGTCAGAGAAGAACTGAGGTGTCTCCTCTGTTCAGACTTCTTTGTTCGTTGTCCCGAATGATCCATTTTTTTGGTAATTATCCATTGCACAGGTGCCAAAGTTGCTCCATTTGAGCTGGTGAACTACTCTCACCTTTTTATTATGGTTGCGCAATGTCACCTCGACAGGTTCCACCAAATGCGCATCATGAATCACTGCTTCTCTGCTGCGTCAGCCTTTTTGAAGACTCATGTATAGCTTTGTGTCTTTGTCCTTGTCTGCAAAGTTTTATCTTTGATGAAAGTGACCCTCATTTGTTCCTTTTAAGCTTATTTTTGTTTGATATGTTATGCTACAGAAAAACAAAAAGGCTAAATGGGTATAAAATCATCAGAGAAGCATAATCAATGCAGAAAGACCTGATATGCGTTTAATGAAGCGTACATTCCATGTGCTTCACACATATCAAGCTTACATGGTTTCATTTCAAACCCTGTTTTTACATCTGCTGTGTCTTTGAGTAGACTCAAACAAAGGAAAAAAGATGGGAAAAATAAACTGCCCTTTACTGAATACAATCCAAATGTCACCATGTAAACTGGTTCATCACATTACACATCCACCTGCTTCACTCCTCCATCCCCTTTAATACCTACCAGCATTTAACCTGGCATTTGAGACTATGCACGCAAAGAGAAGAGTCAAAACCTACGAACAGCAGCCTAATGTGTGCTTGTCTTTCTCTGAAGCAGTTCAAACAGGGGCTGAGAGCTGAGCAAGATTGAAACGACTTTGTACAAATCTGTACAATCCCTTTTTGGATGTCTGGTTGACGTTTGCATACTTACAAATAACAAATACATGTTTCTTGGTGGCTTTAAAAAGCCTAATATAGAGGTCTCAAGAAGGGAACCAGGACTGGTCCGTGGGTCAGTTGGTACCGAGCTGCAGAGGGAAAAAAACACAACCTACGTTTTTTGTTTTTTTTTTATTTAGTTTTATCTATAATTTGGTTCTGCAGTTTTATTTTGAAAAACTGCTGAATTCTCTCCACCACATCCAACTCATTCTTCCCGCATGTCAAGTCAGGTTGCTCGATCACGTGTAGGAATTGCTTGTAAATGGCGTATACTTATATAGCGCTTTGCTACCTTGTTCGAAGGTCCAAAGTGCTTTACAGTCACAAACCCATTCACCCATTCACCCACTGGTGGCAGCTCCGCTGCTAAACACTGGCACCCACCTTCCACCTGAGGCAAGGTGGGGTTCAGTTCCACCTTGTCCAAGGATGCTTCGACACACGGGCGGGCAAGGTGGAAATCGAACCCGGGGCGAACGCACCTACCACTGCACCATGGCTGCCCCACTATCCACTACTTTCTTATAACCACTAAACTGCCAGCAGAGTTACCAAAATACAAACATATTTTTGCAGAAAATAGCCAATGAGGAAACAGAAGAAGATCCTCTGGGTTCAAAGAAAAAGAAATCTATATTTAGCAGAAAAAAACCAGGAGTCTTTACCACAAACACCAAGCTCACTCTGCATAATATTCACCAACTCGGTTTGAACGTTACTAGGATGCTGCTAATAAAGTTCCTCGAGCAGTGGATTCCCATTTAGTATTATACTCACAAAATACCAGTTTAAGGGATTTTTTTTTTGTGCGTGTTTATTTTTCGCTCCTTAGAAGTCGGACGAGGCTGATGTTGTAGTCTGAGTCCTTTTGCTTATGGTTGAGGGAAAATCATTTGATTGAAAACCAGCTGCAGCTATCAGCTATTTTACAGAGGATGAAGATGAAGTTTACCCTCAAAAGTTAAGGAGAACTGGAGGCAAAACCAACAAAAATATGAATGAATAATCGCACACCCATTTGAGCCTCATACGGGCCGACCCATGAAACTCTTGTCTGGCATTAAACCGGTCCGTTTAATGAAGAAAGCCGATGACCACTGCCCTAATACAAAGAAAAAATGGCCACACAAGAGTTCTGCAGTTGTCAACAGCGTCATGAGGAGCCAAACACATCTAAATAAATGAGACCAACTAAGCCTGGAATGCAGTTTTTACACCCTTGAGGCTAGGTAAACCCAGTCACTGTTTCCCAGTAATAAGCACGTCCTTTCATTCATCTTCTTAAACCATTTTTGTTTCGTTTGGGGTCATGATGCTGCTGGAGCCTATCCTGGTCACTAGTGGGTGAAGGCAGTGGACATCCTGGACAGGTCGCCAGTCTGTCGTAGGACCACAATCACATTGCGTGCACCTATGCAAACTCACATCCACACCTATGGACAATTCAGATAAACCATTTAACCTAGGAATCATGTTTCTGGACGGTGGGAGGAAGCCGGAGAAAAAAACATGCAAACTCCACACGTCCTGTCTTCTGCAAATGCACAGCTGCTTGCTTCACGTAAAAAAACCCAAATCAACTCATTTAGTTTTGCTAAAGCAGAAGACATGTTTGCTTGTCATGCTTACTTTATTATCTGTATTTATTGCCACATTATAGGCCACACCGTGTTATAAGGCTCACTGTCAATGAATTGTCTATTTTTGAAACTAAGTCATGTATAAGGCGCACCAAACCATAATGGTACATTTACACCAGGCTAAACGTGCGTTCTTGAATGTACGTGTAGCCCTTTGTGTTTACACTGGACTGTCGCGACCAGATATTAGCGCATGTCCACCCCTACAACTACAATTGGAGGAGTCTGGTGCCCCGTTAGCATATTCACAACAACACCCAACCGGGTTTGAGACTTGTATGAAAACCGTCTGACATTTTGGCAGTGTGCCTTTGAAGATCACTTCGACATCAATAAATAATAATCGGCGAATACTTGTATAATGTTTTTCTATCTTCCTCAAAGGCCCACGGTGCTTTCCAGTCACCCACTAACACACACATTCACATACTGCCGAACACTGGCACCAACTTTCCACCAGGGGCAGGGTGGTGTCAGTGTCTTGCCCGAGGACACTTCAACATGTGGGCGGGCACGGAGGGAATCAAACCTGCAATTTTCCGATCAGAGATTGAGTGCCCTACCGCAGCACCATGGCCGCCCACTACTTTGAGAATGAATCCATCTATAAGACGCTCTGGTTTATAAGGTACACTGTTGTTTTTTTTTGTTTTGTTTTTTCATCAAGCCTTTTAAGTCTGCCTCATACTTTGGAAATTAAGGTAATTATTTCATCCATACAACAGTGTCAGAAGTCGTTTTTTATTGCCGTACAGAAAGAAGCTATAAGACAAACAAATGGGAAACAAACAGGTCAGATAAGATTGAAAGCAAAGGTGTTTGCTAACCACCAGTTGGAGATGTGGATCTGAAAGGAAAAGCAAACAGGTGAGCACAGACAGAGACTGAACACTCCAGATCAATATGTTCTGTGATGGTGACTGCCTTTGCTCTATTTACTGACACTAAACAACTGGAAAGGAAAACCTGCACACGCTGAGCAGGACGAGTAACCAAAGCAGTGCAGGGCTGGCCAACCTGCTCATGAAGGATGCAGAAGTTGAGCAGGTGAATTGAGTTTAAAACAAAAAGATCAACGTCGCAAACATCAAGATACACGATGCATTTTTTTCTTTCTTAGTTATTTTTTATAGGTAGTATTTCAGCTTCCTGTCCTTGAGAAAGGCAGAGCAGGCAATCAGATGATGAGCCGACTTGAATTGATATTTCACACCTTGGGATGTGTGGTGCGTGAGAGTGTGTGAGCACACGTGGGGAGGTGGGAAAGGTGTTAGCGTGTGTGTTTCTGCTTGGAAATGAAATCACTGAGGCAAGCAGATAGAACAAGGCCAAACAGATTAATGTCAAATTATTAAAGTAAAAACAAGGACATCTAGATAGAAAAACGAAGGGAACAGAGGAGTGAGGGGGCGGTACCTTGTGCTCCCTGCACCTATCGGATGGCAGAAGGGAGTGGCTATAAAGACGTGGAGGAGGGAGCTAGCAGCAGCAAGAGGCACAGAGGGAGAGGAAGCAGAGCATGTTGAGAAAAGGAAGGGAGAGGCGGGAAGACAGAGGCTGGCAGACAGAGAGATGCGGCGCTACAGTGTCCATGAGGCTGCTCCTCTTCATCCTTTCATCAAAGACCAAGAAGCGCTGTACTGCAGTCAAGTGCGGATTCACTGCAGGAACAAAGAGGGCAGATAGTTCACCTTGAGCTGGAGTACCCCACTTGGACCTCTGGAATTACTGTTGACACTCACCGATTCATCCTGCCGGGACAAAGAGGACCAACTTTTGGATTTCTCCTGAAAAGGACAGTTTGTTGGTCAGGAGGCTGTAATTGAGGGAGGGGGGGAGGAGGTGGGGTGCCGGCTGAGAACTCTCAGCTGCCTCCGAGCTTGGAATCCAGCAATACCCTAAGAATCCCAACCTTGGAACAGCTGTCGCCCAAATTGTTTTTTGGCACCAGCTGACGCTGCCGGCATGTCTGAGTCCAGAGGACGGTGCCACAACAAAAAGGCCGGCATCCGGGCAGCCGTGATCCTGATTGGACTCCTGCACAAGTCCCGCAAAGCCAAGGAAAGGGAGAGGGAAAGAGAGGAAAGCGAAGGGTGGGTGAAGTTTGTGCCAAGGTTTCTTCGGACGAGAGGTGCATGCTGGGAGAAAATGTCAGGGACAAGCATCCTGTCCTCAGTGGCAGGAAGAACTTTCCTAGTTTATGTCTTTTAATGCGTAACTTCAGAGAAATGGGGACACTTTAACCCTGTAATGGTTCACTGATTTTGCATTTGCAGTTTTGTTGTAGGTCCAGTTCTTTAGAGAGATCTGGAGTGTTTGGAGTGAGTCGGCCTCGTTGACCGCTCTTGTGTTTGTATCTGGGTCAGTGGAAAGAAAAACACACGGGGAAGAGGGAATAAGGTACCGAGGAGTGTGAGTGCACAGAGGTTTGCTCTGAGGGCTTTTGGAAAGCCCAAAAGTGAGACTGAGAGGACAAAGCAGACGGACATGAACAAAAAAGGCCTCCAGTATCCAACTCTCTTTATAGCTCTTCATGTCTAGCCCTCATTTGTTTTCATATTGAACACATTGTGCAGTTAGCACTTGTTGATGCATGCACTTATGTTACAGCATCAGAACAAGACTGCATCTGAGCGTTGACTAACTGCATCCAGGTTGAGCAGAGGAGAAAAACGTCACAAAAATACGAGTAATATTGTTAAAAACTCCAATTTTGCTTTTGGAGAGCTTCAAAAAAGGTACAGATTTGCATGTGAACGGTCGTTGTTTCCTCATAGACTTTCATTCAACATGCACATGCAAAGTGGGATTTTCCTGCCCAGTTCTCTGGAGCGAGATCACCTTACTGGCCAGTGAGCGAGAGGAATTAGATCCCTGAGAACAATCCACCTGGCAGCAAACGGCGCATGAAGTTGACAGGGTCCAGCCTGCCCACATGTCCTGTCCTCCCGTTTGGTAGACCGGTTTGCCTCAGCTAACTTTAGAAGTACAGTTAAGTGGAACTTGAGAAGATCATTGGAGATTGTGAAATTGTGATGGCATGGTGTGTGTGTGTGTGTGAGCCTTTAAACATTACATGAGGAGTCCCAAATGCACTTGTTTTAATAGCTCAGACCAAAACAGACCTTAACACACTTTGCAAATGCTGATAAGTTCATGCGACCTGAGTGTACTTTCATAGTGTAGTTTGGATGCAAAGAAAGTCGGGGTAAATATTTTTCTTCATTCAGAAACTATTTTAAACTGGAGCTTTTGATCTAGTTTTGTCATTCGTTCTTTTCATTCATTAACTCTTCAACCATTAAAGCAAAAAACATAATTCCAGCGGATTCTGAAGCGGAAAAAAGCAGCTTTGCGCTGATTTGCGACACTTGACATTAGTGAGGTGCTTACGCAATCAATGCAAATCAGCCGATGCAGTTGTGGAGAAATTTGTCTTCAAGTCATTAGACAACACTTAATGTTGTAGTCACAACAGCATTTACGGGTGGATACAGCTTGTCTGCAGGGGAAAAAAATCAGCCAATCTGTACGAGGCACATAGGTGGCCTGCACAAAACACCAAGGTCGTAGACACTTTGGTGGCCCCAGAGAGCGAAATGTGGATTTTTTTTCTTTGGGCATGAGGTAGGTGACAGGTCATAGTCAAGACTAAAAAAAGACATAAAGCTAAGTAATATTCAGATTTTCCATTTTTTAAACCCTGCGTACTGTGTGTGCCCATTGTGCACAGCTTGACTAATAGAAATGAGGAAATTAAACAACCAGAGCGTAGTTTGATTGTCTAACTGCCTGCAGCATTTGCACTCAGCCAGTAAGGAGCCAGTGCATGCACCTTACCAACAACTAGACTGCTGCAATAGGGCACCATACAACAGTATCACCATGTACCTGTATGCCATAAGGGCGTGGCACTGACATTATCCTTACAAATGCTTCAACATACACTGACCACGCGCTTGACAATTGGTTGTTACATTTTTACGACTTTCCTAAAGGTAATCGCAAGAGAACTGCAAGACACTCACTCCTCTGCCCCTGTTTACAACCCTCCATGGGCTCGGACAACCCAAAACATGCACCCAAACTGCAGTGGAAATGCATGTGACCAAAGCGTTACGTTAGTAATGGGGCTGAATTGATCAAATCGATTAATCAATCTGAATTGATCCAAGCTTAATAAATTAATAATCAATCCATATTAGTAGAGATTGATCTCTAATGCCTTTCCTTTTCCAGTGTCCCAATGCTAAACAGCAATCAGTTTGATGCTAACGCATAATGGACGGCTAATGCTAACGCTTGGTCGACCTAAACATAGATTTCTGACTGAATAAACAGTTTATATACTAACATGCAGGGATTTTCCAAACTCTTTAAAAGAAAACTTTTTTTAAATCACTCTGTTCAAATCTTCAGAAATATTATCGGGTAGCTACAGTCCAGAGTGAACGCCATGGGCTAAAGGCATTATTCAGTGCGCGTGTTCTGTGCATCCTAGAACACGCACCACATGTCTAGTGTGAACGTAGCCGTAAAGAGTTAAACTAAGGAGCAAGATAAGCACAACCCACCTGGAAAAACTAGTTCCTGTTAGCTTCCACTGTGACCATCATGCTTAGATGATCATCTCAGATTGTAACCCTGCCTGTTAGACTTGGCTGTTGTGCAGGTGATTTTGCTGCTGTGGTTTATTACCTTGCAACAACTGATAACTATACAATTATGTCTGGACTGCAACGAGAACACGAAGCTCTCCCAGTCCCATCCAAATGTTCTGCCGGGTCACCACATCATTACTTCACTGTGATTAAGCTGCTTTTCCTTGAGTGATAAGGATCATCTGACTCATTTCAAACTTTGAATTTCAAGGCTGTTGTCCTTAATGTAATTATTTTTCTCGTGAATGACAGGAAAAGTGAATCATTGCCGACCGCATTACAGGTGAAGGGACACTGTCTTTTTGTTTTGTTTTTTGATGCTGCTTGATTTTTCTTTTAACCTTTTTCCTTCTTCTCATGAATAACAAAACGGCACACACAAAAACTTGCAGTCCTGCTTCTTGCCTGCCTTTTGTTCATTTCTCTTCCTCTGAATCTGAGATAGAGACATACTGTATGTGCCTTCCATTAGGTAGAACAGCATGAGATCTGCTGCTTCTATCTGAATGTTTCTACCACTGTCTGTGCATCACTGTCATCCATAGCTCCTTAATCTCTGGCTTTGAATTTGATTTGTTTGTGTGCTCGTGGTTTTTTATTTTCTTTATGCATGCAGCACATCTTAAAAGACCAATTCAGAAAGACCCGGTTTGGGTTCATTTCTCTGTCGATGTGTGGTTGTGCGGCCAGAAGTGAGCAGGCATGTGAGTGAAAGATTCAATTATTCTGCCAAATCATTCCTAAAATTATTTCAAATTGTCTGTACCAGGCAATGTGTTCACAATCCGTGTTCCTCCACCAAAGATGAAAACACTGATGCAAATGACAGTTTTCCAGCTTTCCTCTGGACAAACCATCTCTTCTTCCGGGCTCTGTGAAGATTCCATGTGAGTAAAGCAGTTTACTCATCTGTATTTCCCCTCAGAAAGGAGGCACATCGTGTTTATTCTTAGTTTCGTCATCTGTCATAATCTCAGAACGCTCTGTGACTGGCTCGGAGTGTACCCGGCTCCTGGCCTTCTGACCACTTGGCCAAGGCTTTTCCAGGTTCCATGTTTACGGTTATCACCAGATACCATTGACTTAAAGTTGACTAAAGCTTCATTAAGTGAGAGTTGTGGAAACTCGAATGTGAAATGTACGTAAAATGGAGTCGACTATTCTGTTTTTTCAGAACTAAAACATAAAATGAACTTCTAGAACCTTGTATATAGAAATTTGAAGCATTTAGATGAAACAGCAATGTTGCTTTGAAGGAAAATGAGGAGCTTATTAGCCACACTTATTAGTAGCCACACAGAGCTAGTCTTGATTTTGTTCCGACACTAAAACTTTCATGTAGAGCTTCGTACAATAAGCACTGATTTAAAGCTTTTGTAGAATGAACCTGAACGGGGAATGAACCAAACTGGTGCTGTGCGTTTATGGGCCGTCTGGGCCAATAGAGGGTCGTAGACAGAACAGAACACTTTCTAAGGGGATCGAAGGTGTGTCTTGCAGTTCCTTTGAGGCTTATACAGTCATCTGGATGGATGTCATGAAAATGAGACGTACTATTGTTGTGCATGTGGTAAGTGTCTCGTGAAGTATTAGTAAGGATAATGGAAGTTGCACGCACCTATGACTTGTGCCCCTATGCCACACTCTAACTGTTTGCGTACTTATAACATTAAGACTCCATGCAATGCAGCACGCACTTATCACTTGAATGACACTACTGGGCTTTTTGTGCGGGATGCAGAGCTTGGTGGGATTGAAAGTGAAAAATGTATACTACAGACTTGCGTCTCACCTACTTCACTATTACGCTTACATGTTCCCCAAGTGTTCACTACAATATTTTGCTTGCAGAAGCCAGCAGAAAAAATTTGCATACACATTTAGGGTGTCACCTTGCACCTGCGGGTAATTCTTCGCCCGCAGACAGACCGACAGATTTAACTGGCCTCAATCTCCTAGAAAGAATCGTCCAGTTATGGGAGATGGTTACAACAAGCACAGATCAAAAGTCCAGTAAAGTAAGTAAATCGTCCAGGAAATTCATCACAGCTAAAAATCTTAAATGGATGTTGTCATGCATGCTGAGCCAGACACCGATGATTGCCAGTTAGTTCAAATGAGAAGGAAAAGCCACATTAACGTCACAATGACTCACTCTGTGGTTTTGATTTGCAATTACCTGAAGACAAATGGATGATAAAATATCTAAAGCAAAGCATATCTACACGAAAATTAAATTTGACTCGCTCCGGTCTATATTTCACTTAGGAGCTAACCATAAAAGAAAGAATTTCTCAGACAGCCATTGACTGATGGGCCTGTGAGTCACTGAAACTAACTAATGGTGTTGTCACAGTACAATACAGCACTGAATACCAATAGATACCAGAGTACAAGAAAGACAGAGGTGTTCTTTCACATTACAGTCAAACAAGAACAAAAACAAGACCTATAATGCTCAGCGACTTGTCTTAAAGACCTACTCAGATGAAAAACTTGTTTTTGGTGTTCTTGTGGCATTTTTCTGATGATGGAGGAGATACATAAAGAAAATTCTGTTTAAAATTTCATACTTTTGTCTATGCATCTGATTGGCCAGTCCATAGCTTGAATAACTTGCACTACAGAAAAAATAGCATGAAAAGAAATCAGGATTAACAAGAACATGTCGAAAATGTATGGTTGTTCTGACAAACAGATTGAGTAACAGCTGTTTATTTCTCAATACAAATCTATGGGATTTTGGCTTCTTGGAGCCAGCAGCTACTTCCTGTTGGAAATGCAAGAGGAGAAGAGTAAATCAGTCGATGGATGCGTCCAGGTCAGCATGCATGACAACTGGGTGACATGCATGTGTGAGGGTTTCACTGAGTCTACAAACAATGCAACAAAGTCTAAGCAAACAAACAACAACTTTTCTTTCAGATGAACGTCCACAAAGTGCTGCTATTCAGTGTAAAAGGCTGTAAAATGATTAGCCCTGACTGGAGAAGAGTACTTTTTACTTCCATTCAAGTTGAATGAAATGAGTCAAGAAATGCTGAGATTGTTTGTCAAACCTAAAATGAAGTCACTGTTGAGGATTTGAAGCTTGCTGAATGGCTAAATAAGCCTTTGCCTATACCCAACTGGCACACTGCCGTGGAAATCCAAGCCAGACCATTCCAAACAAAGGCATGCTGACCTAACTCGCATCCCTACTGATCAGTGGAAATTTGGCTTCCTCATTCCTTCTATTTTTTTCCAAGTCAGACTAACCTGCGACTACGCTCAGTTATAGCATAGGTTTGAATGTTATGTGGCATTTAGAGTCACCAACACATTCTACATCTGCACTGACTGCACCGCATCTCTCATTCTAGTTACCTCAACTAAAGACCACAGAAAACTGGACACAATTCTATTTTTCCTGAAGGAAATGCAGAATGGTTCTCGAGAGCAGAGTGAAACATCAGTTTATATGTTGTTCACACTAAAGAAAATGGCTGAATCACAACCGTAATGATAAAAAAGTGCATAATCTTGCTCCTAGCAGAGCATTATCACAGTTTCCCCCCACCTTTACCTGAGTGGGCTTGTGCACAGATGTCCTTGCAGAGAGCTGCTGATAGAGACACTGCTTTCGTCTTGTGACAGGCTGCATTTGTCAAGCCTGTACACACTGAACTAGCTCTATAAATGAGGTTTCTAATTTTGGATCAATGTAGTCGTAATCAGATTAGCTGAATTTATTTTTTCCTACATCTCAGTTCTGATTAAGCCGTGCTCAAAGGCATTGCAGATAATTGGACGAGAAAGGGCAAAGTTATGTAGGGCCTGTATTTTGTTGTCACATAGTTATTATGCACCTTTATATGCTGTATAAAGAGCTACCCACTTAGCATAATGGTGGAGTTGAGTTAATAAGCTTTCACTTTTTTTAGTTTAATAAAAACTTTGCAGATGTGTGATATTGCTCATGTTTGGTTGAAGTCCAGTGTCTGTTTTTGATCTCTAGATTATTGAATAAATATATGTGATGCACATTTATAAATGTCTCTCTGCATTTTATTAAATGCAACTTTCAAAACCGTAAACACATTTTATTTTGCGATAGAGCTCCAAAGATCTCTGAGTGGAAAGCCTAGGTTTAGTTCCATCAATGTGTGAAAGTGTGTGAATGGGACTACGACTGGAAAGAGCTGAGCCTTCAAGGAAGGTAAAATAAGAACTATATGTACACACCATTGACCATTTATCATTTACCTTGTACCATAACCCTGTCACAATTTCGTAAGGTATCGTTTAAAGTGCCACTCCATATTTTCTACGTTGCACGAGTTCATTAGGAATTTTCCTCTAGACTGTTAACACAGAGCGACCCTGCCCTCCCCTATCATCACCCGTAAGTGAGAGCTCTCTGTTTACACGCTCTCCCGCCACCTTACAGCCCCTCACACCTTAAACCTAACATTACGCGTGCAACAAAAATGGAGACATATCAATTGTGGGCAGGATCGTTATCGCGGAGAAACCACCCATGTCCTTGTTGTGAAGCTTGGAACGGGGAGATTGTAGTCCGCCCAGCGCATTTTTTACGAATACGATCTTTTTCAAACAATTTTTTTATAAAATCTGCTTCTGGTTAACAACAAATCAAATAAAGAAATACTCAGACATGAGCTTTATTTTCTTTAATGCCACAAAAACATGTTAAAAACACTAAAAACCAGATTTTAGTTAGAGTGGGTCTTTAACCTTCTTTAGCAACAAAGGGAAAAAAAACAGAAAATATTTTTGTATATAATTGGAAATTAAGTCAGGCATGAAAGGGTTAAATGTGTGTTCTGGATTGTGTCTTTTACTGACAGACAGCAAAGTGGTCAAATGAGTTTCATTAAGGGTCCTCAGCCTGCCACTCAAATCTAGCCCAGCTGTGACAAGGACCTTTGGCTTTGGTTTATGGTGCAGCCGCTCGGCCAGCTGAGGTAACCTGCGCCCCATTTGCACTCGCAGACAGAAAGCATTATTGGACATGTGAAGCGCTCCGTCATACTCGGCTTTTCCCAAACCCCTTACATAGTTTTTCCCCTTTCCTTTGCTCTCCTCCTTACATTCTGTCAAACCCTCCTCCTGCAGTTTCCCACACCTCATTTTATCCACTCACTCACCCCTTTCCATTCCTCTGTCTCTCCGTATTTTTCCCCTCCATCATATCTCTTTAAACTCACTTGTTTTATTTTTTAGACTTTCTATTAACTAAGAAAGCACGGCCAAAAAAAAAAATAAAATAAAATGTAAGCTATGTTGTCAGTATCAAATGAGCACACAACATGCCGCTTTGTCGCAGACTGTAATGGAAGAGATGGCATTGTTTCGAAAAAGTGCCCGGAGACGCACCCAAGACAGCCCTCTTAGCGCTGCACAAGGCCTGAAAGGGCTATTTTTAGTCTGCGGAGATTCATTTATTGTCTCTCCCCTCACCTCGCTCAGTGGCCTTCTCTCTTTCAGCAATCTGTCTGTCTCCCTTTCGGTCTGCTCCTCTCGCTGTCTTTCTCCACATATCCCTCCTTTTCTTCGCATCTTTTCGGCTCGGTTAAGGTCATCCGGTTAAGTGACTTAGCTGAGCTATTGAGAAGATTAATAGTTGTGTTCATTTTCTTTGACTTGAGTCAGTATGACAAGGGGGACAAGCAATGATTAAGAGGCAGGAAAATAACAAGACCTGACAGGTTTTACAAATGATACCGCATTTTCTGCTGTATAGTGTACACTTGAAAGCATAACTTTTTTTTTAATGATGTGGAGCGCCTTATGAATGGATTTGTTCTTGTTGTTTACTGATGTTGAAGCGATTTTGAGAGGTATACAACATTCTGTCCAAATGTTTAGTGGAGTGTTATTGTTAGCACACTAACGCAGCTAACCTAGCGGTGTCAGACAGTAATTCTTTTTTACACAAAACTAATAAGGTTGGAAGTCAGTGTAGTCATAGTAATGTTTGCTTTAGCAGTATTACTCAGGTTTTTTTTACAAGTTACAAACAGCTTTGGGGATTACAGGTATTGGGAATACGCTAACGTGGGTAATGCGTAGCATGTCGGACTGTGTTTTTTTTCCTGTTAATAACAAGGTTTGGAGTTAGTCACAGTTTTGCTGTGGTGTCAGTCTGTTTTGTGTTTGTTTTACGAGTTACTAGGTTTGTAGGTTACAGGTGTTGTTAATAGTCTTACATAAATAACATTTGAAACGTGGCTAACCGGTAGTGTTGTTGAAATGTTGCTCTGTCCGAATTCCCACCCTGACCCCTAACTACTAAGAAACTATATACACTATGTTGTGCCCTGAATTTTAAAAGCAACTCGGACAACAAGCTCACCATTTCCTTTAAACGGCAAATATGACTTCATCGAATTCACAATGTTAAAATCTAATTGATACGAGTATTTTGCAACAATTATTTATGAGTCCACGTTGTTGGTTTATTGAATAAATACATGTATGCCGAAAAGCAAAGCTCTCAATTTACCGGTCGATCTACGTTCCAGTACTCACCTATGGTCATGAGCTATGGGTCATGACCGAAAGAACGAGGTCCCGAATACAAGCGGCTGAAATGAGCTTCCTCCGTAGGGTGGCTGGGCGCTCCCTTAGAGATAGGGTGAGAAGCTCGGTCACCCGCGGAGAGCTCGGAGTAGAACCGCTTCTCCTCCACATCGAAAGGAGCCAGCTGAGGTGGCTCGGGCATCTAGTCCGGATGCCTCCTGGACGCCTCCCTGGAGAGGTGTTCCGGGCATGTCCCACTGGGCGGAGGCCCTGGGGAAGACCCAGGACACGCTGGAGAGACTACGTCTCTCGGCTGGCCTGGGAACGCCTCATGGTCCCCCCAGAGGACCTGGAGGAAGTGGCTGGGGTGAGGGAAGTCTGGGCATCTCTGCTCAGTCTGCTGCCCCCGCGACCCGGTTCCGGATAAGCGGAAGAAGATGGATGGATGGATGGATACATTCTTTTGGCAATTGTTCCATTGCAATGCATTGTGGTCTATATTTGCAGATCTAGTGAGCATCGATGTACACCGGTTTTTCGCGCAGACTTCTGGAAACTCCGAGGGCAATCGATTTTGGAATTGTGGATTTGGACAGCACTACAAAATGGCAAATGCACTATGTAGTACACTATATTGTGATAAGGAAAGGAATTCGGACACAACCTGTGTTGTTTTTGTTGTGTTGCTAACAAGGTTAGGCGTTACCGTAGTCATGGTAACTTTTGTTGTAGCAGCATCAGTGTGGTTTAGTGAGTTGCAAACAAGGTTAGGTGTTATTGTAAACACGCTAACGCTTCTAGCGTGGCTCACTGTGAACGTAGTTGATAAAATCTGACTGACTGACTCATCCCTGACTCCTTTGTCTCTTTTATTTTTCATGATCCGGTACACCCTTTTGAGTAGAATCAGAATCCGCTTTATTGGCCAAGTACAGTGCATATACGAGGAATTTGGCTTTGAGTAGAAAATGTGGTAGTTGGATTTCTTTTTCAGCATTTAGGTTAACTATACATGCTTATGTAAGGCTTCTTATCAATCAAATATTCGTATTTGATGTGTCATCCATCAGATGTACACACTTCTGAAATGTATAAGTGTGAACCTATGAACATGTCTGACCTTTTAAGGGTCTTTGTAACGCCTGAAGTGCAATCTGAATGCCTTAAGTTAGCCATCGTCATCTCCTGTATCATCTGCATACAGATGAACTTCAGTCTTGGCTTCATATGGAAAAACTCGTTAATAAATACAATAAAAACCTTTAAAGTGAAGATTGTGAAGCAAAATTTTGGACAAATTAACACTAATTTATTCTATCCCATGTAACATTAACATAGCATATATTGCTTAACAACTATGATATGTTTTTAAAGCATTTTTAAACTTTTTGGTATAGAAAACGTTAAGGACATCATCAGATTAAAAATTTTCACGGACTGATACCACAAGACAAATGTGTTCTGATACTATTAAACAAAAGAATCCACTGTTGTGACATAAAAGAACATCGTAAAAAAGGTTATAAAAAGCAAAACACTTTGAAAAAGCTAAACTGTTCCATGTATGGTATCAGATGACTAAAATAAATGCAAATATACCCATACTTGGTAACAAATACTTGCAAAAGTCATGACGAGTTCCCCAGCCCGAAACAGGAGAACCTCTTTGACATTTGTGAGATTAAACAAAAGCTGCGGTTAAGTAAATTTTAATTAGCTCCTAAAGTTTCTTTTATTGACTCAATAATTTTGCTGTCAGCTGCATAGTTGCTATGCTTAAGACCAAATAGTTCTTGAGCCTTTAAGTCACTCCTGTTCCTTCTTATTCTGGAACATTTTGTAACAGCTCAGACAGTTTTTTGTTTCTTCTTTTTTTTTCACATCAGCAAAATGATGATAGTCTAACTTGACTTTTTCCCAGCAAAGGGATAGAGTAAAACACAGGCGGGATTTACATTGGTTGGCCCCCGAGGGGTTTGGGGAAGGTGAGACTTTTCTCAGGTGTCACCTTGGGCTAATGATGGGATTAATTACAGAACAGATAAAAAGGGAAGAGACAATGAAAACAGGTACTAAACGTGAAGGTTCTTTCATTATTGGAAATCTATGTCTTTTGTCAGTCTTTGGATTGTGGGAAAACATTATTGTGGGTAAGGCTGGTGGATTTAGGCATTAGTTAATAGCTTTTTTTTAATTCAGCCAGCAGATAAGAAAATTATAAGCTAATTTCAGTAAAATAAAATAAAAGATCCATACCCTGCATGCAATTTTCAAAAGTTAAAATAAAGTAGTTGACGTTAAAATTGTCATAAAAGCTCTTTAGTCGTTTTAAAGGTTGGAAATTCTTGTTAAATGTTTAATCCATTCCCTCATCTATAGCATGAAGAAGTTGAAAAGGCAATGCTGGCAGAGTACATACGAGTTGTGATAAAGTAGTTTACTGATAGTCCAGGAAATGTGTACACAGAGACGCACAAATTTAATTTATTTGAGTCCAGTGTGTAGGAATAGTAGCTGGTAGACGTTATTTACATACTGCCTGGCATATAGCAGCTCTAACGATAAAGAACCTGCACATATTTATGTACACAAATGCGGCCATGTCTCTTTTCACCACAGGCATGCTGCTCCCTATCTATTGATCTCATCCTCTTGCTGATAATGAGAATGTTTCAGGTTGTGGCTGGGCGTCTAATCTCCTGCCCGCTGTCATCTCTGAGGCCATTCATACGGCAGCAATTGAGCGGGGAAGGCTGACGTTCCCATAGTCAGCAGCTGGGGATTTCTGCTGTGGTCCCCTCCCAATCATTGCTCTGTTGACCCCTTTTGCATGTCATTGCAAATGTCGGCCTGGGCCTGTCAGAAAGCTGGCTTTCATTCCCTGTTTATGGAGTGGAAGTAGTAACAGTGACAGAGCGATAGATAGCAGAAGAGGAAGTGGAGGAAGGACAACAAGACAAAGTGCTTGTAATTCAATCTGACGATTAAAGGGCATTAAAGTTGACGTGGCAGCTCTGTTTCCTGCAACTGCAGTCATGTTTCTTGCATGTAAATAATCAGGGACTGATCTCAGACACCCGCATTATGCACCAGTGATAATCTTGGTAATAGGTGTTCAAAGCTTTCTAACTTGATCAATTTTGGTTATGCAATGCGACAGGCATCGCATTTCCTGCATGCTCCTCATAATGTGCAGCTTTCAGTTTGCTTTTCAGCGCAGTAATTACCAAGTTTAATCCTGTGTGTGGAATTGAAGAGGATTCGGTTGCGCCCTGTTCTTCCTCATCATCAGTCTGTGCTCTACTTTACCATATTGTGTGTTTTCCCTTCCCCTCTCTGCCTGCAGAGCCCCTTTCTTTCCACATTTCTCTGTCTTCAATTAGTGCTGTATTAACTCCATTAGTGAAATCATCAGCTGAGTAATTGGCCAATCAGCTAGAGGATCGGGCTCTCTATCATGTTTCATAACAAATATTAGGACCAGCTGGAAACAGCCTCCAAAACTCGTCTCTGTTTCTCCATCTCTGTCCTCAGCACTTTGTTTCCGTCATCCTTCCATCACCCTGATTTATTTTTTATCACCTTATCTCCTGCTTCTCTTCAGATTTTGGGTTTTGTGGGGGTGTCCAGACAGAGGTCATGCTCAGTCTTTTATCTCCAGTTTTCACACAGTCTTTACCTCTCTGCGTCCTGGCTTATCCCCAATCCCCGTCCCTCTGTCCAAATCTTATCTTAAGTGAGTAATCAATACATGAGCTGAAAAGCATAATGCTCTCTCCGGTCTGTCCTTCAGGTTTTCTCAAACACACACACACATTGTCATTAGATAAAGAGTAAATGTGTATCTGTAATTACTCACACATACACAAACTATTGCTCATTTAAAAACGATGTTAGGCCCATTAATATAGAAATGCATCTTTACCAGATTTTATTAAAGCAAACCTGCCTCTTCCCTCCAGGCTCAAGGTGTCTAAAAGATAACTAATGTGCATCTATTGTAGATGTCTACTGGACATCTCAGACAACTCCATTTTGATACTCTATAGACCAAAAGTGTTTAGAAAGAAATCTGTATATAGAGGTCTTCTTCAGATCTACTTGTAGATTTCTAATCTAGTGATATTTTAGGCATCTATTAAGATACTTTGTCTTTACTAGACATGTGAATTTTACCTCCATCCATCTTCAGAGTGTCCTGAATCCCTTTCAGGGTCAGTGGGCTTGCTGGAACCAACTCAGCTCCCGTTGTGTGAAGGAGGGCTACTCCCTGAACACGTCTCCAGTCTGTTGCAGGGCTACACACACATGCACACATATGGGCAGTTTAAAATGACAGATTAACCTATGAAAGGTGGTTTGGAATGAAATAACAATACAGATGCAGCAGTAAACACAACATAAATACATACTTCAACAAGTCTACTTTGATCAGTCACTTTCACCAAAGATGTCCCGTTTTTGGACACCATCACATCGTCTTTTAGGATTACAGAACTTGTTGAATGCGCCTTTATGAATGCCGTCCTCCGTTCCATTAGCAAAGGTTTAAAAGATGGTCTCTAAAGCACACGACATAACCATAAATGCACCTTTTAGAATATTCTTTATGTTGTAGCTTCACTCACACATATTTGAAGATACATTTAGAAAAAGGATTTAGTGCTCTATGGGAATGCACCCCCCAAGAAAACAACAACGGAAAGGCTCTGCAGACGTGCACGTTTAAAAAAACTATGTCAATAAAAGTCACAACAGCTATGTGTTTATCACTTTGAACAAAATTCTGAACTGTGCACATATTTAAAATCAATGCGAATCTTGGATTTCATGACTAAATAAAAAAAACAAAACTGGGATAAATACAACCCGATACGCCTCAAAAATCCGATACGCCTCTAAAACCCGATACGCCTCAAAAATCCGATACGCCTCTAAAACCCGATACGCCTCTAAAATCCGATACGCCTCTAAAACCCGATACGCCTCAAAAACCCGATACGCCTCTAAAACCCGATACGCCTCTAAAACCCGATACGCCTCTAAAACCCGATACGCCTCAAAAATCCGATACGCCTCTAAAACCCGATACGCCTCTAAAACCCGATACGCCTCTAAAACCCGATACGCCTCTAAAACCCGATACGCCTCTAAAACCCGATACGCCTCAAAAACCCGATACGCCTCTAAAACCCGATACGCCTCTAAAACCCGATACGCCTCTAAAACCCGATACGCCTCTAAAACCCGATACGCCTCAAAAACCCGATACGCCTCTAAAACCCGATACGCTTTAAAAACCCGATACGCCTCTAAAACCCGATACGCCTCACAAACCCGATACGCCTCTAAAACCCGATACGCCTCTAAAACCCGATACGCCTCACAAACCCGATACGCCTCACAAACCCGATACGCCTCTAAAACCCGATACGCTTTAAAAACCCGATACGCCTCTAAAACCCTCTCCTTCAAGCACTCCAAATGTAGTTGTGACACTTATTATTTTGAGAAGCACACAGAGGTTGTCACATTTTGTTGTATTGATTTCCTACGGATATTGGCTTTTTTGTGAGGTGATGTAAGAAGTATTTCCCTTTTATCCCAGTTTTGTTTTCTTTTATTTAGTCATGAAATCCAAGATTCGCATTGATTTTAAATATGTGCACAGTTCAGAATTTTGTTCAAAGTGATAAACACAAAGCTGTTGTGACTTAAATTGACATCGTTTTTTTAAACATGCACGTCTGCAGAGCCTTTCCGTTGTTGTTTTCTTGGGGGGTGCATTCCCATAGAGCACTAAATCCTTTTTCTAAATGTATCTGCAAATATGTGTGAGTGAAGCTACAACAAGAAAAAAAGTGTCATCCTTGTGTACATACAAGGTGACTTTAGAGATTTGCCCCCAAGGACAGCCTTCTAAACAGGTTTTTCCTTTTCACAAGTCAGTTGTGGAAAACCACCAGGGCTACCTGCAGTCTGAAGAGACCAAACACAAAGAGAACAATAAACAATGTCCATCAAGAGGAGGAAAAAATTGTGTGTTTTGTGTGCTTTGGACTCTTTTGGTTTGTCTTAGCTCTTCATTCATTCATTCCATCTTTTTCCTTCTTAACTCCAAGTATACCATTGCAAACAGGGAGCACAGTGGAGCATTGTTTGAATGCTGACCCTGTTGGGAAAGGATGGCCACTGTGGGCTTTTTATCTGCACTGAGGGTTGATCTGTTGCCGTACGCCCTGTGTTTTCTAATGGAGGCGTGTCTGTGTATTTGAATGAGCTAGTGTAAGCCTCACAAAGCATGTGAAAAAGTACTCTACAGATAAAAATGCTGTCATGCTCCATTTTACTCCTTTCTTCTTTCAGCTCTATAAGGCACACTTAAAAGCGTCATTTTTTTTTTTCTTTATACGACACAGCGTCATATTCTGTAATCCAGAGCGGTTTAGATATGGATTAATTCTATTTAGTGATGAGGTACACGGAGCTCTGTCAAAATGTTTGGTTGGATGTTGTTGTGAATCTGCTAACGTGTCGCTGTGCTGGACTGTGTGTTGGTTTTTTCTTCTTCTGTGTTATTAACAAGGTTGGAAATTACAAACTCCAAACTTTATTCACTTATTCAGGCTGAAAACACAAAGCCCTTTACATAAAAGCAAATAAAATAGGAAATAAAGCATGAATATGAATTGAAACAGAAAACACAGGACAATCACACACAGTTGGCACCCCTCCCTCACCAGAGTCTTCCCTCCTCTCACCCAGTTCCCCCAATATAACCCTGAACAAAAACATGCTGGTAAACAGAAGAAGAAGAAGGCTGTCACTGCTTGTCAATGGGCTAAATGTGCGTTTAAAAACACACTGATGAATACATGCCTGTTGTGAACGTAACGTTAGAATTCTGTGCGCCTCATTTATAACATAAGTTTGGAAATAGAATTGGTCAGGGTGCCATATAATCCAGTGTCCTCTATAGTGTTAAAAACATGGTGGGCCTGTGGTGGGACCATAAGCTTTAAATAATAGAGAACAAGCAATTTTAGTTACCTGGTAATAAAAGACAAAAAAAGGCTTGTTATTATTTTATTTATTGAAGTTTGTGGTTTTATTTTTTCCCCCCAGACTCTTACCTTTTTTAATCAACTGAAAAAGGCAGAAAAAATATTTGTGAAACTCATCAATACACATCAGATGTGCGTGTTTTACAAAGCTTTTTAAGGCTGTTAATGTTTCTAATTGATTTAACATTTATAACAGACAATTCCAGTTAACTAACCTCCAAGCTGTGGAGCTCATTAGGAGCAGAGAAACGTCAATGTGCTTTTATTGTGGTGTTTAGTAAGAGAGCAGGTCCAGAGTGGATTTAGCTTAATGGTTTACATTTTTGTTTGGTTTTTTTTTTTGCCCTGCATTCATCAGAACTGTTCTGCACCGATCATCACAGCTGAGGCTGCTTCTCTAAATAAAAGTCTATCACAAAAAGTTCATCTTCCAGCTGTCCCCCAGTAACAGCTCAGCCATGTCATCTGGTCTCATTAATGAGAGCCCACGCATCTGAGTGAGCTATGATACAAAGAATGAAAAAAGCCAATAGTCCTTTTGCCCCAAACGACCCCTCAAAGCCTCACTGGGCTCTGCACCTCTGAGCTCACAAACAGAGCCACTTAAAAAGCACATTTTCAACAGTCTAACTTTAAAAACCCTCAATTAAGGTACTTCAATGCTGAAACAAAACTACAAGTGGGGATACTTTAATGGCTCTAGGATGAAATCATAGTGTACACTGCAGTCAACTAGCTGGAAATGTGACAAAAAAGCACAACTTTGTGGATAAAATCCCCTTTGTGCTGAAATGCTGAGCCGGACCATGCTAACATTTTAATCATAATGTTGGAGGTGCAGCAAGTCAAAACTAGAAGAAATCATGTTTTATTTGAGAGGTTGCAGCTCATTTTATATTTTTTCTTTTAAAAGTGTCACACCTGATGTGCTTGTTGCTTTTAATGAAGGTGTTTTAGCTTTGTTTGGTTCTGATGTTTCATGAAGCTGTGTACACCACGGTCACGTGTGGCACGTTCAAGAACGTCTTATAAGCGGGTTCTTAAACGTCCTTTTAGCACGGCCGTCACTCAGGACTGGTGCTACCCGATACTAGTTTATGTATTCCCAATTGGAAGAGGCTTATTTTGAAAAATTGAAGCGGTGCAAATCTGGTGAATCTTGCTCCAGGCTTTCACAGCTTTATTCTGAGATATGAAAGACTTAGCGTCATAAAATAGCAGCTGGGCACAAACCACAATTATTCATTTGTCTGTCATGATTGATTTTGAATGGTTGGTACTTCCATGAATTGGAAAGGATGCTACCCTCAACTGGTTTAACTTCCAAAGCATGTTCAATCGCTGGGTGTTTTGTACCTACAGCCCAAAAAGGGGTAGCGATGCAGGAACGCATGAGTTTTAAATGCAGAAGCCTGAATGCAGCTGGGAGGCATGTAGTTACTACAACATAGTAGGATATCTAGTTTGCATGTTTTATATTTCTTGCTATATTTCAAATCAGTTATTTATTTATTGCTATATTTCTTATCATTTATTTCTGTTCTTTCATATTTACATTAAGTTTTTCTTATTAATGATATTTCTTTTGCTTATTGACATTTTAACTGTATTTCTACCCTTTTACAATGTTGTTACATTCTTCTAATGTTCTTTTGTGTTTTGCTTATGTTTTCTTTTTGTTGTAAATTTTACTTTGGGGGCTGCACAGTAGCGCAGTGGTTAGCGCTCTCGCCTCACAGTAAGAAGGCCCCCAGTGCGTGTGATCTGTGGCCCTGCGTCAGACTGGGGACGTCCCCCTGCCTTCGCCCAGGAGGGATAGGCTCCGGTAGCTCCGTGACCCCCAAAAGGGGAAACGGGTTTACAAGAATGAATGAATGAATTTTACTTTGTTTTTGGGAAGACACAGTTACACCCCCCCACCCCCTGTCCAGGGACTACAGAGTAAAATAGTCTCTTTGCCAACTCTGGTGCATATGCTGAGATGATTTCTATTGTGCAACATCCTTGCCAAATAACTAAGAAATAAGACAAATCAATTCATATTCCAACAAGTAAATCTGAACAAATATTTGCGTTAAATGCAAGTGAAGCCTTTGTGAATCCGAGTTTATTCAGCCTTTACATTAAAACATTCAGGAGGAATTGAGGTAAAGCTGCTGCTAACTCATGTCTGAAGCTATACTTGAAAACTTTCTGAGCTGCATTGATACAAGTCTACTTTTACTTTATGGATACTCTGATGAAAAATAAATATGTTTTATTTCATTTCCTTCAGGAAACAAGAGCTGCTGAATATCTCCAACGTTCCTATCGGAGAATGCCCCCCATCACCACCCCGCACTGCACCACCCAGCATGAAGGTAAGACTAGCCCAGGCGCAGTATTTTTATGTCGATGACAACTAGATCTACGCAAGGGACCATTTCTATTTTTTTTTATTACATTTTATATTTACGTTTTGTGTATAGTTTAAAATCAGTTTTATGAAGCTACCTTAAATATCATATTTACAATTTTTCAAGGATGTATAGAAATTGTTATACATTTTTTGATTTCCAATTCCTTTTTTTCATTATCTTTATAAACATCAGTTCTATCTTTGTTCAATTTCAAGTACAGGAAAGTTCTTATTTTCCAGCTTTTTCATCAAAGATAGGAAAAGACAGTGACATCACAGTGCAAACTAAATCCAGCTCTTCCAGACAGGGATTACTTGACATTAAAACAGGGATTACCTTTTCAGGCAGTAGAAATGAGAGTCCAAGATTCAAAGCTCTTGCAGGAACCTGCTGTCCTGCACCTCAGTCTTTACATTTCTCTTGAGAAATAATGGGTTTTCATTATTTTGATGGGATTGTGCAGTCCCTTTAACATTTTCACATTTTCCTTGTCCACAAACACTTCACCAGCCATTTAAAGACTGCCCCTGTAGCATTTAAGGTCTTAAAAATAGTTTTTTTTCCAATCTGTAATTTTTCTTGTTTGTTGCAGTTCTGACGTGAGCCTTCCCTGTATGTCCCCCTTCTGGCCAATAACTATCCTCTCAAAAAGCAATTGAAGCTGTATTTAGTGGACCGAATCCTGCGGCATTACAACAGGACACGGTTGAAGGCTTCACTCCCAGTCTGATGGAATCAAAGCAGCAAAATAGAAACATTGATCAGAGGAAATCTAAATGAATTTGAGGCCGTCAGACCGAAGGAGCTTGCATACTTCGTCTCTTGAGATCTTCAGGTTTCCGGGCTTTCATTGCTCATAGGAGCTTGTTAGATGAGATGTTGTCCAGACAGACAGTAATCAAACTGCTCTTTGCTCACAGCACAATTAGGGATATTTTTCATCACTCAGTGCTCAGAATGATAACGGCATGTTTGCATAAGGAGCAGAAACGCACAGCTGATGCAGCACAGACAATAAAAGAAGAAGCCTTTTCTGCTAGGCAAAGCAGCATACTATTAAAATAAGCGGGTTTTTGAACAAATGACAAATGATAACAGTTTTGTTGTAACATGTCCCTAAAAGAAACATAGCATCAAAGTGCTTTAACACACAAAAAGCTTATTGAAGATTTGATTGAGGGTCTGTCAGAAAAAGGGCTATAAGGGGGAAGCTATAGCCTGAAAATAAAGTATCAATGTCCTTCTGAATGAAAGGCATTTTTTTTATAATGGCCAGTGACGACCAAAAATTATGCTGCAAGATTTATGACAAGAATTGTATCATCAATGTCGGAATGCAAATTTGTTTCAAGAAGTTCTGTGCATCAGAAAATATAGTTAAAATTGACAAATGTTTGATTGAAATTCAGTATTCTAGCATTCTAAACTTTAACACCAACATCAATGTAGTTTTTTTTTTCATAATACTCACTATTTGTTCAAAGTGTACTTGATTAAAGTCTGATTTGTCAGTCCAAGAAAAAAAAGCCCAACTACAGTTTCTGTTTTGATCATGAATGTGTCTGTGTTTATTAGATGTCAAAAGCTTTTTTTTTTTAATCTCAATGTTAGCAGCTGCAAAAAATGAATATTTGCTGAGTGATCTTTACGCATACTGGTAAGGTTTGGGGGTAGAAAAATATTTCAGTTTAACAAGTTCTCTCACTTAGAAATCGTGGAGAGACATTTTCATCCTAGGTGCACGTCCACTGTGCATGTTCACATAGCATGTTTTTTTAAATAATTTATTTGTCCACCCCCTGTCTATCAGCTAGAATTCTGACCTTCAAAGACTGTCTGTCCATCTTTAAATAGTACACCTCCACTCCACTTAATATTCTAAATCAGAAGCACCTGTTTGAGGTCATCAGTTGCATAAAGACACCTGTCCACCCAATACAAGAAGTAAGACTCCACCTACTAACATGACCACGACCAAAGAGCTGTCCTAAGACATCAGAGACTAAATTGTAGATCTCTATGATGCTGGAAAGGGCTACGGGGCAATCGCCAAGCAGCTTGGTGAAAAAGATCCACTGCTGGGGCAAATATTAGAAAATAGAAGAGCCCCAAAATGACTGTCAGTCTGCCTGGGACTGAGCTCTATGCAAGATCTCACCTGGTAGGGTCGTAATGATCCTAAGAAAGGTGAGGCCTCAGCCCAGAACCACACGGGGAGGAGCTGGTCAATGACCTGGCAAGAGCTGTGACAGCCGTTTCCAAGGTAGCGTTGTGGTTTTTAAATCCCCTGCTTATACCAGCACATGTCCAAGTCCGTCTAAAGTTTGCCGATGACTATTTAGATATGGGGGGGGTTCTGCACATGGGACAGGACGACTGCACTGTATTAGGGAGACCGGGGCCATGTATTGCGAGGTTTTGGAGAACAACCTCCTTCCCTCATTTAAGCATTGAAGACGGGTCATGGCTGGGCCTTTAAACATGACAAGAACAGAAGTGGCTCTGTAAAAAGAACATCAAGGTTCGGGAGGGGCCTGGCCAGGCTCCAAACCCAATAGAAAATCTTTGGAGTGAGCTCCAACTCCATGTTTCCATGTTTCTCAGCAACAGCTCAGAAACCTGACTGATCCAGAGAAGATCTGTATTAAGGAGTGGGGCAATTCCTCCTGCAGTATGTGCAAACCCAGAAAAAAACTACAGGAAGCATTTTACCCGTAGAATCGCAAACTAAGGCTACTGAACCAAATTTAAGCATTGATATTCCCAAGTGTTCCAATACTTATTCGGAGCAGTAGCATACACATAAATTATTTAAAAAATTCTGCAGTGTGATATTTAGATTTCCTTCAGATTATGTCTCTTACAGTGGACGTGCACCTAAGATGAAAATGTCAGACCTGTCCATGATTTCTAAGTGGGAGACCTTGCAAAATCACAGGGTGTTCAAATACTTATTTCCCTTACTGTACGTTTCCAGCTGGCATGTGACACATGCTCAAGAATGCACTTCTAGCATACGCTGTTTACACTGGACTATCGCTGCACAATACTAGCACGTCTGACACCTACAGTTGAAATAGGTTTGGTGTGAAGCGGTGCAAAACTGACAGTTCCTGCCTCAGACTATTTCTTTCAAAGCAGTATTCTGATATATGAAAGACTTGATGTCATATAATTCTGGTTGGGCAAGAATCACAATCATTTATTTCTCCTTCATGATCAGTTTTTAAACATTTTGCAGTTTCTGGAATTAAAATAGCACGCCATCAACACGTCACTAACAAATCGGAGTCCCTGGTCAAACTTTGACCTGGTTTAACTTTCAGCGGGCGCCCAATGGACATGAGTTTTATATGTAGAGCCCAAAAATGGCCGTAAAAATTTGCATAGAGTTGCGTGAAGGCAAGAGATTTGAATGCAGAAGCCAGTTACGTGCATTCACGCATGCTAACATAGACTTTTCATTGAAAGTGTTTGCTTGAACGCATGGTGTCCATGTAGCGTTAGTCACAACTGCACTTACGGGTGGAAACGGGCTGTCGGCAGGCAAAACATGGGCAAACCTGTACGGGGCACGCAACACATAACAATGTTCATCTGCCTTTTCATGTTCATAGACCTTTTTCCTATACCAGCATGGTGCGGGTGACAGGTTGTAGCGAACACTTAAAAGAGTAAGCAAGGGTGAAGTAGGCGAGATGCAGGCACGCCCTACGGATTTTTCGTTTTTTCAACTCCCTCAAATACTTTAGTCTGCACAAAAAGCTAGTTGGTCAGAGTGTTGTTTAGTACTCACACCTTACTAATGATCAGAGTGTAACACAAGGCCACCATATAACAGCATCACCCTGTGTGGGTGGAACTTACATTATTCCTATAAATACTTCACAATACACCTACCACACCCCCAACAATGGTACGTTCTATTTTCATGAGGTCGCCTGATGTGGATGTATAAACCTCAACTGAACTGCAAGACACACCTGCGCTCCTCTCTTCTAAAACCTGCAGCACTCGGTCAGGTCAACACCCTGGAGGTTGCATGTGACTTAGGCTCTACTGAGCTCCAGGGTGTCGATGAAAACTGTTGTTTTTGTTTTTTTTCATATTCGATGAGTGGATTTTCCTTTTTTTTTCCATATTTCCTCTTTACCACTTAACCATGTTTTTAAAGTCAGTGAAACAGCAGGATTACACTTGTCCCTGCCTGCCTTTGTCAGATGCTGAAGTGAGAGTTGTAAGACTCAAACACACCAGAATAACCTGTTCATGAATAAGTAGCTCCGTTGTCTGACTGGACTTTCTTGCTTTAAGGAGAAGACACTAAAGAAAAAAAAACACAATAGGTTCAAAGTTGATGATCAGCAGCAACACAAGAATAACAGCGCATATAAAATAGTAGGTTCTGCTGCTGCGGTGACGGTAAGTCTTTTTGACCAAAAGCCAGATCAGACATGAAAACAGTTGTTTGTTGATTGAGCTTCTCATTGTGAGTTACCTCTGTGACATGACTGCTACTGCTAAAAGATGTCCTTTCTTCTCCTGGGTTGATGACCTAAAGAAAAACACTTCAGGTATCTGCTTACACAGCTGTTACACAGCATGTCACTCACTTTTCCACAGAGTGGTCTGTGGTTCTGGATGATTCTTCAGACAGATACTCTTGTGAAGACTCATTGCAAGATTGATTTAGCTTCTCCTGAACTCTCCACACTTTCGCTCTCCTATAATTAGAAGGTTTACTCCTACATGTGGAAACGTTTCACAACACCGTTTCATAACTCAGGAATCAAGTCGAACATGGACTTAGATTTCATTCAAAAGATACAGGCATATATTAATAAATAAAAGACCTACAGTATATGTATAGTGAGCAATGAGTAGTGATGTAGCCATCGTAGACATAATTGTGTAGAAGAGCTCAGAGGCCAAAGAGGTCACCTTCAGCCTTTAGTTGGGTGCTATAATGTACATTTCAAGCTTGAACTGTGTTGTGCTAGCAATCCATTAAGTGCAGTTTTTTCTGTTTTTTATTATGTTTATGTCTTTTTCTTTTTTGTGTGTTGAGACCACTGATTGTATTTGAGAACTGGACTTAATCCATAGAAAATGACTTACTTCCAGCTCGAATCAATTGAGACCTATTCAGTCACAATTTGTTTCACCATATAAATGCCAACATGCTGAAACCAGAAAACGTCAGTAAGCAGCGACTGGTCCGAGTTGGTCTCAGTCATTGTATCTATGGCAACCACTCTGGCCAATTAAGAGTAAGCTTTTTGGAACGCCTTACCCCACCATTTGAAAGTAAGGGTGTGTACTGGCAAGAGTCTGGCGATACGATACGTATCTCGATACGCGCCCCACGATATGATACGTATCCCGATATTGTACCAGAAAACAATTTTTCTCCTGTTTTTTTTTAAATATGACTTAGAAAAATCTCTACCTTGGTACTGATTTCCACCACAAAATATGTTTCAGTACATGTAAAAATCTGCACTGCAGCGCTGCAGCCACACTTTCTCACGCGGAAGTAAACTAACGCTGGTTGCCACGATGTCGGCCTTTTTTTCACAGCATTATACACATCACTCTGATCGATCAGGTTGCTGAACTAGAATTGATTGCTGGGAGGCTTTGCAGAACTTTGGCCCGCTTTGCCGATAGCATTTTGGTTGAAGTACATTAGCCCATTAGCCCCTGTGCAGCTGCAGTGCTTCACTCATTCTTATCTGAGCCTCTACAAAGCACTGCAATCTGCGTCTTTATATGATACTGACAGCAACATGGCACAGAGTTTCAGTTCAGTGCCCATCCCAAGTCAAAACTAAGTAGTTCATGTCTCATAACAACGAAAAAGCTGCCTCTTCCTGTTGTTTCGTGTGGTGTAGAGCTGCTCAAAGAGGGAGCGGAGGGTGAAGTGGACAACAACAGTCAGAAACTGAAGGATGCTCAGAAAAAATAAAAAAATATCGTCCTGACAGCATTTTGAATTGGTACAAGTATCACCAAATGAACTATCGCGATATATTGCTGAATCAATTTTTCTAACACCCCTACTTGAATGCGGACTTGGGGGAATCTGTCAATCAAACATTAGAACATTTGACGTGGGGCATACCTTTATTAAACCATCTGATTGGCCAGTTTAAAACTTGAATAACTTGCACTACAGGATTGGCAGGAATTCGTATAAAGAAAGGTAGCAGAGCAGAAATGGTTAATCGGAGAAATATAATGGCTGAGTAATAGCTGTTTATTTAACTATAGAGGTGAAGAAGAAATATTGATTTTTTTGGAGTCAGTGGTATTTGGAACGCTGTGGGGGAGGAGTCACTCAGTCCAGTTCCCATATACAGTCAACGATTGATAGCTGGGAAATCTGGAAACCAACCTAATACCACATTAGCTAGGGAATGAATGAATGAGAAACTCTTACTAAAGCTCTAATAGATCCCACTCTGATATTTGTATAGATCAAAGTGATCAAAGTGTCTTTAGTGTTGTGTCTCACACAAAGCCTAATATAAGTCATTTATATTAGGAACATTAGGAATTATGAGGGCGGGGCAAAGCAAATATAGGCAGAAATGATAGATGTCCTGCGCTTTGCAGTCCTTCTCAGTGATGGTTTATTCAAACTTTGTATTTGGCTGATCAATTCTATACGCCTGGATCAAAGTCAGGCTCAGTATGTTTTCCTCGCTTATTTGGTCCAGTGGAGGCATGCTGCAGAGGGTTACAGGCAAGAACACAACTAAGAAGTTACACTGATACTTGCATTTATAACTTATAGATTGTCTGGAAAACAGTGAACAGCAATGTGTATCACATAAAATAAATGTTTTAATGGGCCTTCATTTGGCCACATTTCAATGAGTTGCTGTGTCTCATCGTTGAGAATTCTGTTAAGGAACAACAAGGTAGCCTTTAGGATGACATCACAGCAGCGCCTGCCGCGTGTCGCATTTACGAGACACAGAAAAGCATGTAAAAACCATTTTCAGCTGTGTTCAAATAAACATTGAAACAGATAAGGAGTTGGACCCTTTTTTCTGTTTGATACACGAAAATCGTTGCTTTAGATTTGTCTACGTCTCTGTTGCTACATTCTGGCTGTGTTTGGATCACGTGACCACCGGCTACAGTGGCTGTTTTGGTTCGGTTGCTCCGCTCCGAGGATGGATTGTATTCAGACTGGGAAATCTCAGAGTGAACCAACGCTCAGTCCGATTGGACAACGAAATGAAAGACCCCCTCCAAAGATGGGTCAGAGAGCGGTTCGGTGTTTTCAGACTGAAAATATGTTCCAGATTGTCTGGGGAAACAAAGTCTGATTCACTTTGAGCGAACCAAATGTGTCCAGTCTGAACGCACCCATACTGTAGGTTTTTGTTGTCCTTTTCACCTTCTCACTTGACCAACTATAATCTATGATTAAATCAATTCATATAAACACACATATCCACTCATCCACTTGTAATCCAATTAGGTGCAGATTGTTAGGGAATTCGATTAATTATTGCTCTAAATCAATTTATTACAGTTCAGGTCAGTTAAATGTCATTATTTTTCCAGTAGTAGCCGAACCAAAGAAAGCAGCATCAGAGCTCGGCCTTACATAAAGCTTAGGTCACAACTGCCTTTATGGGTAGAGAGAAACAGTCAGTGGGCAAAAAATGGGAGAACTTGTACGGGGCACACAGGTGGTCGGCATGTAATGGCAACAACGTTGACCGCTAAATCAAAAATGTTCATGCACATTTCCGGCTCGCCGCATGCATGTCGCGGCAAACAGTGACACAGCCTTTTTTTTCAACCCCTCCCCTGCACTGCGCAAGGAGCCCGTTGATGCTGCTCACATAAGTGTGCGCTCCTTGGTGCAGCCTGATTGTAAGAAATTACAAAATTAGACAATCACAGAGTTGTTTGGGTGGGCTTCCTAAACCCGTCATGCCCACACTTACAGATCAGTGTGCGGCATTTGCACGTAATAAGTAAGGAGCCAGTACACACACTTTAGTAACGGCTACAGTATGACGTAATGGTACCGTACGGCAGCATCACCCGTCTGTCACGAGTGCATGCAGCTTACATTATCCTTACAAATACTTTATGATACACTTACCACATGAGGTGGCCATCCAAGCATCAAGGGAACTGCAAGACACCCCTGTGCTCCCCTTAAGATGTGACAGCTCCTCTCTGTGACCGGCATGGTCAACCCAGAAACCTGCAGCAATCCCCTGTATGAGTGCACGTGACTAAAGCTTAGGGATGCTGGTTCCAAAGATTTCCTGAGAAGTTTCCTTCAACAGAAATTGATGCATTAATCAACATTCTTTAAATGAAAGTCAGAACAGTGAGATTGTGCTCATCAGTTTCCCAGTCTCTCTTCTTACTGTTTCTATCCGTTTGATTGCTTTAGATGATGACCTTACATGAACGCGTGCACATTCTCTCTGAAGCAGGGGAGCTTTCTATGTCATCAGCCCGCTGATTCATTCTTGACGTTGCCACTGGAGATAAACTGCGCAGAAGTTGCTTCATTAGAAGGCAACGAAAAGGTCGCAACACAAACAGTGTGAAATGATAAGCTGAGAACAAATTAGTATGACCAGGCATGAACAAAACGTGTGAACACCATTCGCTTTGTCTTTATATTGTAGGTAAGAAGTTCAATAGTGACAGTATCCTTATTCTCTGCTGGTTGCTCTGATCTGCACCACCTACAGGCATATTTACACTGGAGAGGCAAAACACACATGACTGCAAAGTTCCTAAGAAAACCGACTGCAGGCATAGTAGTTTGTTCTGCTGACTCTGCAGCTCTTTATCAGTTTACTGCATGTTTAAGCCTATTTACTTTCTGACTGTAGAGGGGTTATTTGAATGAAGGTTTCTGCGGCGTAGAACTTTTAATATATTATTTCAGTTTCTAATAAGAAACAGAGGTACCCTTGGAATGGAACAGTTGGTCCACTGCAGCTCCAGTCAAACCCAAGGTTTTCCTGCTTTAGGTGTTTTCATTTCTTTAAACTCCCACTCCGATCGTCTTTTCATCTATTTTCAGTTTTCCCAGTGGTCTTTTAAATTCTGACTATGCAGTTTTTAGCCAAAATTAAGAGCCCAGGTCGTTTTCTAGGACATAGTTTCTGCAGAGTCGTGGGCTCGGACTGTTGACGTTGACTTGGAGCAACCCCGCCCCCCTCCCCCTCCTCATATTGCTGAGCTCAGAGCAGGGAGCTTCACAAATGCGCTCTTTTTTAGATTTAATTTTATTTGTCTGCTCCTGATTCACAACGATCTGAATAAAGAAATAATCCGAAATACAATTTCTGTCTTAATTTTCTTTACATATGCCCTCGAGCAGAACAGAGGAAGTGTGAGGATGCTCGCCAGGATCCTTTTGTTTGTTAACTTTTTAAAAAAAAGTTGACTTTGGTGAATCTGCTATGTTTAAGTGTGTCACCTTTTACCTGTGCATGCAGCCTGGGTAAAAGCATGGCAGGATGTTAACACAACAAATGTGTCAGCCATTATCACCTTCACAGCTTGCTTATGTGGCGAGAAGGAAACTCCTGGGAAGAAGAAGTGTGAGTGCACGCATGCACGTCTGTGTGTGTTGTTTCTGGGCGTGTTGTCGTCCGAGGAAGTGGTTTCTTTATCAGTGTGTGTACATGTGGGCGTGAGACCTTCCCTGCCCTCATGACACAGTAAAGTTGCGCAGAGCTGCAAACAGCGAGTTGCAGCTCTGCGCCTGCCAGGATCCATGTATCCATGTAGGACCTTCACATTTAGACTGCCAGGTTGTAAATTAATTCTGCTTGAGGTGTAAATTAAGGCCGGCAAAAAGCAAATTATGTCAAATGAGACTTTGTCTCACTTTGTTTACTAAGCTTTTTTTCTCTGTTTCAGTCTGCAGAGTTCTTCGATATGCTGGAAAAAATGCAGGTAGGAAGATTCTAAATTTTACATAAACATATCTAAATGTGTTTGCTTTTGCCTGCCTCATCCTTCTTTGAGCCACTAGTGAGTATTTTCAGAGCTTATTGACTAAAATAAACGTATATCCAACTCCCTCAGTGACTTCTGGGGTTCTTTTCTTTCTTTGATCATGGGGAGGCAGCTCTGGAAAATTTTAAATTGAATATTTTCTCTTTGTCTGCCAGGAATACATAGATAGATTTTTTTTTCTTTTCTTATCAGCAAAGTTTACTTCTCTTTGTGTGGGACCACTCTGCACTCCAAAGGCCCCGAGGGGCTCAGGCTTTTAGCTGTCAGCACGCATAGTATGATGAAAAGGAAAAGTAGTAAAAGCTACAAAGAAATAATAAGTTAAATGTCTAAATATTTACAAGTGGCTAAAGGGAGGAAGTAGAGGAAAAGAATTATAGCTGCAGTTTTATAATTACCTGCCAACAATGTGTATCTGAGGGGGTGTTATGTTAATACCTGCAGGTAAAGAGGATTTTCTGCAGAAAACAGAATTTCCTCCTGTGGTTTCTTCTTAACTTGCATTGCTTACAACATTTTGTTTAAAAAAAAAGGAATTTAGAAAACTAATTACTAGAATTTAATTAAATGCATGGCTTAGAGATGAGATGTTGACATAATAATGTAATAAGTCAATTCTGTGTGTCATTTAAATTACAATTTCTGTGATAACTAGGGTCCAAAGGTAAAATGGTGTTGCAGCTTAACGAATTTCAGTCGATAACTTTCCTCCACTCTGAGTTCCATTCTGTATCATATTCGCCTCACAGAGTCTGATGTGAACTTTTTCAAAATTTTCATTAAAATGTACGTTTGGATGCAAAGACAAATTGTCTGTTGAAATGAATTTCCTGTTGAGAAAATGTTTTTAATTTTTCTTTCTAAAATATGTCATTTCAAATCCAACATGTTCTAGAAAAGCATCTCAAATGTCTGTTTGAAGCACTTTAAATTGTTGCTTTCATTGTTGTGAGGAATAAAGTTGATTTTAATGACCAAACTTTAAATTTTACACCCATTTTAAATTGGCAAAGTAAGAATGTGATCAGCTGACTAAACCGACCCCCCTTAAACAGATGCACTATATTACCAAAGGTTTTGGCTCACCTGCCTTGACTCACATACGAGCTGAAGTGGCATTCCATTCCTAACCCATAGAGTTCATATGATGTGGGTCCACCGTTTGCAGCTGTTACAGCTTCAGCTTTTCTGGGAAGACTGTCCACAAGGTTGAGGAGTGTTTCTAGGAATTTCTGGCCTTTCTTCCAAAAGCGCATTGATGAGGTCCCACACATGGATGTTGGGGGAGAAGGCCTGGCTCCTTGTCTCCGCTCTAATTCATCCCAAAGGTGTTCTGTCGGGCTCAGGTCAGGACTCTGAGCAGGCCAGTTCAGTTCATCCACACCAGACTCTGTCCTCCATGTCTTCATGGACCTAGCTTTGTGCTCTGGTGCACACTCATGTTGGATGAGGTAGGGGCCGCTCCACACTGTTCCCATATGGTTGGGAGCATGGAATTGTCCAAAAGGTTTTGGTATCCTGAAGGATTCAGAGTACCTTTTACTGGAACTAAGGGACCAGGCGCAAGTCCTGAAAAACAAGCCCCATACCATAATTCCTCCTCCACCTAATGTCACACTCGGCACAACGCAGTCCAAAATGTACCGTTCTCCCGGCAACCTCCAAAATCAGACTTGTCTATCAGATTGCCAGATGGAACAGTGAGATTCATCCCTCCAGAGAGGGCGTCTCTAGAGTCCAGTGGCGGCGTGCTTTTCACCACTGCAGCCAACGCCTTGCGTTGCACTTGGTGATGCTTGGATGCAGCTGCTCGGCCATGGAGACCCATCCCATCAAGGTCCCATGAAGTTTGGAGCTCTGTAGCAATTGACTGAAAGTCAGCGACCCCTTTGCAGCATGTCCTTCAGCATCCACTGACCCCTCTCCTACCGCTTCATGGCTGAGCTGCTGTTTCCAAACGTTTCCATTTTCTTCTGACAGCTGACAGTTGACCGTGGAATATTTAGGAGCCAGGACATTTCAGCAGTGGATTTGTTCCACAGGAGGCATCGTCTGACAGGTCCATGATGGAATTCACTGAGCTCCTGAGAGCGGCACATTCTTTCCCAAATGTTAATAAAAAAAACCGTCTGCATGCCTGAGTGCTTGATTTATACACCTGTAGCCAGGCCTAGAGATTAGGACACCTGATTCTGATCATTTGGATGGGTGAGCAAACACTTTTAGTAATATGGTGTATCATTTTGTCATACCTTAAACATAGTCTCTTTGATAAATCTCCCTAAAGGCCATGTCACACTGCCTCTATGTACAATCTGTGCATTGTCCATGTATGACACTTTGGTCTTCCGTGATACATGCGTGATATACGTAATTCATAAGCGTTTTTTGTGTTCGTCATTCGCTGATGTTGGTCAAGGGTTTCAGCTTATGGATCTGTTTGTGAATTTTGTTTTGAGCTGTTGAAAATTTTTGGTCGGCTGCAGTTCATGCATATGTCTCTCATGGGGCGGTGTCTGAAGCAAGGTGGAAGGTGAGTCACGGGCGGGGGCCAGCTACGCCGGGTCTCCTCAACTAGCGCTTAGCAATATAAGGCCACAAAATGTACATGGCGGCAGTGTGACACAACCTTGACTTGAAAACAGGCGCGGATCAGGGGAATCGGACTGTTTAATAAAAATCCAAGCATTGTGAGGGCGGTGGATGCTAACCATGGTGCTGACGCAAGGCGGTTTCTGCTCAGTTGTCTCTGAATGTCAAAATAAAGAAATGAAATGAAGCGCAGGTTCTGTTCTTTGGGTGGTTTATTCTTCCGTGGTTTTTACGTGGTTCATATGTGATACATGTCAACATTTCACGTAAAGAACCAAAACTGTTCTCACGTTTTTCCATGTATGTTCACGGATGACCAGATTTCATCCATGGACAATTTAGGCAAATAAACCAAACTGGCAAACATTTAAAAGAAAGATAGTTTACATCGTTGAACTCAAAGGACATACTGTAGGTGGACAAGATTTGAAATGTGACAGGAAGTGAAACCAAACCTAAAGCACAAAGGTGATATACTTTCAAAATAAAATGAAGATGACAAATGAATAACAAAGAACACATCAGTTGTTAGCGAAAGTTCCATGACATGAAGTCGGAATTATTGGAAATTAACATTTAAAAAAATGTTAATTTGTTTCTGTAAATATTCAGTAAATCAAGACAGACGTTGTTTTGTCTCCTTGAGGACAAAACAACTGACATTCAAACTTATTAAGTAAACAATACATTGTTTTGGGACAGGATGGTGATTTGATTGAAGTGAGTAAATAATACATTTCTGGTCTTTTGGCGGAATCAGTACAATAAAGGTCTTCCCTTAGCCTGATTGAAGTCTTAGATTAGACCCAAATTATTAGAGGTCATGTAAATCTAGATGTTTGGAATCTGAGACGAGCTTTTCTTCTTCCTCCTTTCTTTATTTACCTGTTTTTTATTCATCTCTTTTGATGGTACCAGAGATTGTATCTCCTTGAGAGGGTCTTTATGATCCTTCTCATAATGTTGGTGATGATTGCCTCCATCAACCAGCACTTAAGAGAGACACAAACATCTGCAGACATGACGCAGAAGAGGGTGACCTCTCATGCGCTGAAGGCTGCAGGCAGCCGTTAGACCAGCTAATGCTGGAGGTGGGTGTTTAAACAAAACACACAGTCAGGACCTGTTTCATAACTGACCACATTCTATATATCTTTTCAAACCCTCCTGTTTTCATATTTGTGTATTCATCCACACATAAAAACTGATAAAACCCTTCAGGCTGTGGTTCACTGCTGCTGCATCATAAATGAAGAACTTGCAATTGTGGAGAAAATGATTTATGTCTGCATGTCTGAAAACCATTGACTGTACATGACAACTAGACCAGGTGACCCCTCCCCCCTTGCATTCCAAATAGAAAGTACCCACTGGTCCCAAAAAGCTGAAAGCTGACTTCTACTTTTATGTTTTTATTTATGTATTTATTTATTACATTTTCTCGCTAGTGTTGATTTTTTTTCTTTAGCTCAGTTATAAACTGGCCAATCAGATGCCTCAACAAAAGTAGGTGGTCCGATTTTCCTGAACAAGTGGGAGGGGTGTGGCCTTCCAACAAGCTCACTCCTGATTGGCGACAGTGGTTACCATAAAAAAGTTTAACAACTCAGACCAATCACTAATTACTGACGTTTTTTATGTCCAACATGGCGATGGCCATATCATGAATAAATGGCAACTAAATTGACTTTATTTCAATGGAGCCACAAGTAAACCATTTTCAATTGGTCACGTCACACTCACTCGGTCCAGTTCTTATATAGAGTCAATGGTGAAACCGTGTTCAGTTGTCGTCAAACAGTGACGAATACCATGTGTCAAGATGTGTTATCTATGCACAGACTCTGCTGTTTGACCCTTGTGCTTCTCTATCCTCACGCTGCGAATGGACACTAATAAGGTCCCTAAAGCGGAAGAGACCAAAAAATGGAAGGTGTGGCTGGTCGCACCCTCCCTCACATCTGCTCTGTAGATCTCATGAGTTTGTCCTTTGATGCTCCCTCTATCCATCTGCATTTTGCTTTCCTTGTTCCCTCCCTCCTTTGGTCTTGTATGTGGTTGTTTTTTTCCCCTCGTCTGTCTGCTTGTGAAAGATTTTGAACTCCCCTGTGAAGGTTTTTCAGATTTTTCTCACTGCCTTTGGAAGTGCAAAATCAATAGTCTCTTGATCCAATTGATTACAAGCTGAAAGACGTCCAGCTGTCAATGGAGCCTGTCAATACCTTGACTCTTGCTGCTGCAGAATATAAATAGCTGGCTGGCCATAGCCCTGCATTCTCAGAAACTGTTAGGCAGCATTTAAGGCTGCACACAGTTAAAGCAATTAGTCAAGTTTCACTAGCTTTAACACATTTCTCAGACTATCAGAAAGTGACACCTGCCACAGGTGTTTATTAGGGCTTAGTCACAACTGCACTTACGGGTAGATACGGACTGTCTGCGGGTGAAAAATGGGCAAACCTCTTCGGGGCACGCAGGTGTCGCGCAGGAAATATCAAGGTCATCGACCGCTTGGTAAACCAGTGGAGCGAATTGTTCGTGTACATGTTTTCTACTGGAAAACTGTGGACGGCAGGTCGTACTGAACAAGCACAACACATAAGGATAGGGAAGGTTGAATTAGGTGAGATGGAAGTATGTCCTACAGATGTATAAGTGTATTCTTTAGCAAGAGGCCCATCAGTGCTTGTCCATCCTATGGTTATCCTATGGACGTCCTGCAGTCATTCAGGTATCAACTGCACACCCCGTGCGTTCAGCGTTTGACCACGGTCAGTAAGGAGCCAGAACCTTACTAACGACTAGAGTGTGGCGTAAGGGCACCGTACGACAGCATCACCTATACGTCATGGGTGCATGGCCTGACGAATGCTTTATGATACACCATAGGTTACATTTTAATGATATCCCTTAAGTTAGCCACAAAAGCCTCAAGGTAACTGCAAGACACACCTGTGTTCCCCTTGAGATGCACCTACTCTTATCCATGACCCTCTACAGGCCCGGACAACCCAAAAACCCACAACAGTCATTCAGGTCAGCCCCCCTTTATGGGTGTGTGACTAAGGCTTAAGGATCTGACTCTGTTGAGGAAAGGAGTCCAAGTCCATCATATCTTTGTGTTTATGTTTGTAGCTTTTCTTGACAGTTCAGTATCTGTCAAAGAATACATTGCAAGTATTGAATTTTTAAAGTTACCCTGTGCTCCATCTTTCAGGATGACTACATTCCCTACCCACGGATTGAAGATGTAAGTGGTTTCACAAACACATATTTACTTTTTCTTCAATTGACCCCTTTTTTATAAGTCAGAAGTACCTTCTTATTGCCTCAAAATTGTGTATTAAAAGCTTTATTCACGTTAATTTTGCAAGTTACCGTTTGTCTAATTATATTGTTGATTTTTCTCTTGAAAGGTCTTAGAAAAAGGCGGTCCATACCCCCAAGTAATTCTGCCCCAGTTTGGTGGTTACTGGATTGAGGATTCAGAGGCACCAGCAGGGACACCTTCCTCTTCAGAGTCCAGTTTCTGTGATGAGGAAGAGGATGGAGATGAGGCCATGAGTCCTGGAGGGGTGCACACCTTTCGCCTGGAGTGCAACAGCACAGCTCGAGCCTTCGGCAAACACTTCCTTGGAAAGGTTAGGTTCACATTCATCCCATTCTTTAGAGATCCTAAACCCCGCCCACTATGACCAAATGCGTCAGAGGGACAGCCCATGTTAAAGGTTCTGAAGATAAGGTCAGAGAGGCCAGAGAGAGATGGTTCAGACATGTCCATATATTGGTAGAAGGATGGATGGACCTGCCAGGCAAGCAGTCTAGAGCAGTGGTCTCCAACCTTTTTCAGGTCTAAGGTCAGACAATGTATTCATGGACCACTCCCAACGGGGCTGAAGTTTATGTTTAGTAATTTTTACCTTTGGGTTACTGAAAAACCTATTTTTTAAATTGAAATGGTACTATAAGAAATTTGGTTAAAAAAAATTATCTGAAAACATTAGTATTTGTTTGTCACAGATGACAAAGATTCAATGAATCAAAGATTTGTAGAAGTTGTTTCTGATTTGTAAATAATTTAATAAAAGCAACATTGCAATTTTTTTCATAGAACGCTATTAAAACATTGAGAACTCAACCCGGTCTCTGATCATCTTTCAGGGCAAAAAGATTGATCATATTTTATTTTTACATAAATCCTGATTCCTTGTGTTTTTTTTAACACAGAGGAACATTTTCTGTGCTCAAGTTTCTTAATAGATGCCTGCCTACGTCTCCCTTGCTGTTGGAATATTCATAAATGTCCTTTTTACAGGTTTACATGAATCAGCAACTTGTCAAATGTTTGCAGCTGGTTCAAACTTAAACTCGGTGATGAAGATTTTCCATTTTACGTCAAACTGGATGCTAACAACCAGATTCTAACTTTAGCTGCGTCTGACTTTTAATGAAGAATAAATAAAGCAAAGTAAAGTGACACAACCATTGTAAAACTGGTATTTTCTAAATATAATAATAAACAAGAATCCATGGTGTCTGCATCTTTATTATCTGCATGTGAAACATTCAAAAGTCAGGCAGAGTGAGCAGCCTTTGTTATGTGGGAACAACTGTCTCAATAAATCTGCATGTTGAGAAAAACTCCTGGTTTTATCTGTAAATAGCAGCTTCATTTTTCTTTAAAGCTTCTTCAGTTTCCTCACTGACTCATTCTCCTCAAAATAAACTTTCCAAATACATTTTTGTTTGGCTTTCATTAGCTTTTAAGCATTGAGGTACTAACTTAGCAGTCCGAGCAGCTGCTTGAAGTCACGTGACGCGTTGAGACAGACGGATGCAGTGAACAGAATCCCGCAGTTTTACAAAATAAAACTTCTGGCTTTAATATCTATGTTCACTAAAATTAAAAGAGAAGGTCATGCTTTAGTCATGACAAAGAAGCTGAAAAACAACAAGCCCCAGAAACCTGCAGTTCTGAAACTCCTCACCTTCAGCTGTCAATGGAAACACCTGCGAGAACCAAGAAAAAAATCTCTCAGGAACTTTCCGCCAAGCTCTTTGGGTTTGAGAGGAGACCCCAATAAAGGATTTTTCACTTTGATTTAAGCTGACCTCTGTTTGCTCTTTTCCAGGAGCACATGAACTATTACTGCACAGGCAGCAGCATCGGCAACCTCATCATGTCTCTGAAACACGAGGAGGCCGAGGGGCAGGAGTTCCTGCGCATCATACTCAGGTACTGCAAGACCAGTCCAGGCTTTGGCATGTTCAAGGTTTTTAAATCAGCTTTCTCTGCCTGCTTTTTCCTTTTTCTTGTCATAAAGTTTCCTTTTTTTACTGATGGTGCTTTGACAAAAAAAGTGCTCCTTGAATTTAGTAATCATATTTTTCTTCTGCTCACAGATCAAGGACCAAAACAATTCATGACAGAATTTCATTAGCCGGAATCAACCAGCTGCCCAGTGTGCCTCAGGTTGCAAAAGTAAGTCCAAACCACTTCTTTTTAATTCTTAATAAAGACAAAGAAGAAATTCTAGAGGCTGAACTTGACACCAAAAATGTATTTTTCTGTTAGAGAAAAGAGAAGGATGTTTTTTTTTCTCAGTAATTAATTGATCTCTGAGTTTTGCACCATCACCTCACATAATAAAGTGAATGAAGCAAAACTACATGAAGAAAATATAACTAGATAAATACAGAAAAACCTTGGTCACTCTGATATTGTATGCAGTCTGTATGCCTCATAAAATACAAATGTCATCAGGGACTAAAGCCTTTCTCACCGTTACAAAAATATAATTTATGAAAGTAAAGGTCTAGCTGGTTGGATGGGCCGGTGCGGGTGTGGGGGGTGGGCTCTGCTGGGCCTACCGTTCCCCCGGCTCGGGGCTCTGGTTGCCCGGGGTGGGGGGTGGTGGGGGCGCGCGCTCTGCCGGCAATTTGGCAGGGGTTCCTGGGCTGGTGCCTTCTGGGCGCAGGGTAGGCAGTGCGGCTGACCGGGAACGGCGGCCGGGTGCCGTGCTGGGTAGCTGGTCGCCGTGACGGGGGCTGGGGGGGGGCTTTGGGTTCTGGGGCCTGGGGTCGTCTGCCCGCGGCCGGTGTTTTCGCCCGTGGCCAGTGGTTGGCGCGTGGCCCGGCCCCCCTGGGGGTCGACGCCACCTTCACAGCAGGGGTTAAAGGGTTCACTTTGGTGGGTTTACATAATTTTTTTTTTTAAATTTATTTATTATTATTAATATTACTATTATTATAATTATTATTATTATTATTATTATTATTATTATTATTATTATTATTATTATTATTATTATTATTATTATTTCTACTATTATTATGACTGTTGTTATTATTATTATTATACATATATGTATATATATATATGTAATTTATAATTTTATATGGTTAATATATGTATATATATATATATATATATAAATTGTTTTTTTATTTTTTTTTTTTTTTTTATATGATTTAATCTATTCTGGGTTTATTTATTTATTTATTTATTTATTTGTTTTTAATTTTTTTATTTTGATTCATTTATTTATTTATTTATTATTTATTTATTTTTTTATTTTTTGGGGGGGGGATGGATGGGGGGCCCTGGGGGGGGGGGGGTGCAGTCCTTGGGGAAGTCAGGGCATGGATGGTGGGGCTGGACTCCCAGCCCTTCCGTTCTGGCACCGGGACCCGTCTTTGCCGGTCGTCTCTCGGCGCAGCGGGGCTCTCGCCTTATCGGCGGCGGGCTTGCCGCCTCTTGGCCGCCTGGCCGCCCTGGGAGGGGGGGCGCCTACTGCGGCCGGCTGGGGGGCCGGTCGCTCGGGGGAGCCTCTCCCCCGGTTGTGCCCATCCGCCTGCTCCTCCCCGCCCTCACCAAAACAAATGTTGCACACAGGCACATAGGGCTCCGGGAACTGGATGGGTGGGTTATGCTGGCGGGGCTCTCTGGGGGGGTAACTCTCTGGGGCGCTCTGTTGGCGCCCGCCCTCCACCCCGCTTTTTACTTGCATATTAGACACCCTGATTCATCTAGGGCCTTGTGGGGAGGGTCTGGTGGAGGGGGGCACGGTGAAATATCCGTGCTCATCTTTCAGTGACCCCCCCACAATTTTAACTCCCACTTTAGACTCACACACTGCATGTTAGCAGCACATACACAGCAAATACACTCCACCCACAGAGGATTCCCGGAGTGGGGTTTCTGCGGTTTAGCAGCGGTAGGGACCCCACACTGGAGACCTCCCTTTTTTACCTGCAGCACACACACAGCACTGCCACACCTCCATACATGGGTGGGGTCGGGGGGGGGCGGCCGGTCTTCACCCGCCTGGTCCTCTCAGGGCGGCCGGGCTTGGGGGTATCATGTCGGCTGCGGTGATGGTCAGGCGTACGGTGCTGGGGGTCGGTCGGCGGGGGGGGGTTACTGCGTGGCGGCGGGGGGTGGGGAGGTAACCAGATGATTGTGAGTATGTGTGCGTGAGTGCATGGGTGGACGGACCTGGGGGCTGGCTCACTGGAACCCTCTGGGGCTTTCCCTTCCCATCACAGAGGGGTAGGGCACTTTAAGGGTAAGGGAAGGGGGGGATTGTAGTGGGTAGGGTTATGGGGGGTGGCTGTGGGTGCGTGGCGATCTCTGGGTTGTTCGGGTCGCGTGCCGCGGCTGGCTCGCGGACACGGGGCACCGGTCGGGTGGTGGGCGGCTCTTGGGTTCTAGGGACCTGGCTTCGTCCTTGGCCCTTGTCTCGGCGTCCGGCCGGACGCCGGGTTCGCTTATGCCTCTGGGCGTAGTGGGGGCCCCTGTAGGGGGGCCTTCTCTGCGCCTGGCTGGTCGGGTGGGCGGTCCCCGCCTCCCCCCCTCCCGGGCTGCTTGGGTCCGGTGTGGGGGGGGCGCTGGCCTTGGGGGACCTCTCCTCCCCTTTCCTGGTCTGGCTGCTCTGGCCGGGTAGGATCTGGTTCCCCACAACACAAGGTTCACTTCGGCAGCATGCATGTATCTCCACCCCCACGTGCACGTGCACACTGCCACACTGCTCCCTGTCTGCTTCATCCCTCCTTCTGACCTACAGTGTATTGATGGACAGATATTTTCCACTCATCTTCGTGTCAGATTTTTACCCATGATGAAATATTTGTCTTTCCAGCAGATCTAGTATAATTGTTACAGCTTAAAAGAATAACTGATCCAAATCAGTGCTTGTATCCCCCCTTTTTTCACCCTTCTTCCCTTTACTCTCTTCCACCCCCCCCTCACCCCCCCCCCCACCCCCCCCCCAACCACCCCCCCCCCCCCCCCCCGACACACATTTTCCCTCTTCCTCCCCACACACACTAAATATAACAAATAAAGAAATAAATAATTCAACAAAAAGGGGTTAATTCAGATCTACACTCTGGCTTCTAAAGTTCTACAACCTCTTTTTGTGATAGTAAAACCTGTCCAACACAAAAGGCCTGCAGCTCTAATCTGTTTGCTAAGTTGTTGGACAGAACAAGTGAAAAAAAGAGAAAAAAAAAAAAAAAAAAAAAATGAAAGTAAAGGTCTGTTTCCTAATGTTTCAAAACTTAAAAAAATGTGTTCATAATATTTTATAAAGAACTAAAAGTTTAAAAAATTTTCAAAAAAGCCAGGAATAACTTTTGTTTAACAATCTTTATTATACGACGGAGTTTTAGGGCCAGTTTACAAAAAAAATTATTGTTTTAATTACAACTTTTAAGTTGTAAATTTACCAGAAAAAGTCATAGATTAACGAGGAAAAAACACCAACGTTTTCCGTCTATCTGAGCCTCGCCTGGAGATGAAATATGTGGAGCCTTTTGTGAAGCTTTATTTCCTTTGAATCTCATCATTTTACTTTTTTTTTTTTTTTTTTTTTGGTGGCCCTAAAACTCTGTTGTAAGAAATCCTGCCAGTGCTAGATTAAACCATTGGTTTCATCATTTCCAGCAGGAACATTTTTTCTAATAAACCAACAAGGAAAATAATAAATACATAAAAAAATAAAATAAACCAACAAGGAAGTACACTTGTGACTGGTGGGGCTTCATGCCTCCATACACATATCTACAAGAATATCGCATACTGCATTACAGTAAAGGTATGTACTGTTAAAAGGATAAATATAAAACTCCTTGAAAAGGGACAACAGTCTGTGTCTGCAGGCAATGTCTATTTTCTTTTCATTTGTTGTAAAGTTTAGAATAAACATTGATTATTGCCCACGTTACATCTTTTGAGATCATTTCTTAAAACGACATCAGCATTATGGCCATAAAAGGAATCAATAAAAAGTCTGACCTCGCATTTATAAGACATGGAAAAAAACTCTTAACTCCCACAGAGAGCAGTCAGCAGAACTCAATAGCTTAAGATGTGATCTCAGGCCTCATGTTTCTGAATCTAAAGACTGCTTGTAGTATGCAGCTGCTGTGACACCCTCACCTTCAATTACAGAAAAATAGTCTTCAAAACATTTGCTATCTGCTCTGTGATGGCCATAAATGTCATTTTAAAGCAGTCATCGTGAACCCATTGTCGGCTGTTGGGAAGTTACAGGAATGGCCTCAGTTTAGGTGCTTTAACATCATTGACACTAAATGAGAAAACAATCCCTCCCTCCTCGCATTCCAAACAGGAAGTCCCAAAAAGGAGAAATCCCATAGACGTCTATAGAGAAATAAACAGCTATTATGTTTGTCAGAACAACCATTCTTGCTCTGATACCTTTTATTAACTTGTTCTTGCTAATTCTAATTTTTTTTTCACGAAACATTTTCGGTAGTGCAAGTTATTCAAGTAATAAACTGACCAATCAGATACCTCAATGCAAGTATGTGGCCTTCCATTGAACTTTTAAATCATTTGATTGACAGATTCTCCCAAGCCGGCTCTCAGTGGACCGGGTGTGGCCTTCTAACACGCTTACTCCTCATTGGAGAGAGTGGTTGCCATAGAAATGTAAATGGACCAATCACGGCTTACTGAGGACATCTGGTTCCAGCGTGGCGACATATTGCAGAAAAATGGCGACTGAATTGACTTCATTCGGTTGGAACCAGAGAAAGGCATTTCCATGGCTGACGTCACAAGTGATTCATCCAGTTATATTATACGGTGTTCCCAGTGTTTTTTATGACGGGGCCGTTTTTAGACAAAATGTAAAAAAAAAGTTTGTGGTTTTCTAGGCCATAGTTTCTGCAGAGCAGCAGAAGTTCATTCGAAATTTGCCTCTGAGTTGTGGCAGAGACCCTTACTGTGGAGGAACCCCATTCCCCCTTCCTCCCTGTTAGGCTACGTTCTCTGCAACACTTGTTCAAGCGCCCACTTCCAATGAACTTAGCTTAAGTTAGCTTAGCTTAAGGAAAGGCGCGTAGGTTGGGGACTCTGATTTGGTAGTGACGTTTGGATGGCGTCCCCTTTAATTCACGCAACCGTTTGATCATGGAGGGGAAAGCAGTTTTAGCGGTTTGTGTCTGGCTGGTATTCTATGACACCAAGTCTTTTAGACATCAGAATAGAGCTGGGAAAGAGAAAACCTGGAGAAAGATTCACCAGATTTGCACGGCTTTGACATTTTCAGAATCTTTTAACTGCAGGTGGTGGAGGTGCGCAAGTAAACTGTCCACAAAGAAAAAGAAGCCCCTCCCTGCTTGTCCAGTGTGAACAGCATAGGCTAAACATGCATTCAATAACCTGCCTTTAGTGGGTTCTTGAACGCGTGTCACATGTGTGGAGTGACTTAAGCTTTACCGAGAGTTCTCTATTTACACGTTGTTCCACTAGCTTACAGCCCCTCACACCTCCAACCTAACATTAGCAGAGCATCAAAGATGGTGAGCAGTATTGTAGCTATCCAGTCGTACAGTTTGGATCCAGATTCCAGCTCAGAAGAGGAAAACGAAGATGCACATGGATCGATTTGTCTGCAAGTGGATGCATCAGAATGGAGCAGGAAGCTTGTGGTCCGCCCACCGTGTATTTTCGCTCTCACAAATACATTTACGTCAAACTTCATTTTCTTTTCTTTTTTTTTTTTAACTTGTCCTGTCCAACAGCTGGGCAGACAGATGAGAGCTGAGGGCCTCTTGTGTTGGACATATTTTGCTTTAACAACAGGGGTTGTGAATCTATGACAAACCAGAGGAATGTCTGAATAAACCCCTTTTGGAATCCAGGACAAACTTTATTAATTTTATTCATATTTGAACATCTTTGGTGTTGGACGGAAAAGGAAAGGAGGGAAGAAGAGAGAGGGATGTTAGAGAGAGGGGGGGGTAAGAGGGTGATAATAGGAGGGGGGGGGGGATAAGACCATGAAGCAGCATAGAGCAACAAGTTTACTGGATGTTTATCATTACGGTGAGGTTCAAATGTAGTACAAATAGGGCGGGGCCTGTCCACACACAAACTCAAATGTCATCAACACACCTGCTGACTGCAAAAATGTCCACATGAACACAATACAGATTTTGTTCATTTTCTTTTCTTCTGCTCGCAATAGAAAGAAGAAAGAAATACTCGGAAATGCAATTTGAGGCTTAATTTTCTTTACATACAGTATGTCCTCCATCATCAGAAATGAACAACCTTGGGAGTATTTCAGGCAGGTACTTAGAGCAGTGCCTCTACCTGGTGACTCCTCCCTGCGGGCGGTTCAGTCTAATCAACTCACCTGTTCAGCATCCTACTTGAGCTCCAGGTGTACGTTCCAATCCCTCTTCATCCTTTTCCTCGAGCTCTGTGTTCGTCACCCCACCCTCCTCCCCGGCTTCCACCTGTGAGCTCCGTTAGGAGTGGTTTAATTCTCGGCTTTTCTATGGACATCTTTGTTTTATGTAACTGAACGGAGCCTTATGCCAAACTAAAAGAAATATGGAAATAACGAGTTCTCTGACTGAAATGCCACAAGAACATGATGAAAACACCAAAAACACTGTTTTCATGGGAGAAAGTCTTCTCTGGGTTACTTCTGCAAGCCACTGCTCTCCTGTCAGTCTTTCAGTGGCAGCTCCAGACTCTAGGCTGTCTCTTTTTCTTTCCAGCTTCTGTGTGACGATGCCACTGGGATCAAGTTCAACCCGGTCCTGTACCCCCGGGTGAGTTTATCCTCAGCTCCCACATTGTGGCCCACATTCTGAACAGTTTGAACTCTTCTAAATGTAACATGCACTTTCATTCCAGTTGACCTGAGTCAACTTTTCTGCTTTCTTGGCTCTGCTGGGAGACAAAAAGTTCCTGCAAAGCCAAACAAGCCTCAGACACTGCAACTTTTACAGCTACAGAGCCAATAAATACATGCAGACATGCATATTAATTGGTTTTTCTGCTTCCTATTTGCTGCAGTCGCCATGGCAACGTAATTTTCAAGATGTTATTGCATTTTGCCGTATTAATTAATGTTGTTTCCTGCTCATGCTAGACTTTAACCAGGCTGGTCACAACCTGGTGACCTGCTGAATTCACTTCACAGGGAACTAGTAAGCTTTACAAACTAGCTTTTACTGTTTGCAAATCAACCTTTATTCTGTGCCAGGTCTGTACACGATCTTTTAAGTAAACATTTAAGTGCTCCACATTTTCGTGCAATCACTTTTTTTTTTCAGCGCCACACACCTGCTCCCGCTCTTCATCATTAACTTTTCAATCCCTTCTGAGTTTGAACCGGAAAATACTCCGCTACTGTTTGCGTTTTAACCCTCACAGGCTCCTCACTCCTGCAGCATCTGCCCCCGTCAGTAATCAAATCACACCAGAGAGGACTGATGATCCAACCGCCTCTGGAACAGGATGCAGTGAATGTGCTCGTCTTCCTGTGTGGAGGAGCGTTGGGCTGCTTTCTTTCAGCCTGAGCCTCAGCAAAGAAAAAAAAGGAAAACAATGTGTCTTCATTTACGTCCCCTCACTGGGGACCAGGGGCCCGATAAACCTGCCCCTGAGACACACAGGAAAAGAGGAAAACATGTTTTCCCAAAGGCAACGGCAGACAGAAGGGGTTACAGGTTAAAGAATAACCACAACCATGCAACTGTCTTTGTTTACATGCAGGGATCTCGCTTGATAGTTGCTTACGATGAACACGAGGTGAACAACACGTTCAAGTTTGGGGTCATCTATCAGAAGTTTGGACAGGTGAGCAGCTTTCTTTCTGTTTGCTGACCTAAACTTGTGCCTGGATTGACTTTTTGTGTCCTCTTTTTGTGTGAATGTCATGTCTTGTCAGACGTCGGAGGAAGAGTTATTCGGAAACAACGAGGAGACGCCTGCTTTTAAGGAGTTTCTCAGTGTCTTAGGAGATAACATTGAGCTACAGGATTTTAAAGGGTAAGGACAGATAAAGGAAAGCAGGAAGCATGTGGCCCTGGCAGTGGATTCCAAAGACGGCTCCATTAATTCTGTTTTAACCTGCAATCACTGCCACACTCACACCCCCCTCTGCAACATACGTTCAATGCAAAGTCGATGTGTTTCGGGCTTCCGCGTTCGAAACTCGAGCGTTCACGCTTAGCTGCACAGAATTCATACAAAACGCACATCCATTGAAAGGGAATTTCTCTTTTAATTCCCGGAAGTACCAAGTCATATCATTTGAACATTGATCATGGAGGAAAAATTAACAACAGATGTTTGTTCCCATCCGAAATTCTATGACAGCCATGACTTCCTCTCCCTTTCAAGCAATCTTAGATTTAATGTCAAATCATCCCAAGTTCTTTTTTTTAATGTATAACTGCTGATTGTATTGTTTTGTTCATTATTCTTGCTTTGATTGCTTGAGATAAACCATTTCAAATCAGATCAAATGACAAAATGAAACAGTCTTTAATATATCAGAATAGAGCTGTGGAAGAAAAAACTTGGAGGATTCATGATATTTGCACCGCTTCAACATTTCACACCAAGACTCGTCCAACTGTAGGTGGTGGACATGCGCTAGGAAACTGTAGCAGAAGCCCCTCCCTGCTTGTCCAGTCTGAACACTATGGGCTAAACGCGGCTTCATAAATGCCCTATTAGCATGTTCTTGGATGTGTGTTACTGGTCTGGTGTGTCCACATGTTGCATGTCCACCACAGTGACATGTCAGCAGAGACCAGAACAGTTTTCTGTATCAAGCTGTACTTAACAAACTCACCATCAGGCACCCTTTATGGGAAAATTCATGCAAATAAAGCACAAAACAGGAAGAAATAGTTCTACTGTGGCACATGGAAGCAGAGAACTTGTGCTTTATGATGTTCCAGGTTCCGTGGAGGTTTGGACGTGTCTCACGGGCAGACTGGGTCTGAATCCATCTACACGGTCTTCAGACAGAGAGAGATTATGTTCCATGTGTCCACTAAGCTGCCCTTCACAGAGGGCGACGTTCAGCAGGTATCTGGCTGTAATACTCACTTTATTGCTGTCACACTGGCTGTGAAAGCCCGGCTTTGGTTTGGAAGACTTATTTAAAAAAAATGTGCCGTGCTGTTTGACAAAATAATGACATTTTTATCATGTAAGCTGTGGTGGGATGCTACAATGCTTGCTTATAAGTCACTAAAATTAAAGCAACAAAGATCCCTCTGAGAAATAATAATAATAATAATCTATTTTATTTAAAGTGCCTTTCATGAAACTCAAGGACACTGTACAGACAAAGGTTAAAAATAGACTGAGGTCAGAGTGCATAATTAAAACCAAACGGATGGATGGATGGATGGATGGATGGATGGATGGATGCATGGATGGATGGATGGATGCATAGATGGATGGATGCATGGATGGATGGATGGATGGATGGATGACATGTAAATCCTATAGGACATTTTTTTAATTAATTGGGTTCAAATGGGACTTTTTTTTTTAATTATAGTACGTAAATGTGACCAAAAACTTTGTTTTGCAGCATCATCAAACCAAATAAAGGATTATATTAAAAATAAGGTAGAAAAGAATTTTCTACCTTATTTTTATGCAACAGAAGAAACTGAATTCTGCAGAAAACAAAGAAATCATCTGAATATTTATGATCCATCTGTTGGCTGCAGCTCCAAAGGAAAAGGCACATAGGAAATGACATTGTGGCCGCCGTCTTCCAAGAAGAATCCACGCCGTTTGTTCCAGACATGATTGCCTCCAACTTCCTGCATGCGTATGTGCTGGTGCAGGCGGAGAACCCCTGCACAGAGCACACGACTTACAAGGTAGACACACTCTGCTCTGATGCAATGCATCCACTCTGCATGCACAATTACAACAGGAGGTGTGTGATTGAATGAAAAAGAAAAAAAAAAAAAAGAGAAGATGTTTGACTTGAAAGAGACTGAATGGACAGACAGCTCTGGAGGACTGAAAGGTTTAAATAAAGTTGTGCTGCTTTGCTTCAACGCGTTTCTGTGTCCACAGGTGTCTGTCACTGCAAGGGAGGACGTTCCCTCTTTTGGACCTCCGCTCCCAAACCCACCAGTCTTCAAGAAGGTGAGGGACAGAAAATCAGACAGAAAAATTTTGATCAAAATCCCACTGAAGTGGACAAATAGTCCTCTAGCAGCCTGACTTTGCTCCCTTTTCTGGTCAGGTGAAATTGATCTTTCTGAAAAACAGTAATCTGTTAACTTGAGCTTTGATTGAAACATAATGTCAATCTTGATCTTTAGTTTTTTTGTTTTTGTTGTTTTTTTTTAGATTAAACTTAAAAATACTGTTAATTAACAATATAGATGTGGTTTGGATTGACAAGCCTTGACTTGAAGAAATGTAAATGAACTGAATCCATTTAACCATTTCATAGAATTGTTTTAAGCTGTTTAGGCCATATAAATGCAGCTTTTTGAATTTGGTGAAAAACACGAATCATTATCCTTCCTCTGCTGAAAGACCCACTCTGATGAAAATTGTGTTTCTTGCGGCATTTTTCTGACGATGGAGGACATAAATTAAGAAAACAAAGTTTAAAATAGCATTTCTGAGTATTTCTTTATTCAAATTGCTGTAATTCATGAGCAGACGAAAAAATGCCGTTGGAAAACAGAGTGCAATGGTCCAAAACTGAAATGTTAGGTCAGGGGTGTGAGGGGCTGTAAGCGGGAGAGCGTGGAAAAAATATGGGTGACAGGAAGGGGGGTGGGGTTGCTCTGCGCCAACTCTGCCACAGCTACAAACAGCATCATTACAATAGATCCAACGATGATCGGAGGGGGACTGTAAGGATTGTCAGACTGTTTGTCCATTTTTTTGTCTTTTCACCATAAGTGTTACCAAAATGCCACAGGGACAATACTTTGGCTTCCTCCCTCTGAAAAAGCTTTTCCTGTTGATTTTAATGTTATATTACATGTAAACAACGTTTCCACCAGGACTGTGCAGCTTTTAGATTGCTGGAAAATGACATTTTTATTTTTATGACTCGTTTTGTCCCTTAACAGAGTTTGCAGAACCTAAACTGTGCAGAAAGTGGGCTTTTGGGAACTTTTATCCAAACTTCCCAAGCGGATGTGAACATCAATAACGCATTTAGAAGCCTCATTGCTCCGCTTGCCGGGGCGTGAGTGTCATTAGAAAACAGAGAAGTCTGAAAATATGATGCAATAAAACGACAGTTTACCAGCTGAAAGGGAATATGACGCATCCGCCCGTCATCTGCCATCAAACACAGCGTTATTCAGAGAATGCTCATAAATATAGAAATGGAAATATTCATGTTGGAAATTAATCAGAATATAACTTTATCCAAGCTAAAAGTCTAAGGTGGCTCTAGCAGTACATTTCAAATATTTTGTCTACAATTTTTTTGTTTCATTTTAAATGTAGAAATGATCCGAGTCAAATAAAAGTACACTTTTTAAAAAAAATCAAATGATGATTACAAATCAAGACATTCGTTTTTTTAACAAAAAATGTTGCAAACCAAATAAATGAATTGACCTAAATGCCTGAATTGAATTTTAAAGTAGACAGAAACAACATGTTATTTTTAATTAGTTATAATTCTTGCCCAGTCTCAATGCGGTGCACGGCTCATCTCTGTGATGCAGTTAAAGGTCACCCTTGCTGACTGTCCTGTCTTCTGTGTCCCTGCCCCCCCCCCCCCCCCCCCCCCACTTTCAGGGTCCTGAGTTCAGAGACTTCCTGCTGACAAAGCTGATCAATGCTGAGAACGCCTGCTACAAATCAGACAAATTTGCCAAACTGGAGGTGATGCACATTTCAGCGAGACCCCACATGGCGTCCTGTACTCACGTATCAGTAGCACCCAGCGACCCGTTTCTAAACGTGTGAATGGCTTGCAGGGCCGCACGCGGGCGGCGCTGCTGGACAACCTCCACGACGAGCTGCACAGGCAGAGTCAGGCCATGCTGGGTTTGGGTCAGGTGGGGGAGGAGGACAAGCTGGAGAACGGCGGGCACGGCGGCCTGCTTGAATCCTTTAAGGTGAACAACATGAAAATAAAAAACCTCACCTGGCAATATTTTCGCAGCTCTCTGACATTTATGTAATCTCTGTCACAAACAGAGGGAATCAGACAAATGTCACAGGTCTGTCAGATGACACAAACCTTTCTGCTGCTTTGCTTGAAGATATGATCTACATTATGGAAAAAAAGCAATCCTCCATCCCTTCTTCATTTAGATCTCTTAATACTCTTTATAGTCGCGTGCTGGATTTCCAAAATTCAAGTTAAAGTGAACAAACAGAAACATTTCTTCTTTTAGTGAAAGGCTGCACTGATTTGGTCATTTTCCTTGTTGCAGGTTTTATGGACAGCTGCTTTTCCCTTTCTGCAGTCAGTCCCAGGGGGCGCTCTTCTCATTGTCTTAATAGCCGTTTCCGTTTTTCATTTCTCTGTTTTACTGTAAAGAGAAAAAAAAGATTCTTCGTGACAAATAAAAGAAACATTTTTTGAGGTTGTGTTTGTGTTTATGATTTCATCAATATAAATTTAAAAAAATGCACATTTTAAACACAAAATATCAACATTTTTTACACCTAATCTGATTTAGTTATTTATCACGTAATTAAAATGAAGACAAAGATGTGACATTCAGCCACAACCCATTTTCCCTTTCTTTGAGAACTGCGCCCTCTAGTGGTGTCCAATGGTAGTGATTTCCACAGATTGGGGCAGCATTCTTTTTTAAGTCCTTAAAAAAAATAGAAGGAAAAGTATACACGTTAACAAATCCTCACCCTGCAGAGAGCCATGCGGGTCAGGAGCCACTCCATGGAGACCATGGTGGGGTCTCAGCGCCACCGGAGCCCCGGGGTAGGAGGCGGGGTTCCAGCCAGCCTGAGTGGTGGAGGGCTTCCTCAGAGCACCAGTGAATGCACGAAGAGCACATTCACTGTAAGTACAATCATTCCAAAACGTTCTGAAAGTGTGAGCTCTATGAAACTCCCCCTCCAATCATCCTTTGATCTGTTGGAAAAGCGATCCCAGAGGTCTTTTATACATGATGATGCCGTTTTCAGCCCAAATCCCGTGTGGTTTTTCTAGGACATAGTTTCTACAGAGCAACAGGAGTTCATTAAAAAATTCACCTCTGATTTGTCTGAGCAACCCTGCCCCACTTCCCGTCACCCATAACAGACAGCTCTCCTGCTAGCCTACAGCCCTTTACAGTCGTAACAAAAATGATGTCCAGCCGTACAGTATGGATCCAGATTCCGGCTCAGACCAGGAAAATGGAGATGTTTATGGATCTATTTGTCTGCGAGTGGATGCATCAAACACAGGGAGCTGTTTTTCCAACAGCATTTTTTGCATCGCAACAATTTGAATAAAAAAATACTCAGAAATGCAGTTTTGGGCTTTATTTCCTCGTGTGTCCTCCGTCATCAGTAAATGCCCCAAAAACATGTTTAAAACACCAAAAACGGGATTCTCATCAGATTGGGAGCAACATAAATATCCCCACATTATTTTTTGTCAGATTTGAAATCTTGTTGACGTGATCTTTTTACTGCGTCTTTCTATATATATTAATGGTTTATTCTGTAATGTGCAAACTTCAGCCTCCTACTGTGTCTGCCAAGTCACCGCTCAAGAGTCCCGTGAAGCGGCGCTCAGGCCTCTTCCCTCGTCTCCACTCCAGCACAGAAAGCCCTGCAGACAAGCACTTGCGCACGTAGGTGATCCTCACCTGCTGCCATCCCAGTTTATTCTGAGCTGGGATTGATGTTTCTGTGCCGTTCATCTGCAGTGACCAAAAACCTGCAGAGTTCTACCCGGCCTCGCAGGAAGTCAGGTCAGAGACGTCATCCAATCCGAGCTCCCCCGAAATCTGTCCCAACAAGTGAGGCAGCCGCTGCTCCGAAGACGCTTTGAAGAAAAGCAGATTTCTCTTTTTTAACATTTTTCCCAATGCTTTTACATGTTTGGAATAAACAGGCCTTTCATGAAGGTGAGGGAATCCACCAGCAGCTGCAGACCAAACATCTCCCGCTCCTCCTCCAGCACCAGCAGCTTCAGCAGCACCACAGGAGAAGCAGAAGCTCTGGACGAGCTGGAGTCTGTAAGTAGTGGAGGCTTCACCTATTGGCAAATAAAACAAACAAAAAAGAGTTTTACAAACCTAATATTACATGGTTTATGGGGGAAAAAAACTGAAAAACCAAGGAATGTAGTTAAAAAATTAATTTGGCCAAACCTTCTGTAAATACAATGAAGAAATACACATGGGAAAAAAATGTCCTCAAAACAAGCTAAAAACATAAAGGAAGACTTTTTTTGCCTTTACTTATATAAACAATCTGCCAGTAACACTAGTCTTATTTGCCTAGGTAATATTTCTTAAAACGGAATGTTGATGTCCTGCCCTTTAAAGACTAAACTTAATCTTGAAAGGAGCAATAAACACTGTATTTAAATCTAGAGCTCTGGCTATTGGAAACATTCTCTTGAAATGTGCATGAAAATTTACAAAGAAAAACACCTTTTTTTTTATTAAATACAATAAGCTTCCACATATTTATACACTGTCCCCAAATATACCCTACAGCAGTTCCCTATTTCTAGTCCATAATCATCTTCAAATAAGACATTTCAAAATAAATTTGTCTAAAAAAATCTTGTGTAATAAAACTGTTCACAAATGTCACTTAAGCTATGCAATGTGTTGCTATCGAAGTAAGAAGCCTTTTGTGATGGAAGATGATAAAAAAAGATTTGTGTTTAGTCCCAAACTGAGAGGAGGAAACTTCTGCTGAATGGAAATTGAAGCACCAAGTTTCTGCTTGCACCTGTCTGAAAGTTTCTGGATGGTTTGAAAGTCAGAAAAATATTCCATTATAGTGCAAAGTAGCCCAAAAATTGAGGTAAAAAAAACACTAGAAAAAAGGGAAAAATGTTAGAATTACTGGTACTTCTAACTGAATGTTTACAACCAGGTTGTAGGATTTTCTGTTGCATAGGATTTGTACTTTTGAGTTTTTATGTACATAACTGCTGTTTATTTTGATTACAGTGACAAAAGAAACCCAGGGAAATGTGTGGAAGTGATTCATTTTAGAACTAAATGTGAAGAAATTGAGAGTACAATCCCAGTACAAGTTGACCCATCTTTAAAAAAAATAATAAAAAAATCTAAATCTAAATTTTTGTTTCCAAAATTCAACATTTAATTAAAATTGAACCAAAAATTGTTTTTTTTTTTTTTAGTCTTAAATCAAGTTTTTTGTTGTCAAGAGTCTTGGAGCAAAATGTTTTGACTCATTGGAATCATAATTTCCTTATTTCTAGATCTCAGCTCTTAGTGAGACAAAAAATCTCAACTGTCCTGATTTTGAGAAAAGCTTGCAAACGTGTAGAGAAGTTATAACACCTTCAGACCTGGTCAAACATCCTGAACGTCTGAACATGGAAATGATCTGGAGGACCCTAAAAGTTTGTTTGCAGCAGCTAATCATCAATGTTTGGCTCCTGCTGCTGTAAAAACACCTTTTTCACTGAAACAAACACTAGAATTTAGATTTGAAGAAGAATCGTGTTTTCCTCTCTGTTTCTGCCAAGAAGCTTTTCAAAACTCAGATTTCTTTTTATCATCTCTCCATAATTTAACTCTGCAGGATGAGCAGGTATTTCAACATGAATTGTTTGATTCCATCCATAGTTTTCAACTATTTGAACAAAAGTTACAAAACTAGATTCCTTTTTTAATCATTTTCAACAATCATTTGTCGACAGGAAGTTAAAAAGCAGCATCCATTTTCTAAACCTGCTTATTACCTTTCGGGGTCACGGGGTTGCTGGAGCCTATCCCAGCTACTGTCAGAGCACAGAGAGACATAGAATTCCACACATTCAGATAGAGACAACTTAGAGTCCAGTCACAGAATGACTGTAGCAAACACTAACTTCTTGTCTTGGTAAATGATTCTGGCCTTTCTGTTGGCTCCGCAGGCCGCCCATCACAGCTTCACAGCTTCGTCTTCAGCCTTCAGCCCCGCCCTGAGTGTGGACAGCCAGGGATGCAGCACACCTGTCATCATGTGCCGCAGTCCAACAGGTAACCAACCCCCAGTTTGTGGAGTGTTTGAAGCAAACGGAATATTTTTGACTCAAGGAAAAACTTCTTTCATCTGTTTTGTTAATAAATCTCTTCTCAGATGGGAAAAGTAAAACTTCACCCAGGTCCCACTTGAAATTCCGCTTCGACAAAATGAGCCAATCATCCACAACTGTGAGTTTAAAAAAGAAAAAAAAGACTGTTGTGCATCAGCCGCTGTTTGTCCTAAAATGCAGCAGATCCTAAATAAATGTAGAAAAAGAAACGTGGCAGAGAGAACCTCAGCTGTGTCTCTCTGTCCACCCATTGTTTTTACTTTTATCATTACATGTATTTATTCCACACTGATAAAATACAAAATTGACGTCATATCAGAAGTATGATGAATGAAAATATTTAAAGTTTAAACAAGGGCTTTGGATGAAGATTGACAACTTATGGAGCCCGTTTTTTCAATTCAATCCAAACTTAAATGTATACAGAAAATGTTTTTACTGCAAAGCAGAAAAAGAAACACACACTGACATCAAACAATTAGGAAAAAAGCATAAAGAATCTTTCTGTCTCACTTCTATTCATTTTTTATTTCACCCTTTCTAATTTTTGGATGGATTGAACGTTTTTATTGTCTTTCCTGCAGTCATTCCATACCTGACCCCCCCTTTGTGGAGATGCAGTGACGTTTGGCCTTTAGTCTCACATTTGACCCACTCAACTGTATTTATTATCCTGATAGTCCCACTCGATCCTCTTTTTATCTATTTAACAGTGTTTTCACTATAATTAAGTCATTTTTAGTTGTGGGCGGGGCTATTGGTGCAAAGCAACCCTCCCCGTTGCTGCTCTCCCATTCCCTTACAGCCCATAACAATCCAAGCTAACATTAGCGGTGCAACAAAAATGGGGAGCGATGTCTGAGTCATCCAGCCGTACAGTTTAGATGCAGATTCCAGCTCAGACCAGGAAAACAAAGACGTCCATGGATCCATTTGTCTGACCGTGGATGGTCAGAATGGAGCGGAGCAGGAAACTTCTGCCCCGCCCAGTGTATTCATACGTCACAAATACCATCTTCTTCAAACAGCATTTTTTAGTCTGCTCCTGATTCACAACAATTTTAATAAAAAAGATACGTAGAGATGAATTTGGGGCCTAATTTTCTTCATCTATGACCTCATTGGTCAGAAAAATGCCACAAGAAGAACCCCCCCAAAGACGTCACATCCTTCAAATGCAGCGCTGCCCACACTTTTTACGTGACTCGCACCCATGTTCTAATAGAGTGCCAATGCTTTGATTGAGTCTCTCTGTTTTCTTCTCTCTTTCAGACTGAGTAACTTTCTGGAAAGGAATGAAACAAACAACAAAATCCCGGACTTGCACAATTAAAAGTGGAACTGCAGGAGCTGAAGTGAATCATGATAATCACAGATCAACCACTTCCTTCTAGAATGAATCTGTCTAGTAACTCCAACAGAGACCTGCCCCTAATACTGTGAGAGTAAGATGACGAGGCACAGATGACCTTTTTAGCAAACTGTGAGCTGCTGGAATGACTCAGTCCTTTGCTGCATTACAGAAGTTAACTGTTCCCACCACAGGAAGGCGTTGGCGTGGTGGTAGGACTGTGAGTACGGGCTGAGCCAGGCTCCGCCTCAGCCTTTACAGAAACATCTTTGAGCATAAACACATAAAACCCTGATGGCCGAACTGTTAGTCTTTGTATTGTCAAATGTTGAGTTTCAATTCCCTTTCACATTTAGTCCCAGAATGGTAGGTTTTGGACTAAAACGCAGACAGAGGCACGCACCACAAAACTTCACATCCAGTTGACCTCTGAAGCCTCAAAGGTTGCAACCATTGACTGTTTTGGTAGAACTGGGCCCATAGAAAAGGCTTTACAGCCGGCTCTAACAAAATTGTCGCTGCCTGATCGGTACCCTCTATGGGCAAACCTCACATCACTTCCTCTTGTCGTCCAACATTGCAAGAGTGAAGAATTTTAAATTAGATGAGCTTTCATAACTTGTACATTTTGCACATTTTTTGTTCAAGGTTGGTGAAAGTTGTACTTCATCAAAAAAAAAAAAAAATAGCTTCCAGTAGCATTTTGCAACAGTTTTGCCTCCTTTACGACTGTCCAAGCCCTATAAACTCATCCTTCTAATGCACATAACTCAAACAAACGGATGTTTTCCCCAACAGCAGAGAGCTTCCCCCAACTGATTTCCAACCTCGTGACTGTGTTAACACAGTTGATACATTTGCAGTAAATGGCGGTACTCTCATGTACTGGGGAGTAAGTTGCTATAGAGCAAACCAGCAAAGACGTGCGGTATGGATTCGGTGGACCCAGTCAAGCTGTCCTAATCTGTATTTTTTCTTTTTTCTTTCGCTCTTTGTCAACCTTAAACTAAACTTTTTCATTATGGTAAACATATTAAGAGGTTATTATTGTTATTGACATCTCAAGAGATGCTCTGATTGGTAAGTGCTGTAAAATGCTTTGGAGGAAGATTGGGCAGCGAAAGAAATGATGGTAATATGTTTTGAGTGAAACAGATGCTGCCATGTTTGAGCCAGACGTTGAAAGCAGGCAGTGATCGTGCGAGTCGGTCTGAGTCAACGTTTCTATGGCAACCACTCTTGTTGATCAGGGGTGAGCTTGAAAACGGCTAAACAAAATCTGGCAAAGGCAAAGGCGGTTTTACCTATGGGCAATGTGGGCAGTCATCCAGGGCGCCATCCCGTAGGGGGGGCACAACATTTAAAAACGTCTTTTCATTTTTCCTCTGCTGGTTTTCTAGGCCTGACACGCCCATAAATTAATGAAATATATGCTAGGGCGCCCCTACTATCATTATGACAATATCATGAGCTCTCTGTGTGTAAGGAAAGCAGAAAGAGCGTGCGGGTGGGCAGGGGGGTTGTGGGGATAAGCAACTGGCAGTTGCAGAGGATGTGAACAGGTAGTCTAACTCTGATAGGAAAGGCAGGTAGAGGGGCAGGGGAGGGGCTTAGACTCACCGCTTATAATTCCAGACCGCAAAAAACACAAAATAAACTGATAAATAGTTTTCATTCATAAAATTAACATAGAACTACTTTATTAGTTCAGAAAGAAATTAAGAGAAAGAGAAGATAAATGCTCAAAGATGAAGGTAGGCCGTCAGTGTCTGAAATTAACAGTCGCTGGCCACCAAATGCCTTTGGCATTAAAGGTTAAGGACCATTTGCCACACGGCAAATAAAGGCTTGCATCAAATTAGGCTAGGCTTCTTGATACGATTATTGGTGGAGTTCATCCATGCCATTCAGATGCAATGCACACAATTGTTTTTCTTTTTTATTCCATTTTTTGTGGCTCTTAAGCACACGTAACTGATGAAAATGTTCTTTAGATTCCAGTGACGTCGGTTCATGAAGCCAACGGAAACGACCAGAATGAATACAATACCTCATCATTCGTGTCAGTGTTACGTTCATGTGGTAATTTTTTACCAGGAGCCACTCAGTTTTCAAAAGAAAACACGAACTGATGCATGCTGTGAACTGACTTACATACTAAATCTTCATTGTGAACTAAACCATATAAATTTAACTCATATAGTCAATAAAGTAACATAATAAATATATTTGTTCTTGTATTTGTTTATATGTAGGCTTTGGGTTCTTAGGGGCGGTGCTTAGATGAAGGTGTGTGCGTGTGCGTGTGTGTGTGGGGGGGGGATAATGCAGTGTTTTGCCCCAAGGCCCCAAACAAACCATTACCACCCCTGAGCAAAGTTTCTAACGTTGGGGGCAGGCACCACATGCCTTTATTGAGCCATCTGATTGGTCCGTTTAAAACTTGCATAACATGAACTACAGAAGGAATATCATAAAAAAAACAATAGGACCAGCAGGAACACGTTAAAAGCAGGTGGTAGAACCAGGACGGTCCTTCTGACAAATGCAATGACTGTGTCATAGCTGTTCATTTCTCAGAAGTGGAGTCTGTGGGATTTTAGCTTCTCTGAGCCAGCTGGTACTTCCTGTTTTGGATGTGAAGGGGGCGAGGGGCTGCTCAGTCCAGTTCTGTTGTACGGTCAATGGTTGCAACACTTCGTAGGTCCATCTCAATGTGTGGAATCTAAACCTGTTCTTTGCATTTAGTATCACTTTCCCTCTGTGGTCAGCTGCTGCATTGCCTTGCGACTCAAACACACCCGCCGTGTCCGTCTGTTGAAGTAACCTTTAAGCTGCACTTAGTGAACCCCTGAACACAGTGGGAGACACCGCCGTTACATTGTCGCTCGTTCCAGCCAAAGCTGCGCCTTACAATCTGTCTTCAGCCCTTTTTCTCGTGTGTTGTGTGTGGGTCTTTCCCAGCATCCCTCACGGTGCGAGAGGATGACCCTCTGATGGATCTGGTTACAGCACCGCGGTTGGTGGCCAACTGACACCCGCTGCTGAAAAGATTTCACCTGCTTGTACCTTCATTGAAGCTTGCTAGCTGGATGTTTCAGTGTATTTAATCAGTGTGTGGGAGGGGGGGGTCCTTTTCTTTTCTTTTTTTTTTTTTTTTTGCAGAACTACTTTGAATGTGAATTTTTGTAATCAATACGGAGCCAGATGTTTTCTCTTGTTTTTGCCATTTTCAACGTGGACCTGTGTTTTTAGCAAAAGTGCTCTCTCACCTCCAGATTATGAAATTTTCCATATGAAGACGTACGTATTTTTGAAGAGATAGTGGCCAAAGGTTTGTGGTTCAAAGTCAACTTTTTTCATAATTACTTCTGTTCTGTTCCTGTTCTGCATTAGACAGTTCAGGTCTCACTTCCTTTGGTACTCTTGACTTTTCCTTATTTAGATGACTGATGCAAAACATATGCAGTGGAAAAATACAGATCTTAATTTTGCTCAAATATTGCTTGATTATTTTTTATTTGTTTTGTCTTTATGGGGGGGGGAAAAACAAGGTTTTGGCCCCCTTTTTTTCTGTTCGCTTCACCTCTGTCAAAGTTGCCCCCTGTAGTTTTTAAACTGGGTGTGATTTGAGTGCTGTCTGCTGCAGAAATACACGAAGCACTCCCAACTATACACCACTTCCCATTCCCTTTAAAATGTTCTTAATTTGAACAGCTAAAAAAAAGAAATCAAGCTTCTCAAAGCAGCACAAAAAAAACGTTAAAAAACACAACAATAAGGATTTACAGAGATGTTTCTTAACGTGACCAACAGAAACACAAACAAACACCCTGGTACATGTGTGTAATCCTTGTAAATTTACAAAAAGCTTCAAAACTAAAGTTCAAAATACTTTAAGTTGCTCATAGAATTCTATCTGAGACAAAACTGTTTTTTCTTTACTTTGTATGAAAATGTGTACATTTATGGACAAAGATCATTAGATAATGAAAAACAGTGATCAGCTGGAAGATTTGATGTTTTTTTTCTTTGTTTTTTTTTTTTTTTTGCAGGAATTGCCAAAAGTTCTCTGCAGCCATTTCTTTGTTGATGCTTAATTTATTGAAGATGAACTTCTTTTGCATTGATGTCATGTACAAATGTCTCTGCAGAGTACGCAAAATAAGTCGACTAAATACAAGAAACATATTAATTTTAAGAGATGTCTAGACATATATATGTATATTTGGTTATGTAATGTGCCACTAAGAATTTATTCTAAAATAAAATGTTGTATTTTGTGTCATTTTCTTTTGTTGTACGGGTTTCAATATCTAATGCTGAATGTGTTTTATTTTGTGCTTAAATCAATTTTCAAAGAAAGTCCAGAATGTAAAAAATCAAAGTAAAAAACGTTCATGTCCAGTTCATCATCTCCGTTTTGGGTGTCCTACAGTCAGTAGGACCTGAGGGACGAGTACACAGTGGACTCAGTGGGACCTGCCACAGATCGCTTTGGTCCTTTTGCATCCTGGTAGATGTCTGCATACACCAGCTGTAACGTCAGGATTTAAGAGCAAAGGACAAAGTTACTCAAAAAGCTAGTTTGAAAAAAAAACATGATGCAAATGACACGTTTATGATTAAAACCCACCTCAGTCTTTTGCTCTGATTTAGGGGCTGAAAAAAAAAAATTTAAATAGGTGAAAAGTTGATAACACATTGTTGAACTCACATTTAGAGTGACACTGACTGAAAATACAAATGGATACCTTGGAAAGCTGGAGGCCTGCGTTTCTGTGGGGGAGAATGTCGAGCCGGAGGCTGAGGAGCCTCATGGGGTCGGACTTTTTGTTCACTGTGGCATAAATGACTGGCATCCCTGTGTTGAGGATGAGGTTTGACCTTTGAACTCAGGCATCGAGCCAACCCCAAAATGACAGGCAAACAAAGGGAAGCGCCAGCCAAAACATAAAACCTGTGCAAGACCTTTCTCTGAGTGGGATCCGCTGAAAGGGAGGATAACAAATAAATACTGAATATTCTGGATTAATATAATGCATTTTTCTCAGTGTTACACTGTTTACCTCGTGTGATGTTCACATGTGTCCAATGTCCAAGTTCAGTGCTGCCATCAGCCCATTCCACACTGCACCGATAGGCCCCCATGTCTGCTGGTTCGACTCTTTGAACTTCTAGAAGAAGTTGGATCTCACTTGCTGTAGGCTTTTTCACCATCAGATGGTGTCTCTGGTTTTCTCTAACAATGCTGCTGTTCGAGTCCATGGACTTCTCCCAATTCCATTTGACTGCCCAGGTGACTTCACAGTGTTGGACAACGCAGGACAAACTCAACGTGTGTCCCTCAGACACGACAATGGAATCGCGTTTCGCCAGAACAGCAGGTGTGCACGCCTCAGCAGAGACACCTGAAAAAGAAGGATTTCATGCAGCTCATGCAGCTGAACAGAGATTCCACTCACCACAAGGATTAGTTCCAGTCAATAAAAGTCTTTTTTGATTGTGACAGATGGATGCCGTCCGTGGAGGAGAAACTAATAATTGTGGTTTTTGCCCGTTTGACACCAAGTCTTTCATATATCAGAATAGACAGGAGAAAGAAAAGAAACCTGGAGACAGATGCACGAGATTTCACTGCTTTGACACTGCTTTTCACATGAAGCCTCTTCCAACTATAGGTGATGGACATGCGCTGGTATCCCTTGTGCTATCCTATGCCCCCCCCCCCCTTCTATTGACGTGTTCTCCCTACCAGGACAAAGGTGGATAAAGGTGGAGAGGATTTCATGTAATCCATTGAACCAGTGAAGATCACAAATCATTGAAGAAAAAAGGTTCAGTATTGGGTCTAGATGACCCCACTCCCAATGTTAACGTGCCTAGGATAGAACAAGGGTTACTAACGACTAGGGGTGTGTATTGGCAAGAGTCTGGCGATACGATACGTATCTCGATATTTTAATCATGTTTTCTTTCTGTTTTTTTTAAATATGACTTTGAAAAAACTCAACCTGAATTTGAATGTCTTCCACTGTAATAAAATGGTCAAATTCGGTTTAATGATCATATATATATATATATATATATATATATATATATATATATATATATATATATATATATATATATATATATATATATATGATTTAAAATATATATATTTTTTTTTCAGTGTAAGAAAAACAAAGAATGAATGAGCCTTAACCAATAAGTTTCTATTGGGGAAATAAAATGCAGTTTATTTTCAGCATTAATGTAGCTTCTCTAGTGCTTTTAAACAGTTCAGGAGCCTGAATGGTGCTTAAAAAATAAAGAGTGGAGGACACACACTGATTCTTTCCAGAAACAACAAAGTGTGATGATGAGGCAGCATGACAGAACGAAGGAAAGTTGCTTTAATGTGACAAAAAAGGGGCTTTGTTAACATATCTGCTCTGTTGCACCTTTGCAGACACGCTTCTCACACACGGAAGTAAACTGGTAACAATGATCACCACAATGTCAGCCTTTTTCAGAGTGTTGTACACATCCCTCTGATCATCAGGTCCCTAAACTAGAATCCACTGCTTTGAGGTTCTGCAGAACTGTAGCCGCTTTGCTAGCATGTTAGCAGTTAATAAGCGCTATTAGCTGCTGCCGTGCTTCATTGTCTATCTTATTTATCTGAGCCGCTAAAATATATATATATATATATATATATATATATATATATATATATATATATATATATATATATATATATATATATATATATATATCAGGCAACAAGGAAAGCTGCAACAGCTAAATACCTCCAACGAGTAAGGCAAGTCCTGAGAAGCCAGCTCAATGGCAAGAACAAGACCCGGGCAATAAACAGCTATGCACTGCCAGTTATCAGATACCCTGCAGGAATAATAAGAAGGCCAAAGGAAGAGATACAGACCACGGATGTTAAGACACGAAAGCTCCTCACCATGCATGGAGGGTTCCATCCCAAATCCAGCACCCTGAGACTGTATGCTAGCCGCAAGGAAGGAGGCCGAGGACTAGTGAGCGTAGAAGCCACTATCCAGGATGAAACATCCAAGATGCATGAGTACATCAAGCTCAAGGCCCCAACTGACAGTGTGCTCAGTGAATGTCTCAGGCAATGGAGAGCAGAGGATACAGTGCTGGAGGATAGGTCCTCATGGGAGGACAAACCCCTCCATGGGATGTACCACCGGACCATAACTGAAGTGGCTGATATCAAGAAGTCCTACCAATGGCTAGAAAGGGCTGGCCTACAAGACAGCACTGAAGCACTCGTCCTGGCAGTTCAGGAACAAGCCCTGAGCACCAGAGCGATAGAGGCTCAGATCTACCACACCAGACAAGACCCAAGGTGTAGATCTACCACACCAGACAAGACCCAAGGTGTAGGCTGTGCAAAGAGGCGCCTGAAACAATCCAGCACATAACTGCAGGATGTAAGATGCTGGCAGGTAAAGCATACATGGAGCGCCACAATCAAGTGACTGGAATAATATACAGGAACATGTGTGCAGAATATGGACTGGAAACCCCAAGGTCAAAATGGGAAACACCTCTGAAGGTGGTAGAGAATGAGAGGGCAAAGATCCTGTGGGACTTCCAGATCCAGACTGATAGGATGGTAATGGCAAACCAACCAGACATCGTAGTGGTGGATAAAGAACAGAGGAAAGCCGTTGTGGTGGATGTGGCAGTGCCAAGCGATGGGAACATCAGGAAGAAGGAACATGAGAAACTGGAGAAATACCAGGGACTCAGAGAAGAACTGGAGAAAGCCTGGAAAGTGAAGGTGACGGTGGTGCCTGTGGTAATTGGAGCACTCGGGGCAGTAACCCCCAAGCTGGAGGAGTGGCTACAACAGATACCTGGAAAGACCTCAGACCTCTCAGTCCAGAAAAGTGCAGTGCTAGGAACAGCTAAGATACTGCAGGACCCTCAAGCTCCCAGGCCTCTGGTAGAGGACCCGAGCTTGGAGGAGAAACCACCCGCGGAGGGTGAGAGGGGCAAGTTTTTATATATAACGGAAAAAAAAACGCCCCTCTCACCCTCCGCGGGTGGTTTCTCCTCCAAGCTCGGGCTCACATTCAGAGGCCTGGGAGCTTGAGGGTCCTGCTCATATATATATATATATATATATATTATACTGTGGATTACATAAAAAAATTATATATTTATATATTGTATTTTGTATACTGTAGATTACATTTACAAAAAATTATATATATATGCTTTATATATATTGTTTTTTTTATTTTTTATTTTACTGTATTTTATTTTTTAATGGTTCCTACACAAAATGTAGAGTACAAATACAGTTTTGCTGCAGATATTTTGAAGAGCTTGAAGATAAACTTTACCTCCAAATTTTAAGGGAAACTGGAAACAAAAAAAAAAGAAAAGACAAATCAGACGCTAACTTCTGCCTCATACCACCGGTCCATGAAAATATGGTCTGGCATTAAATGGGTCAGTGACCTGAAAACAGTCGGGAACCTCTGATTTAACCTACTACGAAATTGTGCTAAAAACTGTTATCTAGTACAACTTGAGGGAAAAATATTTACATAAGTTTATATCAAATTTCTGATTAACAGTTAGTACAGTAAGTCAAAGGATGGACTGCTTTACAAAAAAAGAAATCTGACCAGAAGTTAACATATGGATTCAAGTTAAATGTATGCATTAATGTCAATATACAGACAGAGAATGCCTTTAACAGGAAGCAGATGTACAAAGATACATTCAGAGTAAAATTATTGTAAAGCAAATAAGTTCAAAGAGCAGCAAAGATTGTGGTAACAAAGATTGCACATAACTGTTTGACCTTGTTTAGTCTAAAATGGACATGTTCCTCAAAAACAACACCAAAAAAAGTCCTTTGCATCAGGAATGTGAGGTTGATGTGAGATCTGATCAGACCAAAGAATTCACTTACCAAGATAAAAGACGCACGCACAGCTCACAGCACTGAGAAAAAGCAGAGACATTTCTGCCTGGCCAGTCTCGGTTCTACTTTCCAAAAAACCGAACACGCCTGCTTGTAAAAAAAATTAAATGCAGACGCAGAAAAAGAGTCGGAAAAATGAGGATTTCTCCGAGAAGGATGTCTGGATTTGAAGTTGTTGTCTGCTCTTCACTTTCTTTTCCCCGCTGCAGCCTTTAGGCTGCCCTGCTGCTCATTTCCAAACCAGGTGAAGGAAGGAAGGAAGGAAGTCATGATCCATTTCTCCTCCCACCACTCCAACCTCACACTCTCTAGTAAACGCACACACACACACACACACACACACACACCTACTAAACAGCATTACAGGAAGGCAACAACGTCACATATCAGCAATGTAGAGTCGGATCAGGAAGGAAGAAGAAACAATTAGGATGATTTTATGTCAAATACTGGTTAACTCAAAACCAAACATGTAACTTCGTTGCACATGTCCATGTTGAAAATCAAAGGAGGCATCAACGTTGATGACAAGAAGCTTTTGTGTTGTGGACCCTATAGAACGTGTCTTATAAATATCATAGAAGTAGAAAAGTACCCGAAAATAGTTTACTTGGAGAAACCAGAGTAAAAGTTGTCCAAAAATGGTATTATTTTAATAACTTTTCATTTAAATCTGTATTCGATTATCAGTGGATCCAGTCAGATGTGGCTTGAGTTTAAGCACAAACGTTTACATTTAACTGACTAACTAAAACTTTTTTCATACAATTCTCCCACAGCTACTGACAATAAAATAGATTAAAAAATGAAAATTGCAATAAATAAGGCATTAAAAATGCATTACAGTTTTAAAATAGTATTTTAGAGCTGGTTTTTCAGTGATTTTGGTCACGTTTTCTGTTTCTGTGATCTTCTGTTTTCATTTCCTCTCATGACCCCCCCAGTGTAACAAAGTGTCTGCTTTTCAGTTCTTCATTGACAGCTCATCTGCTCGTTTTGTTTCTCTGTGGGTTTTGTGATGTTTACATTAACTTATGACAGGTTCACGTTTCTGGTCTCCTGCATTGTCTGCCTGCATTGTTGGAAAATCATGCAGAATTTCAGGAATTCAATTTATTTTCAATTCAGTTTTATCTATACAGCCCAATATTATGACATACTGCAGTTGTCTCAATGGGCTTCATGCCCGTAATTGTATAATGACATGAAACCAGTAATAAAATATAATAGGTAAGTGCTAAACTAAACTAAACTTAACTAAACAGACTAAGATAAACTGGGCATTCCTGCTCTTAGACCCTCCTTCTCGGTAAAGAAAAACTCCTTCCTCTTCCAGGGAGCAGACAGTTATGTTATGTAAAATGTTTTGTGAATAGTTCATTTAGATTTACAAATGGCAAACGTGTGGCAAAGTTACAGTTTCTCTTATGATCAAACGCAACAAAGTGATGTTTAACAAAGAAAATAAACACACCTAGTCAGCATTATATTCATCTGCATTATTAAAAATGTTGACATGTCAAATTTTTCAGACTGCAGGTTTCTAAAGGTTCAGTCAAAACAGCATTTAGAAGTAATGGATCTGAAAAACAAAATAAATCAGATTAATGTGAACATGCAATCAGATGTTTTGGAGACCACAATGTGGTAATCATATGGGAAACAAGGTATCTTTATTATATAAGGGATTAACAGATAAACCTGTTTGAATGATCAATTGAATGGTCTCCCTTTTTTTCTTTAGACTTGTGGATGTGTAAATAAAAACAGAGTCAGCTGGATGACCCGCTGCCTGATACCGATGAACAGTGTTTCATCATTCTAGCTCACGCGTTTATGAAGAAATAGTTTTCAATTTAAAAAAACAACAACAAAGCATAAAACAGAAGGGATTCGGTTGACAAAATGTTGTAGTTAGGCTTAGAAATAATTTTAATATAGAGCACCTGATAAGTTTAGCAAGCTGATAACCTCTGACCTCGCCCATGGGAAGGTCAAATGACCAGAGTTCGGCATTGCAGGCGGGAACCCAGCGACGCCACAGCAAGGAAGGTGGCACAATGAGACAGAAAAACCAGGCTGCAAAGACATAAAACCATGAATACATGTCAATTAAAATCAAATGAAAACCAAGGCAAGAAAGATACAGTCTATGTTTGGATCATTGTTGATGTCTTAAAAAGGGAATTACTGTTGTTCTAATAGTGTAATAGTGTAATAGTTCTAATACTGTTGCCTTGTAATCACAAAATTGTTGAAATACTAACAAACTTTTAAAGCTAAACGTACAGATTCAGCCCAAACAAAACTGTTTTTTATTATTTTAAATAAAATGATGAGAATGATAAGCAGGCACCCATTATGCTTAAATACTGACTATGAAATGAAAATGAATGTTGACAAATCCATTTGTGGATCTCATTGCATGAGATTCATGACACACAGATAAAAAAAACTGTAATAAAGTTTAATGATTTTTAATTAATAAGCCCTTATGACAAATGTATTTTTTAAAGTAGTACTTGACTTTCTCTTTTCTTTTTAAAATAAAATATGAGTTAAAAAGAACAAAGTGTTTAGGGATATAATAGGTTAGTGAGACGTTTGGCTCAGGTGTTACTCTCTGTGATAAAACTGAAAATATACAAGATTTGCTTTTTATTCCTTATAACCATATAGATCAATCCAATTATTTTGTGTGATATGAACTAAAATGAAGTCAGGGAAAACAGTGGTTTGAAAGGTTTATTGTTTTCATTAAATTCAGGGCATAAAACGCAACAGCAGCAGTTAAACTAGAGACCCTCTGACTGAGCTCAGTTTGAAGCCTGGGGGGCTAAAGATAGGCCACCCTAAGGTCAACTTCATCTGTCTGCATCTGTTGTGATAAAGACGTCTGGAGATAGTAAACTAATGCTGTCTCAGCTCGACCTTGGCTACTATAATTTCAGTGATATTACTATATTACTACCCGTTTTTGACGTTTTATGAATCAAAAGTGGCGATTCAACCTTCTTAAAATTTAAAAACCTTCATGTTTCTATTCAAAATCTTGACACACTTTGATGTATAAAAGTCTGCAGCGTCTTATTTCACCATTTAGAGAGGGAACTTTGAACTTTACAGCGAATTTATAGCATAAATGGAAGGGGGTGTCAACATCCGTGGCATTTTAAAGCCCACTTTTTGACGGAGTCGGATTTGTTCGTGATTTTGTCCACGTATGGCTGAGGGCGGGAACAAGGATTCCCACAAACCGCACTTGTCAAACTCCGCCCAGCCGCCACGTTAAAGATTGTCTGGAGAGCAAATAAACGAGCGTACCCTGTTCCCACTGACTGCCTGTTAGTGAATGAGATAAACAAAGACCCGGCGTCTCTCCAGGAATACAGTTACCGCCACTCGGGCTCCTTAAGAACATGGAAGCGGGTAAGGTTGAGGGTTCCACTCCTTAGTCGTGATGGGTTTTTGTGTGCGTGTTTCTGTGCCGCGCGGCTCTTAACAGCCGCTGAATGACAACTATGAAAGCTACAGGGCCAGGTTAGCATGATTCAGTGCGCTAGCATTCCACCCAGTGCAGTGGCTTTCTCAGCTGGGCTGACATATCACGCACGCGGCTGGAAGTCAGCGTGGTTCCGACACCTGAATCCCACGAGAAGCTAACCTTAGCTCGCGCGTTAGCAAATGTCAGCTTCACGGACTTTAAACATCTGAGCGCCTTTTCTAGAATCAAACGGACCCTGTCTAATTCTTAAAGAGATATAATGCTTATTCGTTTTCTTCTTTTTCTCCTAACTGACTCTCTGTTTGAAATGAACAGGGGAAGTATTTATTTTATAGAAACTATTTCGAGTATTTTGACACATCAGACCTTTTCCATTTGCTTTATTCAAAACTGTTATTACTACCCTGTTATTATCTGTACATGTTAATAAGAAGGGTTTTAATTGGTAGGTAAGCTAGATTTAGCCAATCATTACTTCCGTGATGAATATAATTAGGTCATTAGCTTCCCTTAACTTAAGCTAGCAGCTTTGTAAGAAGTTGTATGTAAAGTTACAAATCACCTTCTATGACACCTGATGAAGAATATCAGCCACTTTTAGCTGGGCTGGGTGTCTGATTGATCAGTTATTAAGCATTAATGGGGACATTTGTCACGGATTGGGATCATTTTATTGTTCCGGTGCATCAAAACGCTTCATTTAAGCATTATTACAAAGAGAATGGAACCTACATAGGTTTCTGTAGATGCATACAAACATATACATACATACATACATACATACGTACTACATACATACATACATACATACATACATACATACATACATACGTATATACGTACCGTATGTATGTATGTATGTATGTATGTATGTATGTATGTCTGTATGTATGTATGTATGTATGTATGTATGTATGTATATTTTAGCTGTCAAATAGTTGTGTTTGTAACCCAAACTACTCATTTTATGGTGCTAAACACTAAACAGAGTCAATAACAAGTTAGTTAAAGGTTAAATCAGTTTAGTTACTCCACTAGCAAATGTAATTCAAAATCCGTTCATAGACGCCAAAGAAAAGTAGAAACTAAGACACTAGAAAAAGTCAACAGTTCTTTAAGGATGATTATTAAACAGCTGTGACCCCCGTAGGGAAACCAGTTTCAGGCCTTATGCCAGTCTAAAACAAAAGCTTCTCCTTAGGCTTACTTTGTCTTTTTGTATTGAGCATGAGTATAAATGAAAACTGACACTGCTCTAACCTAGCGGTCACTGTATTTCAGTTCTGTTGAGATGGAAAATCACACAATGCAGCTGAGGGGTCAAACTCTAGGCTGCATGCATGACTAAGCAATGTCCATGTCAATGTTTAATTGCTCTGCACTGCTATGTTAGAAAAGCTCACTCCATTACAGCTTGATTCTGCTAAAGTGTGTGTGTGCCGGTATTTGCAGACTCACACTCCTGTTGCCCTGTCGGTGCAACGGCACAAGCTTTCTGCAGTGCTTCAGGTGGAGCGAGAGGAGGGATGCCAGCATGTTCTGATCTGGTCCATCAAACGTCTGGGAGTCTTCCCAACAAACAGCCTTTTCTCTCTTTAAAGCTCCAGTTTTAGTCAGACAAATTCAATCTAATAGGAAATTGTCTGCTTTTCCGAAGTAATAACAGATCTGCTGTTGGTTCATTGATCGAATGTTTTTCAGGAAATGTCTTGACATCAAGAGCTGATACTTTGAATTGTAAATGGGGGGAGTTGAAGTACACAAATGACTCGTATAGAAAGGTTATGGAGCATATTTTAATATTGTTTGACTGAAAATGTTTGTTTTTTTCTTCCCCTTCTCACTGCTTATTCTCCCTGGTCTTCTCCACCTTCTGGAAAGGTTTGAGTCGAGGAAAAGTAGCGTCTTTTGTGAAGCGGCTGAAGTCGGAGCCGCGGTACCTGCTAGCCCAGAATGTGTCCACGTGCATCGACCCGTTGGAGGTCTGCCTGCACCGGCAGACCGTTCAGGATACCGTTCACATCTTCCAGCACTCCATCCCCACAGAGGGCAAACCCATCACCAACCAGAAAAACTCAGGTGCAGTCCTACCACCACATTCATAGCAACACATCCCACTTCATTTTTTGATTGTTTGGATCTCTCTCTGAACCACCTCTTTCATCTAAACGATTCAAGAGCAGCACATTGACCAAAATCTATTCAACAAAACAAAATGGGATTAGTTGTGTTTTTACTTTTTTGTCTGAGAATTTTTTAGAATTTTTTTTTTCAATCAGATCTCTTGAAAAAAAAAGGCTATATATGTGTTAAAAATTAAATCTAGAAGGTGACAGCCTCCTCTATGTGCAGAGCTTTTTTCTGGAAAATTATTTTAAACTGACAGAAAGGTTTGTGGCTAGACTTAGTTTCAAAGATGATTAAGAAGAATGTTGTTTTCATGTTGAACAGGAGGATTGACCCCTTCAGTAGAACCATTAAAAGAAAAGTTCATATGAAGTGTTTGTTTTACTAAAAAACAGTTTTAAAGACCCACTCCGATGAAAATGGAGGACAATTATAAAAAAAAATGAAGATTAAACCAGCGTTTCTGAGTATTTCTTTATTCAAATGGTTGTAAATGCCTTGAAAGAATCTTGTGGTTGTTACATACAAACACCTCTGGGGTGAATCTCTAAGGAACTATTGCTGCTCTGCAGAAAACAACTTGAAACATGACAAAACTATGGGAGAACCAAACTGGTGACACAGAGCAGATGACCTGACAAGGATGGACAGAAACCAAGACACTTCAATAGGCTGAGGGCAACTAACTGAACTGAAGACAGCTGTGGATCATGAACCTGAAACTGGAGTGACTGACAAATAGAAAACCAAAAACACGACCAAGAACGAAACCAAACCACTGAATCCTTACAAATAGATCAAAAAATGGTCAGGAGTGGGATCATCGTTTGATCTATTTTTCTCAGGATGGAGGACATGTAACCCTTGTTCTATCCTAGGCACCTTGACATTGGGAGTGGGGTCATCTAGACCCACTAGACAGAGCGCTGAACCTTTTATCTTCAATGTTTCTTGATCTTCACTGGTGTCCATGGATTACATGAAATCCTCTCCACCTTTGTCCACCTTTGTCATGGTAGGGAGAACACCTCAATGGAAGGACCGGGTCATCTGGACCCCATAGGATAGCTTAAGGGGTATAAAGATAATTCGGACTATTTCTTTATACAAATTGTTTTGAATCGGTAGCAGACAAAAAAATGCTGTTTGAATAAGGCCGTATTTGTTACGTAAACAATACGTTGGACGGACCCATCGACTGTATAGGAGAACTGGACTGAGCGACCCCTCCCCCTCACGTTCCAAGCAGGAAGTACCTGCTGGCTCCAAGATCTGTTACTTTTTTTAACATTTTCTTTCTAATCTTAACAATTTTTTGTCCATATTATTTCTTTACTGCAAGTTATTCACGTTATAAACCGACCAATCAGATGCCTCCTAACAGCATGGCCCCCCACGCCAAATGTTCCAATTGTTTGATTGACAAATTCTCCCAAACCCACTTTCAAAGATGTGGACTTCTGAAAAGGTCACATATCTAAACGTGGTAAACTACCGTATTTGGTCCAGATAATTAGCAAAACATTTCTGCGCCTTGTGTCAATCTATTTGAAATGCTGGTGACAACATTTTATTTGGGTAAAATTATATGACATTTATTGTGAAAATCTGCCTTTTAGTTTTTAGGAATCAGCTTCTGTTTTTGGAAGTACTTTTGGTTTGTTAGCAAGTCTTCTGTCTGGTTTGAACTCAAATCCGTGTTTTTCTTTGCTCTTTGTCATGGACAGGGAGATGTTGGATCTTCTCGTGCCTCAACGTCATGCGTCTTCCCTTCATGAAGAAATTCAACATAGAGGAGTTTGAGTTCAGTCAGTCCTATCTCTTTTTCTGGGACAAGGTAACGAATGCCGTAGAGCCTCATTTGTTTTGTTCCATATTTTTCTTCAGAATTCTGTTTTCTGTTGTTGTTGTTTGCTTGAGGTTTTGTGCAAACATTCTGGTCCAGTAGATGCTTCTGTTGTTCCGCTGTCAGGTCGCTGTGTTTGTCCACCGCTGCGTTCTACTAGCACGCCGTCTTTGTCCCGCTAAACCCCTCTTTGTGCGTCGTGGCTGGAGCTCATTCACGGCTGACGTCACAGTGACACCTCGTGGAACATTTAGATGTTTTTGTCGCTCTCATCTCCTTTCTGTCTGACAGGAATGTAAAGAGATGCAGGTCCAGCCGGTGTACATCCCTGCTTTATGACACGCCGGTTCAAAGTACTTCTGATTGTAAAAACAGGAAGTCACGGCCTATTAATACGATTCCCGTTTGGGATTTTTCTTTCAAAGCTACCTGACAAATATTTTAATTTTCTTGGCTGAATTCAAATGTGTTATGTCTTTAGAGGAAATTAATTTAGTGCTATAGCTCGACCCAAACACACCCCGATAAAATATTCAAGAAATTAAAAGCACTCATTTAACAGGACAAGCATGTAGAAAGTAAAAAGTCAGGTATAAAACAGCTGGTATGTTGAATCTTATAAAGATGCAACAAAAAAATGTAATTTATCCCCAAAAGCCCAAAAACAAAACGCACAACGATTGAGTGATGATTAATTAAAATGTATTTAGCAAATTGCTGTACTAAAACAATCAGTTCTCAACTAAAATGGAAAGTTTAAAAAAAATGTGAAATTTTGAGCTAAAGTAAGATTGTTTTAAAAATCAAAAAATGCCGCTAGTATGAAAAACAGAAGCAGCGCTTCGTTTTTTCCCCCAACATGCTTGTTTTCAACAAGCAAAACTGTCATTAGTTCTCTCTGACATGGTCTTATGCTATCCCACATTCCTTTAAAGGTTTTGTAAAAAAAAAAAAAGCTTAAATATTTAAATGCTCAGATCTCCCATTTGTACAAAAAACTGCTTTTTGTCTCTAGAAAGTCATAAAATTAGAAGAATTTTTTTTTACATTTTATAAGAGTAAAGGCGCAAAAGTAGGTCATGATAAGTAATAATTCGTTTGTTATTAAAAAAGAAGAAATTCTTGCTTTTTTTTAAGTTGTGATTTTATGGAGATAAGGATTTACATTAACAAAAAGGTTAAGCCGATTAAGCGAGATTCTTGAGCAGTCCGATGTCCAACAGATTTTTCTGAATTATGTGCTTCATTCATGTGTCTTTGCTAAAACAATAAAAAAAGTAACGCTTTATTTTAAAAAATGCATGACTTTTTCCTTGTAAAATTGCAGCCTTTTGAAGCATTAATGTGACAACTTTATTCATGTTAATTGTAATTTCTTTTTCCCATAATCTTATGACTATTTTCTTCTATTGTGAAACTTTATTCTTGTACAATTGGACCTTTTTTCTCATAACTTTATTACAGGTACTTCGTTCTCATAAAATGTTGTTTTTTTCTCATAATTTTGTAACGTTATTCTCCTAAAAGGCTCTAGGTTTTTTTTTTCATAAGTTTCTTACTGTATTGTCATAATACTTTGATTATTTTCCTTTAATTTTACGACTTTATTCCTGATACATTCTATGTCTCTCCTTCTTTTATGATGGCAGCAGTACGCCATGGTAATTTCAAACCCATAATGGAACCCAGAATTTGCAGATAAACCTTCCCTGCTGCCACCAATGCCACGCTTGAGCAGCGCCTCTTTCTGCTGTAGCTGCCTTCAAAGTTTTATTTTGAAAGTATTTCTGAGTGTGTTTTAGTTGATGCTCACAAGTGCAATTATGGCTCTTATTCTCCACACCCAGGTTACTTAGGCAACTTCTAACGTTTATGAACAGGTTGAGCGTTGCTATTACTTCCTCCACGCCTGCGTGGAGACGGCGCAGAGGAAGGAGCCGGTGGACGGCCGCCTGGTTCAGTTCCTGCTCTCCAATCCAACCAATGACGGAGGACAGTGGGACATGTTGGTCAACCTCATTGGTTCGTTCCTGTTTCATGGCACTAATCAGGAGTGTTGGGTTAACGTTTGTGTTAATCAACGTGACTGGTTCAAGTGTTGTGTGCTCTGGTTTTCAGAGAAGTATGGCGTGATTCCAAAGAAATGCTTTCCAGAGTCCCACAGCTCGGAGGCCTCACGCAGAATGAATGACATCCTCAATCATAAGGTACAGGCGCAGTGTTTTCTGACATTCAGCTCAGTCCAAATCTAAACTGGAATATTGGCTATGAAGCCACAAACCACTGACTGTACAGGAGAAGTGACTGAAAGACCCCGCCCTGCTGGCATTCAAAGCAGGAAGTAACCGCTGCTTTAGAGAAGCCAAAATCCCAAAGACTTCTCTATTGAGAAACAAACTACTGTTACTCAGTCATCCTATTGGTCAGAATAACCATTCTTGCTCCGACACCTTTATAACATGTTTTTGGACCTTTTTATTTATTTTTTTCCACTATATTTTTCTGTAAGGGAAGTTATTCAAGGTTTAAACTGAGGCCTCAATAAAAGTAAATGTCTCATCTGGAAGGTTTGAAACGCCTGATTGACAGATTCTCCTGGGTCCACTTTCAAGTAGAAGGGGGTGTGGACTTCCAACAAGCTGACTCCTTCGATTAGAAAGAGTAGTTGCCATAGAAACGTTGACTCAGATCGACTGGGACCAATCTCTACTTGCTGATGCCGACTGGCTTCAACATGGCGGTGTCCATGCTGTGAAAAATGGCAACATGATTTCATTTGATTGGAGCAGGAAGTAAGACATTTTCTGTAGGTGATGTCACACTCACTCACTCAGTCCAGTTCTCTAATGCAGTCAATGCAACAAACCCTTCTATGGGTGATTGTGCAGATTTGCTTCCGAAACAAAAATGAGATAAAGTGCTGAAACTTGACTGTAGTTTGGCCTCCTTGTTTTTCAAATCATAATAGATGGTTGGTGTGTTCTGCAAAGCATTGGAGAGATCAGCTGAAAATAAATCAGACTACTTTTTGTTTTTATTTAGGAAAACCTGTTTGGCCTGAGAAAGACAAACGTTGTGCGGTTGAGGGTGTGGCTGCCTTTCAGCAATACTCACATTTGCAATAGTAGTTTGTTTCAGGGATGGAGCTCCTTTTTTCATTTTATATGGACATAAACATAGTCAAAAACAGCTTTTAGAAAAGGAAAATAGTGTATTTTAACACTTGTAATTTCCGAATAATGAATTCCTTGTTTGTTTAGTAAATAACCCTGAGGTTTCTTCTTTTTTTCCGGAGTTTTTCCTTACCGTGATGGGGGGTCTAAGGGCAGGGATGCCAGTTTAGCTTAGTCTGTTTAGTTAGTTCAGTTAGAATTTCCCTATTGATTCATGATCCTGATGATTTTATGTCTTCTTTACCGGTATGAAGCACTTTGACACGACTGTTGAGATTTTGGGCTATACAAATAAAATTGAATATTTTATTAACTTTTAACTTTTACTATCTAATACATAATCTAAATCTAGAAGCAGTTTTTGAAAATGTTTTCAGACACTTAAAGATTTATCGAGGGTTATGTCAAAATTAAGAAAAACTATTCTATTTATTTGATATCATTTAGTTCATTTTACTTTAAACAGTGTGTGACGTTAAAGCAGGAAAATGAAGAAAGAAAAAAACTGCAGAATAGCAGTTCAGATGAAAGTTTAAATACCCTATTTTCTACATTTAAAATCCAAAAGCTTTTAAAATATTATTAGTATCCATTCTCCTATGTTTTGCTAGCAGAATAACTACAGTTTTTACTAATTCGTGAACAAACACAACAGTCATTGGAGCGACAGTTGTCACAGTTATTCGGTCTTTTTCTCTTTCAGTTGAGAGAATACTGCCTCAGGCTGAGGAACATGGTGGCTAGCGATGCAACTAAAGGCGAGCTGTCCGACGCCATCGATTCCATGATAGAAGAGGTGAGATCAAAGCTCAGCATCTTTCTAACTGTTTTTTTATTTACTTTCTGATGGAGTGAGTCTCCACCACCAAGCTTGATCAAGACAAGCCAACACTTTTGAGGAATGCAGTTTGCCGCTTTGTGAACAGCAGGTTCCACCGGTGGACCAGAGCAGCAGCAACCAAAAACATTTCTTCAAGTTCTTTTTCTAGAAATTTGGAAAATTCTTGCAAATTAGCCACTTTCATGCTAGTTGAACTAAAAGGTCAAACACAGTAGTTTCATATGAAGTCCAACCTAAATTTTGGCACACTGTGCTACTTTAACCAGAAGAGGGAGCTGTCAAGTAAAACATAAGCATGAAGACCAGTACTTGAAGACAAATGGAAGTTTAGGCTTCTTGTCAGCTGCCTTATATAAAGTAGAAACCTTTATTTCACCAGGCGAAACATTAGGAACAATTTCTTATTTACAATGTTGGCCTGAAGTTCCAAAATAGTGTGTCTTCTATTCATTCCAAATACAACAAAGCTTTGCTTTGATGTTTTTTTAAGTACTTTCTGCTTAACATGAATGTATTTTCTCGCACAAATAGTCTTGTGGTTCAGTCTAAAAAAATCCTGACAAGGAAGACTTGAGTAATGATGTTAAATAACGCTGCTGTCGTTGTCAGCAACAGTGGATTGTAGCCATGATGCAGCATTCACTAAGGTAAAAAAGAAACAGATTATCTCTAGTTTCATTACAAAAGTTGAAGAAAGACTTTGAAATATTTCATAAACACATTTCCCTCAGTGGATGTAAAAGCACAGCACGTCTTTGTTAAACAACCACTAAATAACCAAAGTCTGCATTTCCAAAGGAATGTTGTATTTCAGCAATAAAATGTGCAAATGGTCTTTTTTAACATAACTTGTCAGTTTATATCAACACAATTTGAATTTATTGCTGCAAATCTTGACTCTACAAAAAATACATAAGCACAGATAGCAGTGAAGAAAACATGTTTTTATTTTTTATTTTTAAAAAGACATAATAATTTATTCTTTTTTAATTAAAATAAGTTAAAAATCTCAATTTTATATATATATATATTAAATATAGTTGCACGTTGAGTACAAAACACAAGAAAATATGCTGACTTAAATTTTTTTTAATGAAAAAAGTATATTTTACAGTAGTATTTTCCTAAAACAGAACCTGCTACATTTCAGCTTAGCCTGCTTATCTGTTTAAATTTTTGTTTTATTTTGTAATTCCGTTTCACTCCCTGCTCCTCCCATAAAAGCAGCAAAAACGGTGTCAGGGCGGTTTAATTGAATGCCGTTGACAGCGCGATATGCCGCGAGCTTCATATTTATCGACTCAGATAAGTTCTTACGCATGTAAAACTGTGCGTCCGCCGCGCGCACGTCACGTCTGGTCTCCTGGCCGTTTCAAATAAACAGAGAACTCTTGATGATAGCGATCTTGTTTATGGAACAGTCCCACGATCTGATGCTGCACAGCCCGAGACATATTCACCTCCAACACAAAAATACAATGCTGGCCTGTAAACAAACACGTGGACTATGAGAACAGCATGCTTTATGTGTGCCTGCGAAATGTAGCCCGCTCTATGTGTGTGTGTGTGAGTGTGTGTGGGGGGGGTTCAGTACAGGTTGGACAATAGGTGAGACGCGTTATTCACTGTTTGTGTGAGGGGGGCGTCAGTCAATCAGCCTCCCATTGACACCGTAGCAGAGCAGCGGTTTGGTTAGGCAGCCTTTGTTGTCACCTGTTGGCTTGTATTGTGCTGCTGACTCGTTGCTTGTTTAAACAGTTGCTCATATCTCGCTGGGCCATGGTAGATGCCCAGTCTTCACAGCAGGCTGCCACACAAACAGAGGTTTTGTGCGTAACGGCGAAGCCTGCACGTGTCGCACTGGTAGGCGAGACGAGACCAGAGGAGTTGTTGTCGTGTTGGGCCACCTGGAGTTTTTGTAAAAGACAAATACTCTAAGACTTCGTATCACGACAACAGCCTAGAGAAGCAAGCTACTTCTGTCGATACTACATCTCAAAGGGCCTTTTGCAATAATAGCTATTCATATCGTCACCGTCTTAAAATAATTGCCCAAGTCATTTTTTGACAGAAAGGATTTTTTTACCTAAATCCTCTGCTCGTGATGCTGGCCCCCTCTGGTAAAATTGCCTACATCCTCAGTTAAACAGAACATGCCATTAACTCCTTTAGTATAATTGCCTATGTCAAGAGTGTGACTTAGGCAGTTTTATTTGTCCCAAGTCACAAGTCAATGTGATTTAGGCAATTTTATAAGCATTTTTATAATGGCTGCTGATGCAAGAATTAAAATAGATTTTTTTTCAGATTTTGAGGTCATGTTCAGAATTCATGGCTCCTTCCATATTGGTTGGTAAAAATGTTTACTATGCTATACACTAGGCTAAAAGTATTCCACAAGATTTCACGTTTTGATCCGTTTTTTAGTTAAAATTTCAATGTAGGAAGTCAGCTAAAAAACAAAAAAGGAAAATGGCTTTTAATGGCTTTTAGAAGTGATACTGTGTCTTATTTAACAATCTTTGAATGTACAGTAGGAGTTTGATGTCTCATTTTCTCAACAGTCCATTGACATTTAGTACTGTATTGGAATCTACAATCTAAAAAGAATCCCAAAGGACACTCTTCACTTTTGTGCTTTTTAAGTCAAATGTAATATGAGTTATCACAACATGAACCGACTGGTATAATTGTATGCTGTTCTGCTGTATCTAAGGCAACTTGCAAACCATTATGGGAATCCTAAATGTAGCTTAATAAAATAGACCACAAGATAATGTTTCTCAGAGTAATCATACATTTTTGAAGACTCATTCGGCCAGTCGTACGTCACCACTTTGGTCACAAACACTAACATAAATCAAAAAAAGTTGCTGAAATATCCTGGTGCATTTTTCTACCAACTGAAGCTTAAAGATGGAAAAAAAAAGTGTTAAAGAGTGCAAGCCCCTTTTTTCCCTCCTCTCTTGGTCTTCCTGGAAAAAAAAAAACATAAAAAAGGGTTGAACAATCCCAAAGGCCTTTCTGCAAGGGCCCCCATCTAAATCTGGACCTAAGAGAGACAAGCAGATAAAGGTTGAACCTGAAGTTAATGATTTCACTAAGACTGGATTGAGAGACCTGCCCTGTGTTGATTCACACTATACTGCAGAAGCAGACCTACAAAGACTAGAAGTTCCTCTACCCAGGTACAACTATCTCCTAACTACACTGTGAATACCAACAGAAGGCTAGAACTTCTGGGGTGAGGGCTGTTGGAGTCAATTATTTCCCAATGTTTCCATAAGAACTATTATGTATCTATTTCGAGAAAAGATCAGTGAGACTTTTGTGTTTCATTCCAACACAGGAATATTAGTAGGGATGTATTTGACTCATGTGCTTCCAAGAAGATGAAGCGCGGCAAGAGAAGTCTCACGACAAGGATTCAGCCAATGAAGGGAAGTGTGATTGGACAATGAAACTTGTGCTACTGTGTCCAAAAACCCCAGCCAGCAGTCTATATTGCAAAACAAAACAGCAACTTAGGTTCGAAGAAAGCTAATGCTACATTTGAGACAAATCAGAAGGTGACATGTGTAGTGAGGTATTTGCTCATCTTTAATATTGTCATTTTGAAGGTGTGATCAAGGCTATCCAGAAATCAAGCACACCATAGTGTGAAGTGATGGTTGCCGTTATCAGAATCCCAATGCATGTGTAGCGAATGCATACTGTGAGCTTGCAAGGAAATATGGTGTACTAATAACTCAGAAATACCTTGTTGCAGGTCTTACAAATGCAGTCTGACAGCATTCGTAGTACCATTAAACAAAAGATAGTTAGCAGATATTTTCACCCCAAGAGACCATGTCATACTTCAGATTGCAAGTATAAGGCTAGCCCCTTAACATGTGAAGTGCTTAAGCACAATGGATTCTTGAAACTTAATAGATCTTTCTTCAGGCTACAGCCACAGAAGGCTACAGGCAAAGAAGCTTGATATCCAACTGTGCCTTACTTGCGGGCTCTTCAGTTTATTAGTGATGGAAATGTCCATTCAGACTGTCCTTCTCAGAAGCCTCTGTATGGAAAGAACTGCCACAAAGGGTACAGATGTCAAATGGGCCATTGGTATGGATAAGATTGTTGTGCTCTGACAATCAAGAAGAAAGTTCCAGAACCTCCAGTCAATGAAACTCATCATTTCTTTTACGATTTCCCATAGTAATAGGCATTAGACAAGAACCCTACGAAGAAGAGCTGAAGAGCTCCTGAGCATTATGTTCAGTTAGTTTGTTAGTAATGTTTTTTGCTAATAAAATAGAAGGCTTAAAATTGCCTAAATCACAAAGGTATGTTCAAAATATTGCCTAAGTCATCTAATTCTCTTTTATTTTGAATGAAATTGTCAGTAGCGGCTGGGTGGCTCAGTTGGTAAGGTGAGTGGCTACCACGCAGGGATCCAGGGTTCGATTCCCGGAGGGGAATAAACAATGGTACTGAGTACTGAGGCAATTACCATGTCAACTGAGCAATCACCCAGTGAGGGTCCTTAGGCAAGGCCCTTAGTGCTACTGCCTCCCGAGGGCAGTTAGGCTGCAGCTCACCGCTCCCCCAGGGGATGGGTCAAATGCGGAGAAGAATTTCCCCATTGAGGGATCAATAATGTACCAATTATTAACTATCATATATTCAACAAACTGTTCAGTTTTTTGCGTTTCCTGAAAAATCAAAAAAAATGACATTGACAATTATTTTAAGAAGGTGACGAAATAGAAATAGATATATTTATTTTTTATTTTTAATGAATTCAATTCAATGATTTTTTTTAGTTTTTATTACATTACTTACTGGAGTCTTAAATTGTTGTTGTTTTACTTATTGATCAGATATAGAAGTGTTAAAGCACCTATATTATCCTTTTCTTATGCCTTTGAGAGTGAACAATATCCATAAAAGATTTTTTCATAAAATAAGAGTTTTTTTCAAAGCACATTTTCTTACCTTGCAAGTAGATGGCTCGATTTCTGAGGCTCCGCCTTTCGCTCCTTGTTGGTTCCGCCCATTCATGACATCAGCCTGGAGTCGGCCTCAGCAGCGTGTCTTTTCGTCAGACAAGCATGAAAGTACAAATTTCCAATTGCAATGCACTTTTTATGTCTTCCCAACATTTTTTGGAAGGATGTTTACCGATGGGAACATGTCCACCACCCTCATCACAGCCCCCGTCACACCCTCTTTCATCTCCTTAATGGCTTCAAAACGACTGCCCGTGTCATTTTCCTTGAGCTAAGATAGATAGATAGATAGATAGATAGATAGATAGATAGATAGATAGATAGATAGATAGATAGATAGATAGATAGATAGATAGATAGATAGATAGATAGATAGATAGATAGATAGATAGATAGATAGATAGATAGATAGATAGATAGATAGATAGATAGATAGATAGATAGATGACTTTATTAATCCCACAATGGGGAAATTTCATTCATCTGCGGCAGCAAAAATGACATTCAGAAATAATCTGTATAATATAACATCAAAAAAGGACATAAAAAATGACATTCATATTAAATTATTGAAAATATTACTAAAATTATTATGAAAAAATTCTTATCAAAAATGAGAGTCTTATTAAAGAAAGAAATACATATTAAATATTAAATAAATACAGCTGCAAAAGTGTAAAAAAACATGTGGTCTGCAAAACATGTAAACTGTAAAAAAATATTACAAATTTTTTTTTTCAAAATACAGAAATAACTAATGAAGTTCACACCAAAAACAAAAACTGTTCAGGAACAAAAAAAAAACAATTTAAAATTGAAAAACAACAAAAGAAAATAGATAAATGAGTGAATGAAAAAACACCCTGGGACCGTGGAGTGTCACTGTAACACAGTGTTGTACAGTCTGATGGCTGTGGGGAGGAACAACAAAAAGTCACAGGGAGCAACGTCTGGGCTGTAGTGAGGGTGAGGATCTGTTTTGACTCCTATTTCAGTCCAAAAGTTGAAAACATGCCTGGAATTGTGAACGCATTCATCGTCCTGGTGGACATGCCACCTGGACAGTGTTTGAAGAGTGTTGGCCTTTTATGACAAAATCACAGTACCTACTATGACTTCACACTGTTTGCTTATTGTCTCTACTGACCCTACTACTGACACAGTCGTCATCTATAATAGTACATGCTCTGACTGAGCGCTTTGTGTTTTCAGTCGAAATAAAAGGTGCTATACAAATAAATAAGATTTGAGTTTGAAGTTTGACTTCCTAACCCCTCCCACACCTGCCATTGTCTCTCACAGACACTCTGTTCTCCTAAACGTTCTCTGCCACAAAAATATGGATACTCTGACCATGCAAGTCAATCCATAAGCAGTCTGACGCAGTTGATAAGGGTTTTTTTCTGAACTTACCCCATCACACTTCCAAAATGTCCTCCTGTTCCAACTTCATTCTGCAATAAAAGTAAACTGTGACGGTTTAGTCGGCTTTGCTTAACGGCCCTGTTGTCTCATTTCACATACGGCAATGACATCTTAAAATTATAAGAGTGTGGGATAACTACATCTGCCCTATGAAAAACGTCTCAAAACCTTTTGAAGCCAACTCACATTTCCTGGTTGGACGGTCAGCTGTTGGTCTTCTGGCCAAGTAACAATGTTGTTGAATGATAGCCGTTCAGTCCTCTGGTGCGAACCAGGTCAAGCTGGTCCAGTGGTTTCATTCATACAGATGAGGTTTTCTCAAATCTTTCTAGGACCTTTTCATATGTCTGGATATGTTTGACAAATGACTAACCGGTTGGGACTTAATGGATGCTGAGATTTTGACCAATTACTTCATTTTAAGACAATAATCGCTCTGGCGATACCAAATCCTTTATTTCGGTGCTTATAAAGGCAACCCTACATGCGTGTTCACAACAGATTTTCCTTATGGAGATAAGCTCTTTCTTGATCATGCATTATGAAATCATTTTTATCATATTTTGTCTTGATCTTTTACAATTTGTTTCTAAAAGTAAAAAACATCGCGATTTATTACACCCAACATTCTAAATTTCTATTAACAGAATAACACTTCTAAAAACCTTGCCAATTATGAATTGTAACACATTACTGCGGTTGCGTTTCACTGAGAAAACACGTGCTTGTTCTCTCCTTTTGTTCAGTAAAACATTAGTTGGCACTAATTAGGAACATATGAATTCCTCCATGATTTCATGAGTTCCCTATTGCTTCTGTGTATACCCTCAGACTAAATGTCTGGGCATCCTGTGCTTTTGTATAATTACTTCTGTTCAACTCGTCGGCCTCACACAAGTGTCTGTGTTGAGTTTCCTCTCCATGATCACATATGTGTTAGGCAGGATCAAAGTGTCGTGTCAGTTTTACTTTAGTTTGCATAGAGCGGATGATGTCTAACTGCCTGTGTGGCAATCGGGTTTGTGCCCTGCTCTCTGTCAGACCAACCATAAACACGCTCGCCTGACAGGTCATCGTCTCTGCTTCTATTTAATGGACCTGTGCTGTGCTGTGCTTGGCTAGAATGGATAGATTTGCGTGTCAAGAAGCTATTCGTTTTGCTAGCCTCAGTCAGGCACGTTTGTTGAGAAAAATCCTTAATTTAGGAACGTTGGCCAAAAGTAACCCTCTTATCTACTTTGACCAGCACCTGCTGTAAGAACGGGAGCGTTCATGGGGTCTTGTGTCCATGCTATGGACAGTGGTTTACATTTCAATGTCTGTCTTTCTCTTTCATCTTGTGTCAAGTGTGTATAAGTGCCCCTGTTCCATCATTTGCACGAACAAGTTGTTAACACACAGAAATGAGAAAAAAGAAAATACAATCACTGGAGACTGGACATATATGCAGCGCATCTCATGTGAAAAATATACAGATGTTACCCCGCACGCCATGACTGTAGTCTTTCCATGCTCCTTTGCGTCATGGAATCGGGAACCTCGTGTGCGCCTCTGAACTTGGCCCCCAAATGCATAGATCAAGTATAAGACGATCTTTATTTATGACACGGCCATCAGCTCACAGAGCAGCCCTCCGGATGCCGCTCGGAACTTTTGGAGCTGTCAGCCGTTCTCATTCGCTGCTCGATGTGGGTGGGTTTTCTACATGTGTGCGGGAACTGCTCACGTTTTGTCCATTTCTGCACCGACTGTTGGGATTTAACAATGACCACATGTGTGGATTATTTACAAAACATGGACGTTTCATCAAAACCTCACTCAGTTTTATCCAAATTGTTTGCATGGTGTCATTTGCTTACGCTCTCAATTCCAGCTTCTAGACAAAAGCTATACATTTATTTCAGAGTTGTAGCGAAGGGCATGTTTTATCTCAGTGTGGCGTTCAGCTGTGTCAGAAATGCATTTGACCTCTGAATGCTCACAACAATATTTGGTTTTGTGCTCAACTTCACCACAAATGATCCCCCATCTCTTTTATGTAAAGGTTTTGGAAAGAGTTTGTTACTGTCCGGAAGTTTCAAAGCACAACATTTAAAGAAAAAAATATTTCTAGCTTTAGATATATTTGTCTTTGCTGTTGACTTCAGAGCACAAGTGCAGTCATTTCTTCATGTTTATTTAAAGTAAAACCTACTTACAGTTGAAGGCTTAAATGTTTTTTAAGAAAGAAAGACTAATGTCAAAAAATAGGCATTTGATGAACATGCTAGTTCACCTTATGTGACAGCGTTTGACATAAGCGGTTATCCGGTTGTCCGAGACAACCAGATTTCACGGAGGACAACCAAAATGAACCTGATGGTTGTCCGTGTGACAACCTGGTCTTTTAATCAACATTTTAGTATTTTTCGACTATTTTTCAAGTTTCAAGGGTTAGTTTTTGGCAACCTCTGAATTTAGATGTATGCAGCAAATTCTTTCCACTGACAAACGAAGTGCGTGCATGAGTTTTTTAAATGTCCATCATAAGAGGCAGTTGATATTAGATGTATAGAAGAAATAAAGATGTAAGTACTGACATCTGAGTAGGTTTTGTTGCTGTTGAATATTGGTATCGAAGGACAACCAAAAATTGGGGAGCACAACCAAGTTTACTTGCACCATTTTTTCCCCCTTATTTCTAACGCTGTGTGACATGCTTTGTCGTCTTAGCTGACTCAGGTGTCTCCTCATTCTGATTGACGGAACATAGCTAATCCAGGTAATCAGCAGCAAGAAGGACAGAGAGAGTTGGAAAACAGGCAGGGTGGTAGGTCTCGAGGACCAGGATTGGGCAGCCCTGATGTAGACTTGCAGATTTTAGTTTTTCAGCAGACTCCTGGTAAGATAAAAAGACTCCCTGAACAAAGAAATGACATGCTGGTTAACACTCTGTAGTTTCATCTTGTTTGGTTAAAGACTCTATCCTCCTTTACGTGGCATAAACAAACAAACCATCCACACTTGCATTTTTTAGGAAAAATAAACTTCATCCACTGCTTTATGATTCAGTACTTAGAGGAAATTAGATGTGGATTAAAACAGCTTCTCAATCTGCAACTTCTACTTCTTCTTGACAACGCAGCAAACATCAGCCTTACTAACTGCTGCAACAGTCCTTAAATTGCTCATTCCTTCCTTGACTTATTACCAAGGCTGTTATTGGCTTTTAATGTCCCTCAATAAAGCAACGCTAAATCTAAACCGAATAAAAATAAAAAGACTTGAAAAAGGAAAAGTTTGTATTAATCTCCTTTGACAGACATCTTCAGCGATGCTGAAAGGTTATTGGATTGTAAAAGTATCACTTTGAAATGGCTCCTGAAATCGCTTTGTCATAAGACCAAAGAAATATATTTTAAGAGGACGTGGTGTTACAGTTTAAGTTCAAGCAAGTGTCATGCATTTGTAAATCCAAATATGAAGCATTAAAAATAAGTGCATGTTTAAATAATGAAAGTATTCAAATGTACTTTTTGTCTTTGTTTTATAATTTGAGTGAACTGCATTAATTATTTTGCAAACTTTTATGTTGAGTTTTTGTTGTTAGCTTTTTGTTGTGTTTTAAACTTTCAACTCCTATTAATCTCCTTTCTTCCTGTGGTTTTATGAACATCTGTTAATACGGCGGCAGGTGTTCTAATATTGATCCTACTCGGGTGTCGCCGCAACTGTTTATTTTTTCACGTGTCGATTTGTCTGCTCTGCTTTTTCGGTCCTGCCCCCTGCTTTAGCTCAGTGGGATGTGATGAGTGGTCCTAAGGTTGGCCCAACGAACGGCGGGCTCTTACTGAGCTGTATGCATCTGTGCATCTGCAAGAAAAAACAAAAAGCATCTGGGCACGTTTTGAGTAACAGAAGTTGACAAATGTCTTGGCTCGCCATTTTGCTTACAAGTCAACGTAAACAAAGTAGCTGAACTGAAAAGAAGACGGCTCAGAAAACTATTGAAGGAGTGAATTTGTATATTTATTGGTCTTTTTTGTTTTTTTGGATGTGCATTTGTAAGTCGTTTTTTTTTTTTGTTCTCATAATTAATTGGTCAAACCTCAAGACCAGTTAAAAAAAGTCAAATATTTTTTAAAACATGCAGCAATATAAAAGTTCAAGGCAGTGGGAGTGTGATGTGTTATCATTTGGCCTCACAATTACTTTTTTTTTAACAGTAGGATACGCTGGGCTGTTGACCTGCTGTGACTCTGCTTTTTGTCAAATCCGTCTTTCTCAGTGCATTTGCTAGTCTGTCATCGATCACTACCACTGCTCTGCTGTTCATGTTAATCCCTCAGTCTTCGCTTAATTCTATTCGATAGGAAAGCATGCGCTAAGTGCTGGGAGCGGAAACCAAAAGAAGAAGTGAAAAAAAGCCAGAAAAGGGAAATTCCAGAGATTACTGTATCAGAGGTTAGAAGGGCCAGATTGACAGACGGTCCAGTCCAAACAACCCGGTTTAGCCCATAGGACCTCTGTCTGAACTTCTGCATGGGAGGAAGAAGCATGTGGTGAGGGAAGCAAAGATGGAAAAAAGGAAGCTGTAGGGGAGGTTATACTGAGGTCTTGGCTCCAAGAGTGTCTGGCCGGCACAGTGCTGCCAAAAATTGTACTCAAGTAAAAAAAAAGGTGTTATTATAAAATAAAATTCACACTCTTGGATCTATTGGTGACACTATTGAATTCTTTCTTATATCCAGCACATTTGTTGATACTCAAAAGCAAAAATTAAACTGTTTTACTTTACTTTATTGAGGATTTAACACGGATTACTATTTTTGAGGTTGTTTATTTTGTGTCCTATAAATGTTTTACCCAGCGCATAACAGCTGAATCATAGGTAAACAGCATGTTTGTGTTCTTTCTGACTGTGCTCAGCGCTGATTTTTTTTTACTTTAAAGACGACAATTTGTTACAAAAGGTTGATAAATTAAGTGTAACTGAGTTTTGTAACCTGTTACAGTGTTCCCTCTTCATATTGTGGTTCATCTGTCATGTTCTCACTGTTTCGTGGATTGTTTTAGCACAACTTTGCATTCTGTTTTGTCCCTAATAGCACACTACGTTCTGCATCCTAATTGGCTGTTCATGTTCATTTATCTTTTCTGTGCTGTGTCTCCTATATAGCACATGCAGCTTGCCACACTTACATAAATCCAAGATCGCGATCAAATCCTTGTTTTTCTTCTATAATTATTTGTATTGGTTATTTTTCTGTGAAGGTTTGAACTTTGAGAGTTTAAAAAAGAGCGAAAAGTGGGAAAATGTTCGTCTGTCTGAGTAAAGTGTGTAGGGAGGAGTTTGACAGCCTTAAACATGCAATCCTACTTTGCGGATTCCCACTATTTGGGGTTATGTATGGAACATATTCCCTGCTATAAACGGTGGAACACTGTCCTTGCTTTCATCAAGGACAGTGTTCCGGGGCTGAAAAGTCATCTTCTACTTGGAAACACTGTTGTTGTACATCAACTTTTACCGCATCTATGATCAACGGTAAATTGAAAATGCTTCCGCCTGCTCAGGTGTTCCGGGTGGCCAGCGTGTGTCTAGGAAGCCCTCCCGACACCATCAGTTGGGAATATCGAGACAAGGATAAGAACTTCCATCGCATGGGACCTCTAACCCCCCAGGAATTCTACAGGGAACATGTCAAACCCCTATACAACCTTCAGGACAAAGTATGCACACAAACACTGCTCTACCACACCTCAGTTACCTAACCTGCCACTTGTAATTCTGTGTCTGAGCTCGTGTTGTGATCCCATGACCATCAGGTCTGCCTTGTAAATGACCCTCGACCCCAAAACCCGTATGGGAAGCTGTACACTGTTGAGTTTTTGGGCAACATGGTTGGAGGTCACAGCACTCTGTACAACAACCAGCCCATCCAGCTGCTGAAAAAGGCTGCAGCCGATTCTATTAAGGCTGGGGAGGTAGGTGGAAGGGTCCGAATGACTGTCAACCTACGGTAATTGAACTTTTATTTTAAACTTGACCTTTGTGCTCTTGTTCTTCTCATGCCAGGCCGTGTGGTTTGGCTGTGATGTAGGGAAGCATTTCCATGGCAAACTGGGCATCAACGACATGAATGTGTGAGTAACAATAAGGGAAAATCCTTGTGTGACTTAGGGTGTCTTCAGGGTGGACACATTTGGTTAGCTTAAAGTGAGCTAGAGTTCGTTTTCCCTCGATAATTTGGAACAAATTTTCCAGATTTGTCCATGGACAAATCTAAAGCAACGTTTGTCGTGTTATCAAACAGAAAAAAGGGTCGAGCTTTTTATTTGTTCGAAAGTTTATCTTAACACAACTGAAAACGCTTCTTACATGCTGTTCTGTGTCTCATTACACGGCACACGTTGCTGTGATATCATCCTAAAAGCTACCTTGTAGTTCATTAACAGAATTCTCCTGAAATAATACGTAAAACAACAACGATTAGACACAGCAACTCATTGAAATGTGGTCGGATTACAACAATTTTTAACGTGATAGCACATTGCTTCTCACTGTTTTCCAGACAATCTTTATGTCATAAACACTTCTGAGTGTAACGTCCTAGCCGTCTTCTCCTCAGCACTGCAGCTGCTAGCCTTAAAGCTCACACGACACATCTCCTTGTCAGAAACCACATTGTAGCACGCCTCCACCGTACCAAAGTAACAAGGAAAAAGCGTTGATCCAGACATTCAAAACTGGTAATCGAAATTAATAAGTTAACTGTCCCGATAAGAATTATAAAGTGCAGTCTGTCCGTCTTTCTCTTGTTGCTTTGACCCGCCCTCGTAATTCCTGGCCAATGACGGATGAGCGCTTTAGTCATGTGGTTTTGTTTACAAGCTTTGGTCCGTGACAGAATGAACCGCTGGATGTCAGTCTGAATAGAGACCAAACGAAAGGTTCAGGACTCGATCCAGAGCAAAGAATTTTTCAATTCAATCCATATTTATTTGTATAGCCCAAATTCACAGCAACAGTCATCTCAATGGGCTTCGTATCTGTAATTGAAAAAGTAAAACATGAAATCAAAAGGATCATGAACACATAGAATTCAATAGAAAAATACTAAATTGAACTAACAAACAGACTAAACTAAACTGGACATCCTGCCCTTAGACCAGGGGTCGGGAACCTTTTTGGCCGAGAGAGCCATAAACGCCACATATTTTTAAATGTAATTTCTAAAGAGCCATACAATAATGTAGCGTCCCTTTCCCACACTGAGGCACGGAGACTTAACCTCTTTTAAGGTTATTTATTCTGTTTACGGCAGACCGCAAAATTAATAATTAATTAATTAATTAATTAAATTAATTCAGCAACTCCTGAATCTGTCCCGCCGAGTCGAGAGCGCTTCTCCCAACTTTATATTCCCCTGCTCCCGCTCCAGTCCTCCTATTTCCTTATTCGGCCCATAGCTGAACCCCATTGGTCCAAACTACCTAACAACAGGCTGAGTGACAGAACTGAGAGCCAATCAGATCTCTGCTTGATGCGTTCAATGAACTTCAGAACTTTTAACGCTGCCCAACAGCTGACCCAACTCAGTCCGCGACAATATGTTTAAAACTAAATATACAAGCGAATGTGAGCATTTGATGTCATTTCAACATTTTTAAAGTACATTAAGTCTGAATTATTTTTAATAACATGGTTATGCTGTTGCTAATAAATGATGAGTATTTCTCGTGGTGGTTCTGCTGATGGTCTAGTCTGGTTGATCCGTGGTGAGTTTCAGCTTCATGCAGGCGTTGAGACGTTAAACGTGATGGTAGGTCTGAATGTTCTGGAGATGTGACAAAGACTCACATGCAGACGTGGAGCCAAACACACACTCACACGCCGCAGTGAGTGACGGGCAGCGGGTTTTACGTTTTTACAATCCCTGTGCGATTCACCTGCTGCCTGTCTCCACCCCCACCCTCTGCTTTCTTCCTCACATCCCGTCCCCGCATCTGCGCGCTCTTTCTCAGAGACGGGAGCGCGCAGGTTTAGGCACGGCAATTAATAGGTTTCCTGCTGGAATAAACTCTGTGAAATAGTAGATAATACTAAACTGAGTGCTGGCGCAGATTTTTCTCTCCAAGCACCGCTACTACTGCGCGCCCCTCTGGCATCGCATCGCGCACGAGAAGGACTGGTCTAATAAAAAAAAATGGTATAAATAAAGATTTGTCTGCGAGCCATACGTGACCATCAAAAGAGCCATATATGGCTCGCGAGCCATAGGTTCCCGACCCCTGCCTTAGACCCACCTTCACAGTAAGGAAAAACTCCTAAAAAAACGGATTCCGGAAAAAACAAAGAAACCTCAGGGGTGTCCACATGAAGGAGGGATCCTCCCCCAGGACTAGGGATGGGTATCGTTAAGGTTTTAACGGTCCTACTACTCTTTCTGATACTGCTTATCGATCCGGTATTTTAACGGTACTCTTATCGATACTTTTTGAGGATGAAAAATTGAATAAATAACAAATTACGGACATGAAGTGTTTATTTCCTCATTATGCAACAATGTTTTTTGACAAAACATTTTACTTTATACATTTTCCCAACTTGAAAAGTAAAATACATGAAAAAAGAAGTTATTTCAAGAAAAAGAAAAATCAATGTTTTGACATATTGCCGTCATGATGTAAATATAAAACACATTAAATAAATGTTTGAGTTCATAAGATCCTCCCAGAGAAAGTCTCTGCTTCAACTCCCGCAGTGAAAGCTGCGTCTGAATCTGACGCCTGTGTTTCCATCTCCCTGACAGTTTGAAGCTAAAGCCCCTCCCCCGCCTCTCTACCTGTTCACCTGTTCACCTGTTCACATCCTCTGCAGCAGCAAGTCGTTTTTTCCCGCGCCCTTCCAGTGTGTTCTATACAGAGATCGCTAATTCGGTCGTCATAGCAGCAGGTTGACACGATAGTCGGGGGCTCCAGCAGAGATTAAATTAATTTCACGCGTGCGCCGCGTGCTGTCTGAACAACAGCCCCGCCCCTAGGGATGGGTATCGTTAAGGTTTTAACGGTACTACTACTCTTATCGATACTGCTTATCGATCCGGTATTTTAACGGTACTCTTATCGATACTTTTTGAGGACGAAAAATAAATAAATAAATAACAAATTAAGAACATAAAGTGTTTTAGTTCCTCACTATGCAACCACACTGGTGTTTTTTTTAACAAAACATTTTACTTTATACATGAGAATGTTCCAGACAGGATATTCATTTAATTATTTAATCTAAATATTTGTATTCTTTATGAGCGTAATGTTTCCTTTGATCTTTTGTCCATTTTCCACAACCTTGAATAGACTTTTCTGTCTGTCAAACACCAGAGTTAAGTTAAGTTAAGTTAAATGATGGAAACAAATTCACTTTGATGCAGACTCCTTTCTATTTTGCCAACTCCATTTATTTTTGTTTAAATCCAGTAAACCCAATAAATGATATTAATTTTACGGATGACAACTATCATTAGTCATTAATTATTATTAAGTATTAGGAAGCAGCTGATAGTTTGTCGCGGGTCTGGAATCATAAGCGGTGAATCTAAGCCCCGCAACCCCCCCCCCCCCACACACCCCCCGCTGCCCCAGCGTGTTCTACACAAACAACGCAACATACGGTCATCGTAGTAGCAAGGTGACAGGATGGTAGCAGAAACGGGTGTTCTTAGTCTAGGGCGCTCATGTGTCCCCTACGAGATCACCACTGACTGTGTGTGCGCTGCCTTGTCTTGTGTGTGCGCGCGTGCTGTCGGAACAACAGCCCCGCCCCCCATGCACACAAATAACCAGACAGAGCTCTCCTCTTCAGGGAGAATAGCCAAATTAATATAATCATTAATTAACGGAAAATTGACTGACTTGGTGAGTTAAAGATGGCAGATAACGTTTATATCTTGTGGGACAAAAAAAAAGCGACTTCTCCAGTACCGATATCAGAACCGTTGAGGTCAGATCTTAACGATACTGCGGTCTTGAAGAATGTGGCCCCGGGGCTCGTTTAATACCGGGGCACGGTACCCATCCCTACCCAGGACGGACAGGCGATTTACCAGAACTCATAGAGAAGAACTAACTTATCTAACTCTACAACAACATATTTAAAGTCCAGCAGACAAGCTTCATTCAGATGGAGTTGGGGGGATTTTTCTATTCTGAATAGACCCTTAGATTAAACATTTCGTAAAGATTTTTTCCTTTGCTCCACTTTATTCAGATTTTTAACCCTTTAACACCAGAGCTTCAGCTCCAGTGTCAACGTTCTTTGGATTACCATAACTTGTTTCCTTTTTATGAAATTAACGTAAATCCAGCAGATTCTGAAGCGGTGAGAAAAGAAGTTTTGGCCTGATATGTGACACTTTACGGTAGTAAAGTCCTTACAGATTTAACGTAAATATGCTGATTAGGGATGGGTATCGTTAAGGTTTTAACGATACTACTACTCTTATCGATGCTGCTTATCGATCCGGTACTCTTATCGGTACTTTTTGAGGACGAAAAAAAATAAATAAATAACAAATTAAGAACATAAAGTGTTTTATTTCCTCACTATGCAACAACATTGTTTTTTTTTAACAAAACATTTTACTTTATACATGAGAATGTTCCAGACAGGATATTCATTTAATTATTTAATCTAAATATTTGTATTCTTTATGAGCGTAATGTTTCCTTTGATCTTTTGTCCATTTTCCACAACCTTGAATAGACTTTTCTGTCTGTCAAACACCAGAGTTAAGTTAAGTTAAGTTAAATGATGGAAACAAATTCACTTTGATGCAGACTCCTTTCTATTTTGCCAACTCCATTTATTTTTGTTTAAATCCAGTAAACCCAATAAATGATATTAATTTTACGGATGACAACTATCATTAGTCATTAATTATTACTAAGTATTAGGAAGCAGCTGATAGTTTGTCGCGGGTCTGGAATCATAAGCGGTGAATCTAAGCCCAGCAACCCCCACCCCCACCCCCACCCCCCGCTGCCCCAGCGTGTTCTACACAAACAACGCAACATACGGTCATCGTAGCAGCAAGGTGACAGGATGGTAGCAGAAACGGGTGTTCTTAGTCTAGGGCGCTCATGTGTCCCCTACGAGATCACCACTGACTGTGTGTGCGCTGCCTTGTCTTGTGTGTGCGCGCGTGCTGTCGGAACAACAGCCCCGCCCCCCATGCACACAAATAACCAGACAGAGCTCTCCTCTTCAGGGAGAATAGCCAAATTAATATAATCATTAATTAACGGAAAATTGACTGACTTGGTGAGTTAAAGATGGCAGATAACGTTTATATCTTGTGGGACAAAAAAAAGCGACTTCTCCAGTACCGATATCAGAACCGTTGAGGTCAGATCTTAACGATACTGCGGTCTTGAAGAATGTGGCCCCGGGGCTCGTTTAATACCGGGGCACGGTACCCATCCCTACCCAGGACGGACAGGCGATTTACCAGAACTCATAGAGAAGAACTAACTTATCTAACTCTACAACAACATATTTAAAGTCCAGCAGACAAGCTTCATTCAGATGGAGTTGGGGGATTTTTCTATTCTGAATAGACCCTTAGATTAAACATTTCGTAAAGATTTTTTCCTTTGCTCCACTTTATTCAGATTTTTAACCCTTTAACACCAGAGCTTCAGCTCCAGTGTCAACGTTCTTTGGATTACCATAACTTGTTTCCTTTTTATGAAATTAACGTAAATCCAGCAGATTCTGAAGCGGTGAGAAAAGAAGTTTTGGCCTGATATGTGACACTTTACGGTAGTAAAGTCCTTACAGATTTAACGTAAATATGCTGATTAGGGATGGGTATCGTTAAGGTTTTAACGATACTACTACTCTTATCGATGCTGCTTATCGATCCGGTACTCTTATCGGTACTTTTTGAGGACGAAAAAAAATAAATAAATAACAAATTAAGAACATAAAGTGTTTTATTTCCTCACTATGCAACAACATTGTTTTTTTTTAACAAAACATTTTACTTTATACATGAGAATGTTCCAGACAGGATATTTATTTATTTATTTAATCTAATTGTTTTTATTCTTTATGAGCGTGATGTTTCATTTGGTCTTTTGTCCATTTTCCACAACCTTGAATAGACTTTTCTGTCTGTCAAACACCAGAGTTAAGATGAGTTAAGTTAAATTATTGAAACAAATTCACTTTGATGCAGACTCCTTTCTATTTGTTTATTTTTCTTTAAATCCAGTAAAGCCAATAAATTCTATTAATTCTACGGATAACAACTATCACTAGTTATTAATTATTATTAAGTATTAGGAAGCAGCTGATAGTTTGTCGCGGGTCTGGAATCATTATCGGTGAGTCTAAGCCCCGCCTCTCTATCTGTATGTTGTATTCTCCGCGTGCAGCGCCCCCCCCCCCCTCCCGCTGCCCCAGCCTGTTCTGCACAAACAGCGCAACATACGGTCATCGTAGCAGCAAGGTGACAGGATGGTCGGTAAACGTAATAATTTTTACGCAGAAACGTTAGTTCTTAGTCTAGGGCGGCATGTGTCCCCTACAACAGTGGTCCCCAACCTTTTTGTCACCGTGGACCGGTACAACGCAAGGCACGTTTACCGCAGACCGGGGGGGGGGGGATTTGAGGTGCAACGCAAGACAGATTTAACGTGGACCGGGGGTGGTATTTTCTCTTTAGTAAAGATAATAACAATAATAATTATAATTTTCCCCTTGTCAAAGCAACTTTCTAAAGAAGTTTGTTTTTTGCTCATTTTGGTTGTTTGGGTTTATTTTTAGTGGGGTTTATCACCTGATGTTTGGTGTCGCGACTTTGACGTGCGTTAAGTGTGACACATGTAACAGAGAGAATCCGGTCACTTTTCAAAATAAAACGTTTTTGTCGGAAAAAAAACAATAAAATGGATATTATTTTTTTCTTTCTGTGCATCCCAGTGCAAATATTTCCCGCGGCCTGGAACCGCTCTGCGGTCCGGTGGTTGGGGACCACTGCCCTACAAGATCACCACTGACTGTGTGTGCGCTGCCTTGTCTTGTGTGCGCGCGCGGAGCGTGCTGTCTGAACAACAGCCCCGCCCCCCGTGCACACAAATAGACAGACAGAGCTCTCCGCTTCAACGAGAATACCGAAATTAATATCATCATCTATAATTAACGCAAAATTGAGTGACTTGGTGAGTTAAATATGGCAGATAACGTTTATATTTTGTGGGACACAAAAAAAAAAAAAAGTAACTTCTCCAGTACCGATAGCAGAACCGTTCAGGTCAGATCTTAACGATACTGCGGTCTTGAAGAATGCGGCCCCGGGGCTGGTTCAATACCGGGGCACGGTACCCATCCCTAATGCTGATTCTAAAGCAAAGCAATGTGGCTTTGCGCCGATATGTAACCCTTAACATTAGAATGCAACTATTTTGCATATTGGCGCAAAGCCACTTCTTTCGAAGTCCGTTGGAATCCACTAAATGCTGTAACGGCCAAATTTATGCAGTAGTTCAAAGAGCCAACAGCTCTGCTGAGAAAAAAATTAAATGATGTAAATCACACCTATAGAAAAAAGAAATTAAACAGAGCAAATATGGTTTGAAAACATCTTTTATATAGGACTATCGCTATTATGTGGCTCTTCACTTTTCTCCCTTTCTGACAGCTATAACTTAATAAAAATAATCATCCTTCATAAGGTGTCAACCCCATTTCACAGAGGAGAACATAGCTGGCTTCTGCCTTTCAGGTGTTCGCTGCAGCTCTGTCTGAGTTGCAGGCGCCAGTCTTAAATCTGTTCACTCAACCAGTTCAGCTTAGTGCCGCCGTACGTCTGGTATCATGTCTGCTGAGCTCATCCATCAGACAGATTTTTTGCAGCTGTAATTAGGGTTGGTTTCCATGATCAAACATGAGCTATCTGCATTTTAGCTCATGATAAGACAAAAACAGAGTGAAAAATGTAAAGTGTTTGGGGTTATGGTCATATCTTCCTGCCCAAAAGCATTCTACAATCAATCAGTGTTCATTGGAGGTCTCAGGAAATTTTTCAGTCTTGACATTGATACACTGGTGACATAAGAAATAGCTTTAACATGTATTTAACCTTCAGCGGTTGCTTCTGTGCGCAGGTTCAACCATGAACTTGTGTTTGGAGTTTCCGTAAAGAACCTGTCGAAGGCAGAGAGACTCATGTACGGAGACTCCCTCATGACTCACGCCATGATCCTGACTGCCGTAACAGACAAGGTATGCGTACACCAACTATGCCCTCAAGTGTTGCGAAAAGCTCACATGTGAAGCACAAACTCACCGCAAACACACACATTCAGAGCTTCCCAGGGATTTGCTGTCTGTTTACACCGCTCTAATCCACTGAAGTTTTTCATAATTCTGTCCATTTCCTTTCTCGTAAGTAAACGCAGCTGTTCGAAGACTTTTTCACTCTAACCTTCCTCTTGTCCACACTCTTTCAGGAGGGGAAGGAAGGCTATGAAAAGTGGAGGGTGGAAAACTCCTGGGGGGACGACCGTGGAAACAAAGGTACAACTTTTACCTTTTTTTCTGCATAGATAGTGATTGATCTTTTTCCGTCACTTGTTGGCCGATGAACCCTAAAATCCTTGTTTTCACCCAAATGTGGTCTTGGAACCATTAAAGGAGACATTTTGTCAGTCAAATTGTTCAGGCTTCATAACCTCTTATGATGAATTCAGTAAAGAGAAGAATTTTGGGCTTTTTCTTTGGTTACTGTAGGGAATCTCAAACTTGGGTCTGTTTTTGCAAAAGAACAACACAAATTCACTATTCACTATTATTGCAATATAGACTGCTGGCTGGGGTTTTTGGACACAGTAGTACAAGTTTCATTGTCCCATCACACTTCCCTTCATTGGCTGAATCCTTGTCCTGAGACTTCTCTTGCCGCGCTTCATCTTCTTGGAAGCACATGAGTCAAAACTTCTAGTCTTTGTAGGTCTGCTTCTGCAGTATAGTGTGAATCAACACAGGGCAGGTCTCTCAATCCAGTCTTAGTGAAATCATTAACTTCAGGTTCAACCTTTATCTGCTTGTCTCTCTTAGGTCCAGATTTAGATGGGGGCCCTTGCAGAAAGGCCTTTGGGATTGTTCAACCCTTTTTTATGTTTTTTTTTTTTTTCCAGGAAGACCAAGAGAGGAGGGAAAAAAGGGGCTTGCACTCTTTAACACGTTTTTTTTCCATCTTTAAGCTTCAGTTGGTAGAAAAATGCACCAGGATCTTTCAGCAACTTTTTTTGATTTATGTTAGTGTTTGTGACCAAAGTGGTGACGTACGACTGGCCGAATGACTCTTCAAAAATGTATGATTACTCTGAGAAACATTATCTTGTGGTCTATTTTAATAAGCTACATTTAGGATTCCCATAATGGTTTGCAAGTTGCCTTAGATACAGCAGAACAGCATACAATTATACCAGTCAGTTCATGTTGTGATAACTCATATTACATTTGACTTAAAAAGCACAAAAGTGAAGAGTGTCCTTTGGGATTCTTTTTAGATTGTAAATTCCAATACAGTACTAAATGTCAATGGACTGTTGAGAAAATGAGACATCAAACTCCTACTGTACATTCAAAGAATGTTTAATAAGACACAGTATCACTTCTAAAAGCCATTAAAAGCCATTTTCCTTTTTTGTTTTTTAGCTGACTTCCTACATTGAAATTTTAACTAAAAAACGGATCAAAACGTGAAATCTTGTGGAATACTTTTAGCCTAGTGTATAGCATAGTAAACATTTTTACCAACCAATATGGAAGGAGCCATGAATTCTGAACATGACCTCAAAATCTGAATAAAAAATCTATTTTATTTCTTGAATCAGCAGCCATTATAAAAATGCTTATAAAATTGCCTAAATCACATTGACTTGTGACTTGGGAAAAATAAAACTGCCTAAGTCACACTCTTGACATAGGCAACTATACTAAAGGAGTTAATGGCATGTTCTGTTTAACTGAGGATGTAGGCAAGTTTACCAGAGGTGGCCAGCATCACGAGCAGAGGATTCCGTTCAGATTATGCAAGTTAGGTAATTTTGTGTTTACCATGTAAGGATTATGGTTTTAACAGCCCTGCGATGACTGGTGACTTGCCTTCCCTCTATAGTAGCTGGGGTTAGTTCTGGCAACACCAAGACCTGAAACGGGAATTTTGCGGTTTGGGAAAATGTAATGGATGGTTATCAATAGATTGCAATGACTAAGTTTTCAGTGTAATCTCTATACTGATGAAGCAAAGGGCGACAGTGGAGAGGAAAGCTGCCTCCAAATATACCCAACTGAGTAAGGGTGACTGTCTGCTGTCAGGAGTCAGCGAGGATAAGAAAGAGAGAAATACAGAAATAAAAGGACGCCTGTTATAAGAAAGAATAGAAGCATTAGTAACAATCTAACAGGAAGCAGAAACACCCCAAATCACCAGAACATCTGTTTTAAGACAAATACGATAATTTCATATCTGCAACAGTGACGGGGTAGGAAGCAGACAAACAAGAACCACTTCTACATGTGTTTGTTTGTTTGGTTGGTTGTCTTGTTTTAAGACAGGGACAGCATATATCAATTTAATATGCCAGATTAGAGTAGATACAAGATAGCTTTTTATGCTAATTTCCATCTTTAGTCCCTATAGACAGGTTGATGGTCCTTAGACATAAAGACAAGTTAAATTAACAAAGAAAGGAGAACAGAAGGAAGACCATAGCAGATACAGAAACAACACAGATGGGGTTGTCAATAGAAAAACACAAACACTGTAAAGTTGAAGAAGATACTAGATACTAGTTATAACAATGACATATACATTTATGGATGAAAAAAACTGAAATATGTCATAGGACAGCACCCAGCAGCCTAAAGCCTAAGCCACAACTATCCTCACGGCTTTTTTGGGGGTGAAAAATTGAGGATCCCTCTACGGGACATGCAGATAGCCCTCAAGAAATATCAAGGTCCTAGACCACTTGATGACCACTTGGTATCGTATGGACATCTTATGGGCACTTAAGTACCACAAGGTCAGTAAGGGGCCACTAGTTGCACTTAATGATTAGATTGGAGCGTAAGGGCACCGAACAACAGCATAAGTGTGTGCAACTTCCTTTTTTTATTTTTACAAACATTTCAAAATAAACTTACTGTATACACGACAATAGTATGTTCCATTTTCCCATAAGGTGGCTACACAAGCCTCGAGGGGAACTTTGAAACGCACCCTTAAGACACGACTTTAAGATGCAGCTGCTCCTGTCTACAACCCTCCAAGGCCCGGACAACCCAAAAACCCCCAGCATGCATACAGGTCAACCCTTAAAGGGGTGCATGTAACTATGGCATGAACAACAGCATAGAGCACACGTGTCAAACTCAAGGCCCGGGGGCCAAATGTGGCCCTCCATGTCATTTTATGTGGCCCGCGAGAGCATAAAAGTTTTTAATTTCTTAAAATAAAAGATAAAAATTGGTGTGTTTTCATTCATATCTAGGGGGAATTGGACTTGAAATATCGGATTGAGCAACTATACATTAGGACTTAAACACTGTCCATATAACCAAACCTGACAGAATCAAATGTAAAAAGATTTATGCTAAAGTATGTTTTCTATGCAACTGTAATTGTCACTTTAAAACGTTATAATAAATAAATAATGAGTTATTTAACATTAAGGAGTAGTTACATTTATTTTTTATTACATTTAATTTCATGTATAAATTATTTCTGGCCCTTTGAGGACAGCCGCTATGCTGATGTGGCCCTCGGTGAAAATGAGTTTGACACCCCTGGCATAGAGCCTTTAGCAGCAAAACTGCAAGTATGGCTCAGGTTCACTAACTTCAAGAGAAAATGAGACAGGAGTCAAACCAAAGAGGAGTTTAATCAAATTAGATCAGGCTAACCCGAACCCTTGACTTTGGTAATGATGGTTTTTGGTGAAAGTGATTTAAAAGACCATAAATTCTAATCTGTTGCACCTCCTCCATAACCCCTATTTGACCTAAAGTTCATTCAATCCGAAAAGCAAAAGGTTCTTTTAAAAATCACAACTTCTGATTTTTATATATATATAATTTCTTTTCCTCTAATGTGACTTATTCTTTTGTTTTTGTTACTTAAACTTTGGCTCTGTAGGTTCCCCTGTGTTGCAAGCTTTATGAAATTCTAATTGGCTGTGTCCTGTTTCATAAAGACTGAGACAAATGGCACTGCCGACCTAATGCTTTGTTTTGGTGTGTTTGTTTTGTCTTCAAACTAACTGCCTCTGGGTCCAGTTATGTAACGTTTATTGAATGAGCTAATCCTCCAGACTAAAGAAACAGAGAAAAATCGCATGCTGGATTTAAAGGATGGAGTTTTTTTTCGTCTGTTTGACTTCTGTCTTGTAATGTTCCTGAAGCGGTTGTTTTTTTGTTCCGACCTCAATTTTGACACCAATGTGAAGACTTTTGTTGCTTATGCTGTAAACTATGAGAAAGACTTCACAAACGATGATGGAAAAAGAACAGGAGAAGCCATGTTTTTAGATTGGATCACGTCCTTCAGATTTAACCTTTTTTTCTTGACTTTTTATAGTTGGATTTATGTTTTGCTTGTTGTTGGAGTCCATAATAACAAAGACATTGGATACATTACAGTTGAAGCTAAAGGGTTGAAAGAGTTTCTACAATTAAATAGAATTTATGATTTAAATATGTTCTGGTCTAAAGTTGTTGAAAGATTTATCCATGTTTTAAAGCTATTCTCCAACACAATGAAGGAACTTTTAAGCTTTGTGATTTATTCTTCAACAGTCAATCTGTGAATTCAATAAGCCAAATCGAGCTTCAACATTGAGATGTACCAAAGAGGTGGAAAATGGAAGTTCCTTGTCACTTTGTTTAGACACATCAGCTTGCCTTACCCATGATCCTCAGAGAGCACAGCAGGTACTCCACACCACATTACCAACTCAGCCTGCTGTTATTTTTCCCCACTGTCCTTTCATCAGCGTTCCTCATCTTCTGACCCGGCTCATCTCAGTGTCTGAACTTGAAATTCCTCTGCAAATTATAGAGGAATATTTCAAGTTGGTCATGCGTCAATGGGAAACAACACACACACTGCGGAAGATTTACACAGAGGTGCACATACTCGAAATACTCACCCGAGCCCGCAAACCTTTTAGCGACGGTTGGGAAAACATGTGAAAGCCCCTCAGTCAATTCAAATGAATTTCACGCGTATCTTATTCCATAAACACTGGAGGACGCAGGACAGCCGTGAACCAAAGTCACCATAAATTCTTAACGTTTCTGAGGACAGAAGTTTGAGAAGTGGTCCCTTCTTGGGAATCAAGTAGCTATTGTTTGTTTGGCTAAATCAGTAGGAGGGGAAAAAAGGGGTGAACGTGTGGGAGAAAAAGATGGACAAAGCCGACATAAAGTTGCAATAGAACAGTTTGGTGTGGAATGAAAAAAGAGGGTGCAGAGACGTATTTTGGGAAAAAATGTTGATGCAGAAATTGAAGATTAATGGCAAGAAGATGGAGTGGTGAAAGAGAAAGGGAAGTGTTCTATAAAAAGACTTTGGAAGACCTGATCCCCCAAATTTTTCTCCTGACATCAAGGAGATCTCTCATGAGAGGTTTAACTTTCTGCTTTCCTCTGACACAGCAACTGTAATGGCTCTGCTCACTCGGCAACTCATACTTTTACACCTTTTTAGGCAAACGCCTGGAATCACTCAAAGGGTTTTCTTTTTCAAGGCAGAATATACATTTGGCTTGTGCTGAGTCTCAAATCTTTGACATACCTAACACTGAAGACTTTCATTATTTTGACAAAGACAACATTATTTCCCTCCAATTAGACGTTTGTTAATATATATATATGTGTGTGTTTTTCATGGTGGAGTGTTTTAACTATTTTTATGTTGTGATTCCTATCATTTGAAACTTTTTGTCCACCATGATATTCTTCTCATCTCTTCATTGCTTTTTTATCCCTTAAACAATCTGAGAAGTTGCCGGCAACACCAACGTAACACACACGTTTTAACGCATTGTAATTCTTCGACCGTTTACACCAGTGGTCCCCAACCTTTTTCGTGCCATGGACCGGTATGACATCACACAAACTTTCACGGACCGGTCTTTCAAATATAGGCAGATGGTTTTATATATATATATATATATATATATATATATATATAATATACTATTAGTAAATGTTTGTTTATTAGTTACATGTTTTTGTACATTGTTGTTTAGTGATGATTAAAAACTACACAGTAAGATTACACAAAAATTCTATTGTATTACCATATGAGGCGTTTCATTACAAAGACAGACAGCAGTGACTATCGTATGTCAGGTTCTGTTAGCATGGCATTTCAAAGGCGCTGCTGGCTCCGTACGAAGCGCTTGCCACGGGAAAAACCCCGCTTCCTTAATGAGCTCGTATTTATCGGGGGAGAACCGTAAAGCTGATAGCAGGAGGACACACGCAGGGCGGCTTCAATAAACACTCCGGTTGTCCAGAGTGGTTTTCTCCCGGGCACTTGACGTGCTGCGGTCAGAAAGCCACTTTCTGATGACAGACAGAATTTGCGCTCAGTGTATTTAAACACGCATGTGCAGTGACGTAGAAGATGTCCGACTGGCCATTCTGCATGTCAATCTAGTCCCGTACTTCTCGGTGAGGATTTTGATTGGCTGGTGGATTGTTTAGAAGTACATTTTTTTGTTATTTATCTTTGCTGGCCTGCGATCTACCCTCATGTCTTGAAGATCTACCGGTTGATCGCGATCAACGTAATGAGCACCCCTGAATAGACTGATGTTACAGAAATTGGGCGATTTTTCAAAATAAAACTTCTTTCAGATTCCGAAATAAATAAGATGGAAGTAATGCAAGTTATGTATTCATTCTGTGCGGCCCGGTACAAAATGACCCTTGCCCGGTACCTGCCCGCGGCCCGGGGGTTGGGGACCACTGGTTTACACGATTGACGATTTTGACGTGGAGATAAATGTCTTTACTAACATCACTAAAGTAAAGTGTTACATAACAGTGCAAAGACGCTTTTCTCCGTGTCAGAGTCAGCTGATTTATGTTAGTTGCATAAGCACTTCACTGCTATTAATCTACATATCAATTCAGGGCTACTTTTCTCCACCTTAGAATCCACTGGAATTACGTTAATTGTGTAAATAGTTGAAGAGTTATGGTAGTCAAAACAATGTCAACACTCGAGCCAAAGCTCCAGTATGAAAGGGTTCATTTTGAAATTAAGTTTCCAGGTAGAAATTATTTTCCTTTTGGTCTCGTTGAAGCCCACTTTTTTTCTCGTACATTCAGAAACACAGTTGAGCCCTAACTGGGACGGTACATTTATTAGTGTTGGGACACATCTTGTGCTGTTTGGCAGCAGATCTTTTTGTTTCTTTGGGTCTGTGTGCAGTCTTTCTGATGTTTGTTCCTTACAGCACCCCATTTCGAAAATAAACAACGACTATAGCGTTTGTTTTTTATGTTCACCGACCCATTACTGAGTACGTTTTGTGCTGTCGATGTGTTTAAACAGAAGATGACTCATCCATCGAGAAGATGTTCCTATGATCTGCTATAACTAAACACTGCATCAGGTCAATTATTGAGATTTCATCTTTTAGCATGTTAGAAAAGGTTTTAAATGACTTAAGTATTTCTAGTGGTGTTATATGAGATATAATGATTCAGCTTGTTATGTCAACATCCCAATGGTCATTCCGTTTTTCATATTCTACTCATCGCCTTCTGATCTTTGTAAGTCTAGTGGGTGAGAGGTTGTGTGATGTCGGACAAAAACACTCAGGAATAATTTGACTCTTGCCACCTGAGATGAATTTTTTTTTAAGTATGCTTTATTAATCCAAGAAGGAAAATGACATTAGATAATAACAAGAAAGAAAGTTGACACTTATTGCTGTGCACAGGAAGGACCCTTTGCGTTCAGAAGTCAAGGATACTCCCTTTTCTAAGTCCCTGTTATGTTTTAATTATGTCATGTGAGGCAAAGAGTTCTATTTTTTTCATACAATCTAATTTAAGGGCTCCAGAGCAGGCCTCTTCACAGATTAGACCCTTTTTCTTGGTTCCTTAACTTTCTGAGTAGGAGTTTGCTGCCTCAATAGGATGTCAAAATCCTGCAAAGATGTAGAAGATGATCAACATCTAAAGAACATCATCTTTTAGCACACTAGTGTCTGCTTTTTCTATACTCATAAGCAACCTTTGTGATACCAGTCAGTCCAGTTGTTCTCCTGATGCGCCTCAGGAAGTCCTCTACCAAGTCTTCTTTTACTTCTTTACTACTTTTGATTTACCTTTACAATCATTTTTCAGATTGGCTTCCATTGTTGGGTATGTTTTTTTTGGCTGTAGGTGTAAACTATGACCACAGGCTTAACTTTCTGCCACTTCGACCTTGTATATACTAAAACTTTTATATTTCTCGTTTTATTTAGTCTACAGTCAGCAATACCGCATAACTGTTCAGTTTAACACATATTGTTATTTTGACTGGGTGCGTTTGAGTGACAGGAGATGTTTGAACTGCTTTCAAGTTAAAATACGGGACAGCTTCCACATACATCTGTTCCGAGGCAGTCGGCCTATCCCCAAAAACAAATAACCCTCAACATTTTCACACACACCATGCCACCCAACACGTGGGTTCCAGGAAGCTCATGTGAACATAGACATGGATACCGCAGGGAGAACAAGACAACTTGCCGTCCTAGATGTGTGTACTCTGAGAAAAAAAGGGTTCACATTCACATCCTGATGTGTTGTTTTAATCTGGAGCACGGTGTCCTTGATACACTGGGACAGAAAGTATTTGTCAGTCACTGATTCTAAAAGTTGGCCCACTAAAAAAGATTAGAAAGTCCTGTAATGCTCATCGTAGTAACACTTTAACTGAGTGAGGCAGAATGAAAAAATAATCTAGGAAATCACATTGTATGCATTTTTAAGAATGTATCTGTATAATGGTGAAGAAAATTAATAATCAGCTCCTACAAACAAGCAAGAATGTTGTCCCTAACAGAACTGTTAATTCTTCTCTAAGAAGCTCTTCTGTCCTCCACTGTTTACCTGTTTAAATGTCACCTGTTTGAAATAGTTATCTGTATAAACAGCACGTGTTCACACCCTTAAACAATCAGACTGCAACCTCTCCACCATGGTCATGACCAAAGAGCTGTCAAAGGACACCAGGGCCAAGATTGTACATCTGAACACGACTGGGATGAACCAATGTACAATGACCATCGATATATGTTACTTGATTGGCAGGTGCCATTATTATGCATTGAGTCAGATCAACAGAACCTACTTTTCCAGTTTAGGACAGGCAGACATCAACCACAGAAATCAGGAAAGCTCCCTCATTTCTTAACTGATTTTCACAAAACATAGCTCGTATTAAAGCTTGGAAAATTATTAATCTTGTGGTACATTTAAATATTTACCATCTCTAAAGATTAATCTGTGAATAGTGCAAGAACTGCACCTTCTAGTGTTACAAGTGACATTTTGCTGTCAATTAACAGTTGTTAAATATCTGTGTTTTTTTTACATGTTTTATTTAGCCTTTGTGCTGGTATCTGTGTAACTGAGCTTGTAAATGCTTGTCACCCAGGCCCAGAAAGGAGAAGAGAAGATTGATGAAGTTCGAAGCCATGAATGGCTAATAAACTTGAAAAAGTTAAGCCACAAAGCCCTTTTCCAAATAAAAACACCTCAAAGTGCTATACAAAGAAAAAACTCCCTTTACCACACATACAAATGAAATGAAGTAACACACACCTTGTAAAAATGTACCATAAAGAAAAAAATAGACAAACTACTTATATTTTATTATTTCTGCAATATATAGTAATATAATATATTATAAATACATACATTATAATTATAAATATACACTGTATGTATGTGTGTGTATAAATAAAATATGTATGCATTAATATAATGAAAAGACACACTAGAAAATAGAATAGAAAAGTATTTGCACGTACTTTTCTAAATATGTGCAGTCAGTCCTGAACTTTTTTTCTTGACTACACGGACTCGGAAGGTTAGGGTTATGATTAGAGATAAACCACCAAATAGCTCCTGAGCGTGGCTGTGTCTGTAGCTCAGTGGTCTCCAAAGTTTTTCAGGTCACGGACCAGTTTAATGTAAGACAATATTTTCATGGACCGGTCTGAACGAAGCAGAATTTGCCTTTGATCATTTTTAGTTTCTGGTTTCTAAAAAACCTATTTTTCACATTAAAATGCTACTGCAAGAAATTTAGTTAAAAAATAAAACATTTGCATGTTGTTGTTTTCTGCAGATGACAAGAATTTGGTGAAGGAAAATTGTTGAGTTGTAGAAGTTGTTTCTGACTTGTAAAAATTCAATAAAAGCCACATTCCAGTTTTTTTATATTCTTTCATAGAATATTATTATAACACTGAAAACACAACCAAGTCTCAGATAAACTTTCAGAACAAAAAGATTATTCATATTTTGTTTTTACATAAATACTGATTCATTGAGTATTATTTTTTTTACTGATTCATTTAGTATTTATTTTTAACAGATTAACATTTTCTGTGCTAAAGTTTCTAAACAGATGTGTTACCCACTAGATTTCTAAAGTCTGTACTGAACATTTTGTCAGCACCAAGTACTCAAATTGTTAATTTGTCGCTTCAATCTGGAACATTTCCAGAGGCCTTAACAACTGCAGTCATTAAACCTCTCCTGAGGAAGCCCCAGCCCTAACTCAGATCTATGTGTCACTGACAGCAGGTGAATATGAGCCAGTGGATTCTCTCAGTTGTTCCATCCAACAGATCAGTGCTTGGATGCAAAACAACTTCTTCCAGCTAAACTCAGACAAGACTGAAGTCATCGTCCAAAGAAAAAAAGAAAAGCATCAGCAGTTACCTTTACTCTCTGTCTTTAAAAGCTTCAAATAAAGTCAGAAATCTAGGGGTAATCATGGACTCTGACCTGAACTTTAACAGCCATATCAAGTCAGTAACATCAGCGGCACTTTACCATCTAAAAAACATTGCCAAAATCAAAAACATAGTGTCAAAGCCAGACCTGGAGATACTTATTCATGCATTTGTCTCCAGCAAGTTAGATTACTGTAACAGCCTGCTCACTGGCCTCCCCAAACAAGCTTTAAAACAGCTTCAGTACATCCAGAATGCTGCTGCTCGAGTCCTGACTAGAACCAGGAAGTACCATTACATTAGTCCTGTGCTCAGGTCTCTGCACTGGCTTCCTGTAGCTTAGAGAATCGAATTTAAAGCAGCTCTGCTTGTTTACAAGTCTCTCTATGGCCGCGCACCAAAGTACATCTCTGACATGTTCAGTGCCATATGAACCATCTCCGACCCCTGAGGACTTCAGGGACCGGCCTCCTGTTGATTCCTAGAGTCAGGACTAAGCTAGGGGAATCAGCGTTTCAGATTTATGCATCTAAAAGCTGGAACAGCCTCCCTGATGTCGTGAGACAGGCCTCTACTGTGTTAATGTTCAAATCTAGAATCAAAACATTCCTATTTAGCCGTGCATATAACTGAAGGGTCCTTATCCCCACGTCTGTTCAGGTTCTTTTCTCTTCACTGTCTTTTAAAATAAATTTTATAATAATTATGTATGTTTTTAATCTTTGCACTGTTATGTATTGTGATGTTAATGCATTTTCCTGTTTTGTGAAGCACTTTTAATTACTTTGTGTACAAATTTTGCTATACAAACACACTTGCCTTGCCATGCCTTGACAATAACCAAGCAACTTGGAGAGAAGAGATCAACTGTTGGAGAAATTATTAGAAAATGGAAGAAAAAACAAGATAACTGACAGTCTCCCTCCACCTGGTGGGGAACAAATGATTTTGAGAATATTTTAGAAACAACCCACAACTATATTGGGAAACTGGTCAATGACCTGAAGAGATCTAGACTCATAGTAACAAAGGTTACCATAGAAACACACGACATTGTCATGGTGTCAAGTCCTGCAGGGCTCCAATGTCCTGCTTTAACCCTTGTGCTATCTTAGATGACCCCACCCTTACTTTGACGTGTTCTCCTACCATGACAAAAGTGGATAAAGGTGGAAAAATTTCATGTAATCCATTGAACCAGTGAAGATCAAAAATCATTGGAAAAAAAAAAGTTTAACGCACTGTCTAGTGGGTCTAGATGACCCAACTCCCAACGGTAAAGTGCCTAGGATAGACGGATAGCACAAGGGTTAACCAGCACATGTCCAGAACTCTCTAATTTGGGAGAAAGTTGTGTGGTCAGATGAGACCACAATGGAACTCTGGTATAAACGCTACTTGTCATATTTGGAAGGGGAAGAACAGTGTTGCATCCCAAGGACACCGTACCTAAAATGAAGGATGGGTGGAAGTATCATGCTTTTGGGGCTGCTTTTCTGCAAAGGGGACAGGGTGACTGATCTGTATCAAGGAAAGTATTAATAGATCATTGTTTGATGAGATTTTGGATAAAAACCTTCCTCCATCTGTGAGAGTGTTCAAGATCAAACTTGGCTGGATCTTCCAGGATGTCATTGACCCCAAAAAGAATAACCGGGAAGCGAAGGAGTGGCTATGTAAAAAGCATTTCAAGGTTCTGGAGTGCCCTTGCCAGTCACAGGGCCTTGATCCAATAGAGAATCTGTGGGGGGCAGAAACTAACATCACAGATCTGGAGAAGATTTGCATGGTAAAATGGCCCAAGATAGGAGCTACTCAACCCGCAGGAGAGGTTTGACCTCTCTCATTGCCAACCTGGGTTACATTTAAGTAATGATGGGGACTCTTGTTTTTGACCAAATACTTCTTTTCTGCACCAACAAGACAAATAAACTATTTTAAAATCAAACAAATCCTGGATTATTTTTTAATGTTCTTTCCCTTACAGTTAAAGTGTATTCATGGTGAAAATAACAGACCTCCCAGAGTGTTTGTTCAGCTAGGATCACATGACCAGAGGAAATGAGGAGCTGGTGTCAGGAAGCAGGAGAGTGAAGTCCTTTTAACTCAGTTTTGGCCATAATTTCCAGTTCTTATCCAGCTTTGTGTATGCGTGGGTTAAGTGGTACATTTTGAGCTGATTAAATGTACTTTGACGTTCACAGAACACTTTCATAACTCCACAGCAGTCACGTTGTCCTTGTGTGTACACGGAGAGAACTGGACAGGCATTGTTTAACTTTATTGCGGTGGGAGTTCAGGGCTGATAGCAGAAGTGTTGAGTTCATGCTGCACTGATAGATATGCTGTCAGCTCGCATTGTCTGCTACTCATCTGACTGGCAAAACAATTATGTTTCTAGTTTCTATCCGTTTCTATTTTATTTTTTTTATTTTTTCATAAAACACTTAAAAATAGGTTTTATGTGAGACATAAATTGATTAATAGACTATCCTCGACTGCTGCTGCTCTGGCAAAGAATGTGTTGAAAGACTTTCTTTGGCTGGGGTAGTTAGGGAGAGAGAAGAGGACTTAATAAACTATTTTTTAAAAAGGTTACATAATGGTACCACATACATTCATGCTAACAGAACTGATGAAAGAAAACTAGGTACAAATCTTTCAATGGGCAAGAAAAAGACCATTGATGCTTCCAGCTCAATTCCTAAATGTAATCTTTGCTTTGCAGAAGCCCTGTAAGACAGCACCGATGGAGGTTTTCCCCCCATTTTCTAGGGTGTATTCAGACTGGACCATTTGGTTTCCTTAAAGTGAACCAGAGTTCATTTCCCCCGATAATCCTGAACAAATGTTCAGTCTGAATACTCTCAATCAGACTCTGGTCCGGGACCAGGAGTAGAATAAGTGAACTATCCCAACAAGGATTGCAAAGGGCAGGACTTCCAATATTCTTTCACTTGTTGCTTTGCCCCGCCCTCATAATACCTGGTCACGTGGTTTTGTTTAGGAGTTTTGATCCAGAATGAAAAAGTCAGCCTGACGGCAGTCTAAATGCAGACCAAGAAAAAGGGTCAGGACTCAATCTGGACCAAATGAAGTGGACTAAAAGGACTTCTCTAGTCTGAATACACTCTTACTTGAAATTACTGCTGCCTGCTGTCAATTTGCAGTGTGATTGTCAGCTGTGGGTCTCAGGCCTCCTGTAGTGGTGATGCTTCAGTCACAACTGCCCACACAGGTGCTGCTGACTGCAGATGACAGATGGGGCATGCTGGTGGCCCGCACAAAATACCCGTATCTAGGTCGTAGACCATTTGGTTATCCCATGAAGTAAAAATGTTTTACATTTTTTCATGGGCACGCTGCGAGCAACAGGTTGTAAGACACAGTTATACAAGACCAAAGGGTAAAACACAGGCATGTCACACTGATTATTGTTTCGACCCCCCCCCCCATCCCCCCCAAATCCTACGGACTACAATAATTCACCTTACTGGTATTTTACAACAAACTTACCACACACTCAACAGTGGTATATTTCATTTTTATGACGTCCCTTGTATGTGGCCATACTTGCCTCGAGGGAACTTCAAGAAACACCTGCAATCCCCCTTAAGATGCACCCCCCTTTGCTCTACAACCCTCCACTGACCCTAACACCAAAACTGAGTGCAACAATACAGGTCAACCCCCATATGGGTGCATGTGGATAAGGCTTCATGTGGGTTGAATACAATACCTGACTGATCTACACCGGCCCCTTACTATAGTGCAACCTAAAGCTGGTGTTTTTCAAAACCATGCTTGGAGTAACTAGGTACCATCTTCAATTTGAAGGCCAACATTCATTTCACAGGAGATCTCAGAGATTGCGAAGTTTATGCCCCATTTGAGCAACAGAAACTTAAAAAAATATCTTTTAATTGTTTCTTCCAGCAGGTTCTGCTTTTGTTTTATATAAAATAAGTCTGAATTGTATTGAACTTTTTTACGACTTGCTTAATTCAAGATTGATGTTTTATTTCTTCATCCATCAAAGCTGAAAGGTTTTCCTCTTCTCTCTGCAGGTTACTTGATCATGACAGACGACTGGTTCTCTGAGTATGTTTATGAGGTGGTCGTGGACAAGAAGTTTCTTCCCCCCGATGTCCTAGAAGTGATGCAACAGGAGCCTATCATACTTCCTGCCTGGGATCCAATGGGATCATTGGCCTAAACACATACAAATCCATATTTTTGCCTAACCTGACTCCGCCCTAATGGCTGGCTGCTTTTATCCCAAATATTTCTCCAACTCCTCCCTCTGAGGCAGCCTGTTCTTTTAGGAAGATAATAAAAAATTTTGTTGTCTTTTTTACTGGACTGCTTGTGTCATTTTGTCTCTTTTTATTTCATCATATGGTTTATTTCCAAATCATGCAAAATCATTGCAGTTTTTTCTCTTATTGCTGAGTTTCATTCTCTCTAAAAATTGCAAGAAATGCATTTTTCACGTATAGTTTTCCCTCATAAGAACAGGATGTATATCAGAAGTCCTCTGTGTGTTCACCTAAATTTGCCTTTTTAACTAATGTATTTCCAAGTGAAAGTCCAACAGACATTGATATGTTCAGACTTCCTGCTTTAAACCACTACTGCCAATGTAATGAGAACTTTTGACCTCCTACCAGTTAAGTTATGGCTGCTATTCAGTTGTTAAGAAAAATATGTTCTCTTCTTTTTTTTTTGTTTTTTTTTTACAATAAGCCATAGACACAAGGCTTTGGCGTGAGGAAAAACTCCTATTTTAGTACACCTTGAAGGATTTGATGTGATATTTTACAATTTTCCTTGTTACCCTAAAGAGAAAAGAACATTGAGGAATGTGAAACTGCCCCACAGTCGGGTAGTTTATACGAGGACTGTCAAGGGAGCAGTTCTAACCCTTGTGGTATCCTAGGCACTTTACCGTTGGGAGTTGGGTCATCTAGACCCACAAGACAGAGCTCTGAACCTTTTTTTTTCAATTTTTTGTGATCTTCACTGGTTCAATGGATTACATGAAATTTTTCCACCTTTATCCACCTTTGTCATGGTAGGGAGAACATGTCAAAGTAAGGGTGGGGTCATCCAAGATAGCACAAGGGATAAACAGCGTGGCCCATTTTGCTCCCAAAAGCTACTGTAGATGGATGATGTGGTATTATTTAAACTCTTAGATTGATAACATGCCCAGAATATCTGTCCTCAAGGTTTCTTTCAGAGCCGTGGAAGTGCTCTTATTCTGGGTTTAATTTTAGAAAATAGCCTAAACATTGTAGTCAAACGCTGAGCTGCAACGCCACACTAAGCCACTGCTTTGGCCAACTTTGTGGCTTTGAGTTGGTGCTTAAAAATAAAAAAAACAAGGACAGCTCTCAAGCTGTGTTTACATCACTGTCAGCAACGTGCTCTCAAGCAACACTTTTGATAAAAAGTCAATGTAAACGTGCATAAATGCACATTCTGGGCTTTAATCTTCAAAACTCCTGAGTTGATGCACATTTGACCATTTTAGGGATCTAGGTGTAAAGCCTAATGCCACTGAACACACATTTAAAGTTATACCAGGTCAAACTTTGACCAATCAGGGACTCAGATTTGGTTGTGACGTATATACGGCATTCCTTTTTATTCATTGAAGTACCAACCAGATGTAAATTGATCATAGAGGAGAAATTAATAATTGCACTTTGTGTCCCACTGGAATTTTATGACACCACGGTCGAATCTGTATTCCTTCCGTCCAGCTTCGCCCTACCCCTCCAGGGGTAGGGACATTTGGATGGGTAGGGTTGTCAAAAATAGTTTTTTTAAAGGCTAACCCTCGAGGGAGGCTGAGCCCTCCGGCACTGGGTGTTCCGTGTCACGCTGTGCCGCGGAGGAGAAGCGCAGAAGTTCACATTTTTTTTTTTTTTTCCAGTATTTTTTATTGACTTTTAAGCATAGTTTTTAACAAACACAAACATTGCTCAGCACAACATTGGTCCACAATCGTGTACATTTCTGCAGAATTTTTTTTTCCAAATTAAAGTTCCTTTTTATACCAATGCAAAGAAAAATAGACAAGACAAGTAGCAATAACAAAAAATAAAGTTAGTCCACAGTCACGTTGTTTAGTATTGAAGCAATAGTGAGACTGGTAAAGCGAAGATAGGGGGTCCACATTTTCCTGAAATCACTTTTAGTTGAGTGGAGCAGACAGGTCAAGTACTCCAGAGGAAAGAGTTCAACGATAAGTCTATGCCAGTTTGCTTTGGATGGAGGTTTGTCACTGATCCATGACAGAAAAATATTTTTACGTGCGGCATATGCCAGGATGTCATACAATCTGCCAGATGTAGAGATGACTTTATCGTCCCTATAACCAAGCAGCAAAGAAACCGGATTCAGGACAAGGGCTGTCCCTAATATTTTTTCCATGTCCTCCAAAATGTCTCTCCAATATGATAGGATTTTAGGGCAGAACCAGATACAGTGAGAATAAGTTCCCAGTGAGGATTTACATTTTAAACACATAGGTGACATTTGAGGGTTCATCTGATGTCTTCTGTTTGGAGAGATTTGCAGTCTGTGAATAATTTTATATTGTAAGAGCCTGGCATGATTACAAACAGATATTCGTTTTGTCTGGTTCCAAATAACATTCCATGTATCATCATCAATAATCACACCCAGATCGGTCTGCCATTTCTCTACTGCTTCTAGTACAGTCAATGAGTTGGTCTGATTTAGAACATTATAAAAGCATGTGATTATTTTTTTACCAGGATGTTTGAGCAGTAGCTTCTCTAGTTGTGAGGGCATAGAATCGGAGGTCAGAGTGGTTTTCTTAAATATAAAATCCCGGACTTGTAGGTATCTAAAGAAGTGACTGTTAGGGAGGTTATATTTGACACAGAGCTGTTCAAATGAAGACAAAGAATTTCCTGTAAACAGATGAGACATATTCTTGATCCCCTTTTGTGTCCAGATGTTGTAACCTGCATCAATCATGCCCGGCTGAAACTCAGGGTTGCCTTGTATAGGAGAAAGAATAGGAGTTAAAAAAGATCTCCCCTCCAGCCGCCTGGCAAGGAACCACGCCTTAACTGTGTTAGTGAGTATTGGGTTGTTACCACACAAATTTCTAACAGATTTAAGATTTTTACAGGACAAAAGGCCAGGAAGTGAGCAGTGAGTCTGTGATTTTTCGAGGCCTAGCCAGACAGATGTGGGGTCATCCCCCACCCATTCTGCCACAAATCTTAAAATAGATGACAACTGATAAAGTTTGAAGTTGGGTAAATCTAGGCCTCCTTTGGAAATGGGAAGATGTAATTTTGAAAGTTTAAGCCTTGGTTTCCTTTTATGCCATATAAATTCACTCAGCCAACCATTGAGTAACTTTAAAGATTTGTTGGAAAACAATAATGGGATCATTTGTAAAGGATACAATAATCTTGGTAGCACATTCATCTTAATTATTGATACTCTACCAAGCAAGGAGAGGGGAAGCGGGTTCCATCTTTCAAGGTCATTTCTAATAGTATTAAGAAGGGGTGTAAAATTAGCCCTGAACAACTGATGAAACATGGGTGTGATCTGAACGCCGAGGTATATAAATCCTGATAATGACCAGCGGAAAGGAAATGCTACCAGTGTGTTTGTTCTACTTTTGAGTCTACCCATTGGCATGGCTAGGGATTTGGAAAAGTTAATTTTGTAGCCAGAGAATGTTGAAAAATGCTGAATAATTTCAATGAGTCTGGGGATAGAAGATGGGGGTTCTGTTACATACAATAATATATCATCAGCATACAATGATATTTTATGATGAGTTCCACCACCAGAGACTCCCCGTATTATCAGGTCTTGCCTGATGGACTCAGCTAAAGGCTCTATTGCCAAAGCAAATAGTGCAGGGCTGAGAGGACAACCCTGACGTGTCGAGCGATGCAATGAAAAACTGTCAGACCTACAGCCATTTGTGATAACTGAGGCCAAGGGGTTATTGTACAATAACTTAACCCATTGTATAAATGTTTCCCCTAAATTGAATAAATGTAGGACATGATGCAGATAAGGCCACTCAACGCGGTCGAATGCCTTTTCCGCATCTAGTGAGATGACTAGACTGTCCATATCTTGCACTTGACATATATTAATAATATTTAAAAGTCTTCTAATGTTATGACTGGAACTCCTACCCTTAATGAAGCCTGTCTGGTCCTCTTTTATTAAACAGGGCAGGACTTTTTCTAGTCGCAGTGCCAAAATTTTTGATAATAATTTTAGATCCTGGTTCAGCAAGGCAATAGGCCTATAACTAGCACAATATTCAGAGTTTTTACCTTTTTTTAGGATGAGTGTAATATCTGCTTCTCTTAGTGACTGAGGGAGAGAACCAGAGATAAATGAATGATCTAGCATTGCCAGAAAAGGTTCTAGCAGCACATGATGGAACTCTTTATAAAAGTCACAAGTTAAACCATCTGGCCCAGGAGCTTTACCTGACTGCAATGCTTTAAGCGCTAAAAGGGTCTCCTCCTTAGTAATAGGAGCATTCAGTTCAGCTTTTTGAGTCTCAGAGATATTGGGGAGAGTCAGACCTGAAAGAAAAGACACCATCTCATCTGAAGCTCCTGGATGCAGATCTGACTCATATAGTTCTTTGTAAAACTCCTTGAATATGTTATTAATGTGAATATTGTCAAAGAAGCGATTGCCAGTAGCATCAACAATTGAAGTAATTGTTTGAGAATCAGACTGGGCCTTTATTAGATGTGACAAATATCTGCTAGGTTTGTTTCCAAACTCATATAGCCTCTGCTTGGAAAAAAGAAGGGCACTTTTGGCCTGCTGAGTTAGCAATGTATTTAAAGCGGCTTGTAAAGCACATTTCTCCTGTAATAATACTGGATCAGATGATGTAGTTAACACTCTACTAATATCCTGCAGTTTTCTTTCAAGCTTTTGTTGTTGCTCCATCTGTTTACGTTTTTTAGATGCAGAATAGCCAATGACTAGGCCCCTGATAAACGCCTTAGATGTTTCCCATAGCAATGAGGGATTATTGCTGGACTTTGAATTGATATCAAAGAAAATTTTAAATTCTTTAGTAAAATATGATGTAAATGTATGATCTTTCAAAAGGTGCACATCAAATCTCCACCTCCTACTCCTTGCAGAAATACAGCTGACAGCCAATTCTAGATAAAGCACTGCATGATCACTAACCAAAATATTTCCAATTTCACAAGAAGAGACTTGTTGCACCTGAACTTTTGGAATAAAAAAATAGTCAATACGAGTGTGGCATTTATGAGGAGGAGAGTAGAAAGTAAACTCTTGGTTAGTGGGATGAAGGGTTCGCCAAACATCAGCTAGACAGATTTCGTCGCAAATGGCAGAAAGGGCTCGTGCTTGGTTGGTTGGGGGGGAGCTTCGAGAAGGATATCTATCTAACAAAGGATTAAGTAAGCAGTTAAAATCACCTCCTACTAGGGAAATGGTAGAAGATAATTCAGAATATTGAGAGAATGTTTTAGTCAAAAAATCAGGGGAATAATTTGGTGGACAATACAGATTCATAATAGTAATTTCTTCACCTTGCAGGACACCTTTGATGATCACATACCTCCCATATTTATCTTTGATACAAGTCTCAATCTGGAAGGGAAAACTCCTATTCATAAGTATGACCACCCCCCTGCTACTGGTTGTGAAAGAGGAAAAATAGATCTGACTAATCCAGCCATGTTTGAGTTTCAGATGCTCATTATCATTGAGGTGTGACTCCTGTAGTAATGCCACATCCACTTTCTCTCTGTGTAGAAGAGAGAGAACTTTCCTCTGTTTAATTTTCCCCCGCAGACCCCTTACATTCCATGAACAAAATTTGACTTTAGTTGGTGACATTATAAGTAATGAGATATATGAGAGACTTTAAGAAAACAAGTATAGTTTTCTGAATTTGCACTAAATAACATAACAGACCAGTGCTGAGCAGAAACAACATTCAAGAACATAATACATAAAAACAAGAAATAACAGAGAACAATGAACCAAAACAAAAACAAAAAAAGAGGTGAGGGGTTTCTCCCCAGGTTGGTTGGGGATAGCTTTCCTGTAAGGCACCTGGGAACGGTGCACAAACAACCAGCAGGAATGCTATACTGTGGCAGGCAGCTACTTAAGCGCCCTTAATTTTTTTTTTTTTTTTTTTTTTGGAGTAGTTTTCCTTTGATCCAGTAAAGATGCCAGTTATAAATGATGCGAGTTTGGTATGATCACATATTAAAAAGAAGAGGAAGAAAAAAAAAATGATAGAAATAATAAAAAATAAAACGATAGGGCATGAGCATGAGTCTTAACGAGTCATAAAATAAATATTAGGAGCAACCCACGCCTTATTTAGAACCACCGGCATCCTCATTCACCCGTTATTTGTAATGCTGGATACATACGACAGAGCCTCCGCCGGCGAGAGAAAAGTTTTTCGGGAGCCGTTGAATGAGACCTGCAGCCTCGCCGGGAACAGCATGGAGTATTCCGCGCCGATTTCTCTCAGACGCTGTTTGGCCAGTGAGAACTCCTTTCGCTTTTGCAGCACCGCAGCCGACAGGTCGTTGTAGAAAGAGATCTTCTTTCCATCCAGCATGATTTCGCCCTCTGCAGCCTTTCGCCGCACCGCCGCCATCACTCTCTGCTTATCAGGAAACGAGTGGAATCTGATGATGACCGGGCGCGGCCGCTGGCCGACCCCGGGCTTAGGCGCCAGAGAGCGGTGTGCTCGTTCCAGCTTGACCCGTCCCCCTTTCATTTCCACTCCGAGGAAAGTTGGTAGCCAGCGTTCAAAAAAGTCTAAAGCATCGTTACCCTCCACATTTTCAGGAAGGTTAAATATGCGGACATTTTTGCGCCGTCCCCGGTTTTCCAGCTCATCAATATGTTCCGTGAGAGTGTCCACTTTCTTCTCCAGGGCCCTCATGTTAGCATGGAGCGGATCGTTAGCTGTTTCTAGCTGTAGCACTCTAGCCTCCGCTTCCTCCAGACGTTCGCTGGTTTTCTTCAGTTCAGCCGTATGTGAGAGGACTGTTTGAGCCAGAGGGTCTAGCTTGTCGTTGATTGTCGACATGAGTTTGAAAGTCATTACCTCCAGTGCTTTAGCTAGCGCAGGCTCCAGCTCCATATCACTCTCGTCGTCCTGGTCGCCATGTTGAATCGCATGCGAAGCTGACTTATCGGCGATTTGTTTGTTTTTACGTTTTGTATTCGGCATTGTTTGGTGCTGTTTGGTCCAAAAATGTTCCAAAGTCATAACACACACCAAGTAAAGTAAAAAAATAGGATAACTTTAGAGAGAATTTTCAGATATTACTTGGGCGCCTAAGAGCTCCGAGCTAACACGTCCTTCTCCTAAGCCGCCATCACCGCCCCCCCAGAAGTTCACATTTAAGTGAACCTTTTTAACCTTTTTAAAGTTATAAAACCGATGCTATGCATCTCCGAGCGCTAGACGCTCCATGCTAACGTAGCTGACCGGCGACTATTCATGAAGTCATCGAGTGGGAGTAACGTCCAAATTCGATAACATGATTTTTTCCACAACTCTCCGTTTGGAGGCTAAATGTAGGGGGAGGGGAAGAATTTGGATTTGGCCCAAGTCTTTCATACGTAAGGGCCTTATTACTGCGTTATTACTTTTTAACGCGCTTCGCGTCGCATGCTTCAGGCTTCCACAGCGTGCGTTAAAAAGTAAAACGCACACTTCGAAGGCCGTTAACCCGCTCATACCATGGTCACTTACAAAAGGAATACATATTAACCAGTTTTTAGTCCTTAATTCTTGTTTTTTTTCCCGATTTGGATCACTTCTCTAAACAAAAAGCAGACTACCGGTATATGTTACGTGACGCAGCGCGATGCAGTCAAGATTCAGCGATATATATATGTTGATCTTTCTGATGGGTTGAATAAAGCATCAGTTCAGAGAGAAAGTTCTCCTCTTACCGCTTGTTTTTTGTCCAAATGATGAAGCAAAAGGTTGTTTTAAAGAAGCTGGCGCAGTGATACAAAACATTTAACATTTTCACCGTGCGGTTTTCAGGTTTTAATGCACACCCAGCAGCCAATCAGAATCGAGTATTCACCCGGACCGTGGTATAAATCAAAATAAAGTTCCACTTCTGGATACCAAACCTTCCCATCACCTCCTCCTCACCTCTGTTTCCTGCACCATGTCCACTGAAATCTGATCCAATGACAACTCTCACTTCTCGGGATGCTCATCATCACTTCATCAAGGTCCAACCAGAATTTCTCCTCCTCCTCCAGCTCACATCCTACCTGTGGAGCATAACTACTAACAGCATTAAACATCTCACCTTCCCTTTCTATCTTCAGACTCATCACTCTATCTGACACTCTTTTTACCTCCAGCCACGCCACCAGCCAACCTCAAGTCCGGACCTCATCCAAGCCAAGCCAAAACCATCGTCGGAGAAACAATAAGCCTTTACTCATTTTCAACTTATCTCTCATTATTCTGGGTTCCAGCGTCTGGATCCCCTTCGCCTGAATATCATGACAACTCCTACTCCATTTCTCTTCCCATCTCCACCATGACAGAAATACCTGAACCCTGCACCTAGGCACCCTGTCGGTGAACACCACCGATGGCGGTTGTTGTTAACCCGGACCTCGACCAATCCGGTATGGGTATTATAGGTCTGTATTTGGTGTGGCAAAGATTTGACGGATGCCCTTCCTGACTGGGACTGGCACAATGCGACTCTGGCTTAGGCCCCTCGTGGCTACATTAGTGTAGATTGCAAATATGAAGCTATATTTTATTTTTTGATCGTCTATCTCTAACCTTATAACTTTTTCAGCAATCCCCAAAAAATTTACTATGATAAAAAAAAGCTAAATATTTAATGTCAGTATGAAAAAAGTGAAACTTCTGTTTGGTATAGAATCACTACACATAGATTGATATCAGGACTTTAGTTTTTTGTCATTTTGAATCAAAAGCCTAAAGTCAAAGTGTTGTCAAAATGTTAGAACCTGGTGGTGTCACAAACTAATCACCTAATTTACTTTAACACCCACAGACATATCCTTAGCCTTTAAATGTCCTCTCAGTCTGGGTCAGTAAGCTACACCATCATGGGGATTGTGTCGACTTGACAGATGTCCAGGAAACCGTCAGAAACAGCCTTCAAGGAGGTCAAGCCTCAGACAGAGTGCTGTAGTTCAAGCATTTTCATAGAAAACTGAGTGGAGATAAAAAAGTGTGTTAGGAAAAGGAGCACATCAACAGATGTAACTGCTGCATTCAGAGGATTATAAAACCAAATTTGTTCCAGAACTTCAGGAAACGTCAAAAGAAGTGGACTGAGGCAAGAGCCAGTGCATCCAGAACCACCAGACTCACAAAAATGCTAGACGTGGGCTCAAAATGGTAATATAAAATTAAAAATTGGTCAAAAAACTGGTGAATGAGCAAATCTGGTGCATATAAGTACATTGTAATGTAATAGTTTAAATACCGTGTGACAGCTTTGCATATTAAAAATCGTAATTTCTGACTCTCTCGAGGACCTCAGTCACTCTCGAGTAGAAGTAGCTGATGCCAAAAAATTCATAATAAAGACTAAAAAAATCATATGTAAGTCACACTGGAGAATAAGTTTCACTTTTTGGAGAAGTTTAATTATCAAAACACGGGACCAAGAACAGACATTTCAACTTGAAATGCAAATCATAATAACAGAATAAAAGCCAATATTTGACCGAATATGTGCACAGCTTCACCATCATAACTCTATTAAGCTTCATGAAACATAGAAGAAATTTAAAAAGTATCTAGTCTTTTAGCGCAACATGTGAACAATTATTCAAATAACCATAAAAGGAAAATGCCAGTCAGTCAACGAAACTCTATATCACTAAATGCTCTGAATTCGTCAGCTTTGTGTCACTTCTGAACAACTCCACCGAGGCTGACGCCTCTTCTTCTTCGCTGCTGTCAGTAGCAAACACTGATACAGACACCTTCAGCGCCTGTTAGTGTTTGTTAGTGGAAAAAAACAAACACAGGGGGCTATTTGTTTTTTGATAGTATATAAGTTACAGGGGGGCTGCACGGTGGAGCAGTGGTTAGCGCTCTTGCCTCACAGCAAGAAGGCCCCCAGTTCAAGTCCCGGCTGGGGGACATGAAAAACACAACATCAATGGGGGACCTTTCTGTGTGGAGTTTGCATGTTCTCCCCATGTATGCGTGGGTTCTCTCCGGGGTCTCCGGCTTCCTCTCACTGTCCAAAAACATGCTTCATAGGTTAATTGACAACTCTAAATTGTCCCTAGGTGAGAGTGAATGGGCGTGTGATTGAGGACAAGTGGCTGGGATAGGCTCCAGCAGCTCCGTGACCCCAAAAGGACAAACGAAATAGAAAATGGATGAATGAAAATGAATGAATAAGTTACAGAGCAGGGCAGCCCAAACTATGCAAAGAAAAACAACTTATGCTCCAAAAATACAATAAGAATACTGCATTGTTAAATATTTTAGACAGAAACACACAAAACATCTCATCAACTGAACTGAACATCAACATCAACTGACCCATGAATGGGTCAAAAAATATCAAGTGTCCAGAATTGATTGCATAATCAATTTTGCCACCAAGTTGAACCTGAACTCACAAAGACAGGAGCCCCTTCAGTCCTGGGCGTGTGTTCTGCCGTGTAACTGTAAACTGCAAAGGTCCACAGTTGTCAAAGCGTAAACAGTCACTGCATTTTGCCTGGAAGGGCTTTTTGTGAATGTTTTTTAATTATTGGGAAGCAGGACAAAGCAGGGCTGTGACCCTTTGAACTGCTTCACCCAGGCTTACAGGTCGTGACGTCAAAAACGGAGACTTATCACACCGGCTCTGTGAGTCGGAATTAGCTGGCCGTTTTCACTCGGCCTTTGCCAGGCTGCTCTCGTTTTTGCCTCGCCGTTTTCTTATGACTAAGTTGTTTGTCTGAGCCTTCGTGTTTGGGTGCTGCAGCGAGGATTAACCTACTGTTTCAGGTGATGCTGATTGGGATGGCGTTCACCATTTCCAGGCAATGGCTTGTGGCTATAAGACATGAGTTGGGGGGAGGGGGGGCAGGAGGACTTTAGCATAATTTATCTCAATGTTTACATGTTTCAAGCCCTTGTTACTTTCAAATCTAAACCAAAATGAAAACCCACAGGACTGAGTGTACTGCGCCTGGCATAGTGCCATTTGGCATGGCACTACACAGGTGGCTGTAAATGGGTTAGTCAGGCTGGGGCACAGACACTCTGGCGGGTTAGGGCTAAAATCCTAGTGCTCCATTGCGTTGATGATTTTCAACATTTTACAACTTTCCGTGATCCTCATGTTTGTGTTCCCTGCGCCTCCATGCATGAAGGAGTCCTGGATTAGGGGCAGGAATCCTGTTGGGCTCAGAGTGTGAGTGTTTAGTGGTGGAGGTGTGTGAGCGGGTGCAGTATGTGTGTTTGCGTCTTAAGCCGGGCAAAGCAGAATCCAACCTGTTGTAAGCCTGGGCATGTGGGATTTGTGTGATTGGGTTTAGTCAGCGCTGATAGACGGCATGTTGGGCTCCGGATGACCTCCAGGAACAATGCAGGATCTTCTGTTGACAACATCAAGGTAGGACCTCACACTTCCACAAATCATCGTCATCGGGTTGCCAAGTTCATTACTACCAGCTGCAAACCTTTGTGTAACCCTTGTGCTATCCTAGGCACTTTACCGTTGGGAGTTGGGTCATCTAGATTCACTAGACAGAGCTCTGAACCTTTTTTTTTTCAATTTTTTGTGATCTTCACTGGTTCAATGGATTACATGAAAATTTTCCACCTTTATCCACCTTTGTCATGGTAGGGGGAACACATCAAAGTAAGGGCGGGGTCATCCAAGATAGCACAAGGGTTATGGCTACCAGGAAGCCCTGGGTAGTTGTGTTTTTGTGCACGTTTGGCAGTTTGTTTCTGTCATCTGTCCTCCACTTTGTTATACTGATAAATATTCAAACATCATAACCCATTAAATGTTAGATGTTTTTCTTTTTCTTTTTTGTTGCCTTTAAAATAAACAAAAGACTTTGAGAAGTTGTATTGCTTTAAAAGAAACCATAAGAAAAGTTAACACAACTCGCAGATTTTAAAAGTGATTGTTATAATACGGAAATACTTTGGATTAAAATGATTTATTCATGGTTAGGATTACGTACATAATAAATCCAAAAGCTTCTGGGTTTGATGAGATATAAAAATAAAAAATCACCTGAGTAAAAATCAATTCAAGTTTTATACCATCCAGGTTGCTTTTCCACATTCAGTAATAACATGTGTTGAAATAAATAAATGACCTCCTTAGTTGGATGGCTCTGTTGGCTGCGTTTAGGACTGGCACATGGGAAGTCGGGGTTCGTCGCCAAGGGAGACCCAAGTCTGGCTCTCTCTTGGTAAAATGTTCAGCCTTTTATTTGGGTAAGAAGTGTAGCTTCTACAACAACACCTGCTTGGCTCCATTTATAATCTATCTTTTAACATATTTACATCCATAATTTCAAGTTGTGGTATAATTTCTTAATTCAGTTTACCTAATTTTAGCATTTCTAACATTTTTCGTTGCTAACTTAGCACTAAGCCCCAGGGTTGGCAGTAAGTTAGCTGGTTTAGCAAAATCTACTCATATTTACTAATTCATTTTGCTTTTTTTCCTCAGTTTTTTCAGCTAACAGTTGAGAGGTTTGAGTCATATCAGCTTCACACATACTGGAAACACTCAGGTCACTTTTAGGTTTTAATGCGATCAAACATAATCGTGCAGGTTTTTAGTTTCACTTTACGTTGTTTATAGAGGAGGTTTATAGCTTTTGCCCCACGGACTTTGAAGAGTCACAACAGAAGACATTCTTAACTGACTCAGCTTTATGATAATCACAAGTTTTTATCCAAGTCCCCCTCTCATATCATCCAGCAGTCTTTTAATTGTGATTTTGCTGTTTTTATTAAAAATCAAAAAACCTGTGTCGTTTTCTAGGACATATTTTGGCAGTAGTTCATTAGAAAGTGGGTCAGTGTGGTTAAACAAAGTGAATTATTTACTTGTTTTGTTTTATTAAGACTATTTCTGATGCCTTTCAATGCAGAGGGTTGCCATTCCCTGGCCTTTCTGATCCACCATCCTTCCTGGTTTCTCCGGACTCCTTCCACCTGCATCAGGTGTGTTTAGTTAATCAGACATAGAAACACCAGAGTCAGATAATCAGCAGCGAGGAGGGACAGGACAGGTCAAAACCAGGCCGGGTGGCCGACCTACAAACACTGAAGGGTAATGAGGAAACAAAGCCCAGCTGACATGATTACAAACTGAAACCAACTGTGGTTCTGAGATCATGGTCATGGTGGAGCAGCAACCGAAAGCCTCACTTTAGAAGAAACTGAATCAAAAACCCAACAATAGAAAACAGTAAATAAAGTAACAGACAAGAACCAGAAATCCTCACAGTCACTATTAAGCACAGATTGTTAAATTCCCTGATATATATGTAGTGTTATAAAAGTCATTATGGCCGTAAACATGTTAAAATAATCCAAATGATCCCAACCAAGACATTAGGAAAATCCTTCCTAGTTCATATTGGAAAACAAAGTAAATAAACCTGAAAGTCCAAATGAAAGAAATGTAAACAGCAATTTTTAGCAACTAAAATCAATAGAGGCTATTTTGAAATTACCCCCGACTCCTTATTTACTAAGAAACTATCTAGTGCCCTGGATTTTAAAAGCAGTTCGGACACCAGGCTCACCGCTTTTTTGTTTTTCAAATGGAAAATCTGACGTCATCGATTTCCCAAAGTACAAACTTAATAAACCTGAATGTTTTACATGGCTATCTGTAAGTCCACTGAAAAGTTGGATGGTTTATAAAAAATGAATTAAATTACATTTTATTTCACAAAACCTTCCAAATGCAATGCATTGTGATCTACATTCGACAATCTCAGGAACACTGATGCAGAGAATTCTGGGAAATTTCTAGGTCACTTGCATTTTGAAATGGTAGATTCTGAGGGCACTTCACAATGAAAACGCACTATAGTGCACTACGTAGTGAGTAGGAATTCGGACATAGCCCTAGTGTTTTTTAAATAACAGTTAATTTTAATTATATAGCACCTGTCATGAAAAGAAGGTGCTATATATCAAGGTGCTGTACAACTGAAGAAAAACACCAACCACTATTCGTACAGGAAAATAAATTAAATTAGCCCGCACAATAAAATACACAAAGACAAACACCAGAGGAAAAAAAAATAAAAAAAGAGAGAAATCAGAAGGCACCGTCTGTCCTGTCCTCCTACTGGCAGGGGTGTCGGTATAGACCCAAACACCCCAGCCGAGGGTGACAAAACACTCATAAACAGTCTAATTTGAGACATGAAACAAATAAATATGTGTTAAAATATAATGAAAAATATACAAGTACAAATTCTAGATTAAACAGATATTTATCTGATCAAATGTCATAAAATGCAAGAATAAAAATTCTAGATTAAGCAAATAAAATAATAAAATGATGTAATAAAACCTCATAAAACATAAGAAGACATAAAATCTAACTTAAAGCTAATTTAAACAGGTGAGTCTTTAGTTTCTTTTTAAAAACCTCCACAGTGGATGAGGCCCTCACATCCTCAGGCAGGCTGTTCCACAGACGAGGCCCGTCGTTTCTAAACGAGGCCTCGCCGTGGATTTTTGTCCTGACCCTGGGGACCTTCAGCAGGCCTGCACCTGAGGACCTGAGGACTCTGGGAGGTTCGTACGTTAAAAGCAAGTCGGATATTAAAGAAGGACTGAGACCATGCATGGAAACTCTTAAAAACTATGAAAAGAATTTTAAAATCAACCCTGAAAATGTTTTGATGTTGGTTGTATTTTGGGGCATTTTATAAATTAATGTGGTTGTCAATCAATATAATTCAAATGAATACTTTACAAAAAATAAAAACTAGTGAAGAAAAACCCAGAGCTGATTAGATTTTTTTTTATGTTCAGAAATGCTTGGATAGTAACATTTGCTATTTACACATTACATTTTTATAAAAACATGGACAATATCAATGTGTTCAATTTAAAGAAACTCAAATGTGCTCATGTGTAGAGGCACTCACACAAATGTGTTTCTTATTTATTTCATTAACTAAGGCGAAAAGAAAAAGACAGAACATCGAATATTAGACTGCACTGTGTTTGCTACACAAAGCTGTGGGACTGATTTGAACTGTACTTTCTTTTGTAAGCACAAGCAAACACAACAGAACATGTGATGGTCTGGCAGGTTTAAAAAATAGAAATGAAAAATGGAAACTCTGAGTATAGAAGCAGATTGCTAGCCGTCTCTCTAGAATCTAAAAGCGTCATAATGGATAACGTGGAAATGCGTGTTCTCCCACATTTCTCAGCTTGTATAAAGACATGAAGCTCTTGTTCTGAAGAATGCTGTGAGTGTTCTTTGCCACCAAAAAGTGTTTCCTCACATCTGGTTATCACACCTCCCTTTTAATTAAGAACAATCAAAACCAAAATGTTTTTGTGTTTTTTGTTCTGGCTGCAGTCTCCTGTAAATTGCTGTGAGGTCCTCTGGCCAGTTGAAACTGTTTGCCCACACGGTGCAGCGGTAGATGTAGAGCGAAGAAGGAAATGTCTGATTCTCCGTTTTCTGTCTCCACTGTTTATTTTTATCACTCTATTACCAAATAGTGTTGAGTGTGCATGAGCAAATGCACAACAGATTTGTGTGTTTGCTGAGTTTAAAGATCCACTTTGATGAAAATGGGTTTTTAACATGTTCTTGTAGCATTTTTCTCATGATGAAGGGCATCTATGAAGAGTATTATTGAATTTATAAGTCTGTCTTTATTCAAAGTTGTTGTAAATCAGGAGCAGATAAAGAATGCCCTCTGGAAATGACCGTATTTGTGATGTAGAAGCTAAAGGCGGCAGGCCACAAGCTCTTTGCTCTGCTCCATTCTGATGCATCCACATATTTCCATGAACGTCTTTGCTGGATTCTGGATCAAAACTGTACGGCCAGACGGCTCCAATATTGCTCTCCATTTGTGTTGCTCCGCTAGTGTCAGGTTGGAGGTGTGAGGGGCTGTAAGCTAGCATCAGAGCATGTTAAAAGAGAGCTCTCAGTTATGGGTGACAGGAAGGGGGGCGGGGTTGCTCGGTGCCATAGTTCTGCTCACAACTCAGAGGTGAATTTCTAATAAACTGTGAAAACGACTGGTTTTTGGGATTTTGCCTAAAAACTGCATCGTCATAGTTAAAAGCCCACTGGAAAATGGATCAAAAGTGGATCAGAGTTGGAACTTTAAGGGCCAGTTGTTCAAAGGTAAACTGATCAGATTTTGGTGATCGGATTGGATCAAATCTTGAAAATGGGTTGTTCAAAAGGGAAAGAAGGAATCTGAAATCAGATTAGATCACAGAATCCAATCCTAGTTCTAATCTGGATCAAACCTTCAGTTTGTGTTGTTCAAAACTTGTCAGTAGGATTTGGATAACTTTGATCCAAAAAAACTGGATTATCCTGATCCCAACAGGGGGTAGGATTTAAAGGTGGATTCCAGGAGGGAAATGTAGAAAAACTTTAAAATTGGTCAAATAATACATTTGTTTCATTTAGTGTTTATACTTTTATTCATATTTTGCACTTGACTTGTGTAACCGTTGTAACAGTGATAAAGTAGATACAGTAGACATAGGCTACCAATTAAGCTATTCAGTAAAGTAAAAACAATGAAATATGAAATAATCCCCAAAACAGATTTCAATAACAAACAAAAATAATATATTCAATTTATCACCGTATATTCATTTCCAAGAAAAACATTGCGCCTGGTAGCGATGTTGTGCAGGACGATACATGCTAGTATTATGTTTTGCCTAAAAATAATGATGATGCCTCTGAATTACTTCTAAAATGAGAGACTGAAAGAGCAGAAGCACAGATACTCCTGGCAGAGGAACAAATCAAGCTGACCAAACTGCAGCAAACCAAAGCAGAACTGCAGATCCGCCTCCTAAAAGCAGAGCTTGGAAATGCTGGTCTCTCCTCCTCAGATAAAAGAACTCCCTGAACATTCTTTCTTTGTTACTATTGGACATTAGCATTTTATTTAGTGATTTCAAAATATCCACAGTATTATTAAGTAATTGTTTTATTTTTGTGACTCAGATGAGGGCATAAAAGAATATGAATGGAAGTGGTGTTTTTATTTGTGTTGTCTCAATAAAAACTCTTCAGTACCCTTGGCTTCCACTGTTCTTACATGCGGTAGCCGGTTGTGATGTTTCAGGTATCTGGATTGGTATCTTGTAAACTGTGTATTGATCGGGTGATCCAGTCCAATGTGCTTTGAAAACGCATTAAAAGTAAGACGGATTACTCTCGATAGGAGAAATTGATTCAATCCGGACATTTGATCGATTAACTTTGAAAATGGTCTAAGTGATCATTCATAATTAAAAATGTATTTAAAAGCCTTAATACTACAAAACACTTAGTTCTAGTATTTATTGTTTCAAGAAGTACACAACGATTACCCAAAAGGCTTTGTTGGTTTCTTAGTCAGAAACATTAGAACTAAAAAAGTAGTGAGTCAGATCATAAGTTATGGTGAAATTCCATCTAGATGTCAAATATGAAAGAAATAGTAGATTTTATTTATTTGACAGAGGAAAAGGTTTGTCAGGTTGATATATTGGTGGTTATTGGCTCATCGTAGCTCCATTCCATTAGGACTCTCAGGTGAAAAGAAGGAGGAAATTGCACAAGAGAAGGAAGAAATGTAGTTAGTGGTGATTTAATCTCCACCTTCTCTTCATTTTTAATAAATTCACAAGTTTTATTTATTATTTTTTTCTCACGAGAACCGTCTGACCGACATTTGTAGACTTTAACAAGCATATTATTCTTACGTAGCCGCTCCTTGTATCTGGAAAAGCTACAAAAGCCAAGGCAGAGCTAAAACTTTAATGTTTTTGTGTTAAACACTGAAAAAGATTGATGAGCTGCTGTACAGTTCATTAGGAGGGAAGACTTATACCTTTAATGGATCACTTTATCACTTCAGAAAGGGACATCTGCTCAAACGTAGTCGCCTCACTGGCGATAACCCCAAAACATGTGGGAACTTTGATCCTTTGAATTAATCCATTTTCTCAGAAAGTTCGGCTTTTGATGGTTGGGCTTTTCTTTTTATTCCAAATGCAAAAATTAAAAAAACCCAACCCTGGTTTGTCAAAAATAAATAAATCAAAACTTAAACAAACCAAAGAAATATGAGAGACGATGTCAATAATTAGAACGGTTGTGGCAGTTCAGCGTGATTGAGAATTTTTTTTGCTCTCATAAAGATGCCAAAAAGGAAAAAAGTCCTTCAGCTGGTTTCATTTAAAGAAATGAGGCCAAAGGGAGGAAAATCCTTCATTTTTAACCAAAAAAATACACATAATCATCCAGTAATTTACTTTTATTTCTTTCTGTTCTCATTAATCATCTTGCGAGTCCTCAGATTTATGATTTGGTCCTCTAGGGAGATGGGGGAATGGGGGGGGGTCTTCATCATGGCTGAGAATTGAAGAACTTGGAGGAGCCGCTGAGTTTGATGTTAGAAAGGCATCTCACCCAGAAACAGTCAGTGAGTTGTACTGCAGATAGCTTATAAGGAATGGTTGCTAGAATCCCTGATATCCCTGATATTTTATGTTTTTTTACTTTTTGGTGCAAAAGTTTGATCATTTCTACAAAAATAGAAACAGTTTTTGGACTTTTTTACTTTTATCCGGCGTAATAGCACAAATACAGATTGATGGGAAAATCTTTTATTAAGCTGCCAAGTCCTCGAGTTTCTATGAAGTGGAGCGTAGATTTTGATCAATCTTTGAAAAAAAATGTTAAACTGTAGGAAAAATAATCCTGTAGTAATGACCTGGAGGAGTACCTTTACTGTGAACAAGCAGTGCTCCTACTCCCTGGACCGAACCTGATGAGAAAGATGAGTCAGGAACGGAGGTATCCGTTTCTATTCTGCAGGTTTAGCACGCCAAGTGAATCAACCAAATGAAGGCAAAGCATCTGCAGCAAAGGGGTGGGGGGTTGATTGTAAGGATCTGTAATGCTTTTTGCAAGCACCCGTGTCATCTGGTCAAATATTTGCTGCATGCACTTCCAGGAAAGTAGGTGTTTGGAGATCTTTTGACGTGCAGCGCTGGACTGAGGTAATGAAGATGTAACACAAAAAATATGGGCTCCAGAAACCAAAGCATCTGGAGCCGCCGGTCTGCAGGAAAAGTCTGAATGAAGGATCTGAAGTGGAGCAGAAAAAGGAAAAGGAAAGGAATGAGTGACAGGTGAGGAGAAGAAAGGAAAAGGAGGAGGAATGAAGGCTTGTAAAAACTTCAACGCTGCGTTTTGTTCATGCAAAAGCGCAGTGGACTGCACACGTCCACAGGGCTCATTGAGGGTAGGATTTTCCCGTTCCTCATTGTGTGAGCTCTGCCAGAACATCAGAACCATAAACTTCTTTTTTTTTTTTTTTCTGTTTGTGTTATGACTGCATCAACACAAACCTGACACTCTAATGTGCAGGTCTGTGCCTGCACGAGTGTCTGCTGTCTGAGCGCATGCATCCATGCATCCATCTGTGCATACATCTGCACGGCTGTGAGCCTCTGAACACGGCACGTGTGTCAGTGTGTGTGTGTGTGTGAGTGTGTGAGTGTGCGTTGTAAGTCAGAGAGAGAGGGACAACAAGGGAGTGAGAGGAATAGAGAAATGAGGGAGTTTTGAGAGCTCAATGGGCAAACGGGAGACCCTGATGTGCTGCTTTACGCTCGTTCCCGGCAAGTTTTTGGCCGTACCTCAGGATTCTTTAGGTTCAGAGTAAAGAAGTTACTTCAAGTTCTTCTTGTCTCCTTTGACCACCTCCAGGTAAAGCATGCGTGTGCGCCAGGATAAAATCAATATATTTTAGTCTTTATCGAGGTTTGACGAAGTTAGTTTTTTGTTTTATGTTGCATTTTCTTACATGGTTTCCTTGTTTATTAATGTCTCAGTCTTCAAATGGAAGGATAACATTATTTTTAACAAATTCTCATATAGTTTCTACACTCTTTGCACATGTTTGTGTAAGGAGGTTTTTAATGGGCAAACTTGAACAGATTTGTGCTTTTTATTTCTTAAAACTAGTTTTATTCCATAAAGTTGATTTATTGGTTGTAAACTATGAAAGTACTGCAAAAACTGAATCCTAACAAAGTGAAGAAAATTTGTTTTATTTTCCAAAAACATCTTATTAAGAAAGCTTTTCAACAGCAAATGAAGTTTGTCTTAGTGACTATGGTTTCCCCTTTAATTCTTGATAAGAGCATTTTTATCCCATTAGCAGTTTTTTTTTTCTCATTTAAAGAAAATCTGCGAATGGGAAAATACTGTTTGACTTGTTTCTCATTGGCAACACAGAGAATTTATTTAAGAATTCAAAACAAATTATTAGTGTCTTTGCACGTCTTTCTAGAAAAAAACCAAAAGTTTCTTCAAAAAACAAAGTGAGGGATGTTCTGAGAGAACTGGAAATAGTTTGAAACCGAGGTGGATGTGAAGCAGGCAGAGGATTGGCTTTTCCTTGGTGTGCAGAGAAACCACCGGCTGCTCAGCCTCCTGTGTGAGCGAGTCAGATACCAGTTTGGACAGAAAGTCACGTTGTGTAAAAACAGCTGGACTCTGGGCTTTCATTAAGTGATGGAATTCCTTGTAAATTGAGTCTTCCTACAGCCTGGCCTCTGTCACTAATTGAGTCGACACTGTAAACAATGCGATCTGTGTTTAAACAGATTTTCAGCCTGAGTTCATGTGACAGAAGTCAAGATGTTGAATTACAGCTCAGAGAAAACCGCGTTTTTAATCTCCATTTTTGGTTTACTTATTAGAAAAATACAACATATACAACAAATGGAGAAACTTGAACTGAACGTGTCGGTTGTTTGTTGGTTATATAACAAATTTGATATATATATATATATATATATATATATATATATATATATATATATATATATATATAGTTAAATGAGTAAAATACTTTTATTATGATGGAAAACTGTGGCCTTTTTATTACAGGCCGTCCCACATCTGACCCCCTGCTTTACTTATCTGACTTTTTTAATTGTAATTTTAATTTTGCTCCCTTTTTGGAAAGATGCTCTTATGAGGCGCTTCAGAAAATGTTCAAACTGGTAGAGTGAACTGAAAACAATAAAAAAAGGTACATCAGAAAAAAAAAAAAAAGAAACATGGCCAAATTACTCTCCCTAATTTTCAAAGATTTTAGTGTTAGATACTATAATAAGCAGGTTGAAACTCCTGATCTGTAAAAGCTCCAATAATGATATACTAAGGATAGATAGTGAGGATAGATTTTTTTCTTTTTTGCTTTTGTGTCACGGTTCGCCCCACTGCTAAGGGTCTTTTTTTATTTTTTGTGCTGGAAAATGAAGATTTTTGCTGCTTTTCCTCTCCTCCCTCCCTCTGACACGCTCTATTCTTTCTTTTTAGACCTGCTCTACCTTTCGCTCTCTCCTTCACCTTTCCAAAACGGAAAACCTGGCCTTTTGCAGCGTCGCCCCACACGGTCGCCGCTCCCTGCCCTCAGTCTCCTGGTCCCTCTGATCCCCTCATGGGCACCCTATCAGACAGCAGCTCCGAATTCCCTGCATCTACACTGAGAACCTGCCTTCACCCCTAACCACCTCACCCGCGCTCGCATCGACACACTCTGAGCCGTGATGGAGTCCAAAGACACCATGATGACAAGCATGCTGACCCAGGACCAGCAGGAATACGAGGAGGACAAAGGGAGCAAGCAGCCGGAGGCCCAGGAGGAGGAGCCGCATGAAAGCGCCAACCTGCCCTTAGTTGATGGTCTTGCAGACAGAGGACCCAAGAGCGTGACCTCCGGCTCGGGTCAGCAGGTGTCAAACGGCTTCACAACATCCACCCCTCAGAGTCCCAGAGAGGCGCTGGGCACTGCGGTGGGGGCTGTGGGTGTGCCCCCCGCCTCCGGAGGGGGCACCGGGGCCTCAGCGCCATTCGGAGGCCTAAGAACTCTGGTGGTCCAGCAAACCAGCCTGGACAGGCCCAGGGAGACCTGGAGCAAGAAGATGGACTTCCTGCTGTCAGTGATCGGCTACGCCGTGGACCTGGGAAACGTCTGGCGCTTCCCATACATCTGCTACCAAAACGGAGGAGGTGAGGAGGCGGAGTGCCTCCGAAAGGGGGCAGAAAGGATTTCACTGATTACAGATGCGTGAATTATGCAACTCGGTGCACAGAAAACCAAACATTTGGTTTGATTCATTATTAGTGGAGATGAAGAAAGATTGTTCCTTGTCTGTGCAGATGGGTTAAAACAGGCATGTCCAAAGTCCGGCCCCACTGGCCAAATGTGGCCTGTGTTTAATTTTGCACAGACCCGCAGGTCCTTGTTACGGAATCAGTAATATGTGGCCTTCAGCACTTTCTAAGAACTAGGATTTCTTGCTTGTGATTGGCTACATTAGGCAATGTTGTGCTTTGGTGCAACAACCTGTGGCTCCCAGATCTTAGAAGTCTTAAGGGCCAACTGAGAGGAACCCGATTCTTTGTTTCTGTGATCAAAATAGGATCATATGTTTGTGTTAATTTGCTGTTCACGTGATTTAAATTGAGTTTAATCGTGAACAAATGTGTAACATTTCATATGAACCCAGATTTAATGTTGACAAATGCATTTTTTCCAGACTTTTTTATATTTTCATTTATAGTCTTCAAATGTGAAATTCACAGGAATTTGGGTAAAAATGCATAGAAAATGTCTATTCTATGTAAAGACATGAAACGTTTCCCTTTGCAAATATGTGTGCATTAATGTTAGTTTAAGGGTTCACAGAATGTGTGAGGGTCAGATGGTGGGCCCTCACACATTCCCCCCTCACCAAATCTGGCCCTCTTTGCAAAAGGTTTGGACACCCCTGGGTCAGAACGAGAAAGTTGCCACAACGTTGAGTGAAAAGTCACTTCCACAAACCTCCTAAACATCCGTAAAGATCCACAAAGCTCGTGTGACCTCTCCTGCTCTGATGCCACACGATCTTCATCTAGCAGCAAGCAGGGCCCCCCGTTTTTATTGAATTTGCAATAATAAAACCTTTGCAATTTCCTGTGTTCTCTGTGCGGGCTCACAGAGCGAGCTGGAGATGGAGACTGGGAGGCACTCGATAGAGGCAACAGTATTAATTGTGGGTTTTATGAGAGCTCCTTTAGTCCCTTTTCTTCCCATGCTTAATAACCTGTCTCCCAGGCAGCTGCTCAATCAACCCTTATCTTTGCTTTCATGTCACAAAGAGGCACAAGCAAGCGTGCGCACGCCACGCCGGCCACACACAAACGCGAGCGTGCACGCCCAGTCAGTCTATAATCAGATGGAGAGGAAGAAAGAGCCAGATTTGTTATCAAACTTTGCTTACGCTGCAAAGATCCGTGTGCATCCTGTTACTTCAGAGTTCAACCTTTTAACTATGTAATGCTGACAAACAAACATATATTTTTAAAATGGATTTAGCTATAATTTAGCATAGCTTAAAACGTGTTATGATATGAATCTGAGGAGCGTTCATTCATGTCTTTTGATGCCCTTTTTTGCATCTTTTGGGAAAGTTTTTGAATGAATTGTCCTCCTTAAAGTAGTTTAACAGCATCGTAGTTTAAGTAGATTAGTAATAAAAACCAGAAACTTTTACTCCCCTTTCATCGACTGCATTTGTCTTTTTATGTATTTATTTTAAGCACAATCTAAGCAGATAATTAGGTCAAATATAATCAACCAGTATGAAGATATCTGTCAATCATTTTCCCAGTTTTGTTCAGATATGAAGAATTGAACATGCTATAGCACACCTTCATTAAGGTTTTCAAAGTCAGAGACAAGAAAAACTGGATGTTTGCTGTTTTTAAAGCAGCAGTGACACGTTAGGAGTAAATTAATATGCATTTCATTCTCTGTTATAATCTTTAATTCAGAAATAATAGGTTTTAACATCAGATATAGTGTTTTATTGAATCAACATTGTCAGTAATATGCATCCTTAATATGTTGTTGATGTCTTCTTGTTACCAAAAAAAGAATACTGTTTGCAATACAGTGTGTCCTCTTTGTTTGAATTAAATTTCAATATTAATAAAAAAAGAAAAAAAAAGAACGCAATTTAAAACATCATAATGTTTTTTTATTCAGATCCCAGATTATATATAGTTTTACTGTTGCTCAGTACTTGAATAGTTTTTAATTTTTGAATGTTTTTTTATGGATGATTACTTGCTTATGCCTGAGTACTACCACTACTTTGAAGTAGCACTACCCTTACTAGAGTACACTTTAGGCTACTCCTCTGGTTGATGTCTATTGCTGCAACGAGGACTAAAAAATCAATCCATGTGTCTGTGTCTGTTCTCTGCTCATCCCTTTGTTCTGGTCTTTGTCCTGAGCGCCTCCCCTCGTTTTCCCGCAGGTGCTTTTCTGCTACCCTACCTGTTGATGGCGGTGTTCGGAGGTGTGCCTCTCTTCTACATGGAGCTGGCTCTGGGGCAGTTCCATCGTAGCGGCTGCATCTCCATCTGGAAGCACATCTGCCCCATCTTCAAAGGTAAGGGAGGGGGCAGAACTACTGGGGTCGACACCGAGCGGGACATGATGGACCGTCTGCGTTTGAGACAGCTCACTTGACCTTTGTGACCTCTGAAATGTGGATGCGGAGTGTGTGGACATGTTGTTAGATGTTTTGACTCTCTGTTATGGAAATCTTCACATTTCCATAGCAAATGCCAGAAGCTCAGAACATTTATAATGTGTTGCTTGGAAATGTCAGCCATCTAATCAACAGAGGCTTGAATGAAGACCCCCAATTAGCCCGTTCATGACTGACTGCTGCCATATGCTTTCAGAAAGAAAAAAAAGCTCTTCTTACTAAGCTAATCAGATGAATTTGCCTGATTCTTGCAGGAATTGGCTTTGCCATCTGCATCATAGCTCTCTACATTGCCTTCTACTACAACACCATCATGGCGTGGGCCCTCTACTACCTGCTGTCCTCTTTTCGGCCCACCCTGCCCTGGACCACCTGCACCAACAGCTGGAACACAGTCAACTGCTACCGCTACCTGTCCTCCGACCAAAACGTGACTTGGTCCAACTCATCCAGGTCCCCCGCCGAGGAGTTCTATACGTAAGTGCATGTAAGTTGGATGTGGAGGAGTAGGGGGGGACAGACCCCAGGGGCCGATACTTCCCAGCACCCCTTTCTTTTTCAGTAATCTGAAGGCTTACAGCAGGTTTGTAAAGCACCGACCGCTTTTCTGTTTTTGTGTCACTCCCTTTCTGCGGCAGCTCTAATCAGCCTGGACAGCTTCTCATCACGCCTCTGAGCTTTTTCAGCGAGGCAGATTTGGGTTTTTATCCACGCCTGACTTTCCATTAAGCAAGTTTAAAAGTAACAAATTCCACAACTCAGCCTGGCGCCAGAATTTCCTGTTTTCAGCATAAATTACGACGCTGCTTTATCACTCAAGGTCGGTGTGCTGAACCCGTGACCCAAAATCAGCCTTGCAGTTCACTTCAGACTTATTTCCCTTGCTTTTTTTATTTTTTTTTTGTGGGGGTTGATTGCCAAGACGCTGTGTTCTGTCCTGTACTTTAACTTGACTTGTACTCAAATGAACTTTGATTGCTGCTTTTTTCCTAAACTGATCTTCCTAAAATGTGTTTTATTTCCCGGTTCTCATGTTAAATGGAGATAATAGATTGTGTTCCTTTTTTGCTCGGTTTCATCCCCGGATTGACACCCTTTAATCTCTATTTTCCCCAATTTTGTGATTCTGTATAACTTGATTTGATTTGATTGTTTATTTTAGGCAGTAATTGTACAGATACATCAAACAGATACATTAAACTAATTTAACCCTTTTTTACACCCTTTGTGGCAAAAGATTTGCAATATCATTTTTTAATATAAATAGTATAAATTTTCATTCTTTGGGTGAATTGGTAAGTTTTTATACATCAATGTTAGATTAAAATTCCAAAATCCTGATGAGTGTTTAGGAAAAAAGCCCTTTATTTACCCGCTGTCTCAAATTTGATCCACACATTTTTAACATGGTTCAATTGTTTGATAAAGAATTCATTATCAACATTTCTTTTGCATTATTCCAATCCAGCAAGTAGTTTGTTTTTTTTTTTAAAAAGGACTAACAATAGATGAGTTGTTTTTTTCCATAGGCATAAAGTAAAAAAAATTAAGTTAAACTTTTCCTGCCAAAGTATTTTTGAGATTTTATGGATTTTGAAATCTGGAGGAAAAGCCCTTTTACTGCCCCTAGTGGAGTGGTGAGGAACTACAGGGCAAAAACTATGGACCAGGTTCACTGCAATAGGTTTTTAAGGAACGCTTCAATCATGCTAATGAGATGGAGGTTTTAGAAGTGCTTATCAAATACGATATATCAAGTTTAAGCAGTCCATTTCTCAAGCCTACCTGCTCCCCAGCATTTTCTCTTACCTTCTTTGTCTGGTCATTTTACCGATCCAGTCATACTCCTGTGTTTATATCTGCATGTCTGCCCCCCAAAACCGTCCACTCGCTCCGAATCTGGCTCTCATTGGATGCTTCTGCAGTCGCCAGGTGTTGCAGGTCCACCTCTCATCAGGTCTGCACCAGCTGGGCTCTGTCAGCTGGCAACTGGCTCTCTGTCTGCTCTTCATCTTCACCATCGTTTATTTCAGTATCTGGAAAGGGGTCAAGACGTCTGGAAAGGTAACCACCGGGGCCCCTGCAAGGCCGATGTAGAGGATGCATGTTAAAGACCCACTCTGATCATCTTAGGATCTATTGTAAAAGCATCCCAATGATCTTTTGATTATGATTAGCCTCTTTTTTGCCAAAATCTAAAAACCTGTGTCGTTTTCTAGAACACGTTTCTGCAGAGCGTTTTAATAAGAAATTGACCTCCGAGTTGTGGATCGTTGGTACAGAGCAGCCCCGCCCCCATTCCCCTCCTCATTGCAGAGGTTGTGGTCTGCCCAGTGTATTTTCTACGTCACAAATACGATCTTTTTAAACTGCATGTTTTTATCTGCTTCTGATTGACAGCAACTCAAATAAAGAAATACTTAGAAACACAATTTATGATTAATTTTCTTCATATGTGTCCTTGTAGTATAAAAATACTACAAGAACGTATTAAAAACAACAGAAACACAATTTTCATCAGAGTGGTCTTTAAATCTGATTGAGCAGGTCTGTAATTGAGCTTCTTGTGCATCTAAAGCTAAAATGGAATTTAAAGAATGTCAATATTTTCTTTATTTCCTTCTAGGTGGTATGGGTGACAGCCACGTTTCCATATCTGGTTCTCCTGATCCTGCTCATTCGAGGGGCCACTCTACCTGGGGCCTGGAGAGGCGTGGTCTTCTATCTGAAGCCAGACTGGCAGAAACTCCTCAGCACCACAGTGAGCCCATCATCTCTTGCATTCTCAGTCATCTTCCCCTTTTTCCTTTGCAAATCCTGACTTCTCCCGAGCCTCACTATTAATCAGTGTGGGCTCCTTTCACTCCCTCACAGGTGTGGATAGACGCCGCCGCTCAGATCTTTTTCTCCCTGGGTCCAGGCTTCGGCGTGCTTCTCGCCTTCGCCAGCTACAACCCATTTCACAACAACTGCTACAAGTAAGAGCAGGGCTGATGGGCCAGGACGTGCCTCACACACATATCCATCCGCCTGCTATTCTGCCAGTTTCATCCTGGGAGCACAAAAGAAGTCCATGGTGAAAATCTTTGTGGCCTTCCTCCTCAAACCTTTATTTTTTACTTCTCTCAGGGATGCACTGCTCACCAGCTCGGTGAATTGTCTGACCAGCTTTCTGTCAGGCTTCGTCATCTTCACAGTGCTGGGATACATGGCAGAAATGCGGCAGCAGAACGTTGATGTTGTGGCCAAGGATGCAGGTACTGTGCCTGTCTGGGTCTCAGTTTGCTGTGGTCATGTTCATTCAGTCAGAAAGAAAAGTCTGATTTTCATTTAGTATCATTAAAGATGAATGCAACAGGACCTAGAAGTGAAAAAGCAGAGACATGTTTTTTTTCTTTTGCTTTTAGGTGGTAAATATCAACATTTCTCTCATAAATCAACGGTATTTTGCTTTTGTCTGACAAAAAGTCAAATTAAACTAAATATGCAAGTTTGCTATCTCAAAAAACCAAAAGATGTCTTTCTTCAGATGTTTAAAGATCTTTTGCTTTAGGTTCTGTATAAAAACACCCTTTTTGGCTTCTTCTCAAGTTTTAATGATAAATTCTGTATCTTTTTTTGTTATAACTGTTTTTCACCCATCCAGGCCCCAGTCTGTTGTTCATCATTTATGCAGAAGCCATCGCGAACATGCCTGCAGCCACGTTCTTCGCCATCATCTTCTTCCTCATGATCATAATGTTGGGTCTGGACAGCACGGTCAGTAAGCCGACTGCACCCTGACAGACTAAAGGAAAAAAAAAGCAGCTTTTGCCCTGTCATCCTTGTATTTGCTTTCTCATATTTTACATGGAGATGTTTGGCTGATATTTCTCGGTCTCGCCTTTCTGAATACAAGCAGATGAAAACAATGTTGTGGGAGTTTGTGATTCCCCTCCTGTGTGCGGTCTCAGTAAGTTATCAGTTATCAGACAGCGAGCTGGAGACCCTGCTGCTTTTGTCATTCACTGATAATCATCTTGGAATCAGCATTGAGGCTCTTATCTGCCTCGACTTTATGGCTGAGGATATTACTGTGAAACGTGACGGTGTTTTTGAATTTGGACTTGCTTACCATTTCTTCCTGACTGACCAAAGGCGTGTATGTAGACGGGAGGCCTGAAGTCCCTCTCTGATCATTTTTTTAGGCTATTTTTAAAATGTTCCCAGTGGTCTTTTTTACCTTTGGATTCCTGAATTTATTCCAGCTATGAAAAAATAAAATCACTTATGTCTTTGCTTTCATGTTGATGCTACATTAAGGTCATTTTGTAGCCAAAGTGGTTTAATGCCAACTTGCATCAATGGGGGCCATCCAGTTAATTGTGACTATGTCGTTTTTATCAAAATCCAATATCCTGTGTCGTTTTCTATGACATGGTTTCACCAGTTGTTCATTAGAAATTCACCTCTGAGTTGTGGGTGGGACTTTTGGTGCAGAGCAACTCCGCCCCTCTTTCCACCTCTATTGCTGAGAGATCTCTGTCTACAAGTACTCCCGCTAGCTTACAGCCCCTCACACCCCCAACCTAACATTACTGGAGCTAAAAAAAAGAAATGCATTGCAAAAACAGTCCCCTTGGAAATAAGAAATAATAAATAAAAAAATTCTTGAAGAAGAAAAAATAAACAATCTGCCAACGGGGTTAGAAAAATTGTCTTACCAAGAATTCCTACTTTGGATGAACAACAGTTTGGATAATGAAATACTTGCAATTTGAGCTTAATTTTCTCTATATATGTTCTCCATCATAAGAAAAATGCTACTAGAACATGTTAAAAACCACAGTAAAGAACATTTCCAGTGGGTTTTTAAAGCTGCTTGAATGTTTTTGTTCATATTTTCTCATTCTTCATTTACCTTTTGCCTCCAGCCTACATCCTCTGTAGTTCATCCTCACACTCTGTGTGGTTTTGTCCAGTTTGCTGGTTTGGAAGGGGTGATCACAGCGATGCTGGACGAGTTCCCGCGTCTCCTTGCTAAGAGGCGAGAGTGGTTTGTCTTTGGGCTTGTCTGCGTCTGCTACCTGGGAGCTCTGTCTACACTCACATATGTAAGTTATGAGATTTTTTGTTTACAATGTTGGCATTATTGGACTCACGTTGTAGTCGGTGTGTCCATTATTACACCTTGAGAAGTTTTAAAATATCCTGCATTGTCCAAAGATGCTTTTTTCTACAAAACGTCTGAAGAGTTCACTCATAATTCCTAAAAGTCCTCATAAAAATGTGAAATATAGCATCACTGCATCATTTCTCTACATCATGAGCTCCAGAGGAGCGGTGAGTGAGGTGGATGTGTGCTGCACTATAGGTCATTCAGCGCTCAAGGCCGGTTGCATAAACCTAATTCATAAACAGCTTGTCAGGGAGAACTCCATTTGCGGGTCTGTTTTATGTCTCAGGGAGGAGCGTTTGTGGTGAAGCTGTTTGAAGAGTACGCCACAGGCCCCGCGGTCATCACCGTGGTGCTGCTAGAGGTCATCGCCGTTTCCTGGTTTTACGGTGAGTAATGATGATGAAGAGGGTGGTGGGAATCTGTGCCTATTTTGGGAGTCGGCATAATGTGATAATCCTGGCTAAAGGGCGGTCGCGGGAGCGGTTCGTTTCTGTGTACGTTTAATCACGAGGCCGAAAAATGGATCAAGCGAGGTAAAGATGTTCTCTGGATCATTAAGTTGGCAAGGGTTTGTGTCTGTGTGTGTTCAAGGCACCAGCCGCTTCTGTAACGACATCCAGGTCATGCTTGGTTTCTACCCGGGGTGTTTCTGGCGAGTCTGCTGGGTAGCCATCTGCCCCTGCTTCCTTCTGGTCGGTGTCCTGTTTGGGATCTACACATTTGTCAGATTCAGAAGCAGCAGTTTCTCTAATCGGATTTTTCTTTTCACATCTCCTACTTGTCTGCTCTTCTTCTTCTTAGTTCATCATCATCAGCTTCCTGGCTTTTCCTCCAGAGGTCAAGTTGTTCGACTACACATACCCACCGTGGACAACTGTGTTGGGCTACTGCATCGGGGTGTCCTCCTTCATCTGCGTGCCGTCTTACATGGTTTACCACTTGTTGAACGCAAAGGGCACCTTCAAACAGGTGCAGACTTCTATGTTTTTTTAACCATCCCTTCTTTTTTATTCTCCTCCCATCCTCTCCTTCTTTGTTCCCCAACTGACGTGTGTCCAGCAAGCAAGACCAATGTGATCACCGACCATCCATCGCCAGCTGCCCACTGTCTCTGCAAACTTGTGACTGCTGATCACGATCAAAGGAGAAAACAGGGGATTAGCCCAGAAGAGAATCCCTCAAACAACAAATTGATCACTCAAGCAGTCATCCACAGTCTCCCATGCATGCACCCACTGCTGTTTGACCAGATCAGGGAAAGCTTTTAGCTCTGCCATCACCAGCTCAGACTCCCGGTTTTCACTCCAGCAGACCCATCAGATAAGATTAGTTTCTGTTCCAGCTTGGGTGAGGGATGAGAGAAGCTGTGAGGAAACACTTCACCGTTTTTGTGAACACATGAAAGAAACTGTGGGTTAATGACTTGGTCACTATTACCCTTATGAGTGTAAACAGGAGGATTGCAGGTGAAAAATGTGGAAACCTTAAGGGGCTGTGCAGGGGGTCCGCATGTAATATTAAGGTCTCAGTGAGCCCATCGAGTGAAAATGTGTGTACACTTTTTCTGCAGGCATTCTGCAGGTGACAGGTTGTAGCAACACTTAAACAACACATAAGGGTAAATAAGGGTAAATAGGTGAGAGGCAGGCATGTCGTACACATTTTCCTTTTTTTTTTAATTCCCCAAACCCTGCACATTGCACAAGGAGTCTATCAGTGCTTACATGATGCGCGCACGCTCCTTGATTGCAGCCTGACTGTAAAACTACATTCCCACCCCAGTCGAGATTGAAGGGTCCACTTACAAAAATGTGTGTTTCAGTGTTGAAAATTCTTATGCTTACACATAGCTACGTTTTTCTGACTTTGTACAAAACTTGTGACAATTGAACGCACCTTGCAAGTTAAGCCAGGTCGAACTTTGAACGAATCAGGAACTTTAGTAGGGAACATCCATTTTAACTTATGGAAGTGCAAACCATTTGAAACTTGAAAGTACAGGAGAAATTAATAATTGCAGTTTGTGGCCAACCGGAATTCCATGACAATTAGTTTTTAATTTGTCGGAAAATAGCTGTGAAAGAAAAAGTCTGGAGCAAGATTCATAACATTTACTCCACATCAACATTTCGCACTAAGCCTCTTTCAATTGTAGGTGGAGGACATGAGCTAATTAACCGTAGTAAAAGTAAAGACAAAGTAGCCCCTTCCTGCTCGTCCAGTGTGAACACCATGGGTTGAATCATGTTCAAGAATTTACAAGTTTAGCACATAATTAAACACACGTCACATGCCCGATGAGTCTGTAGCTTTAGAAATTACTCGTGCCTCACTGGCCCGGCCCCCAATTTTAATTTTCACTTTAGACAGCACACACTATGTTAGCACCACACACACAATGCACCACACAAAGAGAGACCCCGGGGTGAGGGGGCTCTGCTGTTTGGCAGCAGTGTGGCCCGCCACCCCACCGGAGACTCCCTATTTTACCTTCAGCACTTACACTGCACACCCACACCACGCTACATAGGTGGGAGCGGGGAGGGGCAGCCGGTCCTTTCAGAGCATCCTGGGTTGTGGGGATCCTGTTTCCCACTGAAGTGGCCGGGTGTGCCGAGTGTGAGAGTGCATGAGTGGGGACAGGCTGGGGCTCACCCTCCCCTCTGGGGGGTTGAGGAAAATGTTGGGTAAGGGGGGTTGTAGAGGATAGTGTAGTGTGTGGGGGTAGGGGTGTAGCTGGGGTTTGAGCTGCGCTGGCCTGTGATGACGAGACTCCGGCTGGATGGTGGGCAGCTCCTGGGTCCTCTGGGTCCTGGCTCTATCTTTGGTCCCTCTCTTTGTGTCCAGCGCTCAGTGGCCCCAATAACTGCCGTATCAATAGCACACTCCATGCATGCAGCAATTGTGGCCGTCAGTAAGGAGCCAGTACTTGCACCTTACTAACGACTGAGTATGATGTAAGGACACTGTATCACCCGTACGTCCTGACGTACATTTACACCACAGAGTGGCTGTGGAGCAGTGGTAAAGCGGTCGGCCTATAATCAGAAGATAGTAGATTCAGTTCCTGCCTCACCTGCCTATTTGTCAAAGTATCTTTGGGTAATGCCCTGAAGTCCACATTGCTCTTGAATTATGGGTTGGTGCCAGTGTTCAGCAGTGGGGCCACCATCAGTGTGTGACTGTGCGTGAATGGAACTGTGACTGTAAAGAACTTTGGGCCTTCAAAGAAGATAGTAAAATGCTATAGGCTGTAAATGTGCACCATTTACAATAAAGGTAAATTAGCCTTACGAATCCTTCACAATACACTTATCCCACATACAGCAATGGTACGTTCCATTTTAAGGTGGCCACAGAAGCCTCAAGGAAACTCCAAGACAGACCTGCTCTCCCTTTGAGACGCGGCTGCTTCTCTCTACCTAGGGGCCGAGACAACCCCAAAATTTGCAGCACTAGTATGGGTCTGCCCCTATATGAGTGCACGTGATGAAGGCCGAAAGTGTGTAGACCTCAATAATCGAACCCTCAAAAAGCATGGATCGCCAACTCTTTATCCTAAATTTCATGTGGTTGTATAATTTGGTATATTAAGCCTCTCTCTTTTTGTTCTCTCTTTTCTGTAGCGCCTCCTAAAAAGCATCACCCCAGAGCCCAGCAGTGAAAACCACAGAGACTACATCGTGACCAACGCAATCTGACCAAACGGGCAGAGCACCGGGAGGCGCCTCTCCCCCTGTCTGAGGCCCCCTCTTCTGGATAAACTGCAAAATTACAGGACAAGGGGGCTACCTTTCACCATCTTTGCCTCTTTTCATGCTTTGGCTGTTTCTCTCCACCCTACTAAGACTGTTATTTCGGTTGAGTGAGGCTACAGCAGTTTGTCCACTCCATCTTGGGGAAATTTTTGTCATTTTCCCTTCCAACTACCAGAGAAAAAAAAAGTCCAGTTAATTTTTTATTTAACTAAAAGTTACCATTCCCAGAGCCTCATCCCCTCACATTCTATCCCCCAAAGTCCTCTGTAGATTCAAAAATTACTTAAATCAGTAGTATGCAGGGGTTGGGAGATGTCCAGGTTTAGAAACACCCTCAATAGAGGACAAATTAATATTGCTGTTAGTCAGGAGGTTAAGGTTACTTCTCAAGCCACAGACACACCATGCATGTGATGTGTGTTCAAGAACATGCTAAACACACATTCTTGAACATGTGTTAAGCCTAGCGAGAAAGAGATTTATCTTGCTACTGTTTACTAGCGCTTGTCTGTCATCCACAGTTGAAAGGGTCTTGGTGTGAAATGTCAAAGCGGTGAAAATCTTGTCGATCTTGCTCCAGGGTTTTTTCTTTCCCACCTCTATTCTGATATATGAAAGACTGGATGGCAAAGATTTCCAGCCCGACATAAACCGCAGTTATCAACGTCTCCTCCGTCATCAGTTTTAAGATGGTTGGCACCTCAGTGAACTAAAAGGGAAAGAATCCATACATAGATACCTAATCTGAGTTCCTGATTGATCAAAGCCGACCTGTTTAAACTTTCAACGTTCAGTGGCTGCACCTTTTTTTAGCCTGAAGGAATGCATAAGCTTTAAGTGTTAAAGCCCAAAACACGCTTTTACGCCTGTTTACTTATTCTTTCACTGGAAGTGGTCGCTTGAGGGGTGGTGGGAACGTAGCTTGAGTTCCAAAACTATCTTCATCCATTCAAAGAAATCTTTAAACCAAGTAATTTAGAAACAATGTCATGTATAGTTTCCATAAAGTTACATGAAGCCTCTAAGGCCAGATAATTCCTCTCCCCTCCTTGTTTGAGGCTGTGTTTTCATATTACACTAATGAGTTATGCATATGTAGCCAGATTCAGGAATATTTTCTCTGTTACTGAAGCCAAATACCAGATCTGCTCTGTTCCTGTCTCTGAAACCTTTTCGATAGTACAGCTGTTGTGGTGCGCTGTTGACTGTGAGTCTGTCCTCATCTGGTGACTTCTTGGAGGAACGGCAGATTTGTAACAAGGTCCCCACACTGTGAAGCCCTGTCTGGTGGTGATATGAATGTGTGTGTGTGTGTGTGTGTGTGTGTGAGAGAGAGAGAGAGTAAAAGAAAGGAGGAAACGTAATAACAGAAAGAAGGAAAATACACATGTATTCGTTCTATAACTGCAATATGAGATATCTGTATTTATTTTGGAATGTAGCCGTGCAGGAAGTCTGTCGGAGTGGTGATGGTCCTAAGCACACCTTGTTCTTCAGTAACTGGATCCAAATATGGATCAGAGCTAATAAGAAAAAAAAATATTTTTTGTTTTAAACCAAATATGTGTGCCTATGTGTGTATGAGAGTGTGTGTGGAATTTGAATTATGGCGAGCACTGTAAACTTCCTCAAGCGTATTTACTGATCAGTCTGGTATTGATGTAATCATGTGAATACCTGTCTCCTCCCTTCATGAATGTGTGCGGTGGGGGCCCTGTTGTGTGATATGTGTGTGCGTGTACAGTGATCTTCATGTGTGTGTGCGTGTGTGTGTGTGTGTGTGTGCGCGTGTGTGTTGGTGATGTGATATCCAGTTGTCTTGTTAAATGCCAAACTATCTAATGAAAAACTCCCTCTTGCCTCTTTCTCTCTCATACCTCTCAAGCTTATGTAAGATTGATGTATGTCAATAAAAGGCTGTACTGAGAACCCTCTGTATAGAATAAAGATATATAAATATATGGGAAAAAATAAAAGATATATAAACATTAACTGTTGTTGTTTGCACTAATTTGCACTTGCAAAAACATAAACAATAGATCTCCAGCAAACAAGCGAGGAAACATTCTTTGAAAATCATACAGACAAAAATAAAAAGCAGCAGCAACAAAAATGAAAAGGAAATAAAAGCTTTCATTAACAGTAAAACCATAGATGCTTAAGTCAACCAAGTTTTAGATCAGGGGTGTCCAAACCTTTTGCAAAGAGGGCCAGATTTAATTAGATGAAAAATGTGTGCGGGAAAGCCATTCGGCCTGACTTTCCTTGAATTATTTTGTTAGCACTAAATGCAAATGAACAATTTAGTCAACATTTTATTGTGAGGGCTTACTTTAAAGTTTCTTCACATAAAAAAATAACTAAATTGCTTCTTTTTTTTGTTTTATAATTTCTCTTTATTGAGTTTTTAACATATTTTACAAATAAACAACACAAGAACAGTTTGTGGAAATAATAATAGAAAAAAATAAAAATACAATAAATAAACAAATAAATAAAATAAAATAATAAAAAATAAAATAAAACAAATTTAACTGTTTTTTTACAAATTCCTTAATAAAGGTGGACCAAACATTGAAAAATTTCTCTTCCAGTCCTTGCAGGGTGTACCTATTTTTTTCTAAATTTAGAAAACATAAAATATCTCTGATCCACTGGATGTGTGTGGGAGGCTGTGTTTGCTTCCAATTTAAAAGTATTATTCGGCTTGCACTAAGCATGTGAACTGAATTAACCTACCCTCCGATTTCTTTAAAAGTTTGGGGGTCAGTGACTCCAAGAAGACTGATGAGGGGGTCCAACTTGACTGTCTGGTTTAAAAATTTTGACAGTGTCAGAGAAACATCAGACCAAAAGTTTGACAGCCTAGACCAGGGGTCGGCAACCCAAAAGAGCCAAATTGGACGAAGAAAATATTTGTTGTCACCCCATTGGTTGAACCGTACCAGCTGACAGGTGACAGCCAGGTGACAGGGCGACACACCTTTTATTTGTAAGGAGACGCGGGAGTGCGAGGGGGCGGTGCACAGCTGACAGAGATGCAGACGCGCGGAGGAGGAAGCGATCTCTCATACGGATTACCTTTCCCAGCTCGGATTATTTGCCTACTGAATAAATTTACCCAAAGAGCTCAGATCGTCCGGTACGAGGATCTGTGCCAGCTTCTTTGATGGGTGGAATGCGTTCCAGCAAGGGAGGTGGAGCGGCTTCCCGTGAGACTGTCGAACACTTATTTTTCCTCCAGAACAATTCTTTTTTTTGCTAGCAAAACTGCAGGATTTGGGTTTGAACTGTGGGTTTTTGTATACATTGTGTATATGGGGAAATTGGGTTTTTGATGTTTGAGTGTTGGGTGAATGTTTAATGTACACAACACACGGCTGCACAAACAAACTGTTATGAGTTTTTTTCTTGGTCATATTAGAGAGCAGATTGTCTAATATTTTTAATGCCCCAGCGGTAGAACGGCGTTGTGACCTTCCCCTCACTGAGTGGAGGGTGAATTGTTACAAAGCAATGCACGGAACTGACAGTGGTTCGATTTACATGAGCCACCTGCCTAGCGATTCGCCGCCCTGCTGGTAGAAACGGGTGTCGCAGACTATGACGCAAATCTTCCATGACAGAAATGTTGAAATTTAATATTTATTTTACACATTCTTACAGTATTAGAAAACATTACTAATGTTTGTTTCTTGTTTTTCCTCCTACATAAACCATATTAAAACAAAAAATATATTTCTCTCTCCCATCTTTTTACATTTTCAAACATTTTTGAAAATGCTCCAGGGAGCCACTAGGGCAGCGCTAAAGAGCCGCATGCGGCTCCTGAGCCGCGGGTTGCCGACCCCCGGCCTAGAGCAACCCCAAAACATGTGTGACAAAGATGCTGGAGCCTGTCCACAGCGTATACACAGAGGGTCAACGTCAGGGAATATCTTTCTCAGCCTGAGCCTGGTCCAGTGGAGCCTGTGTATAATCTTAAACTGAATTAAGCCGTGCCTGGCACAGATTGAGGTTGTGTGTGTGGAGCCTAAAGATAGATCCCATTGCTCTTCTGAAATATTTATTCCGAGCTCTTCTTGCCAGGCCTCCCTCAAGTGCTGCAAAGTGCTATGGCCATTGAGGTGGCTCAGTTTGTTGTACAAATGTGAGATTCCTCCTCTAGTCGCAGGGTCTTTCAAAAAAAATGAATTGGGAACAGATTCCTCTGGGAGTTGTGGGTAATTTGGAGAGTTGTGTCTAACAAAGTCTCTTACTTGCAAAAATTTAAAAAAGTGAGTGTTAGGCAAGTTATATTTGTCTTTCAACAGTTGAACTGATGGAAACAAACCATCAATATAGAGATCTTTGAAGACACGTAGTCCAAGATCAAACCAGTCATCAAAATTATTTTTCATTGAAGGAGAAAACAAATGGTTTTTAACAATAGGGCCTGACAGTGGATTTGCCTGGAGGCCAAAATCTGTTTCCATGTTCTGACTGTGTGGGACACACACAAATCCTTAATGTTTTTTAGTGATATTGTAGTTATGTCTGCAAAAACAAATGCCTTAGGGGAAAAAGGGGTCCAATGGTTCTGTTCTATCTCCATCCAGTTTGGAGATTTCTCTGTTATCCAAAATGAAATATTTTTAAGGTTACAAGCCCAATAATAAAGCTGAAAATTTGGTAAGCCCATCCCTCCTGAGGATTTTGGTCTCTGTAGAAACTCACGTCTAATCCTAGCTACTTTCTTATTCCAAATGAATTCCAGTATTCTTTTGTCTCATTTTTTGAAGAATGATTTGCTTAGGTTGAGAGGAATAGATTGAAACAAAAACAAAAATTTGGGTAGCATTGTCATTTTAATCACCCCCACATGGCCGGCTAGAGAGAGTGGAAGAAAAGACCATCTCTCAAGGTCAATGGTGGTTTGTTCAACTAGTTTGGTGAAATTTTGGTTGTAAAGTTCTTTTACCGATGATGTAACTGTAACTCCCAAGTATTTAAATTGGTATGAAATCTTGAGGGGAAGTCCAGATATGTTGACAGGGGGGCATTAATTGGAAAAATTATACTTTTATTTATATTTATCTTATAGCCAGATACGGATCCAAAGAATTCTAAGATTCTCATTATGCTTGGAATAGAAATGCTAGGATTTGAGATGTATAACACCAGATCGTCCGCATAAAGTGAAACTTTATGTTCGCATTTAGCTCTTAAAATGCCTGTATAGTTCTCCAAAGTGCGTAAAGAGATTGCAAGTGGCTCAATTGCAATAGCAAAAGGTAGAGGGGATAATGGGCAGCCCTGCCTTGTGGACCTGGCAAGTGTAAAGTACTCTGATCTATAGCCATTTGTTTGAATAGAGGTGACTGGAAAGGCATATAATAATTTGACCCAGGAGATGAAACTGTCTCCAAAACCAAATTTTGCAAGGGTGAAGAAGAGGTAAGACCACTCCACCCTATCAAAGGCCTTCTCCGCATCCAATGAGATGAGTAATTCAGGTGTGGGCTTTTCACCTTTTGTAAAGATGATATTAAAGAGACTAAGAAGGTTATGAGATAGCTGTCTATTTTTAATGAAACCATTTTGATCGGCATGGATAATTGTAGGTAGCACTCACTCTAATCTGTTACTTAAAATTTTTGCCAGAATTTTAGCACCAACATTTAAAAGGCTTATAGGTCTGTATGAGGACATAGATGTAGGGTCATTGTCCTTTTTATGGATCACAGATATTGTTGCCTGATACAAAGTTTGAGGGAGCCTACCAAGGCAGAGAGATTCATTATATACCAGCAACAACACCGGGGCCAGCCTATCAATAAAAGATTTATAAAATTCAACAGTATAGCCATCAGGTCCTGGAGCTTTAGAGCTCTGAAGGTCTTTAATGGCCTGTTTTACTTTCTCCAATGTAACTGAGCTCTCTAACTCTGTTTTATTCTTTTGACTAATTAAAGGAATAGAAAGATCTTCAAAAAAATTGTTTACAAGGTTAGCATCTTCAACTTCAGATAAGTACAGATCTTTGTAAAACATTTTAAATTCTGTATTTATTGTTTGTTGGTCAGAGGTTTTAGTGCCTGATTTTGTTATTATTTCCTCAATTTGATTTCTTTCCGCCATTACTTTAATTTGATGAGCTAAAAGTCTACTTGGTTTTTCCCCATGTTCATAAAACTGTTGTTTTGTCTTTCTTATTAATTTCACTGCCTCATTTGTAGAGAGTAGATTAAACTTAGTCTGCAATGCTGTACGTTCCGCAAGGGTTTGAGGATTTGGATTACAGGAGTATTGTTGATCTAGTTTCAAAATTTGCTGGGCAAGTGACTGCTTTTCTAATTTTTCTTTTTTAGTCTTAAAAACACTATGTGAGATAATTTGGCCACGCATATAGGCTTTCATTGATTCCCACAGACACTGTTTAGAGATGTCAGGGGAGTCGTTTGTTTCGAAATAAAATGTTAATTGAGAGTCAATGAATTCTTTGAAGGATTCTTTCGTTAAAAAACTGTTGTTCATTTTCCATGTTCTTGGGCTTGGAAATTTTGGGAACCCGAGAAGTAATGTTACTGGACCGTGGTCTGACAGTACGATAGCTTCATATTGTACTCTTTTAATTATCGGTTTTAATTTGGAATCTACCAGAAACACATCAATTCTTGAATATGAATTATGACACAGAGAGAAAAATGAGTATTTACGTTAAGAGGGGTTGTGATCTCTCCATGGGTCAACCAGATTAGCCGAATTTGAGAAATGTCTAATCAATTTGGCAGATTTGGTAAGTGTTTGTTGGCTATTAGAAGACCTATCGAGCAAAGGATCTAAAACACAATTGAAATCTCCACCAAGTAGCAGGCTGTGACTATGTATATTGGGAATAGATGAAATTATTTTCTGAAAAAATTGCTCATCATCATGGTTGGGTGCATATATGTTTGCTAAAATAACTGATGTGCCACAAAGTTTTCCAGTAACAATAATAAATCTTCCCTGTGGGTCAGAGATTGAGTCATTACAGATGAATGGAATATTTTTCCTGATTAAAATAGCCACGCCCCTTGATTTTGAGTTAAATTTTGAGTGAAATAAGTGGCCAGGATTTGCGAAGGACAGTTTGACTACAAATCTTAAGGTGTGTTTCTTGCAAAAACATTACATCTGCTCCCATTGTGTTAACGTGAGACGGTATCTTATTACGCTTTACTGTACCATAAAGACCTTTACAATTCCAGGACATGATTCTTATCAAAGTTTCATTATCAGACATTGTGAGTATTTAAAAAAAGTCAGATGCAAAGGGTCCAAATGCACATAAGAAACAAAAAGAAGAGAAAAATAAATAAATAAATTAAAAAAGGAAAAACAGACCGCCACAACCGGTCAGAGCAAAATTATTGTGAACATGAGAATCAGAACAAGAAACAAAAACAACCCCTACCCCCGCTTTACCACCCCCCAACTGAACGCCAGGGAAAATTAAGGAAACGAAGATTCCGGACCAGCCCCACATCTATAACCCCAATCTTCTCTAACGGTCCGCAGCTCTTTAGAATAACAATTATTTAAAACAAAATATAAGTCTAAGCAACAATAATAACAACAACAAAAGAAAAAAAAACACGACCAAGCAAAAGAGGGGATAATACCCCGAAAATATCAATGTTATGAATAAACTAGGGTTGTGCCGATGGACGATATCATCGTCCATCGTGATGGGAGACCACCATCGTGATGCCACACCCCCGCCACGTTGCGAGTGGACCCCATAAGCCGCGGTTACATGAACAAAATATCTTGATGGGATCAATGGTCGGATTAGAATCCAACCGTGTACATGGGCCCAGAAAAATGTTTTCAGAATATAAAAACGTTCACTAAGGTCACACTTTCCGTCGGAATAAATCATTCGCACATGCACAGTAGGGTTTGAAAACCGGAAGGATATAAATTCCGCCGAGCGGCTTTTTTTTTTTTTCAAACTTTATTGAATGTAACAATTCAATACAAAACTACGTTAAACAGCGCAGAGCGGCTATATTCATTGACATGTCAGCTCGGTAAAATACGAGACGATCTTCTAAACGTGCTTTTAATAATGTTACGGTTATTATGAAACACCTGTTCGCTCATCATTTGAATTTTAATCCGTGTGGTCAGTGCTTTTTCTGAACGAAGCCAGGATTAGCAGTATGCTAACACAGGCTAACAACATTAGCTTTGGGTGGCGCTGCATGCTGGCTGCACGTTAAACATGTAAGAATTACATCCACCTTTATTAAATCGGGAGACCAGGGCTCCAGACTAACTGTTTTCACCAGGAGCACAGTGGCCCCTAGCTGAAAATTTTAGGGGCACAACCAGAAAATTTAGCGGCGCATACCGTAAATCAACATGCTAACCAAATCCACTAATTTCCACTGTATTACTAATAAATACGTTAATAATAGATGCAGAAATTACAATGTGCTGTTTCAAATTCAGTGTGACATTTTATTCTGCACTTTTGAAGATGCAATAACAAGGTAAACTGACAGCACCGTCACTGTCATGACAGTACAAATAGTAAAGAAAACGGATGGAAATTTATCTTTGTGACACCAAATAAGTGCAGCCAAGATGCACAATAAGCGTGTTTGAGATCACCCAGGTGAACTCAACGCTGCACAGATCACCTGGTGTGTTACATATATTTTTGTTTTTGCTCAAACATCACCTGTCAATCATCACAAAAATATCGCGAGAAAGGGGTGGGAGCAAGGGGCAAACCTACCCGAACACAGCTGGAAATTTAGTACTGAACTGACTGAAAGCTGCCCTACAAACTGCAAAACAATGCATTATGGGACATGTGTCCTGATGGTTTTTGTAGTTGAGTGATTAATTTAAATTATTAAAAATACCAATTCATTAAAAAAAGGCTACATACATTACAAAACATTAAAATAATCATAAAATATATAAAAACACAGATCACACTAAGGGGGAGAGGAATATTAAAACTAAATTGAATGTTAAGGACACCCCAACTTCCTGTTGTCCTTTAGTCTCGCTGCAGATCTCTCCCCCCCCCCCCCGCCTGGTCTCCACCAACGATCCAGGCGAGGTGCCGGTTCATCTCAAGCACGTCGATCGTTGCATTTTCCCCCTGTATTTTCAGTGTGTCTAAGACTACTGTTGTTTTTGCTCGAGTGTGTTTAATGTCCAAGCTCCCTTAGCTGTCACGCATGTAGGTGTGGGACATTTATTCTCCTCAGCTGACCCGACTCCCGCGGGAGCGGTGTGCTGCCGTAACAGTCGTGCATAAACCGTTTGATGCGCCGCCGTAACCGTAACCAAAACTTAACCTTCCTCCGGTTCTGTGTGACCCAGAGAAAAGCTCAGCACGGAATGCATATATTTAGAAAATTACGAGCGAATAAATACGTTCTAAAAAGGAAAGTAAGGAACTCCTTAATGTGGTCCGGGGAGGGAGGGGGCTGTCAGGTGTCCTGCTTTCAAGCCCTGTCATTGTCCCGCCCCCAAGAGTCATATACCCCACTGTGATTGGTTGGTCAGCTCCGTGCACATCAATGAAAAAGTGTCATTCATTAAAACTGACGGGCTGCAGTAACATTAAACTTTCATATTAAGGCGGAGGCCGCAAAATATCATCTTGGGGGCTGCAAATAGCCCGCGGGCCGCGAGTTTGAGACCCCTGCTGTAGTTCTGTCACTGGTACACTAGCCGCAGGTTGGAAGAACGAATCAATAGTTCACTTACTCATAGCTCAGACGCACATGTCAGGTTGTGATGATATTTGTCTCCGTTTCCTTCCCACAGATGTTAACGCGCGCTCGATTGTCTCTAGGCCCCTCCCCCTCCACGCATTTTAGCCACTTACAGCGGCTTTCCCTATTCTTCTCACACGCAGTGGCCGCCTCACAGACGGGCATCACGCGAGTGTGTGCTCGCGTTTTATTAGCATGTGCGCGAGTGTGTGTGTCTGCCTGCGTGCGTGTGCGCTCGCGTCTCATTGATTATTTAATTGATCATTGACGTGCCCCTTCCACGTTTAATGTATAAAAAAATATGTAGGGTGGGGGAGGCAAATTTACTGGTCGCGCATGTGCGACTGGATGTAAAATTCAGTCGCACACTCTCAAATTTTGGTCGAAAAATGCGACCATTTGGTCGCAGTCTGGAGCCCTGGAGACGACTGGAAACATAAATCCACGTCATTGTTTGAATGTTTTCTAAGGACTGAGCGACATTTCTGCTTTGAAGCTCAAACCGCTGTGTCTGCTGACGATCCGAGCTGTGCTCAGACACTCACTTAGACCCGGGTCTGAGTTCGGTAGCTCGTACCCCTAGAGCTGCGGGACGGATCGCAGTCTTAAATCTCCCACACATACCGCTCACGTACCACACCCCACCCCCCTTCCCATCAAACACAAAGCTGTAAGTCCGCACTCCGCCGGTCCACTTCGCTAGTTAAGTGCAGGAGCGGACTACTTCCTTTCTATTTTGTTTGTTACTTTTTTGTTGAAGTCACTTCCCTCAGTTTATACTGGATCATCGCGGATGAGTCATTAGTTGGGAAATAAAATGAAAAAAGCAAAATAACGAATAGCAGTTATATAAGAACGAAAAATGTAAAAAATACACCACCCCACCCCCCCCCGACGATGTCATCGTCCATCCCGATGGTTGACAGCAAACATCGTCAACGGCCAATTTAGGGGACATCGCCCAACCCTAGAATAAACTGAAATGTCAATCCCCTTAAATATTTACCTGCCACAATCTCAAAGGAAAAATCAAAAGTCCTACCCCCAGGGATATTAATATTTTTATGTAAAACAAGGAGGAAAAAATTCCAAAAATAAATAAAAAGATAAAAAGAAGAGAAGGGGTCTTGGGCGGTAAGCCCAATTAACATTGTTGTGATCAGTAAAATGACTATCAAATGAAAATGTCACAGCTTTTCTTCGCCTTCATACAAGTTCAATATTATAATTCCTGCCGTTTCTTTTCAATTTTTCCTCATTGACTTGTTTTGGGGAGCATATACTTGCAGAGTTTAAACAAAAGAAAAAGTCTTACCCCCAACAACAGCCATGTTAGATAAACCTCAGAAGTCCTATCCAGACAGCCACCAACACGGTGCCTGTGCAGCTCCAGAGGAGGGGGCCGGCACGTCATCAGCCAGCCAATTCAGGAACTGTGCAGCCTCTTCTGGCCGCTCGAATGCACTGCTCCGGCCCCCATGCCAGACTTTGAGTGTAGAAGGATATAGCATTGCGTATTGGAGGCCTCTCTCCCGAAGCCTGCGCTTCACAGCGGAAAACTCCTCACGCTTCTTGGAGACCGCAGCAGAAAAATCCTCAAATATCATGATGGGGGCGTCGCCAAATTTTAACACCTGCTTCTTCCTTGCTGCTTGCATGATCCGAACTTTGTCTTGAAAGTTGTGAAGTTTCACTAGAAATACCCGAGGTCTTTTTCCGGGGGTCCTCCCCCCAGCTGGCACTCGGTGACACCGATCCACTTTCACCGCTCCTCCTTTGAAGCTCACGTCCACCAACTTCGGGAGAAAGTTTCCCACAAAAAGAACCGGGTTAGATCCCTCGCTCCCTTCGGGAAGCCCCACGACCCTGATGTTGCAACGTCGACTTCGGTTCTCCAAGTCATCAATTTTGGCGAGCGCCTTCTCGAGTTTAGATTTGAAACCTGCAAGCAGCGCATCATGGCCGCTGCAGATGTCCTCATGATCGGACACCCGCTGCTCCACTGAGTTTACCCGAGTTCCCAAACCAGCAATCTCCAACGTGCAAGTCTGTAGTGCCTGCAGCACCGGTTCAATCCTTTTATCAAAAGCCTCCTCCACAGCTTTCAGCATAGCTTTGTGCACTTCAGTGGATATTCTCTCCACCAATTTCTCCACATCCAGTATCCCTGCTGAATCCACTTCTGACATTCAGCCAACAGTGAGGCTTCTTCTCCAATGTTTACTGCTGTCTTCATCAATGGAACTCTGCTCTCTATTTGCAGTCCAGTGACATCACCAAACAGCGTGCTTGATTGGAGCTCAAGACAAAACTTACTTCATTTCCTCTCGACGATGTTGTCACGAGCGCTACAGATGAACCACAGGAAAATCAATCCTTTATCATTTCAATATATTAAAAACCCTTACCGAAATTTGTCTCTTTCTTCCACAAGCATTCTTGGTAGTTGTTTTAAACATAATGGGACAAGGGTAAGATGGGATTCCATGCAACTGACAATTAATCTCAATACCAAGGTAATACAAGGTCATACAAGGTCAATGTAAAACAAATACATTGTATTTGTCCTCAATCCAAGGCAGCGGCGATTAACGGTTACCTGCTTCATATTGGTTGCTAATGAGAAATGTGTCAAGTCATTGCATTGGAACAAATCAGCCTGACAACTTAGTCCTAATGCAAAGTCAGGCATCTTGGTCCACTTACAAAAACCATTCTTGATACTTCATCAGAAATGTAGTCTGTCATGCCCTCCTTTCAATTCTGAAACCAAAAAGAAGCAGAAAAGATACCGCTGTCATACAGCACAGAAGCACTATTGCTTAAGATCTACACAATTGTTGTAATACGGACAGTCCATTTAACATAAATAGTTCCGTCATGAACACATCTGGGATTCATAAAGTCATTGTTGTTTATTGCAAATATGGCAGACATTTTTGGGATTGCAATACTGAGCGAAGGCTACAAGTGATTGACTGTTTCAGTTAGTGAATAGGAGTTGAAACAGGTTGCCAGAGGTGACTATTACTCCCATCTTTCATTCGATCAAAGTCTGGATTTCTTATCTAGGCGCCTACACTTCATTTGCAAACTTGCCATTTACTCTATGTTTTCCTCTGTACTTTGATCTATTTATTTTCAAATCCAAATCTTTTACCCAAGTCTTAAACATGTAAATATTGGACACAAAGAGGGAGACACATGCTTTGAAATTTCAAAGTAAACATAGAAGTCAAAGAAGCAGCATTTAATGTGGTGCTGAAACACACTGGCTGTTCATTTCTATCATGAATGCCCAAGGTTTCCTTAATGCCGTAGACTGCAGAACATCCTGGTGTTGCCACCAGACAGAGTTCCACAACATTGTAACTGTTGAGTATCATAGCTATCCAACAAGAAAAACACCTCAGTAGTCTAAATTCAGTTAAAAGAGAAAAGGCAGTTTTACCAATCAGTCTTTGCCTTCTGAACAGACAGCAGTTGTTGAGCACATTGGTCTTTTTTGTATTGCACTTTCCCAGTGGCGGTTCTACACTAACTTACTCCCTGGGCGAGTAACCCCACCAGCCCCCCCCCCACCGCGCACATACAAAATTTGACAACATCCTGTTGAGTTCCCTATCTTTTATTTAGCCATTTTACACAAAAAATGCATGAATTTAATAAACTCGTATTACAGGGGGGTCAAACTCAGTCACACAGGGGGCCTAAATTAAAAACACGCTTAAGGTTTTGGGCCGAAGAAGATAAACATTAACTGAACACACTAAAGCTAAACTTTTAAACCTTTTAAACTGAACTTTTTGAACATAAATATGAATAAAAACAGGAACATTAATCCAGAATAACTCAAATTAAACCTTAAATAACGTTTAATTTTTTGCTCTCCATAGAAATATATTCTGTCAAAATTATACAAATATGAACATGCTGCAGAACAAAACAAAGAAAGCCTGGAAATAATAATAATAAGAAATAAAAAAATCAAATAATTCTGTTTTCTTTTCTCTTTTATCATTTTTTTAGAGCTGGACTCCTGCTTCATTTTTAGCAATAATTTCTTGGTGTGTGACGTCCTGTGTGTGTCTTTGTGAAACATATCAAAGTGATTAGATCTAAAAAAAAAATTTATTGTGAATACTATTTGTAGGTCTTATAAAACATTAAAAACTATATCGTAGAACTCATCAGTGGGATTATTCTAAATATATTTGACATTTCCCTAAATTTGTGCTACACCAATAGCAGAAATCCTCCTAAAAATAGAAACTTCAATACAAAATGTAAAATAAGGTAAAACCAAAGAGCAATATAACATGTGCATAATATCACATGGTAAAATATATTTGGATTTGTTCATAACAAAAATGCTTTTGGCTACTTTATTTTTTACATAAACTATATGAGATTTCCATGTTAATTTATCATCCAACATAACCCCTAAAAATTTAAATTCAGACACCGGTTCTATGTTTCTGTTGTCAATGGACAAAGTGCACTTCTGTTTTTTCTTTATTACCAAACACCATAAACTTTGTTTTTGCTAGATTCAAAGACAGTTTATTGTAATCAAACCACATTTTGAGTTATATCATTTCCATTTCAATACTTTTAGCTAAGGTTTTCAGATTATCCCCAGAAGAGAAAAAGTTAGTATCATCGGCAAATAAAACAAACTCTAACAACTTAGAAATATCACAAATATCATTTATATATAAATTAAAAAGTTTAGGTCCTATAATTGAGCCTTGTGGAAGTCCACAAATAATATTCATGAGATCAGACTTATTACCTCCAAATTGCAAATATTGTTGTCTGTTTTGTAAATAAGTGGTGAGCCAGTTCAGGGCGATTCCTCCAACCCCATTTATGCATATAATTTAGAAATCAGGATAGAATGATTTATGGTGTCAAAAGCCTTCTTTAAGTCAATGCAAACTCTTATTGTGTATTTCTTTTGTCCATTGCTGTTGAAATTTCTTCAACTATTTTCATTATAGCCAAATCTGTAGACCTCTTAGAACGAAACCCAAACTGATTTGATTGATTGGAACTTATTAAGACAGAACTTACTTCATTTGCTCTAGACGTTGTCACACGTACTACAAAGGTTCATCAAACCTTTATCATTATATTTATTAAAAACTCCTACCAAAATGTGTCTGTTTCTTCCATATGCATTCATGGAAGTTGTTGTTTTAAACCTAATGGGATATGGGTAAGATGGGATTCCATGCCCCTGACAATTCATCTCAATATCAAGGTAATACCTTATCAAGTCAATGTAAAACAAATACATTTGTTTGTTCAGTCATGAACAAGTCTGGTAATCATGAAGTCATTGTTGATCATTGCAAATATGGCTGTCATTTATAGGTCCTGAGCACGTAGTGCAAGGACCCAATTGTATCGGTAATGTTTATTATTATTATTATTATTATTATTATTATTATTATAAGTCGCCTTTTTGGGGCCTTTAACATACCCGAAAACTCACCAAATTTTGCACAGACATCAGGAGTCGTGAAAAATTCCATATTTTATGAGAGACCGGCATGGGTGCATAAAAATGGCTTGATAGCGCCACCTACAAAATTTGTTTTCGCAAGCCCCATCATATGCTTTATTGTACAAATATAATTTTGACAAGGCATGTTCATCAGATGGAAACCAACAAAAAAGTCTCTTATATTGATGTCAATTTGTCATTTTTGCTGTATTTTGGTCATTTGCAGGCCTCGTACTAGAACAAACTCCTCCTAGAGATTTGAGAATAATGACTCCAAACTTTGGTTTTGTAAACTAGACACATGTCCGACGTGATATTGCGAAGCTTTAGGTTTTTCAGGATGTTTGTGACTGTGGCGGCGCATGGAAATTCTAGGTCGTTTCAAAAACACGCCATGACAAGAAAAATAGCCATTACTTAGCCATGCATAATCCAATCTGATCTAAAATTGATATGCATGATCGTAGTCTGACTCTGAACACATCTGCAGTGGAAGAATCCAAAACAGGTGTAGCGCCACCTGCTGGCAACAGGAAATGACATGTTTGACTTGGAGCATCACTGCTCCAAGTGGGATGAGCCGACACACCTTAAAACTACACCCACCTGTTGAAAAGCCATTGAAGTTTACGCCAATAAAAACCATAACTTTCTAATCAGGGGTGTGGTCGTGACAGAGCGGCAAAGTTGGGCGTCTCGCCATGCACACAAAAGTTGCTCTCATGCACATTTCTTGTCCAATCTCACTGGAATTAAATAGATTTGATGAAGCTTCCATTCGGAAACCATGGATATGACAATTGTGGACGAGCTCCAGAGCGCCACCTAGTTACTGAAAAACACAGTGTTTGTCGTATTCTGCCCTGTCTTTTCTCTGTGCTTCGTTCGATGTGCATGAAATTAAAACTGGAGATATTCAGAAGGGTCTTCTCTCATAATCTGCAGTTTCATGTGTGTACACCTTACGGTGTACCCCCACCCAAACTCATATAATATAAATTCATAGAAAATCAGCCATTTATCTCAGGAACCTAGGATTTCAGAATTAGATGCCTATTATAAACTCCACCTTTGATACGCCACACTATAGGGCTACGAGAAACTTTATCACTTGATTTTGCCTATGAAATTCTGGCCTGAACAAATATTTTTATCATATCTTCTGTCTAGGTTATCAGCACCAAACTTTCCACATTAAAAGGCTACTGTTTCCTAAATATTTTCAAAATTCAAAAAGTCACAGGTGAATTTTGAGATATTTATACGTCTAAAAAGTCCGAAAAGGTGTTTTTAAGGTAAAACTATGAACAACTATTTTTTTTCATAACTTATCATTCATATATCAACACCAAACTTTAGATAAATGTAGGGATCTGCGTCCTACTGCCTTCCATTTTTTCTTCAGAATTTTAGGTGGAACAGATGAATTTTAAGACATTTTTATTCATCACAAAATCATGTTCTCGATCCGTCTGGACTAATATTTTTTATCATAACATCTTTTTCAACTATCAACACCAAACTTCACAGACATATTGTATGTGTCCAAATGGTCCCAGAATATTTTCACAATTTTAAAATGAACTGGTCAATTTTACGATTTTTTTTCCTCTTACATGCAGACAGTTACATCACACAGCATAGTAACCAAAACCCATCATAGAGAGAAAAAAAAAAAGATGTGCTGCCCACGTTGAGTATGCCGAGTCAGCTTTGTTGCAATGAACAATATCATCATTCTTTAATGGCAAAAAAAATGAACACACAAAACCAACAAAATGTAAATCAATAGTAAAGCAAATATTTGAAAACATCTATTTCCAACATAAAAAGCCACCCACCAGGTGATATAACAAAACCAGGTGTGGCCAAAAGCAGTCTCCACTCTACAGGAAAAATAATTATCCCACCTCCACCCCACTAAGCAAAAGCAAAAACATAATCTAGACACCGGCAACTATAAACCATAATATTATTTAACCAAAAAACAAAACCCTTCACACATGCCTGAAACCAATCACACTAACCCATCAACAGTTATGGGGGCCTTACAACCGTTTTTTTTTTCTTTTTGTTTCTTTTTTTTTCCAAATATGCATATATGCATGCACACGTGCACATAAACATCACCATCATCTGTAAGCACTTGTGTAGTTTAAGCAAAGTTATTGCTTGTTATTAAACTTTGTTGGAGTCACAAAGATAAACTGGTTTGGTCTCAACCTTACAGCGGGGAAAATAAGTATTGAACACGTCAACATTTCTCTCAAAAAATATATTTCTAATCGAGCTATTGACATGAAATTTTCACCAGATGTCGGCATCAACCCAAGTAATGCACACATAGAAAGAAATCCAAACATTTATGTCCATAAATGAAGTTATGTGTAAGAAAGTGAAATAGCACAGGGAATAAGTATTGAACACGCTTACTGAAATTTATTTAATACTTAGTGCAAAAACCTTTGTTGGTGATTACAGCCTCAAGACGCCTCCTGTATGGAGAAACCAGTGGAATACATTGCTCAGGTGTGATTTTGGCTCATTCATCCACACAAACTGCCTTCAAATCTTCAAGGTTCCGGGGGTCTCTTCTGTGAACCCGGATCTTCAGTTCTTTCCAAAGATTTTCAATTGGATTCAAGTCTGGTGATTGACTGGGCCATTCTAGCAGCTTTCTTTTCTTTTTCTTCAACCAGTTGAGTGTTACCTTGGCTGTGTGCTTGGGATCGTTGTCTTGCTGAAAGATCCACCCTCTTTTCATCTTCAGCAGCCTGGCAGATGACAGCAGATTCTGATCAAGAATGTCTCAGTACTTTTCTCCAGTCATTATTCCTTCAATGATATGAAGTCTACCAGTACCACATGCTGAAAAACAGCCCCACGCCATGATGCTCCCACCTCCAAACTTGACTGTTGGTATGGTGTTTTGGGGGTGATGTGCGGTGCCATTTTTCCTCCAAACATGTTGTGTCTTATGACATCCAAAGAGTTCAATTTTGGTCTCATCTGACCAGAGTATCTTCTCCCAGAATGTCATGGGTTTATCCAAATGTTGTGCGGCAAACTCCAAACGAGCTTCAACATGCTTCTTCTTCAAAAATGGAGTCTTGCGTGGTGTGCGTGCATGGAGGCCATGGCGGTTGAGTGCATTACTTATTGTTTTCTTTGAAACAACGGTACCTGCTGATTCCAGGTCTTTCTGAAGCTCTCCACGAGTGGTCCTGGGCTGTTGGAGAACCCTTCCAGGGCTCGACATAGCCATTTGTCCGCTGGCCCGGTCCTGTTTCTCGAGCAGTGCGGACCACAAGACTTTATTTTTCACTTGTCCGCTCGGGCCACTAAAATATCTAACGGTTAATATATTTTTCACCTTTTTCAATAAAGTATATTTTGCAAAAACGTGTAGATTTACCTCGTCTTCATAATTTACTTTTTCTACTAGTCCTGTGTTCAGACTTCAAGGGTTTCTATGGGAAACCTTTTATCACTTCTCCTTCTCTCCCGCCTGCTGCGCGCGGCTTTCACTGCCGAGCACCACGCGGCACGTGCTCACTACTTTTTTTTTTCAAACTTTATTGAATGTAACAATTCAATACAAAACTATGTTAAACAGCAACAATGAAGGCACAAGCCAGTGGGTTATTATTACATTTGATTATAAATCCGACACCGTCACTGAAGAGAGACTGAAGTATGTCAGAGATGTGGAAGACATGGCAGGAATAGATGGGAATATGTTAGATGGAGTAATGGGTGGAATTAGTAGTGTAGACAGCAAGATATTTAATGAATGCATTGAAGATGAAACTGTCTGCACTAAGCTTTAAGCTGAATGTAAAGAATCAAAGGCAACTCCAAATACCTGAATCTCAGACTCAAATGCAGTATAATGTCAAACTACTTAATTTTGTTTTTCTTTACAACACTGTAAGCAGTAAGTATTTCTAGTTAGCTGAATGATCTCAGTTAGACCTGCACGATATGAGGAAAACTCGCGATATGCAATATCAGAGATTAAAATTGCGATAACGATATAATTTGCGGTATATAAACAAACGGCTACCCCACTTTGGTGGGACACAGCCTGGGTATATAGATAGATAGATATAAACAAACAGCAAAATAACCAAATAACCATTCCCATTTCATTGCAACAGTTTAAAAATTATACTCCAAATGACCCTCATTGACATAGGTGACAAACATCTAACATAATAGGGCTCCATCAGATTGGTCAACAATGTGAAGGCGTCCATCCGATTGGTCAAATGCATTAAGGGATTTATTTGATTTGTTAAATGGTTCAAGCTGCCATTAGATTGTTTTAACACATTTAAGGTTTATGATTTATTGCGATATTTGCCGTCTTTTGCGATATGCATATTGCAGAGCTGGATTTTGCGATCAATTATTTAATTTAATTAAGTAACTAAAGTAATTAAAAAGTAAATGTAACTTTGCAACGGTAACAAAAAGCAGAACGTCAAGGCAGTCAGAGCAGAAAATAAATAAAACTTCTTAACTATTGATTAGGAATAAATGTGAAATAGCAGTGATTAGAAGCAGCATGAAAACTTCTGAACTAGTGCTACCTACTACACTGCAGTGCTCTCTTCAGAAAATCTGAAACAGACTAAGGCAGATTTAAGTTTGATATGCTCTATTTTCAGTCATTGAAAAGTGTATAAATAAGTGCTAGATGTCACCAGAATGCACCAAATTGCACCGTATTTACATTTTCCGGGGGGCATGCCCCCGGACCCCCCTAAAGTTGCAAGCACCTGCGGAACGGCGGGTCCCGCTGTGCGCGGTGTCGGGCCAGTAACTTTCAGGCAGGGCCAGTAACTTTCAAAAACTACTGGCCCTGTGGGCCAGTGCAAATTTCTGGGCTATGTCAACCCCTGCCTTCTGACGATTGTTCTGACTCCTCTGTCTGATATCTTGCGAGGAGCATCTGGCCGTGGCTGGTTTATGGTAATGCCGTGTTCTTTCCACTTCCGGATGATGGCCCCAATGGTACTCACTGGAACTTTCAGAACAGGGCTCGACATAGCCATTTGTTCGCTGGCCCGGTCCTGTTTTTCGAGCAGTGCGGACCACAAGACTTTATTTTTCACTTGTCCGCTCGGGCCACTAAAATATCTAACGGTTAATATATTTTTCACCTTTTTCAATAAAGTATATTTTGCGAAAACGTGTAGATTTACCTCGTCTTCATAATTTACTTTTTCTGCTAGTCCTGTGTTAAGACTTCAAGGGTTTCTATGGGAAACCTTTGATCACTTCTCCTTCTCTCCTGTCACTGCAGAGCACCACGCGGTAGAGGGCTGCATTGGGATTGGGTCCCGCCGGGTCCCGCGTGGAGGTACGTGGAGTTGTCAGGTTGAAATTATCCTCCTATCCAGGATACTGATCACAAAGTTAGCTATGTCATAACCTTTTCTTGTTTTGAACATAAACCATTTTTCCCGGTCCTTCAGAAATTTGTCTTCCTTCATTCTTAGTTTGTATGTAAGTCTCTCCATTGTTTGGATTTCTTCCACAATTTCCATCCATCGCTTGTGTGTTGGGGCTTCAGCCTTCTGCCAGTTCTTAGTTATGGCTTTCTTTGCTGCCACAAGAAGAACTTTTACTAGGTTTTGGTCCGTTTTATGTACTGTTCCCTCTAAGTAACCCAGATACATCACAAGACAGGTTCGGGGTATCTTATACCTGAGTGTTTCACATATAGCATAGTGTCCCAGAAGGGCTTTATTTTCTCACATTCCCAAAAAATATGTGTCTAATTTGAGTCCTTGTCCATGCAAGTTCTCCAGCAGAGTTGCTGAGTTTGAATTAGTTTGCCCTTGATTTGTGGGGTTATAAAATATCTTATTTGGTTTTTCCAAGCAAATTCTCGCCATCTTAGTGACTGCGTAGTGGTTTGGTGAACTTTCCACATATCGTCCCACATCTCCTCTGAGATTTTTTCTCTCAAATCCTTTTCCCATTTTGCTTTGACATATAGAGTTGACCTCACTTTTGATTCCATAAGGTGCTTATATAGAACAGATATGACCTTGGGAATATTTTCACTGTAGGCCTGTATAAATGTCTTAATTATTGGGTGTATTTTGTGTTCCTCTGTTTTGATTTGCTTTTCATAGTAGTCTCGCATTTGCATATATCTGAATAGGTCCTGATTTATTAGACCATATGTGTCTTTAAGTTCCTGAAATTCTCTCATTTCACCTTTCTTTATCATTGTGCACATGGCTGTAATACCCTTTTCAGCCCATTGTTTGAATCTGTGGTCAAATTGTGCAGGCCTAAATTTGTCATCATATGCTGTCCATTTCAGCAATCTGATTTCTTTACCTAATTTTAGTTGTTTTATAACATAATACCAGTTCTCAAGAGTATATATTGTTATTGGATTTAGATCTAAATGTTCTTTAGCAGTGGCTGGGATCCCATTTTCCCCCCATGTTTGGATTGGGAATCTGGATGTAAAAAGTTCTATATCTTTCCATCGGGCTACATATTCTGTATTACACCAGTATACTAAACGATGTATTTGGGCAGCTCTAAAGTATTCTTTTAGATTGGGTAAGGCTCTTCCCCCCTTTATATTGGGTAGTTGTAAAGTGTGGTATCGTATTCTTGGACGTTTTCCTTCCCATATAAATCTTGATATAAGCTTATCCCATTTTTGGAATTGGGATTGTGGGATCTCTACTGGTAAAGCTAGATAGAGGTAAAGGAGGCGTGGTAGTATATTCATTTTTATAACATTTATTCTTTCACTTAATCCTAGTGTGTATGTGGACCATCTTTCTATGTCTTTTCTGATATTGATATTTATACGTTCATAGTTATTCTGATATAGTTTTGCTGGGTCTTTAGATATATTCACCCCCAAGTACTCAAGTGATTTGGCATCCCATTTTATCTTCCATTCCTTTAAACCTTGATTTGCAACGCAATTAAACATGAGTATCTGAGTTTTATTTATATTTATTTTGTATCCTGAGCTTTGACCAAATCTATCAAAAATCTTCATCAAATTACCAAATGATTTGACTGGATCTAATAAATAGACCATAACGTCATCCGCGAACAGGCCTATAATATGTTCCTGTCCACCGATGTCTATTCCTGATATCCTTGGTTCTTGTCTCACCATTTGGGCTAATGGTTCGATATAAAGGGCAAAGAGTACAGGGCTAAGGCAACAGCCCTGTCTAGTCTCCCTTCCGAGGCTGAATCTATTTGTGAGGGAGCCGTTAATTTTGATTCTACCTGTTGGTTTGTAGTAGAGAGCACTTATGCATTTAATTGACTTTTCATTGAATCCAAATTTCTCTAATGTTAAATATAGAAATTCCCAATTGACTCTATCAAATGCCTTTTCGGCGTCTAAACTTATTAAGGCAGCTGATAATTTTTTTTTATGTATCCTGTTTATGATGTGAAGTGTTCTCCTTATATTATCGTGTGTTTGTCTGCCTTTGACGAATCCGGTTTGGTCCTCATCTATTAAGTTTGATATAAATGATTGGAGTCTATTTGAAATTATAGAGATGTATATTTTATAGTCAACATTTAAGATAGAAATTGGTCTGTAGTTTTGACAATATTCCTTGTCCTTTAATGGCTTAGGAAGTACTGTAATGACTGCCTCCTTCCAGGAGGGTGGAGTTTGTCCACTTGATAAAATCCAATTGAAAGTGGAGTGAAGCAGTGGGATAATTATTTCTTCGAATTCTTTATACCATTCTGATGGAAAGCCATCACTCCCAGGGGCCTTGTTTGATTTCAGTTTGCCAATTGCTTTTTTAATTTCTTCCGTGGAAATTTCTGCTGTCATGAGATCATTTTGTTTCGTTCCTATTGAAGGTAGGTCTAATGAGTCTAGTAAGGTTTGCATCTCCTCTTGTTTTGCAGTCATTGGTTCAGTGTATAAGTCCTCATAATAGTCCCTAAATATATTCTCAATTTCTTCTGGATTATATTTTAGTTGATTTGTTTTTGGGTCTCGTATTTTATTAATGTTTAGTTCTACTTGTCTTTCCCGTATTCGTCGAGCTAACAGCCTTGTGGCTTTGGGGCCTGAGTCGTAATAGTTCTGTTGTAAGTATCTTATTCTTGTTTCGGTCTCGTATTGAAGTATGTCATTAATCTTCTTTTTTGTTTCACTGATTAGCTGTCTTGTTGTTTGGTTTGCGTTGTCTTTAAAGGCTTGTTCCATTCCTCTCAGGTCTGAGGTAAGTGTCTCATATTGTTTTACTCTTTCTTTTTTCATCTGACTTCCAATTGCAATAAATCTCCCTCGTGTCACTGCTTTTAGTGCATCCCATATAATAGCTGGATTTGATTCCCCATTATTGTTTAATTCAAGATAATTTTGTATATCTATTTTAATTTGTTTGGTCACTGTTTTATTGTTTAAAATTCCTGCGTTTAGCCTCCATAGAGTATTTCTTTGCCTGCCTTCAAGTCTAATTTTTAGATAAATGGCATTGTGGTCTGATACATCAGCTACTCCAATGTTACACCCCATTATTGTGCTCATGTGCTCTTTCTGCATGAAGAAGTAATCAATCCTGGAGTAAACTGAATGAGTTTCCGAGTAGTGGCTGTAATCTTTTTGTAGAGGATGGAGATCTCTCCACACATCAATAAATCCCATTGATTTCCACATATTTTTGACAAATTTTGAGGTTGGTTTCTTATTTCGATTCTTACTGGTTGTGTCTAGGTTATAGTCCATAATCACATTTAAATCCCCTCCACAGATACATATACCTTCAGCTTCAATTGCAATAGTGTCAAATAGATGTTTGAAAAATTCTTTAGTACTTTCTGGTGGAGCATAGACATTTACCAGCGTTATTGTTGCCTGGTCAATTACTCCTTTAATTATAATAAATCGCCCTTCCTTTATCTTTAACCTCCCTTTTACATGTAAACTGAACTGTGTTCGCTATCAATATTGCTACTCCTCGTTTCCGTGGATTGGTGTGTGAGCTATAGAAAGCATTCTTGAACCCAAACTTTTTCAATTTTTCGTGTTCTGCATTTGTCAAATGGGTCTCTTGCAGGAAGTTTATATGCTTTTTTTCTTTCTTTAGTTTAGTCATAATTCTGGCCCTTTTGACTGGGTTTCCCAGACCATTTACATTTAGAGACAGGAGATGGTATTCATTTCTTTTAGATTCCATAAATGGTTATAGAGTCTTTTACATTTCCAGATGTACCTTCTTCAACCAAAAACTTAACAAACAAAAGTTTAGAACACATTTTAACTATATACATGAACAGATGCTTCCATGAAGGAAAGTCGACACTAATAGTAGCATTAAGTCGGCTCCCTTCCTGTTTTAAGGGGTAAGACCTCACAAAAAGAGAGGGCCCCTTGCTAGTGATGAGATTCATCCCATACTGGATTACTTTACCCATCCTAGTCCGCACAACCAATTCCCATTCCCACTTATCCAACATTTCTCGGGTTTATTACCCTTTAAGGCAAAGCATATTAAGAAGTCATATTCTAATATAGATGTCAACTATAATTATTCACTTAAAAGTTTTGTGTTTTTTTTTTTTTTTTTTTTTTACTCATCCTTCGTTTGTGTTCTTGTGCTGAAATTCCTGGAGCTGTGCGCGTGCTCGTCTGGCCGCTTGTCCTGGTCTCTCTTTCCTGCTCGGTCTCCACGTAGCGATTCCAGTTGACAGTAGTTTCCCCGCCTGAGCAAACTCCTTGGGGTGTCCCATCGGGTCTTCCACCTCGTATCCTCTCTTCCTCAGATCGTTGGTCGCGTCATCGGCATCTACGTAAGTTACAACTCCACCCGGCCAGTGCACGCGCATTTTATTGAAGGGAGTTTGGAAGCGGATTCCTTCTCTCTTTAACACCTTTTTGATGTTTATGTATGCTTTGCGTTGTTGCAGAATGCTCTCCGCGTAATCATGATCGAAAAAGACTCTTTTCTCTCCATACATGACAATCTTTTTGTCCCACGCTTTTTTGAGTATCAAGTCTTTTACGGTGAATTGTTGAAAGCATATTACAATAGACCGTGGAGGGTGACTTGCCTTTGGCTTTGGAGCTAAAGCTCGATGCGCTCTCTGAATCTGGAGATCCATGTTTAGTGAGAACTCCTCTTTGAGCCATTTGTCAATAAAAGCAGCCATGGAGTTTTCTGTCGCCTCCGCCTCCTCTTTGACACCGTAGATGCGCAGGTTATTCCGTCTTGATCTCGATTCCAGGTCATCCAACTTTTCCTTCATCTTTTTCTGATCTGTCATTAATTCACACAGCACACTATTCGCTTCTCGGCTCCACGCTTCCATCTCCTCCGTCCGCGCCGCAGCTGCGGTTATCTTTTCTTGTTGTTCGTTCATCTCTGTTGATATTTTGGAGAATTTTTGATTGATGTCCTCCCTGAATTCGGATAATTTTTCACTCATTTGAGCCGTGATGTCATCTTTGAATGTTGTAAAGTCAGCCTTCATTTCGCTATGCAAACTCTGGATTTGTTTGCTAATGCTATTTAGGCTGCTCTGAAAGTTAGCCATGTCAGCGTCTGATGCTAGCATGTGTTCCTTCTCGAAGTCCTTGTCTTCTTTGCCTTGTGTAGGTGGGTTCTTCTTCTTTTTTGAAAGCCCCCCGCTCATATTCTTGGTTTCTACTCCTTGTGCTGTCGTGCTCCTCGAGTTTTTGGCGGAGTTTATTCTTATTTTGGAGTTGGTTAGTGGGAGCTGTCTTTTCACACCTCCATGTGCTGCAACTGTCACCCGGAAGTCCCGAGAAACCTTTTTAAAAGGCATCAATCAGGACTATACCAGCTGATTTTACTTTGCACTAATAGGGGGCAGGTTAACCTTCTGAATACTGACAAACTCCAGCTGCTTTCTTGGCTTGCCAGACCTTTTTACCCCTCCTTTTCTTCATGTGTTCAATACTTATTCCCTGTGCCATTTCACTTTACTACACATAACTTCATTTATGGACATAAATGTTTGGATTTCTTTCTATGTGTGCATTACTTGGGTTGATGCCGACATCTGCTGAAAATTTCGTGTCAATAGCTCGATTAGAAATATGTTTTTGAGAGAAATGTTGACGTGTTCAATACTTATTTTCCACGCTGTACTTCAATCCAGAGAGTTGATGAAGCTTTGTGCGTTCCCCGGCGACGTGAATTTCTTTTCAATGCCGTTATGGGTGATGACAAGTGTGGCTGGGTAGCGCATGTTAAATCGAATGCCTCTTGTATCAGGGACTGGCAGGTGTCGTTGAAGCCGTGCCTTTTCTCCCAAACTGCTAAAGAAAGATCCTGGTGTATGAAGAGCTGTTGTCCTTCATATTGCAGCCTGGGCGATGCTTTCACTGCTGACATGATCCGCTGTTTGCCTCTGGGATTGTGGAGCTTAATTATCACCAGTTGCGGATGCGCACTGCGGGGCGCCAGGCTTCGATGCGCGGGTCCACTTTATTCAAACTTTTTTATTGAGTTTTTAAAACACATTAACATACAGATAAGGCAAGAGTGTTCGAACAACAATACAGCTCTGTGTTTCCCCATGTCCCTCCCAAACCAAACAGAACATTCCCATATCCAGAGGCCTCATTTATAAACGTTGTGTACGCACAAAAGAAGGCGTACGCCGCTCTCTACGCAATAGTTGAGATTTATAAAAAGCAAACTTGACGTGAAAATGTGCGGTCCTTCATCAAGCTCTGACCCAGGCGTACGCACAAAAACGGGTGAAATGAGAAACGGCGACACCGTCGGCAGATGGAAGAAACACGTGAAAGTGAAAATGACAGTACTGCCTCTCAAAAATAACATGAAGACTTCACAAAGCAAGTCTTACAATAACAGCCTACATAACACCCATTTGATCGATCAGCAGTGAAACAAACAAAAACAATCAAATGAAAATTACAACAGAAATTCAAATGAACACATATTTGCAAAACGAAAAGTGAAATATGTTCTGCAATATTGACATGTTGTGCAGTTCATCCTCATAAATAATATAGTTAACAGAACGAAATAACGTACAAAACTGATATTCTCGTCAATGTGTCCGTCTGGCGGAGCAGATATAGTCAAAGTCAAAGTCAAAGTTAGTTTTATTGTCAAATATGCTGCATCCGAAAGACATACAGCACAGATGAAATTGCTTTCCTCTCACCCCACAGTGCAAGCAGCATTTCTTCGTAAGCTATGGAATTATGGTATTCATGCGTATGCCTTTAGTTTGTTTTATTTTTGATAAAACAATGTATGGCGTATGTATGAAGGTAAAAATGTGTCAAAAAGAACAGCACTTGTAGATTTGATTTGAGAACTTGTAAAATAGAATCTGAATACTTCATCAATACTTCATCAATACTTCATCAAAAATCTGCATCTGTGTGTAAAAATCTTTTGCTGTGAACTGACAAATTCCCGTTAGCATGTGTTCATTTAGAGTTACAACTTCAAATCTGTGATTCCAACTGCTCAAATGTGCTTCTGCGTGTGCTCGAATCTGCTGCCGCAAATCACAGGTGCGCTACAACTGCACTCTGAATTCTGACACATTCCTTGCGAGAAACTTGTGTCAAAAGTGATCCTGTGTCCGATAATGGGACTAGGGGGGGAGGGAGGGTAAGAGGAGGCGGAGTCAACCAATCAGAGTGCTGGATTCGGAGAACTTGGTAAAGTTAGAAAGATCTTCACAGACTCCCACTTCCTGCTTCAATAACTCTTCTGATAAACGTTCAAATGTGACAGCAAGTCTCTCAATCATTTTGTATGAACACAGAGAGTGAACTAAAAATACATTTCTACAGAAAAACGTAGTTTTCTCCTGCATTTTAATGAGAAATAATCTCTTCGTGCTTTAAATGCAGACAAGCAGCTAGACGGCTGTGAACGGACAGGATCAGGAAGATGATCATCTTTGTTGTAGCAGGACAACAGGGCCAGGGCTATTGAGCAGCTTTATTATAAATCATATGGATAAACATTTGAAAAGAAATATTAGATTAGATAAATGCGTTCTCCGCGACGTTCCAGGCGACGGCGCGGCGGCGCGCGGCTATGGCGGACTCAGCCCGCTGAGCAATGGCTTAGCAAGGGCGTAGCGTGTCGCTGGTACGCGACACCGCGGCCAGCCGCCGAGCTACTGGAGGAAATAAGAAGCAAGGATCCCGCTGACAGACGGCGAGGTCTATGCCCTCGCTCAGCGGAGGAAAGAAGAAGCGAGGATCCCGCTGACCGACGGCGGAGCACGCCTGTCGCTCGCGCCACAGCCGCCCGCCACCGAGCCGTCGCCTGGAACATCGCGGAGAACGCGTTTATCTAATCTAATATTTCTTTTCAAATGGGGAGTAATGTAAGTGTATCTGCCAGTGATAAAAATAGATACCATGTCTCTTTAAACTTACCTAGAGATCCTTTGAGTGAGAACCTCAGCTTTTCAAGTTTCAGGTTATATAGCACCTCCTTTACCCAATAGGCATGTGAGGAGGGGTCAGAGAGCTTCCATCTAAGCAGAATCAATCGTCTGGCCAACAAGGTAGTGAATGCCAGAGCACTTGCGCAAGGTCCAGAGAGATTCATATCAACCGCAAAACCAAAGATAGCGAACACTGGGTTAGACAGTAGCGTTGTTCCATATGACTGGCTGAGCGTGTTAAAAACATATATCCAGAAACTTCTTAATTTGGAACAGGCCCAAAACATATGGGTATGGTGTGCTGGCAAGTGTCCACAACAGTTGCACTTATCAGAGACGGACGTGTACATTCTGGATAGTTTTGCATTTGTGGAATGTATTCTGTAAAATACATTGCACTGGATCGAGGCAAGTCGGGCACATCTAGAATATGAATGTATTAACTTTTAGGTGGTTTTCATGAAGGAAATTGACCTACTGACTATTGTTTTAATCATTCCAGTTAGAACTGAAATAAAATGCTTCTGCTGTGGGTCCACCTGCAATAAGGTATCTAAAAAAAAAAGGGGGGGGGGGGGGTTAGGGTAATGAGTGAATTGTTTCGTCACAAAATCTCTTGCCTGGAGGAAATGGAAAAACTGTCAGTTAGGCAAGTTATACCTGGCTGAAAGATTAGCAAAGGTTGGGAAGATATTATTGGTATATAGGTCCCTGACTTTGTTAAGTCCTTTGCTATGCCAAATTTTAAAAACCGCATCAGTGACGGAGGGAGCGAGATTACAATTCTTTAGTAGGGGAGATAGTATTGAAGGACCATGTAGATCAAAATGTTTTCTAAATTGTCTCCAGATGGCGACCATTTCCTTTACAATGACATTAATTTCCATTGACATTATCCAAGAGATAATGTCAATGGCAATTGCGAGCAGAGAACTGAGGGCAGTCAGTAAGGACCAGGGGCCTCATTTATAAACGTTGTGTACGCACAAAAGAAGGCGTACGCCACTCTCTACGCAATAGTTGAGATTTATAAAAAGCAAACTTGATGGGAAAATGTGCGGTCCTTCATCAAGCTCTGACCCAGGCGTACGCACAAAAACGGGTGAAATGAGAAACGGCGACACCGTCGGCAGATGGAAGAAACACGTGAAAGTGAAAATGACAATACTGCCTCTCATGAATAACATGAAGACTTCACAAAGCAAGTCTCACAATAACAGCTACACAAACACCCATTTGATCGATCAGCAGTGAAACAAACAAAAAAAATCAAATGAAAATTACAACAGAAATTCAAATGAACACATATTTGCAAAAAGAAAAGTGAAATATGTTCTGCAATACTGGCATGTTATGCAATTCATCCTCATAAATAATATAGTTAACAGAACGAAATAATGTACAAAACATCCGTAAGACATACAGCACAGATGAAATTGCTTTCCTCTCATTCCAAAGTGCAAGCAGCATATAAAATAATAAATAAACGACTTCAAAATAAATTCTTTTAAAAACAATAAAGCCTATAGAGCCGCTGCGTGTGCACGCGCCGCCAGATGCGTGTGAATCAGACAGACAGACAGAGACAGACAGACAGACAGACAGACAGACGTATTAATTGTCCACTGGGGAAAGTTGTTTTCATAGTATAACATTTCTTCATAAGCTGTGGAATTATAGTATTCATCATATGCCTTTAGTTTGTTTTATTTTTGATAAAACAATGTATGTATGTCTCAACCATTCAGAAAGCAACAAGAAATGACATTTGCGCTGAATAATTTCCCATTTCCACGTGGATTATTACTGACATCTGTAGCTTGTCAGATGCAGTTAAATGGATGGAAATAAAATGCCCCATCACAATGCGTAATGACGCACAATGGCTGATCTTGGATCTTAGAAGATGTGGCAAATGGAAGAATTCAGAGTGAACGCATCAGGACCAGTGGCTTATAAGCCGGTTCCGACTTCCTCGAGCCGTCCTGTTGGAGCTTTTGGGGGTGTGTCACCCGGTGCATCAGGTGCGTCGTGCAACCCCCCGCCTCAGTCACCACTCCACGTAAAAGGGATTCCACTCTCTCATCAAGAGGGGTCAGCTCCGGTGTCCCCTGTCCCCCACCCGTGGCAGACACCCTCTGACGATGCAGCGCCAGATGTTTTTCTGCCTCGACTTTGATGTCCGCCTTTTCTTCATTAGTAGTGCCCACACTGTGCCCTCCAAATAACATTTTTCTCCTCTTTTCCACCTCGCCGACGATAACTTTTACTTCACATCGAGTGAAGTTACGTTTTTTTTTTATTTTCTCTGTGTTTGCCATGGTTTCGCTATCAATGAATATTCATTTGTGGGCGTTTCACGGACTATTTATGGGCAACTATGGGCGTGTCATGAAGCCGCAAAAGCTGCGCAGCATTTAGAATTGGTTGTGATTTATTAAAGGAAAGATGCGTAGGATGTGCGTGCGCACGGTTTTATAAATCCGAATATTTCTGTGCGTACGCACGTCCTATGTTTCATCCGTACGCCACTTCTGACGCAAATCCTACGCAAGGTTTTATAAATGAGGCCCCACATCCCTTCTCAATTTGCACCCAGACAGGCAGGGAGGTATTATTATCATACATCCAGTATAGGAGCCTTCTGTATATTTGCTGCCCAGTAATATTGTCTAAAGTTGGGGAGGCCAAGACCTCCTTTGATCTTAGGTGACTGTAATATGGATTTGCGGACTCTAGGCGTTTTCCCGCGCCATAGGAAGTGAGAGACTCGTTTTTCCAGCTTGTCAAAAAAAGCTTTGGTAATAAGTATAGGGATGTGCTGGAAGAGATACAAGACTTTAGGAAGGACGGTCATTTTGATGAGATTCACCTGCCCAATTAGTGACAGAGGTAAAACTGACCAACAATCAAAGTCTTCCCCAATGCTCTCCAGGAGGGACTCAAAGTTGCATTTTTTCATCTCGGAAGTGGAGGAAGATATAAATATACCTAAATATTTAAAGCCAGTTTCCACTCGTTTAAAGGGGGCCATTAAATATAACCTGAAAGTGATCCGAATTGATCCTAAATGTCCAATAGTAAGGGTAGAGAGTTCAGTGGGTCAGAAATATAAATGAGAACATCGTCTGCATAGAGTGAAACCTTGTGGGTAAAACCAGACCTAACAATACCTTTAAATCTTTCTTCTGCACGCAGCCAGATAGCAAGCAGCTCCATCGCGATGGCAAATAGTGCAGGTGAAAGAGGGCATCCCTGTCTTGTACTCCTCCTGAGAGGAAAGGGAGGTGATAGGGTGTTATTTGTCTGAACTCATGCCATTGGAGACGAGTAAAGCAGCTTGACCCACTCAACAAAGTCATTTCCCAGGCCAAACCTGTGCATTGCTTCATATAGAAAGATCCACTCAATGCAATCAAAAGCTTTCTCGGCATCGAGTGACACTATAATTTCTGGTGCTGAGCGGCAAGGTGAATGGATAATGTTCAAGAGCCGTCTGGTGTTATGGTAAGAGTAGCACCCAGTCATGAGCCTGACTGGTCTAGAGAGATTATTTTGGGCCACACCTGTTGAAGACGAGAGGCAAGAACTTTAGAAAGGATTTTCAAATCTACATTAAGCAGCGAGATGGGCCTGTAGCTACTGAACAGGAGGGGATCTTTATCTATTTTTAGAATCAAGGAGATGGTTGCTTCAGACATAGTATTTGGAAGAGATGACTTCAAAAAGGCCTCATTGTATATCTCTTTCAAGACTGGTGCCAGAAGATCTGAGTTGGCTTTGTAATACTCAACAGAGAAGCCATCTGGACCGGGTGATTTACCTGTATTTAAAGATTTGATGGCTAGTTGAATTTCAGCTATTGTGATCGTTTCACCTAAGCTTTTTGCATCCTCCTTGTCAAACTGTGGGAATTCTGCCTTTTGAAACATCTCTTGAGCTATAGGTGGTGAGTTGGAAGTGTATAGCTCTGAGTAAAAGTTTAAAAAATGCTTCATTTATTTCCCTGGGATTGGAAATGATTTCGCCCGAATCACGCATAATATTCGAAATTAAGTTGGAGGTTGCTGCAGCCCGAGCTTGATGGGCCCAATGTTTCCCTGCTTTATCACCGGATTCAAAAAAGCACGGGGTCCACTTTAATAAGGGCTTCAGCATTGGGGCTCTTATCCAAGCTGAGTAGTGAGGCTAACCACTATTCAAAGAACTGAATGGGGTTTTTACCCTCCATACCTTCCTGCAGGTTGATAATATGGATGTTTTCCCGTCTGCTCCTGTTCTCCACCGCATCCAAAGTATTCTCCATTGCCTTGATTTTCTTCTCTGCATCGGCTAACCTCCCGGCTGACTCTGCGACCGTGTCCTCCACATCAAAAGCCCTCTGTTCTGCAAGTTTAACTTCATTACAATATCAATGAATTATGTTTCATTGCTTTCATAAAATTAAAGAAAATAAGACAGTTAAGTTTGATTTCTGTGCAAATGCCAAGCAAGTCAGTGCAAGCGTAAAACGCAGCAGCATCCTCTTCTCTTCTTGGCTGTACATCTCTGGTAAAGGCAGTCAGCTGCGCTCCAATGACAGAACAGCTTCAAGCATTTGCGGCGTCTACAGACTTTCATTCAGCTGTTCAGGTGGCTCCTCACAGTCACATCCACCAAAAAGTGCAGCTTTTCCAGCTACTCAGTATCTTCCAGTGGCGGGTAGTTTAGGTCTTTGCTTTTCAGGAATGTTTTCACGTGTTCGAAACAGACGACAAAGTGACGCAAAACGTCCCCCCTGAACAGCCATCACACTGTGTTGTGTAGCAGGAGATCAGAATATTCGCTTTCGACTTCATCAAGCTGTAATGGTTGCCACTACAGATGAGTTTCAGTGCATGACGTAAAGATTGAAAACTTGGTTATTTATTCAAAAGTTTTATTTTAATGAAACTTTGTCGTCATGTGTTGGATTTGTTGTCACCCCATTGGTTGAACAGTACCAGCTGACAGGTGACAGCCAGGTGACAGGGCGACACACCTTTTACGTGTAAGGAGACGCGGGAGCGCGGGGAGGGGGGGTATGCACAGCTGACAGAGATGCAGAAGCGCGGAGGAGGAAGTGATCTCTCATACGGATTACCTTTCCCAGCTCGGATTTTTTGCCTACTGAATAAATTTACCCAAGGAGCTCGAATCATCCGGTACGAGGATCTGTATCAGCTCCATTGACGGGTGGAATGTGTTCCAGCGAGGGAGGCGGAGTGGCCTCCCCCCTTAACGCGTGAGACTGTCGAACACTCATTTTTCCTCCAGAACATTTCTTTTTTTTGCTAGCAAAACTGCGGTACTTGGGTTTGAACTGTGTTTTTTTTTAAATTATATATATTATATTCTTGATATTTAATGCCCCAGCCATAGAACGGCGCTGTGACATTCCCCTCGCAGAGTGAAGGGTGAATTGTTACAAAGCAATGCACGGAACTGACGGTGGTTCGATTTACATTAGCCACCTGCCTGGCGGTGCGCCGCCCTGCTGGTGGCAACGGGTGTTGCGGGCTATGACGCAAATCTTCCTTGACAATGTTGAAATTTAATATTTATTCTACACATTCTTACAGCGTTGGAAAACGTTAAGAATGTTTGTGTCTCGTTTTTCCTCCAACAGAAACCATATTAAAACAAAAAAATATTTCTCTCCCCCATCTTTTTACATTTTCAAACATTTTTGAAAAGGCTCCAGGGAGCCACTAGGGCAGCGCTAAAGAGCCGCGGGTTGCCGAACCCCGGGCTAGCACTAGCAGACATGGCAAGCGTTACTTTCTTTGGTTGAATTTTAGTTTGTTTTGACATTGTCAATCATTCAATGTTTAAAGTTGTTAGTTTGAAGTTAAAAAAAAGAATAAACACGTATTCGCTGTTGTAATGTTGACAGTATTCCGTTTTGCTGCTTAATAAGCTTGGTGGTAGCGGGAGCTAAGCACACTACAACCTCTAGCCAGCCATGTTCACCCGGAAGCCCAGTTTTAGACTCTTAAACCGTCTTTTTGCTGCCCCCTAGTGGTTGAAACGAGGTAATAAAGTTTACATTTGCTCAACTAAGTCCCACGTCCTTTCAGAAGGATCACGTCATGCTCTGCAGCTGCAGTATAAATGCTCCGCCCATCTTTGAACACTCCCGAGGCGACGCCAGATTTGGTGAAGCATTCTTGCTCGTTAAACAAGATGGAAGATGGCCAGGCAGCTGCGGCCTCCTAAATCTTATGATATTTTTCATGGAGACAATAGTACAAAGATCCCCTAATTTGATTCTTGTTTTTATTTTTCCCATCCTGAACTAATGTGGGTCACAGAGACATGGAAGCGGCGGCAGAAAGCGGGTTTTGCAGCGGGAGGGAGGCCCACCACACCTGGAGAGACTCTGAATGATCTCATGAAACCAGACGCAGAGACGGAATTATAGATGCTTTTGTCGAGCTTTTAAAATAAACCCCATCTCTAAAAACTGCAGTATGCGTTTTTTTTTCCCCACATTTCTGGAATTTCGATAAAGTGGAATAGAAAAACAGCTAAAGTCAACCACACATCCAGACCACACTTCCCCGCTCAGCCCGCCTCCCCGTTTACCCGTGGGTGTTCATTTTTAAACACCAGAACATTAGAGTGATTTCAATTTTTCATAAATACTATATCTCTTCCATTTATTGACATGTAGAGGATTCGTAACCTCCCATTCTATTTTTTTTTTTAATCTGTTTAACTTGCCTGAGTAGTTCAATTGAAAATAATCCTGTTTTGAACAAGAAGTGTCATACACTGAAAAAAAATCCATTTTAGGAACATTTTAAGGTACCAAATATATATCCCTTTAACCTTTCCTTATAAAGGCGGCTGACACAGATGCTAATAAAATCTGAAGGCAACTTTACCGTCATAAGGCCGGTTTGTGATCATATCTTCATATAATTCTGTGCCAACCTCTGCCAACTGCTATGATCATAAGATTGTACTTGATTGTGTCTTATTGATAACATAAATTGTAGCTTTACTGGGATGTCATCAATGTGATGACATCACTGTGCTGTGATATCATCTCATTGATGACATCACAGCACAGAGATGTCATATGACATCACTGTGCTGTGATGTCATCTCATTGATAACATCCTATTGTTGATGATATGACATCAGATGTCATCATATGATGTCAATATGATCTAATCTGATGGAAATTGGCATCAAATGTCATCAATTGACTGTGTCTGGGATGAGATGAAAAGTGCTAAATATGGGGAGGCACCTTGCTTAGTCAGGAATCCCTTCAGAGACTTTTGTGACTGTCTGCGACCCAAGGAAGTTTTTGTGTCTACAAGAAAGGGACATTTTGTTAGGTTGCCTCTAGGTAATTTTTTAAAGATGTCAGAGCGCACTAACAATGAGAAATACAGCTCAGTACACCGTGATTTGACAAGTTGTGAGTCTACAATGTCAAGTTCTGATTCTGACTCAACGAGTTTTGAAACGGAGGACTTTCATGAAATTTGTACGCACGTCAATATATCAGAAAAAGATTTTTTAGCTTGGCCTGTTTCAAAGGTAATTGAGCTCTTTCAAAGAGCAGATGTTGATGGAAGTGGAGGTCTGGATATGGATGAATTCTCTGTGGCAATGCAAGAGGTTTTTCCACATGCTGGAAAACAGGATCTATGCATACTACACATGAAAATTGACACAAACTGTGATGGAGTTGTTGATCTTAAAGAACTTTTGGAATTTTTTGTATTCCAACATGGAAACAGCCGGACTAAAGCTGATCTATATCCTTTCCCTCTGTCTCCTGAGTTCATCTCTATTGGTCTGAATAGACACATTGTAAAAATCCTGTCCATTCCCTTGCCCAATAGGGATGATCCTAACACAACACTGCGGAAACCCAAAATGTACAACAGATGTCATTACGTTGCTTTGACTGAAAACGGGGTTTTGACATTCTTGACTGATGGTTTTGAGAATTCACATAGATGTTTCCTTAGAAACCAAAGAGAAAACAAGATTCCTCATTCACATAAACAACATCCATTGCATGTTTATGACATGGTTTACATTAATGACCTTAATGAGATAGCGGTTTCCACATCTGAAGGGGAAGTGCTATTCTTTGATCACACAACGCTCTATAAAGGTTCTTCTCGCATAAAATACTGTATTGTAAATGATGAGTGTCCAGTTACAGCTATGGAATACACACGTATTGGCGCTAAAGCCATGTTTTCGATGGCAGATGGAACAGGATCCTTGACCATATGCATCAGTCAAGATGTTTTAAAAGGAGGCCTCTTCCAAAAAGAATTGCTTTGTGACATGGGTCTAAAAGACTATCAATGTGTGCGTGTGTCAACCCTGTTAAAACACAGGTCTTTCGAGTTTTATTCTTTCAAGACCTCTGTTTTTCTGACATATTGAATAGTTTACAGTACATTCCTCTTATAAATTCCTATATTGTCTGTGGACGTTCCGCTAAGTTCATGAGTGTCGTTGGTTGCAGAATTTCATCCTGTCTGAACTATACCAAGGCAAAAACTATGACATTTAAATGTGCCAGCCATTTAAAGCACTTCAACTGTGCCGGTTTCACACATTTAAGAGAGTTTTTGATTTCTGGTGGAGACGATGGTGTTTTGCGAATTTGGGTATTGGACAAAAAGTTCTGTCAGCATGAACTGAGAGCACATTGCAGTCCCATTGTCAGTGTCAAGTACAGTGTTTCGGAGAGAACCTTTTTCAGTGTTTCAACTGACAAAAATGTAAGAATCTGGAATGAGTTAGATTTGACCTGTTTGCAGAGTTTCTTTGCTGATTGTTTGAAAACTAAAACCATTTCTGCTGTGTGTTACGAGGAACACAATAATGAGCTTGTTTTGGCTGATAAAGAATTAGCAAGATGCCTTGGACAAGGAACAGATGTCTTCAAGCAAAGAATTCCAAGTCATGACCAGCCATTGTGGGATGTTATTTACTAACAGTCAGTTCAAGCAGCTTGTCTCTCTTTCTCTTGATGCTTGTATACGAGTATGGGATATTTTGACAGGAGAGTTTCTTTTGGAATTTAATGCCTTATCAAATGTATTTATGAAACCAGTTGCTATTATGTTTGATCCGACAAATCGCAAATTATTGGTACTTTCTAAAGATAAGGAAATAGCATACTGGAACTTTAACAACGGCAAAGAGATTGAAGTTCTCCCACTAAAAATCCCAAATCATGTGACAGGCCTGATCCAAGAAAGGGATACGTTGTTCATTTCAGCACTAAACTGCAAAACCATCTTTGCGCTGGACTTACAGAATGGAAATCACAAATATTTGCAGCACCCTTTGTTAAAAGACACTTGTGCCATGGAGCTCCATAAAGACACACTCATTACAATATCCAGTGATGGCAATGCGGTTGTATGGGATTTAGAAAACTACAGAGTTTGCTTCTACTTCCACATCTTTGACAGTCCTAAAGTAGAACATGCAGGGATTCAAAACCAAGGTACCATATTTGATAGGGAGCCTTTAATTGAAGACCTGCATGATCCAGAAAGTTTGGCTTTGAGTACAGGTTATAAAAGCATGGGTGGAGTTGTCTCTACTTCTCTAAAAACGAGGACAGCTAACAGGAAGACAGCCATATTACTTGTGTCACATGGTGGTTTTGTCGTTGCCTGGTCAATTCAAAGACATGGAGGAGTGATAGCAAAATTTAGAGCAGTGACAAAGGACGGTGCAAAGATTACCTGCATGACAACTGATAAAACAGAAAAGATACTACTGACTGGTGACAGCACAGGAAGACTGTGTCTGTGGGACATTCAGGGATTTACTGATAGAACACAGAGTGATCCTGTACAACAATATACCCTTGAAGAATGGCATACATCGCTGTGTGCACCTCCACTGTTGAGATCTTGGCAAGGTAGTAACAATGGGATTGCGAGTGTTGTAGTTTGCCCCGACTCTGACAGTATAATATCTGCAGGACAGGATCACAATGTCAAAATATGGACAATGCAGGGGGACTTTTTAGGCACCTTCATGAAGGACACATGGGATCTAAGTCTCTTAAAGTTCCCTGAGAGCAAAGTCAGAAAAGAGTTCAAAAAGCAGGATGAAATTGACAGGAGTAGACAGAAATTAGAAACAAAGGAAAACTTAGGAAAAGAAGAATTGAAAATAAAAAAAAGATTTGACGAAATAAATGACTCGATTGCTATACTAGAGCGCTTAAAAATGAGAATGGGTACAGACAATGAAAAACTGAAAAAGAAGAATGAAAAGAAGTCAGTACACTTGAAAGCACAGCCGCGGAAGCAGCTGATTAAAGGAACTGACACCAAGGAACCTACTGGATCAGTCAAATCCAAAGCCAATTTTGCAAAAAATGATGAACTGCAAATGAGTCCTAAGAAGACCACCAGGCAGTCACAACTTCCAATGGTCCTACATAAAGAAAAGCTAACAAAGACCCAACTTGTGCCACACCCACCTGTTGCTCCCAGTGCAAGATTAACAAGGACTAAAACTGGCTTTGCAAAATCGGAAGGGACCCCAAAGACACTTGAGAAGAAAACAAGGCCATCACTCATTCCTACTGTCTCAGTTAAGAAAAGTCTGATGGACACCAAACTTGTCCCGCACCCACCTGTTGCTCCGAGTACAAGATTAACAGGGACTAAAACTGGCTTTGCAAAATCAGAAGGGACCCCAAAGACACTTGAGAAGACAACAAGGCCATCACTCATTCCTACTGTCTCAGTTAAGAAAAGTCTGATGGACACCAAACTTGTCCCACACCCAACTGTTGCTCCAAGTATGAGATTAACAAGGACTAAAACTGGCTTTGCGAAATCAGAAGGGACCCCAAAGACACTTGAGAAGACAACAAGGCCATCTCTCATCCCTACTGTCTCAGTTAAGAAAAGTCTGATGGACACCAAACTTGTCCCACACCCACCTGTTGCTCCAAGTATGAGATTAACAAAGACTAAAACTGGCTTTGCAAAATCAGAAGGGACCCCAAAGACACTTGAGAAAACAACAAGGCCATCTCTCATTCCTACTGTCTCAGTTAAGAAAAGTCTGATGGACACCAAACTTGTCCCACACCCACCTGTTGCTCCAAGTATGAGATTAACAAGGACTAAAACTGGCTTGGCAAAATCAGAAGGGACCCCAAAGACACTTGAGAAGACAACAAGGCCATCACTCATTCCTACTGTCTCAGTTAAGAAAAGTCTGATGGACACCAAACTTGTCCCACACCCACCTGTTGCTCCAAGTATGAGATTAACAAGGACTAAAACTGGCTTTGTAAATACTTGTGAAGTGCCCAAAACATCAGTGAGGACAAACAGCCAAATGTACAGTCCAGCTGTCCTAGAAAAAGAAAAACTAACAAATACCAGGCTTGCAATACCCTCACCGTATTCACAAAGTCGTACTCCAACCAGTATCAACATAAGGTTTTTAAGAAATGATCCGGTGCAAAGGAATCCGGAGAAGAAGACTAACCCGTTACGCCTGCCTGTTATCCCTCAAAAGAGCAGCAAACAGGGAGCAAAGTGGCACCAATAGCATCCTATTTAGCAAGATAGATCAAGGACAAAAAGTAGGATTGTCAAGATGGATGAAGTGCAAAACAGTGTTGAGAAGATAACCTTTTCTTTCCACTGTCAAGATATTTTTGTAGATCTTTTAGTTGATATTGGATATAAATCAGGATATAAAAAAAAAGTTTTGCTGCATGGGGAGCACATAACGGGACTTAAGGGAACCTATTATAAAAATAAGATACTACACTATCTGTTTTGTCAGGATTTTTTTTCATTAGTAGTATTAGTAGTAGGAGTAGCAGCAGCAGCAGTAGTTGTAGTTGTAGTTGCAGTTGCAGTAGGACCAGATCTTTTAGATGATTTTGAAAATGTTGCCGCATGGAAATGAGGGAACCCGTTATGATTAGAAATGATATAAGCTATCTATGTTTGTTAGGATTTGTATTTATTTTATTATTATCCATATTAATTTTTGTAATGTGGAATTTTATATATCTTTTAGATAAAATTGGATTTAAATAGGGATTGTTTTTAGGAAGTTGTAGGATATTGGGACTGCATTAGTGTGTGTTGGTTTGTCATGCCACACTAGAGGGAAGAGGGAAATGTAAAAAAGGAAACTAAACTTTTTTCCTTATCTGAAAAAAATTGCATCTTGCATAAAGTTTTTGGAATTTAGGCTGCATAGGGATGTAGTCTTTAGTATTGTTATCTCATAGAAAGTAGGCACATGTTTGACTCCCGGCTGCATCCTTTCTGCATTAAGTTTAGGGTTCTATGGTGTAGCGGTCAGCACTCTGGACTCTGAGGTCCAAATCTCAGTACAACCTTGAAACCCAATCTACTCTGATTTCTGATTAGTATTACTTGCCTCTCAACAGCACATCAAAGAAAGTCTGAATTAACCACCCATTTATATTTTGTGGCCTTTGGCAACCAAACATTTTCTTTCTGAAAAACTCCATACTCTTCACTCTTGGTGTACAAAATATGCCACATTCATCTGTCACAAACTATTTTTTTAATTCATAAATCTTTTGTTTTGGTCAGCATTTTGTTAGAATTTATTTGACTGAAACCTGTAAAAATGTGTGTATTCTCCCTCTGAAGTATGAATGTAGGTTCACTACACTTCAACAGGGAAAAAAACCTTTTTGTTTTTTGCAGAGTTTGCTTTATTTTTTTTCTTTTGTGTAAATTGTGGGTTTTTATGGGTTGCCCCCACAGTGCCCAGACATGCACGTTAGACAATAAAAAAACATTGAATTAATTATAGGAAAGAAAGTTTGCGTGCCGATCCCTTTTTTAGAGCCCAAGCACAGAGTGCAAGGACCCTATTGTATCTGTTAGGTTTTTTTTTTTCAGAAAACTCACCAAATTTTGCACACACAATAGGAGTTGCAAAAAATTTTGTATTTTATGGTAAACCAGCATGGGTGCACAAAAACGGCTCAATAGCGCCACCTTCAAAAAAATTTTGGCAAGCCCGGCCACATGCTTGAACGTACAAGCTTGATTTTGACAGGGCATGTTGATCAGATGGAAACCTACAAAAATCCCTGATACCAAGCTGTCACTCACACAGGAAGTCTGCTATATTGATGTCAATATGTCATTTTTGCTGTATGTTGGTCATTTGCAGGCCTCGTACTAGAACGAACTTCCCCTAAAGATTTGAGAAAAATGACTCCAAACTCCGGTTTTGGAAACTAGACCCATGTCCGATATTATATAGGCTGCCTTACACTTCATTTGCCAACTTGCATTTACTCTATGTTGTCCTCTGTACTTAAATTCAAATCCAAATCTTTTACCCAAGTCTTAAACATGTAAATATTGGACACAAAGAGGGAGACACATGCTTTGAAATTTCAAAGTAAACATAGAAGTCAAAGAAGCAGCATTTAATGTGGTGCTGAAACACACTGGCTGTTCATTTCTGTCATGAACGCCCAAGGTTTCCTTATTGCCGTAGACTGCAGAACATCCTGGTGCTGCCACCACACAGAGTTCCACATCTGCCAGTGATAAAAATGGATACCATGTCTCTTTAAACTTACTTAGAGATCCTTTGAGTGAGAACCTCAGCTTTTCAAGTTTCAGGTTATATAGCACCTCCTTTACCCAATAGGCATGTGAGGGGGGGTCAGAGAGCTTCCATCTAAGCAGAATCAATCGTCTGGCCAACAAGGTAGTGAATGCCAGAGCACTTGTGCAAGGTCCAGAGAGATTCATATCAACCGCAAAACCAAAGATAGCGAACACTGGGTTAGACAGTAGCGTTGTTCCATATGACTGGCTGAGCGTGTTAAAAACATATATCCAGAAACTTCTTAATTTGGAACAGGCCCAAAACATATGGGTACGGTGTGCTGGCGAGTGTCCACAACAGTTGCACTTATCAGAGACAGACGTGTACATTCTGGATAGTTTTGCATTTGTGGAATGTATTCTGTAAAATACATTGCACTGGATCGAGGCAGGTCGGGCACATCTAGAATATGAATGTATTAACTTTTAGGTGGTTTTCATGAAGGAAATTGACCTACTGACTATTGTTTTAATCATTCCAGTTAGAACTGAAATAAAATGCTTCTGCTGTGGGTCCACCTCCAATAAGGTATCTAAAAAAAAAAAGGGGGGGGGGGGGGTTAGGGTAATGAGGGAATTGTTTCGTCACAAAATCTCTTGCCTGGAGGAAATGGAAAAACTGTCAGTTAGGCAAGTTATACCTGGCTGAAAGATTAGCAAAGGTTGGGAAGATATTATTGGTATATAGGTCCCTGACTTTGTTAAGTCCTTTGCTATGCCAAATTTTAAAAACCGCATCAGTGACGGAGGGAGCGAAATTACAATTCTTTAGTAGGGGAGATAGTATTGAAGGACCATGTAGATCAAAATATTTTCTGAATTGTCTCCAGATGGCGACCATTTCCTTTACAATGACATTAATTTCCATTGACATTATCCAAGAGATAATGTCAATGGCAATTGCGAGCAGAGAACTGAGGGCAGTCAGTAAGGACCAGGGGCCTCATTTATAAAACTTTGCGTAGGATTTGCGTCAGAAGTGGCGTACGGATGAAACATAGGACGTGCGTACGCACAGAAATATTCGGATTTATAAAACCGTGCGCACGCACATCCTACGCATCCTTCCCTTAATAAATCACAACCAATTCTAAATGCTGCGCAGCTTTTGCGGCTTCATGACACGCCCATAGTTGCCCATAAATAGTCAGTGAAACGCCCAGAAATGAATATTCATTGATAGCGAAACCATGGCAAACACAGAGAGGAAATCAAAAAAACGGAACTTCACTCGATGTGAAGTAGAAGTTATCGTTGGCGAGGTGGAAAAGAGGAGAAAAATGTTGTTTGGAGGGCACAGTGTGGGCATTACTAATGCCATAAAGGCACGTGAATGGCCGGGCCGCGGGCCGCGGCCGAAATAAAAAAGAAATGGTCGGACATCAAAGTCGAGGCAGAAAAACGTCTGGCGCTGCATCGCCAGAGTGAGTCTGCCACGGTGGGGGGGGGGGGGGACACCGGAGCTGACCCCTCTTGATGAGAGAGTGGCGGCAATTATTGGGGAATCCCTATTAAGTGGAGTGGTGACTGAGGCGGGGGGGGGGTCAAGACGCACCTGATGCACTGGGTGACACCCCCCCCCAAAAGCTCCACCAGGACGGCTGGAGGAAGTGGGAACCGGCTCATAAGCCACTGGTCCTCGTTTGCCAGCAAGTCTTCTTGCTGTCTAAAGATGCGTTCACTGTCTAAAGATGCGTTCACTCCCAATTCTTCCATTTGCCACATCTTCTAAGATCCAAGATCAGCCATTGTGGTCATTACGCATTGTGATGGGGCATTTTATTTCCATCCATTTAATTGCATCTGACAAGCTACAGATGTGGGTAATAATCCACGTGGAAATGGGAAATTGTTCATCAAATGTCATTTCTTGTTGCTTTCTGAATGGTTGAGACATACGCCATACATTGTTTTATCAAGAATAAAACAAACTAAAGGCAAATGCATGAATACCATAATTCTGTAGCTTATGAAGAAATGTTTTACTATGAAAACAACTTTCCCCAGTGGACAATTAATACGTCTGTCTGTCTGTCTGTCTGTCTGTCTGTCTGTGTCTGTCTGTCTGTCTGTCTGTCTGTCTGTCTGTCTGATTCGCACGCATCTGGCGGCGCGTGCACACGCAGCGGCTCTATCGGCTTTATTGTTTTTAAAAGAATGTATTTTTAAGTCGTTTATTTATTATTTTATATGCTGCCTGCACTGTGGGGTGAGAGGAAAGCGATTTCATCTGTGTTGTATGTCTTACGGATGCAGCATATTTGACAATACAGCTGACTTTGACTTTGACTATATCTGCTCCTCCAGACGGACACATTGACGAGAATATCAGTTTTGTACATTATTTCGTTCTGTTAACTATAATATTTATGAGGATGAATTGCATAACATGCCAATATTGCAGAACATATTTCACTTTTCTTTTGCAAATATGTGTTCATTTGAATTTCTGTTATAATTTTCGTTTGATTGTTTTTGTTTGTTTCACTGCTGATTGATCATACGGGTGTTTGTGTAGCTGTTAATTGTGAGACTTGCTTTGTGAAGTCTTCATGTTATTTATGAGGCAGTATTGTCATTTTCACTTTCACGTGTTTCTTCCATCTACCGACGGTGTCGCCGTTTCTCATTTCACCCGTTTTTGTGCGTACGCCTGGGTCAGAGCTTGCGTGAAGGACCGCACATTTTCCCGTCAAGTTTGCTTTTTATAAATCTCAACTATTGCGTAGAGAGTGGCGTACGCCTTCTTTTGTGCGTACACAACGTTTATAAATGAGGCCCCAGATCCCTTCTCAATTTGCACCCAGACAGGCAGGGAGGTATTATTATCATACATCCAGTATAGGACCTTCTGTATATTTGCTGCCCAGTAATATTGTCTAAAGTTGGGGAGGCCAAGACCTCCTTTGATCTTAGGTGACTGTAATATGGATTTGCGGACTCTAGGCGTTTTCCCGCGCCATAGGAAGCGCCATTTTCCAGCTTGTCGAAAAAAGCTTTGGTAATAAGTATAGGGATGTGCTGGAAGAGATACAAGACTTTAGGAAGGACGGTCATTTTGATGAGATTCACCTGCCCAATTAGTGACAGAGGTAAAACTGACCAACAATCAAAGACTTCCCCAATGCTCTCCAGGAGGGACTCAAAGTTGCATTTTTTCATCTCGGAAGTGGAGGAAGATATAAATATACCTAAATATTTAAAAGCCAGTTTTCACTCGTTTAAAGGGGGCTATTGAATATAACCTGAAAGTGATCCGAATTGATCCAAAATGTCCAATAGTACGGGTAGAGAGTTCAGTGGGTCAGAAATATAAAGGAGAACATCGTCTGCATAGAGTGAAACCTTGTGGGTAAAACCAGACCTAACAATACCTTTAAATCTTTCTTCTGCACGCAGCCAGATAGCAAGCGGCTCCATCGTGATGGCAAATAGTGCAGGTGAAAGAGGGCATCCCTGTCTTGTACTCCTCCTGAGAGGAAAGGGAGGTGATAGGGTGTTGTTTGTCCGAACTGATGCCATTGGAGACAAGTAAAGCAGCTTGACCCACTCAACAAAGTCATTTCCCAGGCCAAACCTGTGCATTGCTTCATATTAGGGGCTGCACGATATGAGCAAAACTTGCGATATGCGAAATGAGTGATCAATGTTGCAATAACGATACAATTTGCGGTATATACCCCAAATAGCAAAATAACCAAAAACATAATTACCGTTTCATTGCAACAATTTAAAAATTATACTCCAAATGACCCTCGTTGACGTAGGAGGCAAACATCTAACATAAAAGAGCTCCATCTGATTGGTCAACAATGTCAAAGGGTCTATCCAATTGGTCAAATGCATAAATTGATTTATTTGATTAGTTAAATACTTCAAGCTGCCATAAGATTGTTTTAGCACATTTAAGGTAACCATTATTGCGATTTTTGCTGACTTTTGCGATATGGATATTGCACTGCTTTATATTGAGATAACGATAAATTTGCGGTATATTGTGCAGGCCTACTTCATATAGAAAGATCCACTCAACGCGATCAAAAGCTTTCTCGGCATCGAGTGACACTATGATTTCTGGTGCTGAGCGGCAAGGTGAATGGATAATGTTCAAGAGCCGTCTGGTGTTATGGTAAGAGTAGCACTCAGTCATGAGCCTGACTGGTCTAGAGAGATTATTTTGGGCCACACCTGTTGAAGACGAGAGGCAAGAACTTTAGAAAGGATTTTCAAATCTACATTAAGCAGCGAGATGGGCCTGTAGCTACTGAACAGGAGGGGATCTTTATCTATTTTTAGAATCAAGGGATGGTTGCTTCAGACATAGTATTTGGAAGAGATGATTTCAAAAAGGCCTCATTGTACATCTCTTTCAAGACTGGTGCCAGAAGATCTGAGTTGGCTTTGTAATACTCAACAGAGAAGCCATCTGGACAGGGTGATTTACCTGTATTTAAAGATTTGATGGCTAGATGAATTTCAGCTATTGTGATCGTTTCACCTAAGCTTTTGCATCCTCCTTGTCAAACTGTGGGAATTCTGCCTTTTGAAACATCTCTTGAACGCCAGGTGGTGAGTTGGAAGTGTATAGCTCTGAGTAAAAGTTTGAAAAATGCTTCATTTATTTCCCTGGGATTGGAAATGATTTCGCCCAAATCACGCAAATATTCGAAATTAAGTTGGAGGTTGCTGCAGCCCGAGCTTGATGGGCCCAAAGTTTCCCCGCTTTATCACCGGATTCAAAAAAGCACGGGGTCCACTTTAATAAGGGCTTCAGCATTGGGGCTCTTATCCAAGCTGAGTAGTGAGGCTAACCACTATTCAAAGAACTGAATGGGGTTTTTACCCTCCATACCTTCCTGCAGGTTGATAATACGGATGTTTTCCCGTCTGCTCCTGTTCTCCACCGCATCCAAAGCATTCTCCATGGCCGTGATTTTCTTCTCTGCGTAACCCTCTCTTTGCTCCTACTGCTCCACAGGAGGGGCTGTCCACTGTGTAAAGGCCCGTACACACCGGGACGAATTTCGCCGGCGATTTTCGTCGGCGAAATTCGCCTCGTGACTAAACAAAGGGCACCAATGTGAGTGTGCACACCGACGCGAAAAAACGCCACGCGTCAAAGCGTCAAAAAAAAAAAACGCCTCGGGTTCGTTTTTTCTTTTTGACGCCTCGCGTCGAAATCCATTCAACCAATGAGAATGGCGCTTTTGCTCACGTGTCTGGAGCTTCTGAAGTTACAGTAAAACACAACTTGGGGGCGCTCAAACACAACACTGCCTTTCTGAGCACACATACCAGCAAAGAAGATAGACGCCAAGTAGCGGCTACACTGCTGCAAAGAAATAATGACGGACATTCTAAAATATCCCCGAAAACGCTCATGAGACATTTTCAGCTCTTGTACCAGTCGATAAAACTCACCATGTTCTTCTGACAAGCGGTAAATAGTGGCTCTCTTGTTCTGAGTGACAAGCGACTACCTTGTGTACAGCGCCATCTAATGTCAGGGAATGAAATTGCATGTTCAGTCGGCTCATCGTCAGCGAAAATCGCCTGGGTGTGAACACAAAAGACGTGGCGAAAAACGCTGGCGAATATTCGTCCCGGTGTGTACGGGCCCTTAGAGGGGAAATCTTTACTCAGGTTGGGTAAAGGCTTGGGTCAAATTTTACCTATCAAGGTTTTATACTATCTAGGGCTGTGACATAAACGCATCACCGCATCACGCGGTCACCGCACTTTTATTTGAAAGGTTTTTTTTTTTAAGTTTTGCATATGGTGCGTGATTGGAACTATAATAAACACATTAATCTTTGCTGATAATTTCTTTTTCTGCTAGTCCGCACCCGGGCTGTCGCTGTCTCTCAGAGAAGCACGGGGCACGTGCTTACTCTACTTACAGACACACGTGCGCTGTGTAGTTAGAGCACACACACATCCTGATTCTACAAAATAAGTTTCTGTCTTGCGAGGAAATACGACAAATTTACTGCGTTGTAATTTTTCATTTCCATTAAGCTGCGTGCGTTCTTGAGTGCGCGAACGCCCGCCCCGCCGGAGGATTTTGTGTTGGGGGGTGTCGTTGGTAGGCAATGTTATTTATCAATAAAGAATACTACGTTGTAATTGTATTTATTTATGATGCAGCCGCCGGGGATTTGTGTATTTCTTTTCTTTTTTTGGGGGGGGGGGGGGGGTTAACCGCGACACCGTGCCCCCTGGTGGTTCATCCGGCACAAATGTATTAATAAGACAGAATTATACTCAACAGTTTCAAAAAAATTGTTCAGACATAAACCGCATGGATTCTGAGATTCTGACCATTTACAGATATTTTTTTCTTTTTTTTTTTCAGTCTAGAAGCAAAAATAAATAAATAAATAAGAAAAAAAAACACTGAGATCTCAGGTAAAATTGTAATTTGGAGCTCTAAAAAAGACAAAGAAAATACCTTTAAATGAGTCCTACCGAGTCCTACCGTCCTCTAAAGTCCAGGAATGTAGTTCACAGAGTCGGTTTGAGAGTAAGGGGATGATGGGATGGGACCAACTGTCTTTTCACTCGAGGAGGGAAACGATCCAAGATGGAGGCGTAGGACCGGGAACAGAAACGGCAGACGAAAAAAACTCCTCTGGAATGTCAGATACAAAAAAAAACAGCCTGCACAACGTGCAGAAATACTATTAATTTAAACGCTTTTCCATTAGAAATTTAAATAAAACCGTTCAAAAAGGTTTTTTTTTCTTTTCACAGCATAGCAACAACATACAATGGTCTTTCACATTTATTAACTGCATTAATGAGGTTATAATTGACAATGTAACTGAGGACAAAACAAATGACAATTCTTATAAAAAGTAATCAAAGTTATCCCGACTGGTTTAATGTAATCTTGTGCACGGCAACTCGGTTTAGCATGCTAACACACAGCGATTCGAATAACTGCAATAACTCACCAGGATATCCGTTGTACAAAATATAAAAAAAATCTTCAGTGGAGTTTCAACAAGCACAGCTCCAGCATAAATCAAAAAGCTTTCTAGGTTTGTTTGTTTTTGTTTTTTTTAGATCCAATATCAATTTGGCTATTCGCTCCCACGTCTCTGTGACTGCACACGGTGTTGCAAAGAACGCAATCCCACGAAGATCTCAGTAGGAGTAACATGATCACTCTGAGCTAAAAATCCAAACACAAAACAATGCACTTTTAACAAAGATGGTAGGCAGTTCAGGGGGGTATTCCAGGAAGCATGTTTAAACTAGCCTGACTTTAAGCCTGAACTCTGGCTGAAATCCGCCTGAACTTGCTTACTCTGGGTATGTCGGTTCCAGAAGATCGGATATGAGTTGGCGTAATTACGCTCGACTTGGTAACCCTGGGTTAACGCACGTGCACGTCGTGTACATAAAGACATTCTCAACAGATCGCCGATTTCTGGAGTCACCATGGAAACGCGTGGAGAAAAAAAGGAAAGCGCGACACTTGAGACGGAAGTGAGACGGAGTCTGAGATTCTGAGATTTTATGACGGCGTATGAAGATTATACGTCCAACAAAAAAGTAACACGGCTGCATCATCAAAAAATGAGTTTCTGCTTGGAGAAAATCAACAGACAAACTAAACCCACGAGCTTCTGATCTTGTTTCGATTTTCCTTGTGACGCATATATAAATATATATATATATATATATATATATATTATATATATAGAACTCTCATATGTCTAAGTTTGAGCCCGTGAATATGCTAATTTTTTATAACAATAAAAAGGACGATATAAAAATGCACGGAGTGCAAAAATTAATTAAAGAATCTCCATCATTGTACTAGCAGAGTAGGAGTGTAGGGGTGCTATAAAAACTCATCATCCTCTCCTTCGCTCTCACTCGTGGTGCTGAGACGTAAGCACAGTAGGACAAAATAACTCAGCAAAACTCGGCAAAACACAGTAAAACAGCTAAAACAACTAAACATATTTAGTCAAAAAGCCACATTTCAACCCAAATCCGTCCAGACAGGCAAAGGGAATGATATCCCAGAATCCCTTGCGGTGCCGATCTAACAGCAGCACCAAAATTACACCTACTTAATTGAATTAATTTGAATGAAAGGAAAATAATTGTCTGAAAACTATGTGTTATTTTTAAGCTGACTTAACAAAAAAAATGTTTCTCTTAACTGAAGCAAATAATTAAGTTAGATCAAAGTAAACAAGTTTAATTTTCCAACATCCATATGTGGTCTTATCAGCCTCTCACTGTGGAAAAAGTATTATCTGAGCTTCTTCATCCACACATCATCTATAAATGGACACACCATGCTGCTTCACTCCTCTCAAAACAAATTAAGCTTCAACTAAACCTGCTCCGGACCAGGTTATGTTCAGAGCATGAGTTACCATGGCAACTTGACCTACTCTGAAACATACCTCCATTTCTGGAACCGAAAGCTGAGGTTATCAACTTCCTTAGCCTCAAACTTACCGTGGAAGCTAGCATAACCTGCTTTCTGGAATACCCCCCTGATGACCACTCTTAGTTAACATTTGTTAACATTAATTTTGTTAGGAAAAAATCATTTTTTTTCCTCTTACAAACAAAAGAACCAATAACTACGACAGAGTTTTAGGGCCACGATGAGGAAAAAAAATTCTGGCCAACGTGTCAAGTTTTTTCTCGTCATGACGAGAATAAAGTCGACATGTCGACTTTAATCTCGTAGCCCTAAAACTCCGTCGTAAATAACAGCAGGCTACCTCCAAGTGCTATATAAAAAGTTGGGTCACATCACCTGGGTTACATCTGCATCGGCTAACCTCCCGGCTAACTCGGCGACCGTGTCCTCCACATCAAAAGCCCCCTGTTCTGCCGCAGTCATGCGAGTAGTATTACTTTCCAGCGTAGAGGAAAATGTGTCCGAAGTCTCAGAGAGCTTAGAGAATTTCTGCTCCATTATTTCTATAAAGCTTCGGGTCACTTTGCGAATGAGAGCTGAAGTCTCTGCTGAAACCTGGCCGTCTGCTAGCTCGTCCCTTTGGCTAGCGCAGGGGTCGGCAACCCAAAATGTTGAAAGAGCCAAATTGCACGAAAAAAACAAAAAACAAAAATGTCTGGAGTCGCAAAATATTAAAAGCCCTATTAAAGCCTTATAATGAACGCAAAACACGTGCAATATGTATCTATTAGCTGTATTAGCCTGCTATCAAAATGACTAAGTTGCTACAAATACATAATGAGCATTAATGATTAAATGTTTATTTGCCCTGCAGTGCATTCTGTGCAGAACGACACGGCACGTGACTGCTCTGTTCTGCGAGTTTAACTTCATTACAATATCAATGAATTATGTTTCATTGCTTTCATAAAATTAAAGAAAATAAGACGGTTAAGTTTGATTTCTGTGCAAATGCCATGCAAGTCAGTGCAAGCGTAAAACGCAGCAGCATCCTCTTCTCTTCTTGGCTGTACATCTCTGGTAAAGGCAGTCAGCTGTGCTCCAATGACAGAACAGCTTCAAGCATTTGCGGCGTCTGCAGACTTTCATTCAGCTGTTCAGGTGGCTCCTCACAGTCACATCCACCAAAAAGTGCAGCTTTTCCAGCTATTCAGTATCTTCCAGTTGCGGGTAGTTCAGGTCTTTGCTTTTCAGGAATGTTTTCACGTGTTCTAAACAGACAACAAAGTGACGCAAAACGTCCCCCTTGAACAGCCATCACACTGTGTTGTGTAGCAGGAGATCAGAATATTCGCTTTCAACTTCATCAAGCTGTAATGGTTGATCTACAGATGAGTTTCAGCGCATGACGTAAAGATTAAAAACTTGGTTATTTATTCAAAAGTTTTATTTTAATGAAACTTTGTCGTCATGTGTTGGATTTGTTGTCACCCCATTGGTTGAACGGTACCAGCTGACAGGTGACAGCCAGGTGACAGGGCGACACACCTTTTACGTGTAAGGAGACGCGGGAGCGCGGGGAGGGGGGGTATGCACAGCTGACAGAGATGCAGAAGCGCGGAGGAGGAAGTGATCTCTCATACGGATTACCTTTCCCAGCTCGGATTTTTTGCCTACTGAATAAATTTACCCAAGGAGCTCGAATCATCCGGTACGAGGATCTGTATCAGCTCCATTGACGGGTGGAATGTGTTCCAGCGAGGGAGGCGGAAAGGCCTCCCCCCTAACGCGTGAGACTGTCGAACACTCATTTTTCCTCCAGAACATTTCTTTTTTTTGCTAGCAAAACTGCGGTACTTGAGTTTGAACTGTGTTTTTTTTTTTAATTATATATATTATATTCTTGATATTTAATGCCCCAGCCATAGAACGGCATTGTGACATTCCCCTCGCAGAGTGAAGGGTGAATTGTTACAAAGTAATGCACGGAACTGACGGTGGTTCGATTTACATTAGCCACCTGCCTGGTGGTGCGCCGCCCTGCTGGTGGCAACGGGTGTTGCGGGCTATGACGCAAATCTTCCTTGACAGAAATGTTGAAATTTAATATTTATTCTACACATTCTTACAGCGGTGGAATACATTAAAAGAATGTTTGTGTCTCGTTTTTCCTCCAACAGAAACCATATTAAAACAAAAAAATATTTCTCTCCCCCATCTTTTTACATTTTCAAACATTTTTGAAAAGGCTCCAGGGAGCCACTAGGGCAGCGCTAAAGAGCTGCGGGTTGCCAACCCCCGGGCTAGCGCTAGCAGACATGGCAGGCGTCACTTTCTTTGGTTGAATTTTAGTTTGTTTTGACATTGTCCATCATTTAATGTTTAAAGTTGTTAGCTTGAAGTTAAAAAAAAAGAATAAACACGTATTCTCTGTTGTAATGTTGACAGTATTCCGTTTTGCTGCTTAATAAGTTTGGTGGTAGTGGGAGCTAAGCACACTACAAACCTCTAGCCAGCCATGTTCACCCGGAGAAGCCCAGTTTTAGACTCTTAAACCGTCTTTTTGCTGCCCCCTAGTGGTTGAAACGAGGTAATAAAGTTTACATTTGCTCAACTAAGTCCCACGTCCTTTCAGAAGGATCACGTCATGCTCTGCAGCTGCAGTATAATGCTCCGCCCATCTTTGAACACTCCCGAGGCGACGCCAGATGTGGTGAAGCATTCTTGCTCGTTAAACAAGATGGAAGATGGCCAGGCAGCTGCGGCCCTCCTAAATCTTGCGATATTTTTCATGGAGACAATAGTACAAAGATCCCCTAATTTGATTCTTGTTTTTATTTTTCCCATCCTGAACTAATGTGGGTCACAGAGACATGGAAGCGGCGGCAGAAAGCGGGTTTTGCAGCGGAGGGAGGCCCACCACACCTGGAGAGACTCTGAATGATCTCATGAAACCAGACGCAGAGACGGAATTACAGATGCTTTTGTCGAGCTTTTAAAATAAACCCCATCTCTAAAAACTGCAGTATGCGTTTTTTTTTCCACATTTCTGGAATTTCGATAAAGTGGAATAGAAAAACAGCTAAAGTCGACCACACATCCAGACCACACTTCCCCGCTCAGCCCAGCCTCCCTGTTTACCCGTGGGTGTTCATTTTAAACACCAAAACATAGAGCGATTTCAATTTTTCATAAATACTAAATCTCTTCCATTTTTTGACATGTAGAGGATTCGTAACCTCCCATTCTATATTTTTTTTTTATCTGTTTAACTTGCCTGAGTAGTTCAATTGAAAATAATCCTGTTTTGAACAAGAAGTGTCATACACTGAAAAAAAATCCATTTTTAGGAACATTTTAAGGTAACAAATATATATCCCTTTAACCTTTCCTTATAAAGGCGGCTGACACAGATGCTAATAAAATCTGAAGGCAACTTTACCGTCATAAGGCCGGTTTGTGATCATATCTTCATATAATTCTGTGCCAACCTCTGCCAACTGCTATGATCATAAGATTGTACTTGATTGTTGTCTTATTGATAACATAAATTGTAGCTTTACTGGGATGTCATCAATGAGATGATATCACAGCACAGTGATGTCATCAATGTGATGACCTCACTGTGCTGTGATATCATCTCATTGATGACATCACAGCACAGAAGATGTTCATATGACATCACTGTGCTGTGATGTCATCTCATTGATAACATCCTATTGTTGATGATATGACATCAGATGTCATCATATGATGTCAATATGATCTAATCTGATGGAAATTGGCATCAAATGTCATCAATTGACTGTGTCTGGGATGAGATGAAAAGTGCTAATATGGGGAGGCACCTTGCTTAGTCAGGAATCCCTTCAGAGACTTTGTGACTGTCTGCGACCCAAGGAAGTTTTTGTGTCTACAAGAAAGGGACATTTTTGTTAGGTTGCCTCTAGGTAATTTTTTTAAAGATGTCAGAGCGCACTAACAATGAGAAATACAGCTCAGTACACCGTGATTTGACAAGTTGTGAGTCTACAATGTCAAGTTCTGATTCTGACTCAACGAGTTTTGAAACGGAGGACTTTCATGAAATTTGTACGCACGTCAATATATCAGAAAAAGATTTTTTAGCTTGGCCTGTTTCAAAGGTAATTGAGCTCTTTCAAAGAGCAGATGTTGATGGAAGTGGAGGTCTGGATATGGATGAATTCTCTGTGGCAATGCAAGAGGTTTTTCCACATGCTGGGAAAACAGGATCTATGCATACTACACATGAAAATTGACACAAACTGTGATGGAGTTGTTGATCTTAAAGAACTTTTGGAATTTTTGTATTCCAACATGGAAACAGCCGGACTAAAGCTGATCTATATCCTTTCCCTCTGGCTCCTGAGTCATCTCTATTGGTCTGAATAGACACATTGTAAAAATCCTGTCCATTCCCTTGCCCAATAGGGATGATCCTAACACAACACTGCGGAAACCCAAATGTACAACAGATGTCCTTACGTTTGCTTTGACTGAAACTGGGGGTTTTGACATTCTTGACTGATGGTTTTGAGAATTCACATAGATGTTTCCTTAGAAACCAAAGAGAAAACAAGATTCCTCATTCACATAAACAACATCCATTGCATGTTTATGACATGGTTTACATTAATGACCTTAATGAGATAGCGGTTTCCACATCTGAAGGGGAAGTGCTATTCTTTGATCACACAACGCTCTATAAAGGTTCTTCTCGCATAAAATACTGTATTGTAAATGATGAGTGTCCAGTTACAGCTATGGAATACACACGTATTGGCGCTAAAGCCATGTTTTCGATGGCAGATGGAACAGGATCCTTGACCCTATGCATCAGTCAAGATGTTTTAAAAGGAGGCCTCTTCCAAAAAGAATTGCTTTGTGACATGGGTCTAAAAGACTATCAATGTGTGCGTGTGTCAACCCTGTTAAACACAGGTCTTTCGAGTTTTATTCTTTCAAGACCTCTGTTTTTCTGACATATTGAATAGTTTACAGTACATTCCTCTTATAAATTCCTATATTGTCTGTGGACGTTCCGCTAAGTTCATGAGTGTCGTTGGTTGCAGAATTTCATCCTGTCTGAACTATACCAAGGCAAAACTATGACATTTAAATGTGCCAGCCATTTAAAGCACTTCAACTGTGCCGGTTTCACACATTTAAGAGAGTTTTGATTTCTGGTGGGAGACGATGGTGTTTTGCGAATTTGGGTATTGGACAAAAAGTTCTGTCAGCATGAACTGAGAGCACATTGCAGTCCCATTGTCAGTGTCAAGTACAGTGTTTCGGAGAGAACCTTTTTCAGTGTTTCAACTGACAAAAATGTAAGAATCTGGAATGAGTTAGATTTGACCTGTTTGCAGAGTTTCTTTGCTGATTGTTTGAAAACTAAACCATTTCTGCTGTGTGTTACGAGGAACACAATAATGAGCTGTTTTGGCTGATAAAGAATTAGCAAGATGCCTTGGACAAGGAACAGATGTCTTCAAGCAAAGAATTCCAAGTCATGACCAGCCATTGTGGGATGTTATTTATAACAGTCAGTTCAAGCAGCTTGTCTCTCTTTCTCTTGATGCTTGTATACGAGTATGGGATATTTTGACAGGAGAGTTTCTTTTGGAATTTAATGCCTTATCAATGTATTTATGAAACCAGTTGCTATTATGTTTGATCCGACAAATCGCAAATTATTGGTACTTTCTAAAGATAAGGAAATAGCATACTGGAACTTTAACAACGGCAAAGAGATTGAAGTTCTCCCACTAAAAATCCCAAATCATGTGACAGGCCTGATCCAAGAAAGGGATACGTTGTTCATTTCAGCACTAAACTGCAAAACCATCTTTGCGCTGGACTTACAGAATGGAAATCACAAATATTTGCAGCACCCTTTGTTAAAAGACACTTGTGCCATGGAGCTCCATAAAGACACACTCATTACAATATCCAGTGATGGCAATGCGGTTGTATGGGATTTAGAAAACTACAGAGTTTGCTTCTACTTCCACATCTTTGACAGTCCTAAAGTAGAACATGCAGGGATTCAAAACCAAGGTACCATATTGATAGGGAGCCTTTAATTGAAGACCTGCATGATCCAGAAAGTTTGGCTTTGAGTACAGGTTATAAAAGCATGGTGGAGTTGTCTCTACTTCTCTAAAAACGAGGACAGCTAACAGGAAGACAGCCATATTACTTGTGTCACATGGTGGTTTTGTCGTTGCCTGGTCAATTCAAAGACATGGAGGAGTGATAGCAAAATTTAGAGCAGTGACAAAGGACGGTGCAAAGATTACCTGCATGACAACTGATAAAACAGAAAAGATACTACTGACTGGTGACAGCACAGGAAGACTGTGTCTGTGGGACATTCAGGGATTTACTGATAGAACACAGAGTGATCCTGTACAACAATATACCCTTGAAGAATGGCATACATCGCTGTGTGCACCTCCACTGTTGAGATCTTGGCAGGTAGTAACAATGGGATTGCGAGTGTTGTAGTTTGCCCCGACTCTGACAGTATAATATCTGCAGGACAGGATCACAATGTCAAAATATGGACAATGCAGGGGGACTTTTTAGGCACCTTCATGAAGGACACATGGGATCTAAGTCTCTTAAAGTTTCCCTGAGCGCAAAGTCAGAAAAGAGTTCAAAAGCAGGATGAATTGACAGGAGTAGACAGAAATTAGAAACAAAGGAAAACTTAGGAAAAGAAGAATTGAAAATAAAAAAAAGATTTGACGAAATAAATGACTCGATTGCTATACTAGAGCGCTTAAAAATGAGAATGGGTACAGACAATGAAAAACTGAAAAAGAAGAATGAAAAGAAGTCAGTACACTTGAAAGCACAGCCGCGGAAGCAGCTGATTAAAGGAACTGACACCAAGGAACCTACTGGATCAGTCAAATCCAAAGCCAATTTTGCAAAAAATGATGAACTGCAAATGAGTCCTAAGAAGACCACCAGGCAGTCACAACTTCCAATGGTCCTACATAAAGAAAAGCTAACAAAGACCCAACTTGTGCCACACCCACCTGTTGCTCCCAGTGCAGATTAACAAGGACTAAAACTGGCTTTGCAAAATCGGAAGGGACCCCAAAGACACTTGAGAAGAAAACAAGGCCATCACTCATTCCTACTGTCTCAGTTAAGAAAAAGTCTGATGGACACCAAACTTGTCCCGCACCCACCTGTTGCTCCGAGTACAAGATTAACAGGGACTAAAACTGGCTTTGCAAAATCAGAAGGGACCCCAAAGACACTTGAGAAGACAACAAGGCCATCACTCATTCCTACTGTCTCAGTTAAGAAAAGTCTGATGGACACCAAACTTGTCCCACACCCAACTGTTGCTCCAAGTATGAGATTAACAAGGACCTAAAACTGGCTTTGCGAAATCAGAAGGGACCCCAAAGACACTTGAGAAGACAACAAGGCCATCTCTCATCCCTACTGTCTCAGTTAAGAAAAGTCTGATGGACACCAAACTTGTCCCACACCCACCTGTTGCTCCAAGTATGAGATTAACAAAGACTAAAACTGGCTTTGCAAAATCAGAAGGGACCCCAAAGACCACTTGAGGAAAACAACAAGGCCATCTCTCATTCCTACTGTCTCAGTTAAGAAAAGTCTGATGGACACCAAACTTGTCCCACACCCACCTGTTGCTTCCAAGTATGAGATTAACAAGGACTAAAACTGGCTTGGCAAAATCAGAAGGGACCCCAAAGACACTTGAGAAGACAACAAGGCCATCACTCATTCCTACTGTCTCAGTTAAGAAAAGTCTGATGGACACCAAACTTGTCCCACACCCACCTGTTGCTCCAAGTATGAGATTAACAAGGACTAAAACTGGCTTTGTAAATACTTGTGAAGTGCCCAAAACATCAGTGAGGACAAACAGCCAAATGTACAGTCCAGCTGTCCTAGAAAAAGAAAAACTAACAAATACCAGGCTTGCAATACCCTCACCGTATTCACAAAGTCGTACTCCAACCAGTATCAACATAAGGTTTTTAAGAAATGATCCGGTGCAAAGGAATCCGGAGAAGAAGACTAACCCGTTACGCCTGCCTGTTATCCCTCAAAAGAGCAGCAAACAGGGAGCAAAGTGGCACCAATAGCATCCTATTTAGCAAGATAGATCAAGGACAAAAAGTAGGATTGTCAAGATGGATGAAGTGCAAAACAGTGTTGAGAAGATAACCTTTTCTTTCCACTGTCAAGATATTTTTGTAGATCTTTTAGTTGATATTGGATATAAATCAGGATATAAAAAAAAAGTTTTGCTGCATGGGGAGCACATAACGGGACTTAAGGGAACCTATTATAAAAATAAGATACTACACTATCTGTTTTGTCAGGATTTTTTTTTCATTAGTAGTATTAGTAGTAGGAGTAGCAGCAGCAGCAGTAGTTGTAGTTGTAGTTGCAGTTGCAGTAGGACCAGATCTTTTAGATGATTTTGAAAATGTTGCCGCATGGAAATGAGGGAACCCGTTTATGATTAGAAATGATATAAGCTATCTATGTTTGTTAGGATTTGTATTTATTTATTATTATCCATATTAATTTTTGTAATGTGGAATTTTATATATCTTTTAGATAAAATTGGATTTAAATAGGGATTGTTTTTAGGAAGTTGTAGGATATTGGGACTGCATTAGTGTGTGTTGGTTTGTCATGCCACACTAGAGGGAAGAGGGAAATGTAAAAAAGGAAACTAAACTTTTTCCTTATCTGAAAAAAATTGCATCTTGCATAAAGTTTTTGGAATTTAGGCTGCATAGGGATGTAGTCTTTAGTATTGTTATCTCATAGAAAGTAGGCACATGTTTGACTCCCGGCTGCATCCTTCTGCATTAAGTTTAGGGTTCTATGGTGTAGCGGTCAGCACTCTGGACTCTGAGGTCCAAATCTCAGTACAACCTTGAAACCCAATCTACTCTGATTTCTGATTAGTATTACTTGCCTCTCAACAGCACATCAAAGAAAGTCTGAATTAACCACCCATTTATATTTTGTGGCCTTTGGCAACCAAACATTTTCTTTCTGAAAACTCCATACTCTTCACTCTTGGTGTACAAAATATGCCACATTCATCTGTCACAAACTATTTTTTTAATTCATAAATCTTTTGTTTTGGTCAGCATTTTGTTAGAATTTATTTGACTGAAACCTGTAAAAATGTGTGTATTCTCCCTCTGAAGTATGAATGTAGGTTCACTACACTTCAACAGGGAAAAAAACCTTTTTGTTTTTTGCAGAGTTTGCTTTATTTTTTTTCTTTTGTGTAAATTGTGGGTTTTTATGGGTTGCCCCCACAGTGCCCAGACATGCACGTTAGACAATAAAAAAACATTGAATTAATTATAGGAAAGAAAGTTTGCGTGCCGATCCCTTTTTTAGAGCCCAAGCACAGAGTGCAAGGACCCTATTGTATCTGTTAGGTTTTTTTTTTTTCAGAAAACTCACCAAATTTTGCACACACAATAGGAGTTGCAAAAAATTTTGTATTTTATGGTAAACCAGCATGGGTGCACAAAAACGGCTCAATAGCGCCACCTTCAAAAAAATTTTGGCAAGCCCGGCCACATGCTTGAACGTACAAGCTTGATTTTGACAGGGCATGTTGATCAGATGGAAACCTACAAAAAATCCCTGATACCAAGCTGTCACTCACACAGGAAGTCTGCTATATTGATGTCAATATGTCATTTTTTGCTGTATGTTGGTCATTTGCAGGCCTCGTACTAGAACGAACTTCCCCTAAAGATTTGAGAAAAATGACTCCAAACTCCGGTTTTGGAAACTAGACCCATGTCCGATATTATATAGGCTGCCTTACACTTCATTTGCCAACTTGCATTTACTCTATGTTGTCCTCTGTACTTAAATTCAAATCCAAATCTTTTACCCAAGTCTTAAACATGTAAATATTGGACACAAAGAGGGAGACACATGCTTTGAAATTTCAAAGTAAACATAGAAGTCAAAGAAGCAGCATTTAATGTGGTGCTGAAACACACTGGCTGTTCATTTCTGTCATGAACGCCCAAGGTTTCCTTATTGCCGTAGACTGCAGAACATCCTGGTGCTGCCACCACACAGAGTTCCACATCTGCCAGTGATAAAAATGGATACCATGTCTCTTTAAACTTACTTAGAGATCCTTTGAGTGAGAACCTCAGCTTTTCAAGTTTCAGGTTATATAGCACCTCCTTTACCCAATAGGCATGTGAGGGGGGGTCAGAGAGCTTCCATCTAAGCAGAATCAATCGTCTGGCCAACAAGGTAGTGAATGCCAGAGCACTTGTGCAAGGTCCAGAGAGATTCATATCAACCGCAAAACCAAAGATAGCGAACACTGGGTTAGACAGTAGCGTTGTTCCATATGACTGGCTGAGCGTGTTAAAAACATATATCCAGAAACTTCTTAATTTGGAACAGGCCCAAAACATATGGGTACGGTGTGCTGGCGAGTGTCCACAACAGTTGCACTTATCAGAGACAGACGTGTACATTCTGGATAGTTTTGCATTTGTGGAATGTATTCTGTAAAATACATTGCACTGGATCGAGGCAGGTCGGGCACATCTAGAATATGAATGTATTAACTTTTAGGTGGTTTTCATGAAGGAAATTGACCTACTGACTATTGTTTTAATCATTCCAGTTAGAACTGAAATAAAATGCTTCTGCTGTGGGTCCCCTCCAATAAGGTATCTAAAAAAAAAAAGGGGGGGGGGGGGGGTTAGGGTAATGAGGGAATTGTTTCGTCACAAAATCTCTTGCCTGGAGGAAATGGAAAAACTGTCAGTTAGGCAAGTTATACCTGGCTGAAAGATTAGCAAAGGTTGGGAAGATATTATTGGTATATAGGTCCCTGACTTTGTTAAGTCCTTGCTATGCCAAATTTTAAAAAACCGCATCAGTGACGGAGGGAGCGAAATTACAATTCTTTAGTAGGGGAGATAGTATTGAAGGACCATGTAGATCAAAATATTTTCTGAATTGTCTCCAGATGGCGACCATTTCCTTTACAATGACATTAATTTCCATTGACATTATCCAAGAGATAATGTCAATGGCAATTGCGAGCAGAGAACTGAGGGCAGTCAGTAAGGACCAGGGGCCTCATTTATAAAACTTTGCGTAGGATTTGCGTCAGAAGTGGCGTACGGATGAAACATAGGACGTGCGTACGCACAGAAATATTCGGATTTATAAAACCGTGCGCACGCACATCCTACGCAATCCTTCCCTTAATAAATCACAACCAATTCTAAATGCTGCGCAGCTTTTGCGGCTTCATGACACGCCCATAGTTTGCCCATAAATAGTCAGTGAAACGCCCAGAAATGAATATTCATTGATAGCGAAACCATGGCAAACACAGAGAGGAAATCAAAAAAACGGAACTTTCACTCGATGTGAAGTAGAAGTTATCGTTGGCGAGGTGGAAAAGAGGAGAAAAATGTTGTTTGGAGGGCACAGTGTGGGCATTACTAATGCCATAAAGGCACGTGAATGGCCGGGCCGCGGGCCGCGGCCGAAATAAAAAAGAAATGGTCGGACATCAAAGTCGAGGCAGAAAAACGTCTGGCGCTGCATCGCCAGAGTGAGTCTGCCACGGTGGGGGGGGGGGGGACACCGGAGCTGACCCCTCTTGATGAGAGAGTGGCGGCAATTATTGGGGAATCCCTATTAAGTGGAGTGGTGACTGAGGCGGGGGGGGGGTCAAGACGCACCTGATGCACTGGGTGACACCCCCCCCCAAAAGCTCCACCAGGACGGCTGGAGGAAGTGGGAACCGGCTCATAAGCCACTGGTCCTCGTTTGCCAGCAAGTCTTCTTGCTGTCTAAAGATGCGTTCACTGTCTAAAGATGCGTTCACTCCCAATTCTTTCCATTTGCCACATCTTCTAAGATCCAAGATCAGCCATTGTGGTCATTACGCATTGTGATGGGGCATTTTATTTCCATCCATTTAATTGCATCTGACAAGCTACAGATGTGGGTAATAATCCACGTGGAAATGGGAAATTGTTCATCAAATGTCATTTCTTGTTGCTTTCTGAATGGTTGAGACATACGCCATACATTGTTTTATCAAGAATAAAACAAACTAAAGGCAAATGCATGAATACCATAATTCTGTAGCTTATGAAGAAATGTTTTACTATGAAAACAACTTTCCCCAGTGGACAATTAATACGTCTGTCTGTCTGTCTGTCTGTCTGTCTGTCTGTGTCTGTCTGTCTGTCTGTCTGTCTGTCTGTCTGTCTGATTCGCACGCATCTGGCGGCGCGTGCACACGCAGCGGCTCTATCGGCTTTATTGTTTTTAAAAGAATGTATTTTTAAGTCGTTTATTTATTATTTTATATGCTGCCTGCACTGTGGGGTGAGAGGAAAGCGATTTCATCTGTGTTGTATGTCTTACGGATGCAGCATATTTGACAATACAGCTGACTTTGACTTTGACTATATCTGCTCCTCCAGACGGACACATTGACGAGAATATCAGTTTTGTACATTATTTCGTTCTGTTAACTATAATATTTATGAGGATGAATTGCATAACATGCCAATATTGCAGAACATATTTCACTTTTCTTTTTGCAAATATGTGTTCATTTGAATTTCTGTTATAATTTTCGTTTGATTGTTTTTGTTTGTTTCACTGCTGATTGATCATACGGGTGTTTGTGTAGCTGTTAATTGTGAGACTTGCTTTGTGAAGTCTTCATGTTATTTATGAGGCAGTATTGTCATTTTCACTTTCACGTGTTTCTTCCATCTACCGACGGTGTCGCCGTTTCTCATTTCACCCGTTTTTGTGCGTACGCCTGGGTCAGAGCTTGCGTGAAGGACCGCACATTTTCCCGTCAAGTTTGCTTTTTATAAATCTCAACTATTGCGTAGAGAGTGGCGTACGCCTTCTTTGTGCGTACACAACGTTTATAAATGAGGCCCCAGATCCCTTCTCAATTTGCACCCAGACAGGCAGGGAGGTATTATTATCATACATCCAGTATAGGACCTTCTGTATATTTGCTGCCCAGTAATATTGTCTAAAGTTGGGGAGGCCAAGACCTCCTTTGATCTTAGGTGACTGTAATATGGATTTGCGGACTCTAGGCGTTTTCCCGCGCCATAGGAAGCGCCATTTTCCAGCTTGTCGAAAAAAGCTTGGTAATAAGTATAGGGATGTGCTGGAAGAGATACAAGACTTTAGGAAGGACGGTCATTTTGATGAGATTCACCTGCCCAATTAGTGACAGAGGTAAAACTGACCAACAATCAAAGACTTCCCCAATGCTCTCCAGGAGGGACTCAAAGTTGCATTTTTTCATCTCGGAAGTGGAGGAAGATATAAATATACCTAAATATTTAAAGCCAGTTTTCACTCGTTTAAAGGGGGCTATTGAATATAACCTGAAAGTGATCCGAATTGATCCAAAATGTCCAATAGTACGGGTAGAGAGTTCAGTGGGTCAGAAATATAAAGGAGAACATCGTCTGCATAGAGTGAAACCTTGTGGGTAAAACCAGACCTAACAATACCTTTAAATCTTTCTTCTGCACGCAGCCAGATAGCAAGCGGCTCCATCGTGATGGCAAATAGTGCAGGTGAAAGAGGGCATCCCTGTCTTGTACTCCTCCTGAGAGGAAAGGGAGGTGATAGGGTGTTGTTTGTCCGAACTGATGCCATTGGAGACAAGTAAAGCAGCTTGACCCACTCAACAAAGTCATTTCCCAGGCCAAACCTGTGCATTGCTTCATATTAGGGCTGCACGATATGAGCAAAACTTGCGATATGCGAAATGAGTGATCAATGTTGCAATAACGATACAATTTGCGGTATATACCCAAATAGCAAAATAACCAAAAACATAATTACCGTTTCATTGCAACAATTTAAAAATTATACTCCAAATGACCCTCGTTGACGTAGGAGGCAAACATCTAACATAAAAGAGCTCCATCTGATTGGTCAACAATGTCAAAGGGTCTATCCAATTGGTCAAATGCATAAATTGATTTATTTGATTAGTTAAATACTTCAAGCTGCCATAAGATTGTTTTAGCACATTTAAGGTAACCATTTATTGCGATTTTTGCTGACTTTTGCGATATGGATATTGCACTGCTTTATATTGAGATAACGATAAATTTGCGGTATATTGTGCAGGCCTACTTCATATAGAAAGATCCACTCAACGCGATCAAAAGCTTTCTCGGCATCGAGTGACACTATGATTTCTGGTGCTGAGCGGCAAGGTGAATGGATAATGTTCAAGAGCCGTCTGGTGTTATGGTAAGAGTAGCACTCAGTCATGAGCCTGACTGGTCTAGAGAGATTATTTTGGGCCACACCTGTTGAAGACGAGAGGCAAGAACTTTAGAAAGGATTTTCAAATCTACATTAAGCAGCGAGATGGGCCTGTAGCTACTGAACAGGAGGGGATCTTTATCTATTTTTAGAATCAAGGAGATGGTTGCTTCAGACATAGTATTTGGAAGAGATGATTTCAAAAAGGCCTCATTGTACATCTCTTTCAAGACTGGTGCCAGAAGATCTGAGTTGGCTTTGTAATACTCAACAGAGAAGCCATCTGGACAGGGTGATTTACCTGTATTTAAAGATTTGATGGCTAGATGAATTTCAGCTATTGTGATCGTTTCACCTAAGCTTTTTGCATCCTCCTTGTCAAACTGTGGGAATTCTGCCTTTTGAAACATCTCTTGAACGCCAGGTGGTGAGTTGGAAGTGTATAGCTCTGAGTAAAAGTTTGAAAAATGCTTCATTTATTTCCCTGGGATTGGAAATGATTTCGCCCAAATCACGCATAATATTCGAAATTAAGTTGGAGGTTGCTGCAGCCCGAGCTTGATGGGCCCAAAGTTTCCCCGCTTTATCACCGGATTCAAAAAAGCACGGGGTCCACTTTAATAAGGGCTTCAGCATTGGGGCTCTTATCCAAGCTGAGTAGTGAGGCTAACCACTATTCAAAGAACTGAATGGGGTTTTTACCCTCCATACCTTCCTGCAGGTTGATAATACGGATGTTTTCCCGTCTGCTCCTGTTCTCCACCGCATCCAAAGCATTCTCCATGGCCGTGATTTTCTTCTCTGCGTAACCCTCTCTTTGCTCCTACTGCTCCACAGGAGGGGCTGTCCACTGTGTAAAGGCCCGTACACACCGGGACGAATTTCGCCGGCGATTTTCGTCGGCGAAATTCGCCTCGTGACTAAACAAAGGGCACCAATGTGAGTGTGCACACCGACGCGAAAAAACGCCACGCGTCAAAGCGTCAAAAAAAAAAAACGCCTCGGGTTCGTTTTTTCTTTTTGACGCCTCGCGTCGAAATCCATTCAACCAATGAGAATGGCGCTTTTGCTCACGTGTCTGGAGCTTCTGAAGTTACAGTAAAACACAACTTGGGGGCGCTCAAACACAACACTGCCTTTCTGAGCACACATACCAGCAAAGAAGATAGACGCCAAGTAGCGGCTACACTGCTGCAAAGAAATAATGACGGACATTCTAAAATATCCCCGAAAACGCTCATGAGACATTTTCAGCTCTTGTACCAGTCGATAAAACTCACCATGTTCTTCTGACAAGCGCGTAAATAGTGGCTCTCTTGTTCTGAGTGACAAGCGACTACCTTGTGTACAGCGCCATCTAATGTCAGGGAATGAAATTGCATGTTCAGTCGGCTCATCGTCAGCGAAAATCGCCTGGGTGTGAACACAAAAGACGTGGCGAAAAACGCTGGCGAATATTCGTCCCGGTGTGTACGGGCCCTTAGAGGGGAAATCTTTACTCAGGTTGGGTAAAGGCTTGGGTCAAATTTTACCTATCAAGGTTTATACTATCTAGGGCTGTGACGATAAACGCATCACCGCATCACGCGGTCACCGCACTTTTATTTTGAAAGGTTTTTTTTTTAAGTTTTGCATATGGTGCGTGATTGGAACTATAATAAACACATTAATCTTTGCTGATAATTTACTTTTTCTGCTAGTCCGCACCCGGGGCTGTCGCTGTCTCTCAGAGAAGCACGGGGCACGTGCTTACTCTACTTACAGACACACGTGCGCTGTGTTAGAAGCACACACACATCCTGATTCTACAAAATAAGTTTCTGTCTTGCGAGGAAATACGACAAATTTACTGCGTTGTAATTTTTCATTTCCATTAAGCTGCGTGCGTTCTTGAGTGCGCGACACGCCCGCCCGCCGGAGGATTTTGTGTTGGGGGGGGGTGTCGTTGGTAGGCAATGTTATTTATCAATAAAGAATACTACGTTGTAATTGTATTTATTTATGATGCAGCCGCCGGGGGATTTTGTGTATTTCTTTTCTTTTTTTTGGGGGGGGGGGGGGGGGGGTTAACCGCGACACCGTGCCCCCTGGTGGTTCATCCGGCACAAATGTATTAATAAGACAGAATTATACTCAACAGTTTCAAAAAAATTGTTCAGACATAAACCGCATGGATTCTGAGATTCTGACCATTTACAGATATTTTTTTCTTTTTTTTTTTCAGTCTAGAAGCAAAAATAAATAAATAAATAAGAAAAAAAAACACTGAGATCTCAGGTAAAATTGTAATTTGGAGCTCTAAAAAAGACAAAGAAAATACCTTTAAATGAGTCCTACCGAGTCCTACCGTCCTCTAAAGTCCAGGAATGTAGTTCACAGAGTCGGTTTGAGAGTAAGGGGATGATGGGATGGGACCAACTGTCTTTTCACTCGAGGAGGGAAACGATCCAAGATGGAGGCGTAGGACCGGGAACAGAAACGGCAGACGAAACAAAACTCCTCTGGAATGTCAGATACAAAAAAAAACAGCCTGCACAACGTGCAGAAATACTATTAATTTAAACGCTTTTCCATTAGAAATTTAAATAAAACCGTTCAAAAAGGTTTTTTTTTCTTTTCACAGCATAGCAACAACATACAATGGTCTTTCACATTTATTAACTGCATTAATGAGGTTATAATTGACAATGTAACTGAGGACAAAACAAATGACAATTCTTATAAAAAGTAATCAAAGTTATCCCGACTGGTTTTAATGTAATCTTGTGCACGCGGCAACTCGGTTTAGCATGCTAACACACAGCGATTCGAATAACTGCAATAACTCACCAGGATATCCGTTGTACAAAATATAAAAAAAATCTTCAGTGGAGTTTCAACAAGCACAGCTCCAGCATAAATCAAAAAGCTTTCTAGGTTTGTTTGTTTTTGTTTTTTTTAGATCCAATATCAATTTGGCTATTCGCTCCCACGTCTCTGTGACTGCACACGGTGTTGCAAAAGAACGCAATCCCACGAAGATCTCAGTAGGAGTAACATGATCACTCTGAGCTAAAAATCCAAACACAAAACAATGCACTTTTAACAAAGATGGTAGGCAGTTCAGGGGGGTATTCCAGGAAGCATGTTTAAACTAGCCTGACTTTAAGCCTGAACTCTGGCTGAAATCCGCCTGAACTTGCTTACTCTGGGTATGTCGGTTCCAGAAGATCGGATATGAGTTGGCGTAATTACGCTCGACTTGGTAACCCTGGGTTAACGCACGTGCACGTCGTGTACATAAAGACATTCTCAACAGATCGCCGATTTCTGGAGTCACCATGGAAACGCGTGGAGAAAAAAAGGAAAGCGCGACACTTGAGACGGAAGTGAGACGGAGTCTGAGATTTTAATGACGGCGTATGAAGATTATACGTCCAACAAAAAAGTAACACGGCTGCATCATCAAAAAATGAGTTTCTGCTTGGAGAAAATCAACAGACAAACTAAACCCACGAGCTTCTGATCTTGTTTCGATTTTCCTTGTGACGCATATATAAATATATATATATATATATATATATATATATATATATATATAGAACTCTCATATGTCTAAGTTTGAGCCCGTGAATATGCTAATTTTTTATAACAATAAAAAGGACGATAAAAAATGCACGGAGTGCAAAAATTAATTAAAGAATCTCCCATCATTGTACTAGCAGAGTAGGAGTGTAGGGGTGCTATAAAAACTCATCATCCTCTCCTTCGCTCTCACTCGTGGTGCTGAGACGTAAGCACAGTAGGACAAAATAACTCAGCAAAACTCGGCAAAACACAGTAAAACAGCTAAACAACTAAACATATTTAGTCAAAAAGCCACATTTCAACCCAAATCCGTCCAGACAGGCAAAGGGAATGATATCCCAGAATCCCTTGCGGTGCCGATCTAACAGCAGCACCAAAATTACACCTACTTAATTGAATTAATTTGAATGAAAGGAAAATAATTGTCTGAAAACTATGTGTTATTTTTAAGCTGACTTAACAAAAAAAATGATTTCTCTTAACTGAAGCAAATAATTAAGTTAGATCAAAGTAAACAAGTTTAATTTTCCAACATCCATATGTGGTCTTATCAGCCTCTCACTGTGGAAAAAGTATTATCTGAGCTTCTTCATCCACTACATCATCTATAAATGGACACACCATGCTGCTTCACTCCTCTCAAAACAAATTAAGCTTCAACTAAACCTGCTCCGGACCAGGTTATGTTCAGAGCATGAGTTACCATGGCAACTTGACCTACTCTGAAACATACCTCCATTTCTGGAACCGAAAGCTGAGGTTATCAACTTCCTTAGCCTCAAACTTACCGTGGAAGCTAGCATAACCTGCTTTCTGGAATACCCCCCTGATGACCACTCTTAGTTAACATTTGTTAACATTAATTTTGTTAGGAAAAAATCATTTTTTTTTCCTCTTACAAACAAAAGAACCAATAACTACGACAGAGTTTTAGGGCCACGATGAGGAAAAAAAATTCTGGCCAACGTGTCAAGTTTTTTCTCGTCATGACGAGAATAAAGTCGACATGTCGACTTTAATCTCGTAGCCCTAAAACTCCGTCGTAAATAACAGCAGGCTACCTCCAAGTGCTATATAAAAAGTTGGGTCACATCACCTGGGTTACATCTGCATCGGCTAACCTCCCGGCTAACTCGGCGACCGTGTCCTCCACATCAAAAGCCCCCTGTTCTGCCGCAGTCATGCGAGTAGTATTACTTTCCAGCGTAGAGGAAAATGTGTCCGAAGTCTCAGAGAGCTTAGAGAATTTCTGCTCCATTATTTCTATAAAGCTTCGGGTCACTTTGCGAATGAGAGCTGAAGTCTCTGCTGAAACCTGGCCGTCTGCTAGCTCGTCCCTTTGGCTAGCGCAGGGGTCGGCAACCCAAAATGTTGAAAGAGCCAAATTGCACGAAAAAAACAAAAAACAAAAATGTCTGGAGTCGCAAAATATTAAAAGCCCTATTAAAGCCTTATAATGAACGCAAAATAGTGCAATATGTATCTATTAGCTGTATTAGCCTGCTATCAAAATGACTAAGTTGCTACAAATACATAATGCGCATTAACGATTAAATGTTTATTTGCCCTGCAGTGCATTCTGTGCAGAACGACACGCCACGTGACTGCTCTGTTCTGCAAGTTTAACTTCATTACAATATCAATGAATTATGTTTCATTGCTTTCATAAAATTAAAGAAAATAAGACAGTTAAGTTTGATTTCTGTGCAAATGCCAAGCAAGTCAGTGCAAGCGTAAAACGCAGCAGCATCCTCTTCTCTTCTTGGCTGTACATCTCTGGTAAAGGCAGTCAGCTGCGCTCCAATGACAGAACAGCTTCAAGCATTTGCGGCGCCTGCAGACTTTCATTCAGCTGTTCAGGTGGCTCCTCACAGTCACATCCACCAAAAAGTGCAGCTTTTCCAGCTACTCAGTATCTTCCAGTTGCGGGTAGTTCAGGTCTTTGCTTTTCAGGAATGTTTTCACGTGTTCTAAACAGACAACAAAGTGACGCAAAACGTCCCCCCTGGACAGCCATCACACTGTGTTGTGTAGCAGGAGATCAGAATATTCGCTTTCAACTTCATCAAGCTGTAATGGTTGATCTACAGATGAGTTTCAGCGCATGACGTAAAGATTGAAAACTTGGTTATTTATTTAAAAGTATTATTTCAATGAAACTTTGTCATCATGTGTTGGATTTGTCGTCACCCCATTGGTTGAACGGTACCAGCTGACAGGTGACAGCCAGGTGACAGCGCGAAGGAGCAAGCGATCTCTCATACGGGTTACCTTTCCCAGCTCGGATTTTTTGCCTACTGAATAAATTTACCCAAGGAGCTCGAATCATCCGGTACGAGGATCTGTATCAGCTCCATTGACGGTTGGAATGTGTTCCAGCGAGGGAGGCGGAAAGGCCTCCCCCCTAACGCGTGAGACTGTCGAACACTCATTTTTCCTCCAGAACATTTCTTTTTTTTGCTAGCAAAACTGCGGTACTTGAGTTTGAACTGTGTTTTTTTTTTTAATTATATATATTATATTCTTGATATTTAATGCCCCAGCCATAGAACGGCGTTGTGACATTCCCCTAGCGGAGTGGAGGGTGAATTGTTACAAAGCAATGCACGGAACTGACGGTGGTTCGATTTACATTAGCCACCTGCCTGGCGGTCCGCCGCCCTGCTGGTAGAAACGTGTGTTGCGGGCTATGACGCAAATCTTCCTTGACAATGTTGAAATTTAATATTTATTCTACACATTCTTACAGCGTTGGAAAACGTTAAGAATGTTTGTGTCTTGTTTTTCCTCCTACAGAAACCATATTAAAAACAAAAAAAAATATTTCTCTCCCCCATCTTTTTACATTTTCAAACATTTTAGAAAATGCTCCAGGGAGCCACTAGGGCAGCGCTAAAGAGCCGCGGGTTGCCAACCCCCGGGCTAGCGCTAGCAGACATGGCAGGCGTCACTTTCTTTGGTTGAATTTTAGTTTGTTTTGACATTGTCCATCATTCAATGTTTAAAGTTGTTAGCTTGAAGTTAAAAAAAAAGAATAAACACGTATTCTCTGTTGTAATGTTGACAGTATTCCGTTTTGCTGCTTAATAAGTTTGGTGGTAGTGGGAGCTAAGCACACTACAACCTCTAGCCAGCCATGTTCACCCGGAAGCCCAGTTTTAGACTCTTAAACCGTCTTTTTGCTGCCCCCTAGTGGTTGAAACGAGGTAATAAAGTTTACATTTGCTCAACTAAGTCCCACGTCCTTTCAGAAGGATCACGTCATGCTCTGCAGCTGCAGTATAAATGCTCCGCCCATCTTTGAACACTCCCGAGGCGACGCCAGATGTGGTGAAGCATTCTTGCTCGTTAAACAAGATGGAAGATGGCCAGGCAGCTGCGGCCTCCTAAATCTTGCGATATTTTTCATGGAGACAATAGTACAAAGATCCCCTAATTTGATTCTTGTTTTTATTTTTCCCATCCTGAACTAATGTGGGTCACAGAGACATGGAAGCGGCGGCAGAAAGCGGGTTTTGCAGCGGGAGGGAGGCCCACCACACCTGGAGAGACTCTGAATGATCTCATGAAACCAGACGCAGAGACGGAATTACAGATGCTTTTGTCGAGCTTTTAAAATAAACCCCATCTCTAAAAACTGCAGTATGCGTTTTTTTTTCCACATTTCTGGAATTTCGATAAAGTGGAATAGAAAAACAGCTAAAGTCGACCACACATCCAGACCACACTTCCCCGCTCAGCCCGCCTCCCTGTTTACCCGTGGGTGTTCATTTTTAAACACCAAAACATTAGAGCGATTTCAATTTTTCATAAATACTAAATCTCTTCCATTTTTTGACATGTAGAGGATTCGTAACCTCCCATTCTATTTTTTTTTAATCTGTTTAACTTGCCTGAGTAGTTCAATTGAAAATAATCCTGTTTTGAACAAGAAGTGTCATACACTGAAAAAAAATCCATTTTAGGAACATTTTAAGGTAACAAATATATATCCCTTTAACCTTTCCTTATAAAGGCGGCTGACACAGATGCTAATAAAATCTGAAGGCAACTTTACCGTCATAAGGCCGGTTTGTGATCATATCTTCATATAATTCTGTGCCAACCTCTGCCAACTGCTATGATCATAAGATTGTACTTGATTGTGTCTTATTGATAACATAAATTGTAGCTTTACTGGGATGTCATCAATGAGATGATATCACAGCACAGTGATGTCATCAATGTGATGACATCACTGTGCTGTGATATCATCTCATTGATGACATCACAGCACAGAGATGTCATATGACATCACTGTGCTGTGATGTCATCTCATTGATAACATCCTATTGTTGATGATATGACATCAGATGTCATCATATGATGTCAATATGATGACATCTGATGGAAATTGGCATCAAATGTCATCAATTGACTGTGTCTGGGATGAGATGAAAAGTGCTAAATATGGGGAGGCACCTTGCTTAGTCAGGAATCCCTTCAGAGACTTTTGTGACTGTCTGCGACCCAAGGAAGTTTTTGTGTCTACAAGAAAGGGACATTTTGTTAGGTTGCCTCTAGGTAATTTTTTAAAGATGTCAGAGCGCACTAACAATGAGAAATACAGCTCGGTACACCGTGATTTGACAAGTTGTGAGTCTACAATGTCAAGTTCTGATTCTGACTCAACGAGTTTTGAAACGGAGGACTTTCATGAAATTTGTACGCACGTCAATATATCAGAAAAAGATTTTTTAGCTTGGCCTGTTTCAAAGGTAATTGAGCTCTTTCAAAAGGCAGATGTTGATGGAAGTGGAGGTCTGGATATGGATGAATTCTCTGTGGCAATGCAAGAGGTTTTTCCACATGCTGGAAAACAGGATCTATGCATACTACACATGAAAATTGACACAAACTGTGATGGAGTTGTTGATCTTAAAGAACTTTTGGAATTTTTTGTATTCCAACATGGAAACAGCCGGACTAAAGCTGATCTATATCCTTTCCCTCTGTCTCCTGAGTTCATCTCTATTGGACTGAATAGACACATTGTAAAAATCCTGTCCATTCCCTTGCCCAATAGGGATGATCCTAACACAACACTGCGGAAACCCAAAATGTACAACAGATGTCATTACGTTGCTTTGACTGAAAATGGGGTTTTGACATTCTTGACTGATGGTTTTGAGAATTCACATAGATGTTTCCTTAGAAACCAAAGAGAAAACAAGATTCCTCATTCACATAAACAACATCCATTGCATGTTTATGACATGGTTTACATTAATGACCTTAATGAGATAGCGGTTTCCACATCTGAAGGGGAAGTGCTATTCTTTGATCACACAACGCTCTATAAAGGTTTTTCTCGCATAAAATACTGTATTGTAAATGATGAGTGTCCAGTTACAGCTATGGAATACACACGTATTGGCGCTAAAGCCATGTTTTCGATGGCAGATGGAACAGGATCCTTGACCATATGCATCAGTCAAGATGTTTTAAAAGGAGGCCTCTTCCAAAAAGAATTGCTTTGTGACATGGGTCTAAAAGACTATCAATGTGTGCGTGTGTCAACCCTGTTAAAACACAGGTCTTTCGAGTTTTATTCTTTCAAGACCTCTGTTTTTCCTGACATATTGAATAGTTTACAGTACATTCCTCTTATAAATTCCTATATTGTCTGTGGACGTTCCGCTAAGTTCATGAGTGTCGTTGGTTGCAGAATTTCATCCTGTCTGAACTATACCAAGGCAAAAACTATGACATTTAAATGTGCCAGCCATTTAAAGCACTTCAACTGTGCCGGTTTCACACATTTAAGAGAGTTTTTGATTTCTGGTGGAGACGATGGTGTTTTGCGAATTTGGGTATTGGACAAAAAGTTCTGTCAGCATGAACTGAGAGCACATTGCAGTCCCATTGTCAGTGTCAAGTACAGTGTTTCGGAGAGAACCTTTTTCAGTGTTTCAACTGACAAAAATGTAAGAATCTGGAATGAGTTAGATTTGACCTGTTTGCAGAGTTTCTTTGCTGATTGTTTGAAAACTAAAACCATTTCTGCTGTGTGTTACGAGGAACACAATAATGAGCTTGTTTTGGCTGATAAAGAATTAGCAAGATGCCTTGGACAAGGAACAGATGTCTTCAAGCAAAGAATTCCAAGTCATGACCAGCCATTGTGGGATGTTATTTACAACAGTCAGTTCAAGCAGCTTGTCTCTCTTTCTCTTGATGCTTGTATACGAGTATGGGATATTTTGACAGGAGAGTTTCTTTTGGAATTTAATGCCTTATCAAATGTATTTATGAAACCAGTTGCTATTATGTTTGATCCGACAAATCGCAAATTATTGGTACTTTCTAAAGATAAGGAAATAGCATACTGGAACTTTAACAACGGCAAAGAGATTGAAGTTCTCCCACTAAAAATCCCAAATCATGTGACAGGCCTGATCCAAGAAAGGGATACGTTGTTCATTTCAGCACTAAACTGCAAAACCATCTTTGCGCTGGACTTACAGAATGGAAATCACAAATATTTGCAGCACCCTTTGTTAAAAGACACTTGTGCCATGGAGCTCCATAAAGACACACTCATTACAATATCCAGTGATGGCAATGCGGTTGTATGGGATTTAGAAAACTACAGAGTTTGCTTCTACTTCCACATCTTTGACAGTCCTAAAGTAGAACATGCAGGGATTCAAAACCAAGGTACCATATTTGATAGGGAGCCTTTAATTGAAGACCTGCATGATCCAGAAAGTTTGGCTTTGAGTACAGGTTATAAAAGCATGGGTGGAGTTGTCTCTACTTCTCTAAAAACGAGGACAGCTAACAGGAAGACAGCCATATTACTTGTGTCACATGGTGGTTTTGTCTTTGCCTGGTCAATTCAAAGACATGGAGGAGTGATAGCAAAATTTAGAGCAGTGACAAAGGACGGTGCAAAGATTACCTGCATGACAACTGATAAAACAGAAAAGATACTACTGACTGGTGACAGCACAGGAAGACTGTGTCTGTGGGACATTCAGGGATTTACTGATAGAACACAGAGTGATCCTGTACAACAATATACCCTTGAAGAATGGCATACATCGCTGTGTGCACCTCCACTGTTGAGATCTTGGCAAGGTAGTAACAATGGGATTGCAAGTGTTTTAGTTTGCCCTGACTCTGACAATATAATATCTGCAGGACAGGATCACAATGTCAAAATATGGACAATGCAGGGGGACTTTTTAGGCACCTTCATGAAGGACACATGGGATCTAAGTCTCTTAAAGTTCCCTGAGAGCAAAGTCAGAAAAGAGTTCAAAAAGCAGGATGAAATTGACAGGAGTAGACAGAAATTAGAAACAAAGGAAAACTTAGGAAAAGAAGAATTGAAAATAAAAAAAAGATTTGACGAAATAAATGACTCGATTGCTATACTAGAGCGCTTAAAAATGAGAATGGGTATAGACAATGAAAAACTGAAAAAGAAGAATGAAAAGAAGTCAGTACACTTGAAAGCACAGCCGCGGAAGCAGCTGATTGGAAGGAACTGACACCAAAGAACCTACTGGATCAGTCAAATCCAAAGCCAATTTTACAAAAAATGATGAACTGCAAATGAGTCCTAAGAAGACCACCAGGCAGTCACAACTTCCAATGGTCCTACATAAAGAAAAGCTAGCAAAGACCCAACTTGTGCCACACCCACCTGTTGCTCCGAGTGCAAGATTAACAAGGACTAAAACTGGCTTTGCAAAATCGGAAGGGACCCCAAAGACACTTGAGAAGACAAAAAGGCCATCACTCATTCCTACTGTCTCAGTTAAGAAAAGTCTGATGGACACCAAACTTGTCCCGCACCCACCTGTTGCTCCCAGTACAAGATTAACAGGGACTAAAACTGGCTTTGCAAAATTGGAAGGGACCCCAAAGACACTTGAGAAGACAACAAGGCCATCACTCATTCCTACTGTCTCAGTTAAGAAAAGTCTGATGGACACCAAACTTGTCCCGCACCCACCTGTTGCTCCGAGTACAAGATTAACAGGGACTAAAATTGGCTTTGCAAAATCGGAAGGGACCCCAAAGACACTTGAGAAGACAACAAGGCCATCACTCATTCCTACTGTCTCAGTTAAGAAAAGTCTGATGGACACCAAACTTGTCCCGCACCCACCTGTTGCTCCGAGTACAAGATTAACAGGGACTAAAATTGGCTTTGCAAAATCGGAAGGGACCCCAAAGACACTTGAGAAGACAACAAGGCCATCACTCATTCCTACTGTCTCAGTTAAGAAAAGTCTGATGGACACCAAACTTGTCCCACACCCACCTGTTGCTCCAAGTATGAGATTAACAAGGACTAAAACTGGCTTTGCAAAATCGGAAGGGACCCCAAAGACACTTGAGAAGACAACAAGGCCATCTCTCATCCCTACTGTCTCAGTTAAGAAAAGTCTGATGGACACCAAACTTGTCCCACACCCACCTGTTGCTCCAAGTATGAGATTAACAAGGACTAAAACTGGCTTTGTAAATACTTGTGAAGTGCCCAAAACATCAGTGAGGACAAACAGCCAAATGTACAGTCCAGCTGTCTTAGAAAAAGAAAAACTAACAAATACCAGGCTTGCAATACCATCACCGTATTCACAAAGTCGTACTCCAACCAGTATCAACATAAGGTTTTTAAGAAATGATCCGGTGCAAAGGAATCCGGAGAAGAAGACTAACCCGTTACGCCTGCCTGTTATCCCTCAAAAGAGCAGCAAACAGGGAGCAAAGTGGCACCAATAGCATCCTATTTAGCAAGATAGATCAAGGACAAAAAGTAGGATTGTCAAGATGGATGAAGTGCAAAACAGTGTTGAGAAGATAACCTTTTCTTTCCACTGTCAAGATATTTTTGTAGATCTTTTAGTTGATATTGGATATAAATCAGGATATAAAAAAAAGTTTTGCTGCATGGGGAGCACATAACGGGACTTAAGGGAACCTATTATAAAAATAAGATACTACACTGTTTTGTCAGGATTTTTTTTCATTAGTAGTATTAGTAGTAGGAGTAGCAGCAGCAGCAGTAGTTGTAGTTGTAGTTGCAGTTGCAGTAGGACCAGATCTTTTAGATGATTTTGAAAATGTTGCCGCATGGAAATGAGGGAACCCGTTATGATTAGAAATGATATAAGCTATCTATGTTTGTTAGGATTTGTATTTATTTTATTATTATCCATATTAATTTTTGTAATGTGGAATTTTATATATCTTTTAGATAAAATTGGATTTAAATAGGGATTGTTTTTAGGAAGTTGTAGGATATTGGGACTGCATTAGTGTGTGTTGGTTTGTCATGCCACACTAGAGGGAAGAGGGAAATGTAAAAAAGGAAACTAAACTTTTTTCCTTATCTGAAAAAAATTGCATCTTGCATAAAGTTTTTGGAATTTAGGCTGCATAGGGATGTAGTCTTTAGTATTGTTACCTCATAGAAAGTAGGCACATGTTTGACTCCCGGCTGCATCCTTTCTGCATTAAGTTTAGGGTTCTATGGTGTAGCGGTCAGCACTCTGGACTCTGAGGTCCAAATCTCAGTAGAACCTTGAAACCCAATCTACTCTGATTTCTGATTAGTATTACTTGCCTCTCAACAGCACATCAAAGAAAGTCTGAATTAACCACCCATTTATATTTTGTGGCCTTTGGCAACCAAACATTTTCTTTCTGAAAAACTCCATACTCTTCACTCTTGGTGTACAAAATATGCCACATTCATCTGTCACAAACTATTTTTTTAATTCATAAATCTTTTGTTTTGGTCAGCATTTTGTTAGAATTCATTTGACTGAAACCTGTAAAAATGTGTGTATTCTCCCTCTGAAGTATGAATGTAGGTTCACTACACTTCAACAGGGAAAAAAAACTTTTTGTTTTTTGCAGAGTTTGCTTTATTTTTTTTTCTTTTGTGTAAATTGTGGGTTTTTATGGGTTGCCCCCACAGTGCCCAGACATGCACGTTAGACAATAAAAAACATTGAATTAATTATAGGAAAGAAAGTTTGCGTGCCGATCCCTTTTTTAGAGCCCAAGCACAGAGTGCAAGGACCCTATTGTATCTGTTAGGTTTTTTTTTTTCAGAAAACTCACCAAATTTTGCACACACAATAGGAGTTGCAAAAAATTTTGTATTTTATGGTAAACCAGCATGGGTGCACAAAAACGGCTCAATAGCGCCACCTTCAAAAAAATTTTGGCAAGCCCGGCCACATGCTTGAACGTACAAGCTTGATTTTGACAGGGCATGTTGATCAGATGGAAACCTACAAAAATCCCTGATACCAAGCTGTCACTCACACAGGAAGTCTGCTATATTGATGTCAATATGTCATTTTTGCTGTATGTTGGTCATTTGCAGGCCTCGTACTAGAACGAACTTCCCCTAAAGATTTGAGAAAAATGACTCCAAACTCCGGTTTTGGAAACTAGACCCATGTCCGATATTATATTGCAAAGTATGTTTGTGAGCGTGGCGGCGCGTCGAACTTCGAGGTCGTTTCGAAAAACACGCAATGATAAGAAAAATGGCCATTACTCAGCCATGCATTATCTAATCTGATCCAAAATTGATATGCATGATTGTAGTCTGACTCTGAACACGTCTGCAATAGAAGAATCCAGAACAGGTATAGCGCCACCTGCTGGCAACAGGAAATTACATGTTTGATTTGGAGCATCACTGCTCCAAGTAGGATGAGCCGACACACCTGAAAATGACGTCCACCTGTTGAAAAGCCATTGAAGTTTACTCTGACAAAAAACCATAACTTTCAACGCAGGGGTGTGGTCGTGACAGAGCGGCAAAGTTGGGTGTCTCCCCATGCACACAAAAGTTGCTCTCACGTGCACATTCCTTGTCCGATCTCACTGAAATTCAATGGATATGATGAAGCTTCCATTCTGAACCCATGGATATGACAATCTTGGACGAGCTCCATTTCTCTGTGCTTCGTCCGACGTGCATGAAATTAAAACTAGAAATACTCAGAAGGATCTTCTCTCATAATGATCCCGGTGATGGTCAGAGGGGCCGTAGGCGCGAACTGGCAGCCACGCCTATGTCAGTCTGCCCCAGGGCAGCTGTGGCTACAAAAAAGTAGTTACCATCACCGAGTATGAATGAGGACTGACTGAATAATGGACACATTGTAAGCGCTTTGGGTGTCTTGAAAAAGCGCAGATAAATCCAATCCATTATTATTATTATAATCTGCAGTTTCATGGGTGTACACCTGACGGTGCCTGTGTAACAGGAAGTGGTCGAATTTGTGCACCCAAATGATAGAAATTCATAAAGAATCAGACGTTTCTCTCAGGAAGCTGAGATTTCAGAATTAGATGCCTCTTACAAACTCCACCTTTGATATGTAACACTATAGGGTCTCCAAGAAACTTCATCACTTGATTTTACTCATGAAAATTTGGACCGAACAAATATCATAACTTCTGTTTAGGTTATCAGCGCCACACTTTCCCAAGTTATAGGCATTTATGTGCTTCCTAAATAGTTTCGGAATTTTAAAAGTTACAATTAAAGACAATTTTACATGCTTTCTATGCTTTGTCCGTCTGAACTCCAAACAAATATTTTTTTTACACCTTTCTTTCAACTATGGACACCAAACTTCACAGATGTATAGCTGTATTTGTCCAAATGGTCCTAGAATATTTTCACATAAAAAAAAAACTGGTCAATTTTAGGATTTTTTTCCCTCTTACATCGTCACCAGGCCTGCTGCACGGGTCAGCTTACACTTCTCCTCCCCCTGCAGCTTTGCCTGCTCATATGTTAATTAGCCAGCAGTGACAAACAAGGATCAGAGGAGTTAGAATATGGCCACAAAAAGCCAGTTCAGCACTAAAGACTGCCTTTTCATTTTTTTTTAGCCAAAGTGCAATTAACTCAATATTTTAGCTTTTTTTTCCTCAAAACTAAATATTTGAAAATGCTCCAAAACAATACCCAACCTCACTACACTCCTACAGATGTAACATAGGATAGTAAATATCTCTTCAGACCTAATCTCTGTCTGCTCTTCCTTTTTGATCAATGCTGCAACTTTTTTTCCTTTCTATACATCCAATGAAATTAAACTACAACACCAACAAACAACTGATAACAAATGTCTCTAAAAATTATGTGTATATGCAGTATGTAGCGCCTTTAAACACCAAACAAATAAGAAATGTTTTCCAATAAAAGCACAAAAAATGGAACACAAAATGCAAAACCCAAATTAGAAAAAGAAATTTTAAAATATATGTTTTAAGCAGTTTTTTAAAAGAAATCCCCAAGTCAACTCTTCTGTGGATGAAACAAAGAACTCCAAAACAATGAAGCCAATTCTACAAAGTCTCTGTCACCTTAAGTTTTAAACAAGTTCTCTGAACATCCACCATAAATTGGTCATATGTACTCAGAGACCTGCTAAAAGTGCACAATTGTAAAAGGTCTTTTGAATAGACAACTGCAGGTAGATCCTGTGTGATGGAAGTGGGGGATGAGGAGAAAGATGAAGTTGATTCACTGATCTTGCCTACAGCGCCCCCCTTTGGTGAAAATAGGAATTCAGCCAAATACTTGGAAATAGTGTTGAAAAATGACCAATTCCTGTTAACACTGAAGCTTTTTGCAGATGTTTGTGTGGATTTGGAAGATTCGGTTGCGGTCGTGAGGCCGTGACTCGGATGTCGAATTACCGAACGCGACGTCTCGATGCTTCCTTTGTGCAAAACGGGTGGTTGCAGCGACGCGAAACGGCTCGAGCAGGACGTTGCTTGCGGGGTGGTTGCATGTGCCAGGCGGTCGCGCGCGCTAAATTGCCCGCTAAATGCTACTTGTAGCTTTAATTTGGATTGCAATACTGGGCGAAGGCTACAAGTGCTTGACTGTTTCAGTTAGTCAATAGGAGTTGAAACAGGTTGCCAGAGGTGACTATTACTCCCATCTTTCATTCGATCAAAGTCTGGATCTCCTATCCAGGCTGCCTTACACTTCATTTGCCAACTTGCATTTACTCTATGTTGTCCTCTGTACTTATATTCAAATCCAAATCTTTTACCCAAGTCTTAAACATGTAAATATTGGACACAAAGAGGGAGACACATGCTTTGAAATTTCAAAGTAAACATAGAAGTCAAAGAAGCAGCATTTAATGTGGTGCTGAAACACACTGGCTGTTCATTTCTATCATGAACGCCCAAGGTTTCCTTATTGCCGTAGACTGCAGAACATCCTGGTGCTGCCACCAGACAGAGTTCCACATCTGCCAGTGATAAAAATGGATACCATGTCTCTTTAAACTTACTTAGAGATCCTTTGAGTGAGAACCTCAGCTTTTCAAGTTTCAGGTTATATAGCACCTCCTTTACCCAATAGGCATGTGAGGGGGGGTCAGAGAGCTTCCATCTAAGCAGAATCAATCGTCTGGCCAACAAGGTAGTGAATGCCAGAGCACTTGTGCAAGGTCCAGAGAGATTCATATCAACCGCAAAACCAAAGATAGCGAACACTGGGTTAGACAGTAGCGTTGTTCCATATGACTGGCTGAGCGTGTTAAAAACATATATCCAGAAACTTCTTAATTTGGAACAGGCCCAAAACATATGGGTACGGTGTGCTGGCGAGTGTCCACAACAGTTGCACTTATCAGAGACGGACGTGTACATTCTGGATAGTTTTGCATTTGTGGAATGTATTCTGTAAAATACATTGCACTGGATCGAGGCAAGTCGGGCACATCTAGAATATGAATGTATTAACTTTTAGGTGGTTTTCATGAAGGAAATTGACCTACTGACTATTGTTTTAATCATTCCAGTTAGAACTGAAATAAAATGCTTCTGCTGTGGGTCCACCTCCAATAAGGTATCTAAAAAAAAAAGGGGGGGGGGGGGGGTTAGGGTAATGAGGGAATTGTTTCGTCACAAAATCTCTTGCCTGGAGGAAATGGAAAAACTGTCAGTTAGGCAAGTTATACCTGGCTGAAAGATTAGCAAAGGCTGGGAAGATATTATTGGTATATAGGTCCCTGACTTTGTTAAGTCCTTTGCTATGCCAAATTTTAAAAACCGCATCAGTGACGGAGGGAGCGAAATTACAATTCTTTAGTAGGGGAGATAGTATTGAAGGACCATGTAGATCAAAATATTTTCTGAATTGTCTCCTGATGGCGACCATTTCCTTTACAATGACATTAATTTCCAAGAGATAATGTCAATGGCAATTGCGAGCAGAGAACTGAGGGCAGTCAGTAAGGACCAGATCCCTTCTCAATTTGCACCCAGACAGGCAGGGAGGTATTATTATCATACATCCAGTATAGGACCTTCTGTATATTTGCTGCCCAGTAATATTGTCTAAAGTTGGGGAGGCCAAGACCTCCTTTGATCTTAGGTGACTGTAGTATGGATTTGCGGACTCTAGGCGTTTTCCCGCGCCATAGGAAGCGCCATTTTCCAGCTTGTCGAAAAAAGCTTTGGTAATAAGTATAGGGATGTGCTGGAAGAGATACAAGACTTTAGGAAGGACGGTCATTTTGATGAGATTCACCTGCCCAATTAGTGACAGAGGTAAAACTGACCAACAATCAAAGACTTCCCCAATGCTCTCCAGGAGGGACTCAAAGTTGCATTTTTTCATCTCGGAAGTGGAGGAAGATATAAATATACCTAAATATTTAAAGCCAGTTTCCACTCGTTTAAAGGGGGCTATTGAATATAACCTGAAAGTGATCCGAATTGATCCAAAATGTCCAATAGTACGGGTAGAGAGTTCAGTGGGTCAGAAATATAAAGGAGAACATCGTCTGCATAGAGTGAAACCTTGTGGGTAAAACCAGACCTAACAATACCTTTAAATCTTTCTTCTGCACGCAGCCAGATAGCAAGCGGCTCCATCGTGATTGCAAATAGTGCAGGTGAAAGAGGGCATCCCTGTCTTGTACTCCTCCTGAGAGGAAAGGGAGGTGATAGGGTGTTGTTTGTCCGAACTGATGCCATTGGAGACGAGTAAAGCAGCTTGACCCACTCAACAAAGTCATTTCCCAGGCCAAACCTGTGCATTGCTTCATATTAGGGCTGCACGATATGAGCAAAACTTGCGATATGCGAAATGAGTGATCAATGTTGCAATAATGATACAATTTGCGGTATATACCCAAATAGCAAAATAACCAAAAACATAATTACCGTTTCATTGCAACAATTTAAAAATTATACTCCAAATGACCCTCGTTGACGTAGGAGGCAAACATCTAACATAAAAGAGCTCCATCTGATTGGTCAACAATGTCAAAGGGTCTATCCAATTGGTCAAATGCATAAATTGATTTATTTGATTAGTTAAATACTTCAAGCTGCCATAAGATTGTTTTAGCACATTTAAGGTAACCATTTATTGCGATTTTTGCTGACTTTTGCGATATGGATATTGCACTGCTTTATATTGCGATAACGATAAATTTGCGGTATATTGTGCAGGCCTACTTCATATAGAAAGATCCACTCAACGCGATCAAAAGCTTTCTCGGCATCGAGTGACACTATGATTTCTGGTGCTGAGCGGCAAGGTGAATGGATAATGTTCAAGAGCCGTCTGGTGTTATGGTAAGAGTAGCACCCAGTCATGAGCCTGACTGGTCTAGAGAGATTATTTTGGGCCACACCTGTTGAAGACGAGAGGCAAGAACTTTAGAAAGGATTTTCAAATCTACATTAAGCACCGAGATGGGCCTGTAGCTACTGAACAGAAGGGGATCTTTTTTTAGAATCAAGGAGATGGTTGCTTCAGACATAGTATTTGGAAGAGATGATTTCAAAAAGGCCTCATTGTACATCTCTTTCAAGACTGGTGCCAGAAGATCTGAGTTGGCTTTGTAATACTCAACAGAGAAGCCATCTGGACCGGGTGATTTACCTGTATTTAAAGATTTGATGGCTAGATGAATTTCAGCTATTGTGATCGTTTCACCCAAGCTTTTTGCATCCTCCTTGTCAAACTGTGGGAATTCTGCCTTTTGAAACATCTCTTGAACGCCAGGTGGTGAGTTGGAAGTGTATAGCTCTGAGTAAAAGTTTGAAAAATGCTTCATTTATTTCCCTGGGATTGGAAATGATTTCGCCCAAATCACGCATAATATTCGAAATTAAGTTGGAGGTTGCTGCAGCCCGAGCTTGATGGGCCCAAAGTTTCCCCGCTTTATCACCGGATTCAAAAAAGCACGGGGTCCACTTTAATAAGGGCTTCAGCATTGGGGCTCTTATCCAAGCTGAGTAGTGAGGCTAACCACTATTCAAAGAACTGAATGGGGTTTTTACCCTCCATACCTTCCTGCAGGTTGATAATACGGATGTTTTCCCGTCTGCTCCTGTTCTCCACCACATCCAAAGCATTCTCCATTGCCTTGATTTTCTTCTCTGTGTAACCCTCTCTTTGCTCCTACTGCTCCACAGGAGGGGCTGTCCACTGTGTTAGAGGGGAAATCTTTACTCAGGTTGGGTAAAGGCTTGGGTCAAATTTTACCTATCAAGGTTTATACTATCTAGGGCTGTGACGATAAACGCATCACCGCATCACGCGGTCACCGCACTTTTATTTTGAAAGTTTTTTTTTTAAGTTTTGCATATGGTGCGTGATTGGAACTATAATAAACACATTAATCTTTGCTGATAATTTACTTTTTCTGCTAGTCCGCACCCGGGGCTGTCGCTGTCTCTCAGAGAAGCACGGGGCACGTGCTTACTCTACTTATAGACACACGTGCGCTGTGTTAGAAGCACACACACATCCTGATTCTACAATATAAGTTTCTGTCTTGCGAGGAAATACGACAAATTTACTGCGTTGTAATTTTTCATTTCCATTAAGCTGCGTGCGTTCTTGAGTGCGCGACACGGCCGCCCGCCAGAGGATTTTGTGTTGGGGGGGGGTGTCGTTGGTAGGCAATGTTATTTATCAATAAAGAATACTACGTTGTAATTGTATTTATTTATGATGCAGCCGCCGGGGGATTTTGTGTATTTTTTTTCTTTTTTTTGGGGGGGGGGTAACCGCGACACCGTGCCCCCTGGTGGTTCATCCGGCACAAATGTATTAATAAGACAGAATTATACTCAACAGTTTCAAAAAAATTGTTCAGACATAAACCGCATGGATTCTGAGATTCTGACCATTTACAGATATTTTTTTCTTTTTTTTTTTTTCACTTTAGAAGCAAAAAAAAATAAAATAAATAAGAAAAAAAAAACACTGAGATCTCAGGTAAAATTGTAATTTGGAGCTCTAAAAAAGACAAAGAAAATACCTTTAAATGAGTCCTACCGAGTCCTACCGAGTCCTACCGAGTCCTACCGTCCTCTAAAGTCCAGGAATGTAGTTCACAGAGTCGGTTGAGAGTAAGGGGATGATGGGATGGGACCAACTGTCTTTTCACTGGAGGAGGGAAACGATCCAAGATGGAGGCGTAGGACCGGGAACAGAAACGGCAGACGAAACCAAACTCCTCTAGAATGTCAGATACAAAAAAAAACAGCCTGCACAACGTGCAGAAATACTATTAATTTAAACGCTTTTCCATTAGAAATTTAAATAAAACCGTTCAAAAAGGTTTTTTTTTCTTTTTTTTCTTTTCACAGCATAGCAACAACATACAATGGTCTTTCACATTTATTAACTGCATTAATGAGGTTATAATTGACAATGTAACTGAGGACAAAACAAATGACAATTCTTATAAAAAGTAATCAAAGTTATCCCGACTGGTTTTAATGTAATCTTGTGCACGCGGCAACTCGGTTTAGCATGCTAACACACAGCGATTCGAATAACTGCAATAACTCACCAGGATATCCGTTGTACAAAATATAAAAAAAATCTTCAGTGGAGTTTCAACAAGCACAGCTCCAGCATAAATCAAAAAGCTTTCTAGGTTTGTTTGTTTTGTTTTTTTTCAACTCCAATATCAATTTGGCTATTCGCTCCCACGTCTCTGTGACTGCACACGGTGTTGCAAAGAACGCAATCCCACAAAGATCTCAGTAGGAGTAAGATGATCACTCTGAGCTAAAAATCCGAACACAAAACAATGCACTTTTAACAAAGATGGTAGGCAGTTCAGATGACCACTCTTAGTTAACATTTGTTAACATTAATTTTGTTAGGAAAAAAATCATTTTTTTTCCTCTTACAAACAAAAGAACCAATAACTACGACAGAGTTTTAGGGCCACGATGAGGAAAAAAAATTCTGGCCAACGTGTCGAGTTTTATCTCGTCATGACGAGATTAAAGTCGACACGTTGGCCAGAATTTTTTTTCCTCATCCTGGCCCTAAAACTCCGTCGTAAATAACAGCAGGCTACCTCCAAGTGCTATATAAAAAGTGGGGTCACATCACCTGGGTTACATCTGCATCGGCTAACCTCCCGGCTAACTCGGCGACCGTGTCCTCCACATCAAAAGCCCCCTGTTCTGCCGCAGTCATGCGAGTAGTATTACTTTCCAGCGTAGAGGAAAATGTGTCCAAAGTCTCAGAGAGCTTAGAGAATTTCTGCTCCATTATTTCTATAAAGCTTCGGGTCACTTTGCGAATGAGAGCTGAAGTCTCTGCTGAAACCTGGCCGTCTGCTAGCTCGTCCCTTTGGCTAGCGCAGGGGTCGGCAACCCAAAATGTTGAAAGAGCCAAATTGCACGAAAAAAACAAAAATGTCTGGAGTCGCAAAATATTAAAAGCCCTATTTAAGCCTTATAATGAAGGCAACACATGCAATATGTATCTATTAGCTGTATTAGCCTACTATCAAAATGACTAAGTTGCTACAAATACATAATGAGCATTAACGATTAAATGTTTATTTGTCCTGCAGTGCATTCTGTGCAGAACGACACGGCACGTGACTGCTCTGTTCTGCGAGTTTAACTTCATTACAATATTAATGAATTATGTTTCATTGCTTTCATAAAATTAAAGAAAATAAGACAGTTAAGTTTGATTTCTGTGCAAATGCCAAGCAAGTCAGTGCAAGCGTAAAACGCAGCAGCATCCTCTTCTCTTCTTGGCTGTACATCTCTGGTAAAGGCAGTCAGCTGCGCTCCAATGACAGAACAGCTTCAAGCATTTGCGGCGTCTACAGACTTTCATTCAGCTGTTCAGGTGGCTCCTCACAGTCACATCCACCAAAAAGTGCAGCTTTTCCAGCTACTCAGTATCTTCCAGTGGCGGGTAGTTTAGGTCTTTGCTTTTCAGGAATGTTTTCACGTGTTCGAAACAGACGACAAAGTGACGCAAAACGTCCCCCCTGAACAGCCATCACACTGTGTTGTGTAGCAGGAGATCAGAATATTCGCTTTCAACTTCATCAAGCTGTAATGGTTGCCACTACAGATGAGTTTCAGTGCATGACGTAAAGATTGAAAACTTGGTTATTTATTTAAAAGTTATATTTTAATGAAACTTTGTCGTCATGTGTTGTATTTGTTCTCACCCCATTGGTTGAACGGTACCAGCTAACAGGTGACAGCCAGGTGACAGGGCGACACACCTTTTATTTTGTAAGCAGACGCGGGAGCGGGGGGGGGGGGGATGCACAGTGGGTGTAACAGTTTTAATTTGCTTAACAGAACCTCTCTGCACAGCCAGACCTCATGTCTTGTTCCAACTTCTTCTTGTTCACACACAATGCCACAACTCAACTAAACTTGCAGGTCTGCCCTCTGCTGGCCACTCAATTACAGTACAATATTGAAACACCCGCTTCTCAAATTCAAGATACCACACATACGGATTACCTTATCCAGATCGGATTTTTTGCCTACTGAATACATTTACCCAAAGAGCTCGAATCATCCGGTACGAGGATCTGTATCAGCTCCATTGACTGGTGGAATGTGTTCCAGCGAGGGAGGCGGAAAGGCCTCCCCCTTAACGCGTGAGACTGTCAAACACTCATTTTTCCTCCAGAACACTTCTTTTTTTTGCTAGCAAAACTGCCGGACTTGGGTTTGAACTGTGGGTTTTTTAATAGTTTGTATATTTGGGGAAATTGGGTTTTTGATGTTTGAGTGTTGGGCGAAGTGTTTAATGTACGTTTGTCACATTCACACAATACACGGCTGCACAAACAAACTGTTGTGAGTTTTTTTCTTGGTCATATTAGAGAGCAGATTGTCTTGATATTTAATGCCCCAGCCGTAGAACAGCGTTGTGACGTTCCCCTCGTCATGTGTGTGGAGGGTGAATTGTTACAAAGCAATGCACGGAACTGACGGTGGTGCGATTTACATTAGCCACCTGCCTGGCGGTCCGCCGCCCTGCTGGTAGAAACGTGTGTTGCGGGCTATGACGCAAATATTCCTTGACAATGTTGAAATTTAATATTTATTCTACACATTCTTACAGCGTTGGAAAACGTTAAGAATATTTGTGTCTTGTTTTTCCTCCAACAGAAACCATATTAAAACAAAAAAATATATTTCTCTCCCCCATCTTTTTACATTTTCAAACAGTTTTGAAAAGGCTCCAGGGAGCCACTAGGGCAGCGCTAAAGAGCCGCGGGTTGCCGACCCCCGGGCTAGCGCTAGCAGACATGGCAGGCGTTACTTTCTTTGGTTGAATTTTAGTTTGTTTTGACATTGTCCATCATTCAATGTTTAAAGTTGTTAGCTTGAAGTTAAAAAAAAGAATAAACACGTATTCGCTGTTGTAATGTTGACAGTATTCCGTTTTGCTGCTTAATAAGCTTGGTGGTAGCGGGAGCTAAGCACACTACAACCTCTAGCCAGCCATGTTCACCCGGAAGCCCAGTTTTAGACTCTTAAACCGTCTTTTTGCTGCCCCCTAGTGGTTGAAACGAGGTAATAAAGTTTACATTTGGTCAACTAAGTCCCACGTCCTTTCAGAAGGATCACGTCATGCTCTGCAGCTGCAGTATAAAAGCTCCGCCCATTTTTGAACACTCCCGAGGCGACACCAGGTGTAGTGAAGCGTTCTTGCTCGTTAAACAAGATGGAAGATGGCCAGGCAGCTGCGGCCTCCTAAATCTTGTGATATTTTTCATGGAGACAATAGTACAAAGATCCCCTAATTTGATTCTTGTTTTTATTTTTCCCATCCTGAACTAATGTGGGTCACAGAGAGATGGAAGCGGCGGCAGAAAGCGGGTTTTGCAGCGGGAGGGAGGCCCACCACACCTGGAGAGACTCTGAATGATCTCATGAAACCAGACGCAGAGATGGGATTACAGATGCTTTTGTCAACTTTTAAAATAAACCCCATCTCTAAAAACTGCAGTATGCGTTTTTTTTTTTCCACATTTGTGGAATTTTGATAAAGTGGAATAGAAAAACGTGTGCCAACCTCTGCCAACTGCTATGATCATAAGATTGTACTTGATTGTGTCTTATTGATAACATAAATTGTAGCTTTACTGGCATGTCATCAATGTGATGACATCACTGTGCTGTGATATCATCTCATTGATGACATCACAGCACAGAGATGTCATATGACATCACTGTGCTGTGATGTCATCTCATTGATAACATCCTATTGTTGATGATATGACATCAGATGTCATCATATGATGTCAATATGATCTAATCTGATGGAAATTGGCATCAAATGTCATCAATTGACTGTGTCTGGGATGAGATGAAAAGTGCTAAATATGGGGAGGCACCTTGCTTAGTCAGGAATCCCTTTAGAGACTTCTGTGACTGTCTGCGACCCAAGGAAGTTTTTGTGTCTACAAGAAAGGGACATTTTGTTAGGTTGCCTCTAGGTAATATTTTAAAGATGTCAGAGCGCACTAACAATGAGAAATACAGCTCGGTACACCGTGATTTGACAAGTTGTGAGTCTACAATGTCAAGTTCTGATTCTGACTCAACGAGTTTTGAAACGGAGGACTTTCATGAAATTTGTACGCACGTCAATATATCAGAAAAAGATTTTTTAGCTTGGCCTGTTTCAAAGGTAATTGAGCTCTTTCAAAGAGCAGATGTTGATGGAAGTGGAGGTCTGGATATGGATGAATTCTCTGTGGCAATGCAAGAGGTTTTTCCACATGCTGGAAAACAGGATCTATGCATACTACACATGAAAATTGACACAAACTGTGATGGAGTTGTTGATCTTAAAGAACTTTTGGAATTTTTTGTATTCCAACATGGAAACAGCCGGACTAAAGCTGATCTATATCCTTTCCCTCTGTCTCCTGAGTTCATCTCTATTGGACTGAATAGACACATTGTAAAAATCCTGTCCATTCCCTTGCCCAATAGGGATGATCCTAACACAACACTGCGGAAACCCAAAATGTACAACAGATGTCATTACGTTGCTTTGACTGAAAACGGGGTTTTGACATTCTTGACTGATGGTTTTGAGAATTCACATAGATGTTTCCTTAGAAACCAAAGAGAAAACAAGATTCCTCATTCACATAAACAACATCCATTGCATGTTTATGACATGGTTTACATTAATGACCTTAATGAGATAGCGGTTTCCACATCTGAAGGGGAAGTGCTATTCTTTGATCACACAACGCTCTATAAAGGTTCTTCTCGCATAAAATACTGTATTGTAAATGATGAGTGTCCAGTTACAGCTATGGAATACACACGTATTGGCGCTAAAGCCATGTTTTCGATGGCAGATGGAACAGGATCCTTGATCATATGTATCAGTCAAGATGTTTTAAAAGGAGGCCTCTTCCAAAAAGAATTGCTTTGTGACATGGGTCTAAAAGACTATCAATGTGTGCGTGTGTCAACCCTGTTAAAACACAGGTCTTTCGAGTTTTATTCTTTCAAGACCTCTGTTTTTCCTGACATATTGAATAGTTTACAGTACATTCCTCTTATAAATTCCTATATTGTCTGTGGACGTTCCGCTAAGTTCATGAGTGTCGTTGGTTGCAGAATTTCATCCTGTCTGAACTATACCAAGGCAAAAACTATGACATTTAAATGTGCCAGCCATTTAAAGCACTTCAACTGTGCCGGTTTCACACATTTAAGAGAGTTTTTGATTTCTGGTGGAGACGATGGTGTTTTGCGAATTTGGGTATTGGACAAAAAGTTCTGTCAGCATGAACTGAGAGCACATTGCAGTCCCATTGTCAGTGTCAAGTACAGTGTTTCGGAGAGAACCTTTTTCAGTCTTTCAACTGACAAAAATGTAAGAATCTGGAATGAGTTAGATTTGACCTGTTTGCAGAGTTTCTTTGCTGATTGTTTGAAAACTAAAACCATTTCTGCTGTGTGTTACGAGGAACACAATAATGAGCTTGTTTTGGCTGATAAAGAATTAGCAAGATGCCTTGGACAAGGAACAGATGTCTTCAAGCAAAGAATTCCAAGTCATGACCAGCCATTGTGGGATGTTATTTACAACAGTCAGTTCAAGCAGCTTGTCTCTCTTTCTCTTGATGCTTGTATACGAGTATGGGATATTTTGACAGGAGAGTTTCTTTTGGAATTTAATGCCTTATCAAATGTATTTATGAAACCAGTTGCTATTATGTTTGATCCGACAAATCGCAAATTATTGGTACTTTCTAAAGATAAGGAAATAGCATACTGGAACTTTAACAACGGCAAAGAGATTGAAGTTCTCCCACTAAAAATCCCAAATCATGTGACAGGCCTGATCCAAGAAAGGGATACGTTGTTCATTTCAGCACTAAACTGCAAAACCATCTTTGCGCTGGACTTACAGAATGGAAATCACAAATATTTGCAGCACCCTTTGTTAAAAGACACTTGTGCCATGGAGCTCCATAAAGACACACTCATTACAATATCCAGTGATGGCAATGCGGTTGTATGGGATTTAGAAAACTACAGAGTTTGCTTCTACTTCCACATCTTTGACAGTCCTAAAGTAGAACATGCAGGGATTCAAAACCAAGGTACCATATTTGATAGGGAGCCTTTAATTGAAGACCTGCGTGATCCAGAAAGTTTGGCTTTGAGTACAGGTTATAAAAGCATGGGTGGAGTTGTCTCTACTTCTCTAAAAACGAGGACAGCTAACAGGAAGACAGCCATATTACTTGTGTCACATGGTGGTTTTGTCTTTGCCTGGTCAATTCAAAGACATGGAGGAGTGATAGCAAAATTTAGAGCAGTGACAAAGGACGGTGCAAAGATTACCTGCATGACAACTGATAAAACAGAAAAGATACTACTGACTGGTGACAGCACAGGAAGACTGTGTCTGTGGGACATTCAGGGATTTACTGATAGAACACAGAGTGATCCTGTACAACAATATACCCTTGAAGAATGGCATACATCGCTGTGTGCACCTCCACTGTTGAGATCTTGGCAAGGTAGTAACAATGGGATTGCAAGTGTTTTAGTTTGCCCTGACTCTGACAATATAATATCTGCAGGACAGGATCACAATGTCAAAATATGGACAATGCAGGGGGACTTTTTAGGCACCTTCATGAAGGACACATGGGATCTAAGTCTCTTAAAGTTCCCTGAGAGCAAAGTCAGAAAAGAGTTCAAAAAGCAGGATGAAATTGACAGGAGTAGACAGAAATTAGAAACAAAGGAAAACTTAGGAAAAGAAGAATTGAAAATAAAAAAAAGATTTGACGAAATAAATGACTCGATTGCTATACTAGAGCGCTTAAAAATGAGAATGGGTATAGACAATGAAAAACTGAAAAAGAAGAATGAAAAGAAGTCAGTACACTTGAAAGCACAGCCGCGGAAGCAGCTGATTGGAGGAACTGACACCAAAGAACCTACTGGATCAGTCAAATCCAAAGCCAATTTTACAAAAAATGATGAACTGCAAATGAGTCCTAAGAAGACAACCAGGCAGTCACAACTTCCAATGGTCCTACATAAAGAAAAGCTAGCAAAGACCCAACTTGTGCCACACCCACCTGTTGCTCCGAGTGCAAGATTAACAAGGACTAAAACTGGCTTTGCAAAATCGGAAGGGACCCCAAAGACACTTGAGAAGACAACAAGGCCATCACTCATTCCTACTGTCTCAGTTAAGAAAAGTCTGATGGACACCAAACTTGTCCCGCACCCACCTGTTGCTCCCAGTACAAGATTAACAGGGACTAAAACTGGCTTTGCAAAATTGGAAGGGACCCCAAAGACACTTGAGAAGACAACAAGGCCATCACTCATTCCTACTGTCTCAGTTAAGAAAAGTCTGATGGACACCAAACTTGTCCCGCACCCACCTGTTGCTCCGAGTACAAGATTAACAGGGACTAAAATTGGCTTTGCAAAATCGGAAGGGACCCCAAAGACACTTGAGAAGACAACAAGGCCATCACTCATTCCTACTGTCTCAGTTAAGAAAAGTCTGATGGACACCAAACTTGTCCCGCACCCACCTGTTGCTCCGAGTACAAGATTAACAGGGACTAAAATTGGCTTTGCAAAATCGGAAGGGACCCCAAAGACACTTGAGAAGACAACAAGGCCATCACTCATTCCTACTGTCTCAGTTAAGAAAAGTCTGATGGACACCAAACTTGTCCCACACCCACCTGTTGCTCCAAGTATGAGATTAACAAGGACTAAAACTGGCTTTGTAAATACTTGTGAAGTGCCCAAAACATCAGTGAGGACAAACAGCCAAATGTACAGTCCAGCTGTCCTAGAAAAAGAGAAACTAACAAAGACCAGGCTTGCAATACCCTCACCGTATTCACAAAGTCGTACTCCAACCAGTATCAACATAAGGTTTTTAAGAAATGATCCGGTGCAGAGGAATCCGGAGAAGAAGACTAACCCGTTACGCCTGCCTGTTATCCCTCAAAAGAGCGGCAAACAGGGAGCAAAGTGGCACCAATAGCATCCTATTTAGCAAGATAAATCAAGGACAAAAAGTAGGATTGTCAAGATGGATGAAGTGCAAAACAGTGTTGAGAAGATAACCTTTTCTTTCCACTGTCAAGATATTTTTGTAGATCTTTTAGTTGATATTGGATATAAATCAGGATATAAAAAAAAGTTTTGCTGCATGGGGAGCACATAACGGGACTTAAGGGAACCTATTATAAAAATAAGATACTACACTATCTGTTTTGTCAGGATTTTTTTTCATTAGTAGTAGGAGTAGCAGCAGCAGCAGTAGTGGTAGTTGTAGTTGCAGTAGGACCAGATCTTTTAGATGATTTTGAAAATGTTGCTGCATGGAAATGAGGGAACCCGTTATGATTAGAAATGATATAAGCTATCTATGTTTGTTAGGATTTGTATTTATTTTATTATCCATATTAATTTTGGTAATGTGGAATTTTATGTCTTTTAGATAAAATTGGATTTAAATAGGGATTGTTTTTAGGAAGTTGTAGGATATTGGGACTGCATTAGTGTGTGTTGGTTTGTCATGCCACACTAGAGGGAAGAGGGAAATGTAAAAAAGGAAACTAAACTTTTTTCTTTATCTGAAAAAAATTGCATCTTGCATAAAGTTTTTGGAATTTAGGCTGCATAGGGATGTAGTCTTTAGTATTGTTATCTCATAGAAAGTAGGCACATGTTTGACTCCCGGCTGCATCCTTTCTGCATTAAGTTTAGGGTTCTATGGTGTAGCGGTCAGCACTCTGGACTCTGAGGTCCAAATCTCAGTAGAACCTTGAAACCCAAGCTACTCTGATTTCTGATTAGTATTACTTGCCTCTCAACAGCACATCAAAGAAAGTCTGAATTAACCACCCATTTATATTTTGTGGCCTTTGGCAACCAAATAATTATTTTCTTTCTGAAAAACTCCATACTCTTCACTCTTGGTGTACAAAACATGCCACATTCAGTCATACGAAAACTCTTGCAGTAGAATACATTTATTTTCACATACTTAATTTACATCTTAGTTGGCATTCACAAACTTTGATTGGCATAAGGCTCCGTACAATTCCATGAGATAACTTCCATAAACTTTAGGGTACAAAACCCCCACGGAGCCCACAGGTGGAAGCCGGGGAGGAGGGTGGGGTGACGAAAGCGGCGCTGCGGTAAGAAAGAGAATGAACGCTCCACACCTGGACTTAAATAGGAAGCTGAACAGGTGAGTTAATTAACTACCGCCCTAGGGGGGGAAGAGACTGCTGAGTTTCCGGTGCCTGAAAGTGCGAATATCATTCGCTATTTTCAGTCATACGAAAACTCTTGCAGTAGAATACATTTATTTTCACATACTTAATTTACATCTTAGTTGGCATTCACAAACTTTGATTGGCATAAGGCTCCGTACAATTCCATGAGATAACTTCCATAAACTTTAGGGTACAAAACCCCCAAAACCAAAGATCATCAAAAAGAGAGAAGAAGAAAGAATGTAAATGTATAATCAGTGTGTAATAAGATGAGGTGTGTTTTGGTGGCATTCCATTTTCATTTCATTTCATTCCATTTCCAAGTAAGACTGCTATGTGTGACCCGGCACCTTTGACCGTTGGGCCGCCCCCTTCTTTCCATTTCTTTTATCCGAGTGCAGCGCTACAAAGGGGACATACTATCTAATGGATCTGCTATGTGTGACCCGGCACCTTTGACCGTTGGGCCGCCCCATTCGAGTACAGCGCCTCGAAGGGGACACACTATTTAATGGATCTGCTATGTGTGACCCGGCACCTTTGACCGTTGGGCCGCCCCCATTCGAGTACAGCGCCTCGAAGGGGACACACTATCTAATGGATCTGCTACGTGTGACCCGGCACCTTTGACCGTTGGGCCGCCCCCATTCGAGTACAGCGCCTCGAAGGGGACACACTATCTAGTGGAACTACTATGTGTGACCCGGCACCTTTGACCGTTGGGCCGCCCCCGTTCAAGTACAGCGCCTCGAAGGGGACACACTATCTAGTGGAACTGCTATGTGTGACCCGGCACCTTTGACCGTTGGGCCGCCCCCGTTCGAGTACAGCGCCTCGAAGGGGACACACTATCTAATGGATCTGCTATGTGTGACCCGGCACCTTTGACCGTTGGGCCGCCCCCGTTCGAGTACAGCGCCTAGAAGGGGACACACTATCTAGTGGAACTGCTATGTGTGACCCGGCACCTTTGACCGTTGGGCTGCTCCCGTTCGTGCCCACTAGGGGAACATACTATCTGCAAAGAGAGAAAGAGAGAGAGAGAGAGAGAGAGAGCCAAACAAAGAAAACGAAACAAAACAGGGAGCCAACATAAGAATCACTCATACCCAATTTTTTAAGAACATAAATCCCCATCCGCAAAACGTTGTAAGGAACTATAATTTGAACCGCCAAGAACAACCCGTATGAAGACACTACCTACATCCATCCAAAGCTCCCAAAGCATGCTAAACATGCTTAAGTACCATCCATTATTCGTAGCTTCCATCAAATACTAAGAACGAGCTTAGCGTTATTTCATTTGGTATGCTATTAAAGGCGCTTAATTAACATCCATTAATTCAAGCTTCCAACGACAGGACTACGAACGAGCTTAACTGCCATAATGTTACCCCATTTGTCATACCATAATACGAGCTCAGAACATCCATTTATTCGAAGATTTCCATCTAAGTATCCAGAAAATCCTCACTGCCATTCGTCTGAAGCTTATTTGGCGTAATTGAGTTTAGAAACCAAAATTTGAGCTCCATCGCATACTAATAATACACTTTAGAACATCCTAAATTTTGAGGCTTCCACCTGGCAATATAATCCAAGAATTTACATTCATTCTACTGCTAACATGATGATTGATTTAAGTCAGAAGTGTCATGGGAACGTAGGGGAGGTCCACCGCCCCATCACTTTCAGTTCAGCAATAGGTACGTTGAGCAGTCATCGTGGCAACACCAGATCAAGGAATGCAGGGGTGTCATCATTCGCCAGAAATGGGGAAGCAGGCCAGAGAGCAGGGACTCGCAGGCTCAGGATGCGATGCATAGATAAAATACAAAACCAGTATTAGTCCCAGCAAAGAACATATATATAAAACCTAGAAACTGATTAGTTTATACACTGATTAAGATGAATGGAATAACAACAAGGTTAAATTTATTAGAAAGTTAAGGAAAGTCCCATTGTGGCTTCATCGCACCATAGAAACCACCCGTATCACAAATTCCAGCAGTGAATTGATAGTGAAATACAGAACCTGCACAATATCTTAACACCAATTTTATATACACCAATTGTAAAGAAGCAACCTTTGACAGTTCCAGAGGGACGCACCTTCAGAAGGTCATCGAGAATTAGGCGATGGGATGGGTAACCAAGGGCCAAGGAGATTGTAGATGAGGAAGGTCCACGTCCCACGTAGTAACGGATTGCAGCTCGGCTGAAATTTGATTCTCATATTTGATATTAGTGGTTCTCAAATAGGTGGACAACAAAACACAGACTGCCGAAATTTTAGCCAAGGGCGTCTGGAGATCCATAAGGGATCGTAGGTTTTGATAGACTGAACCTTAGATTTTTAGAGGCGGAGCATAACAAGCCTCTACATGTAGATGCATCTAGCCAAGTGTCATCTGCTTAAGCAGGGCAGATAGAAGACTGGCTTGCAGACACAAGAATTAACTCTTGAACTAAGCTTTAGAGCGTAAAAGATGGAGTTTCTACGGTCAGGGTTAATTTGCTTATGGTGTTATTTAAATACTACCCAAGACAACCGATGAAACACATAAGACTATTATCTCACTCTTTAATTAAAGAGCCTTAATATAAACTCCATGGCTAAATTCTCATAACCACACGATCTTTAAAACCATTAGAGCCGTGGATTCTGGCGGCCGGACGTACACAAACCGCTCTTATAAATCTTTTCCCCCAAAAACTAGAGGGCCCAGCCACAGAAGAACAAGCGGAGGGAGACTGAAGACACGACAGGCATCATCATAACAAGACCTCTAAGCATTGAGAAGGACAGGCTACAAAACGGAAGACGTGAATATCCAGAACAGGAACATGGGGCCCAGGATCAAACTACCCGGAACAAGAGCACAAGATGAATGGATGACCGTGGGACCAAAGTCAGAGCAGAATCAGGTGGGCCGATCATTGAACAAACAGCCCTCAAACAAAGAATGAAACAAAATACACGCTGCACAAAAGCGTGAGATGGCATAAAGGGAGAGGCATGCACCAATGAACCATCCAGATCCAGAAGGAGAAAACAAATCCGGACGGGCAGAGGACCATACGTCGCAGACAACGCGGTAACCCAGATCAGAAAATGAAAGTAAGCCACAGAGATGCAAAAGACCAGGCATACAGAGGAACATTGACGCAGAGAAAACATCAAAACGCGCAAAATGAAGGGGAGCCCATAGCCTACCCAAGTCCAGTACAGGGCTTGTGATAATACAGTCGATAGCATGAAGACCGCCATGACAGCAGAAAGGTCAACCGATAAACAAATCGAGCGCCGACTGGATGCCGAGAGACTCCTCCGGGAGGCAAAGAGGCAGGACACTGAGAACATCAGTGATAACAGCCATCCCCAGCCACAAATCGCGTCCGGAGTAAAACGTGGAGAAGGCATGGCAGCCGAAGTAAAATAAACCAATCCGTAAGGCGCACGAGGAATCAGGCCACTGACGCCAAAAAAATGACTACGACGACAGGCGCCAACAGGACCGAAACAAGTTCCAACCATGAACACATCCAAGGGCCACCCACAGTGGCGGCCTAGAATGAACCATACCGCGAGCAGGCGGAGGCGACGAACGAAGATCGCCGAGTGAATCAAAACAAGCCACAGACGTTGCATAAAAGAGACAAATCAAAAGTAAAAATCCACAGAGGAGAGAGGGGTCCAACAAGAACAAACCAAACGCTGAGTAAACCACCAAATGCACAGCAGCCACGACAGAAACACAAAACAAAGAGAGCCACCAAAATAATAAAGCCAGCGTTGATGAAAGACAGGCAAAATTCACATTCGGCTCTTATCTAGGAGCCGTAGGAGCCGAGTCCTAGCCGGATGGCTAAGACAGAGAGACTCAGGAGGAGTTTCCACCCCCATGCCATCAGGCTCTTAAACGGTAACTCTACACGTGTACCTTAATTATTCAAGTCTTCAGTCCACATTCATGCACATTATTTGCATTCCATATGTAATTCTACAATACACATACTGTACGTATTTCAGCAGTACATAGTTTCACTTATGTATATCATGTATACTCTACAGAAATATATGACGTACATTTCCTGTACGGTTTTCCTTAATTATTGCGCTGTCCACAGAGCGGACCTGGGTTACATTTCACTACTGGTTGTATTTGCTAAATATAACTTCGTATGCAACAAATATAAAAAATCCTGAAATCTTAAATAACATACAGCAACAGATAAAACGCCGAAAGCCACAACTAATTCAGCCAGCATAAGAAACCTGTCCAGACGAGGACCACCAGCCCTGAACCACAGGAAAGACCCCACAACCCCAAAAACAATAACAGGATGCAGAGCCACAAAACATGAAAACGAGTCAGGTAGACCACAATGACAAAGAACATAAAACTACAATACCCAGAGTCCTTAGGGGCGTGACGTCACACACAACCGGAACAAAAATAAGGAAACAGAAACGCATCAGAAAACACAACAGAAAAACACGGGAAAAGACCGCCTGGCCGCTCACCGCAAAGATACAAACGGCCACAGCAGAGGAGAAAGCCTGAACAGCCCCCGATCTAATGCCGCTGCCAACCGAAACACCGCAAACGCTCACCCGCCGCAGCGACGCAAACACGCCGGCGCCGCCACCCGGCCGATGAAACGCCGCGGAAGGAGAAACAAACGCGGTGAAATGAAAAACCCCCACATCAGAAAAAGTGGGAGCACCATCCAAAAGAAGGGGGGAACACACCAAGAGAGCAGCGGGCATGGAGCACCGGCGACAAAAGCGGCGCTGCGGTAAGAAAGAGAATGAACGCTGCACACCTGGACTTAAATAGGAAGCTGAACAGGTGAGTTAATTAACTACCGCCCTAGGGGGGAAAGAGACTGCCGAGTTTTTGGTGCCTGAAAGTGCGAATATCATTCGCTATTTTCATCTGTCACAAACTATTTATTTAATTCATAAATCTTTTGTTTTGGTCAGCATTTTGTTAGAATTTATTTGACTGAAACCTGTAAAAATGTGTGTATTCTCCCTCTGAAGTATGAATGTAGGTTCACTACACTTCAACAGGGAAAAAAAACCTTTTTATTTTTTGCAGAGTTTGCTTTATTTTTTTTTCTTTTGTGTAAATTGTGGGTTTTTATGGGTTCCCCCCACAGTGAAAACGTAAAAAAACATTGAATTAATTATAGGAAAGAAAGTTTGCGTGCCAATCCCTTTTTTAGGGCCCAAGCACGTAGTGCAAGGACCCTATTGTATCTGTTAGGGTTATTTTTTCTCCTTTTTTTTTCTTCTGCCGGAAGAGTTCCCTTTTTGAGGACTTTAACATATCCGAAAACTCACCACATTTTGCACACGCAATAGGAGTTGCAAAAAATTTTGTATTTTATGGTAAACCAGCATGGGTGCACAAAAACGGCTCAATAGCGCTACCTACAACAACTTTTTGGACAGCCCAGCCACATGCTTGAACGTACAAGCTTGATTTTGACAGGGCATGTTGATCAGATGGAAACCTACAAAAATCCCTGATACCAAGCTGTCACTCACACAGGAAGTCTGCTATATTGATGTCAATATGTCATTTTTGCTGTATGTTGGTCATTTGCAGGCCTCGTACTAGAACGAACTTCCCCTAAAGATTTGAGAAAAATGACTCCAAACTCCGGTTTTGGAAACTAGACCCATGTCCGATATTATATTGCAAAGTATGTTTGTGAGCGTGGCGGCGCGTCGAACTTCGAGGTCGTTTCGAAAAACACGCAATGATAAGAAAAATGGCCATTACTCAGCCATGCATAATCTAATCTGATCCAAAATTGATGTGCATGATTGTAGTCTGACTCTGAACACGTCTGCAATAGAAGAATCTAGAACAGGTATAGCGCCACCTGCTGGCAACAGGAAATTACATGTTTGATTTGGAGCATCACTGCTCCAAGTAGGATGAGCAGACACACCTGAAAATGACGTCCACCTGTTGAAAAGCCATTGAAGTTTACTCTGACAAAAAACCATAACTTTCAACGCAGGGGTGTGGTCGTGACAGAGCGGCAAAGTTAGGCGTCTCCCCATGCACACAAAAGTTGCTCTCACGTGCACATTCCTTGTCCGATCTCACTGAAATTCAATAGATTTGATAAAGCTTCCATTCTGAACCCATGGATATCAATCAATCAAATCAATCAAATCTTTATTTATATAGCACTTTCACATCTTCCAGACATCCAAAGTGCTGCACACATATAACTACACTAAAACCATAGGTAAATTCACAGAAGCACAGTAAAACGATAGTAAAATCATCAATAAAAACACTAAAAAACCTGTCTAATTATCATTCTCTCTGGTGTTAAAAGCCAATGTAAAAAGATGCGTTTTTAACAGAGACTTAAAATCATTTAAGGATCTGGCAGATCTCACTGACAGGGGGAGACGATTCCAGAGTTTAGGAGCAGCCACTGAACACGCTCTGTCTCCCTTCGTCACGAGTCGAGCCCTTGGCACCACTAAAAGCATTTGGTCAACAGATCGTAGAGCTCTGCAAGGACAATGGCTCTGTAGGAGCTCAGAAAGATAAGAAGGTGCCAGACCATTCAAACATTTAAAAACCAAGAGTAAGATTTTAAAATCAATTCTAAAAGAAACTGGCAGCCAGTGCAGAGAGCGCAGTAACGGTGTAATATGATCACGCCGTCTGGTCCCCGTTAGAATAGGATATGACAATCTTGGACGAGCTCCATTTCTCTGTGCTTCGTCCGACGTGCATGAAATTAAAACTGGAAATACTCAGAAGGGTCTTCTCTCATAATCTGCAGTTTCATGGGTGTACACCTGACGGTGCCTGTGTAACAGGAAGGGGTCGAATTTGTGCACCCAAATGATAGAAATTCATAAAGAATCAGACGTTTCTCTCAGGAAGCTGAGATTTCAGAATTAGATGCCTCTTACAAACTCCACCTTTGATATGTAACACTATAGGGTCTCCAAGAAACTTCATCACTTGATTTTACTCAGGAAAATTTGGACCGAACAAATATCATAACTTCTGTTTAGGTTGTCAGGTGAATCTTTTTTTTTTTTTTCAATTTGTTTTTATTGCAAACAAAACGAGAATTGTTACATACATGAAACACAATGAAACAAAGATACAGTTTCATATTTGTAATACAACATGGCCAGTTTTTTAGTTTTATTTTTTCAAATACCTCAACCCCCCCCCCCCTCCATGGTTTGCAAGACAAGGATAAGATATATATTGTCCAATATAACAAAAGTATATCTCTATGTGATCAACTCGATGGCCAAATCGATCAGCCAAGTGGCAACATAAAATAGAGAAACATAGTAACACATATAGCTGATGGGATATTTATATGTAAGAAAAAGAAAAATAATGATAATAATACTAACAGTGCTAATAATATTTAAGAACAGTTGGATTATTTTAAACTATAAACCACTGAGATGTGATGGTACAACGTGAAGAGGCCTCAGGTAGAATCCTGAGTTTGTCAAAGTGATCTAAAACCAGGCCCCAGATGGAGAAAAATTTGCCCCTCGATCCCTAAACTGAATATTTTATTTTTTCAAGTTGTAGTATTTGCATAAGATCCGTCACCAACTGGGATACCCTGGGTGGGTCCTTAGATTTCCAGTGCAATAATATACGGCGCTTTGCTATTAGAGTAGCAAAAGCAAGAATGTCTTTGTGTCTTTTTCTTAATGTATCTGGGTTTTGGTGTGCAACCCTAAATATGACTGCCTCTGCACGGCTGTAGAGTGATATCTAGAGCATCTGATAAAGTTTTAAAAATTGTAGACCAGTAATTCACCAGAGCAGAGCATGACCAGAACATGTGGGTTAGATTGGCTGGGCTATTTTGACATCTGTCACAATTTGCACTCAGATGAGGATAAATTCTTGACAGTCTTGCTTTAGAGAAGTGAGCCCTATAGAATTTTAAACTGTATTATATTTAACTTGGCACAAGAGGTACTGTGGTTAACTCTCTGTAAGGCCCGGTTCCATACATTATCATCCATAACTCGCCCAAGCTCTTCCTCCCAGCCACCTCTTATTTTCCGAAGAGCTACACTGTCATGAAGTGATATGCAGTCTTTGATTTTGGAAATTAATCTTCTTGAATTAAGTGGCACCTCAAACACCTCATCTAACACAGAGACTGGGGGGATTTTAGGGAAGTTAGGGTCATGCTGCTGAAGGAAGTGACGCACTTGAAGGTACCGAAAAAAGTGAGATTTAGGCAGATTAAATTTGGAAGCAAGATCCTTAAAGTTAGCAAATATACTGTTTAGGTACATGTCCTTAAAGTTGATAATACCTTTCTCTTCCCAAATTGTGAATGCAAAGTCCGTCTGACCAGGAGAAAAAGGTGATTTTTGCGTATAGGACTAGTGGTAAGCACTTGAGTGAGTCCGTACGTCTGTCTGAATTAAACATAATTTTAAAGGTATTTGTAACTATTGGATTGTGTGCAATATAGTGTGAAATGACACAGGGAAGACTAGATCCAGTTAGGGCTGTCAGAGTTGTTGTTTTACAGGAGGAGGCTTCGAGTCGACACCAGTTAATATCAGAAGTCTGGAGCCAATGCATCATTTTTTGAATATTAGAGGCCCAGTAGTAGTGGCACAGGTTTGGTAGGCCTAAGCCACCTTGATGTTTAGGTCTTTGTAATAATTTTAAACAGACTCTTGGGTTCTTGCCGCTCCAGATGAATGAAGAAAAGCTTTTGTCGACTGATTTAAAGAAAGATTTAGGGATGTAGAGGGGGATGCACTGGAACAGGTAAAGGAATCTGGGAAGTATATTCATTATTATACTATTTACTTTCCCTGCAAGAAACAGGCTAAGAACGTCCCAGTTCTTCAGGTCTGTCTTAACCTTCTCCAGTAAGGCAAGGAAATTTTCTTGATACAGACTTTGTAAGTCTCTTGTGATATTAATTCCCAAGTACTTAAAACCGTTTCTGGATATCTGAAATGGCAAGGCAGTGTCTTTTAACTGAAGCGCTAAGTTGTTGAGAGGAAAACACTGACTTTTACTGAAGTTTAATTTATATCCAGATATAGCCCCGAAGTCACAGGTGAATTTTGAGACAATTTTACCTCCAAAAAGGTCAGAAAATGTTTTTTTAAGGCAAAACTACAAATACCTATATTTTTCACAACTTATCATTCATATATCAACACCAAACTTTAGAAAAATGTAGGGATCTGTGTCCTACTGCCTTCCACATTTTATTCAGAATTTTAGGTGGAACAGATGAATTTTAAGACATTTTAGTTATCACAAAATCTATGCTTTGTCTGTCTGGACTCCAAACAAATATTTTTTTCACACCTTTCTTTCAACTATCAACACCAAACTTCACAGATGTATAGCTGTATTTGTCCAAATGGTCCTAGAATATTTTCACTTTAAAAAAAAAAACTGGTCAATTTTAGGATTTTTTTCCCTCTTACATGCAACAGCCTCTTGTCACCAGGCCTGCTGCACGGGTCAGCTTACACTTCTCCTCCCCCTGCAGCTTTGCCTGCTCATATGTTAATTAGCCAGCAGTGACAAACAAGGATCAGAGGAGTTAGAATATGGCCACAAAAAGCCAGTTCAGCACTAAAGACTGCCTTTTCATTTTTTTTAGCCAAAGTGCAATTAACTCAATATTTTATCATTTTTTTTCTCAAAACAAAATATTTGAAAATGCTCCAAAACAATACCCAACCTCACTACACTCCTACAGATGTAACATAGGATAGTAAATATCTCTTCAGACCTAATCTCTGTCTGCTCTTCCTTTTTGATCAATGCTGCAACTTTTTTTCCTTTCTATACATCCAATGAAATTAAACTACAACACCAACAAACAACTGATAACAAATGTCTCTAAAAATTATGTGTATATGCAGTATGTAGCGCCTTTAAACACCAAACAAATAAGAAATGTTTTCCAATAAAAGCACAAAAAATGGAACACAAAATGTAAAACCCAAATTAGAAAAAGAAATTTTAAAATATATGTTTTAAGCAGTTTTTTAAAAGAAATCCCCAAGTCAACTCTTCTGTGGATGAAACAAAGAACTCCAAAACAATGAAGCCAATTCTACAAAGTCTCTGTCACCTTAAGTTTTAAACAAGTTCTCTGAACATCCACCATAAATTGGTCATATGTACTCAGAGACCTGCTAAAAGTGCACAATTGTAAAAGGTCTTTTGAATAGACAACTGCAGGTAGATCCTGTGTGATGGAAGTGGGGGATGAGGAGAAAGATGAAGTTGATTCACTGATCTTGCCTACAGCGCCCCCCTTTGGTGAAAATAGGAATTCAGCCAAATACTTGGAAATTGTGTTGAAAAATGACCAATTCCTGTTAACACTGAAGCTTTTTGCAGATGTTTGTGAGGTTTCGGAAGATTCGGTTGCGGTCGTGAGGCCGTGACTTGGATGTCGAATTACCGAACGCGACGTCTCGATGCTTCCTTTGTGCAAAACGGGTGGTTGCAGCGACGCGAAACGGCTCGAGCAGGACGTTGCTTGCGGGGCGGTTGCATGTGCCAGGCGGTCGCGCGTGCTAAATTGCCCGCTAAATACTACTTGTAGCTTTAATTTGGATTGCAATACTGGGCGAAGGCTACAAGTGCTTGACTGTTTCAGTTAGTCAATAGGAGTTGAAACAGGTTGCCAGAGGTGACTATTACTCCCATCTTTCATTCGATCAAAGTCTGGATCTCCTATCCAGGCTGCCTTACACTTCATTTGCCAACTTGCATTTATTCTATGTTGTCCTCTGTACTTTGATCTATTTATTTTCAAATCCAAATCTTTTACCCAAGTCTTAAACATGTAAATATTGGACACAAAGAGGGAGACACATGCTTTGAAATTTCAAAGTAAACATAGAAGTCAAAGAAGCAGCATTTAATGTGGTGCTGAAACACACTGGCTGTTCATTTCTATCATGAACGCCCAAGGTTTTCTTAATGCCGTAGACTGCAGAACATCCTGGTGTTGCCACTGTAACCCTGCTTAAGTTACTTAGGTATTTTTTACACTCTTTTATTTAGTGTAATTTTCAGTTTCGCCACTGGTGGCACTCAACATTTTAAATGTTGATTTTTTTTATTTGCCAGGAGTGATCATCCTGTCATTGGTTTTATCTTTGACGTCTTTTCAACTTTTCTCAAAGCACAGCGTCAGAGGAAAAAAGAATTGAGTGAGGTAAAGAGGGAAAAAAAGACTGAAATTAATTGTGGTTGTTAAAACTGTATTTGTTCTAAGTTTTGGAAAAAAAACTCACTTCCAACAGTTAGTGTACCCAGGAAGAGAAATCTGGTTAAAGAGCTACGTTGGACTTTGATAACTTTGTGAAGAAATACGTTACCTCGGTGAGTGGTAAATATCGCATTTGATGTCAGATTAGCCTGCTATATTCACTGGTGAAGGGTATTGATTGATTTGAAAAAACAGTGATTTGCAAACCCAATATTATAAAAATAAAACCAGTTGAGGTAACTATGGAAATATGTGATCAGTATTGTAATGTTCTGTTAAGTTAAGTTAATGCTCTGAGTCTCCTCAGTTGGCCAAGTGTTGCAGGCTAGCTGCACAGTAAGCTAGTTTGACTTGTTTTTTTGCATACATGTTAAGTTATATCATTTTGCTGTGTATATTGAGTTCAATTATTAAAAAAGGAAAATGACTGTGAAGTAATGTTAAAAGAACGATATATATGGATAATATTTAATGGTTTTCTGCACATTTGTGTAGACTGGTTTTTTTCCTTGGTGTACATCTGGATCTCCGACCCTCCTCCCCATCTACTCCATCATCAGTCCGTCATCTTACCTCCGTGGTTCATCTCCTCTCATCTCATCTACTGTTTGGACATTAAGTGGGTTACCTTTATTTCTTTTTTTTGAGTGGACTCAAGGGGTTATTTATTTTATTCTGAAGAAAAGAGAAAGTTGGACTCAGATTTAAGTTTTCTTTTTGACATCTCAATTTTATTTGAACCTCCTTTTCATGTCAGTGGCCACTTGTTTTTTGTGAAGTGTTAAATATAAGAAATTCACTCAGTTCTGCAGACTGTTATTTTGTGTTATTTTATTGCCTAAACGAAGTATTCTTTTCTGGTTCAACTGTAAATCATACAACTTCTTTGGGGTGGAATATTCCTTGCTAAATATTGGAATACATGACAGTAAACAATCTCCTCATTGAACCACTGACTTAGAGTAACTCCATTTGAAGTGATTTAGAGCTGTCACCCACAGCAGCACCACCTAGGGGTTACACCACCAGACAGAGTTCCACAACATTGTAACTGTTGAGTATCATAGCTATCCAACAAGAAAAACACCTCAGTAGTCTAAATTCAGTTGAAAGAGAAAAGGCCGTTTTCACCAATCAATCTTTGCCTTCTGAACAGACAGCAGTTGTTGAGCACATTGGTTTTTTTTGTATCGCACTGGTTTTCATACAGGATGTCAGGATGGCAACAACAACCTACAGTGCATCATTTGTAGTCTTGAGAATTACAGAAAGATCAAACTACAGAAACATTTGATTGGGCTGTTGCTTTAGTTGTTTGGTGTGTAATAAAATTCCAAAATGTGCATTTTAGGGTTGGATTGTATGTCACAAAGCCGTGTGTCTGTGGTGCTTCATGGCATTATGGCAATATCCTCTTAAGTTTTCTCCCTTGACTGATGATCCTGTGTTTTCTGTGTGTGTGTTCTTATCAATGCAGATCTATATTAAACAGCGTGGCACAGCCAGCGTATCCTTCCACGTCTGCTGTACCTGCCATCTCCACATCTGCTCAGCTATTTGTCTGCCAGCCTCTCTTCCTATCAGCTTCCTTCTTATATTCATCTGGGTGAACTGGCCTCGCTCGGTTAGTGTGGGCCTGCTCCTTTCCTTCAAACGTATGCCTGCTGTCACTCAGACGAGTCCCACATGGGATCAAAATTGCACTTGAGCTAAGATAAAGGCCACATTTCCACCACTTTTCTTTTTTTAGAGAGCAGGCGGCTTGACATATCTTTCAACTCTGGTTTTGTCTCACTTCTCTCAGTACTTCTAAATGTTTTTTGTGACAGCTAGCCGGAGGGTCAGCTGTTTCATTCTGACAGTAAAAAAAAAAAAATCCTGGCATTTACCTTTCCAGCTTGCTTTCTTACTCTTCTTATGCCTCTCCTTTTTCTCCCCATATCCAGTCTCTGCTGATTTTCCGATATCACCGGTGCCTCTGAAGAACAGGAAATGAAACTCTTTTTTCTCATATTTTCAATCTGTAGCTCCAACCCCTTTATCGCACCGAAACCTCGAATCCTTGCAATGGCTGATACTCCCCCCTCCCCCCGATGAACTCATTTTCCATGGAGGGAGAATATTGTCTTATCTCTGCAGGGTAGGTTTCCCTCCACTCTCTTTGAGACTATCTTTTCTCCATTACTTCCTCCTGCCGTCTTCTTGATTCACATAGGTGTTGCCAAGATACGCAAAGAGCTCCTTGATCTGTTGTTGTCATTTGCTGGAGAGGGGATGATGGCAATTGGGAAAAGGCAAAGCCAACAGTGGCCAGTGTAAACTCTGAAAAGAACCAGCTCTATAACTAATGGATTAAAAAGGTCCTGAAAGAAAAAACATTTTATTTCACTGCCTTATGAACCAACAAGAGAAAAACAGCATTTATTAAAGGCAACATTAAGATCATTGAGATACTTCATGTTTTTGGCACCTTTTGGTTTGTTTTCCATTACATGATTATTTTATTTGAGTACAAATAGTACAAATCAGAAACAAAAGAGAGATAACAATGAGTGCTTAAGCCTATACACCAATAAGGGGGGTTGACCCGTACACGTGCTGTAGGGTTTTTGGGTTGTGTGGGCCTGTGGAGGATCGTGGAGAGGAGCGGCTGCATCTTAGGCCTTGGTCCCAACTGCCCTTACGGGTAGAAAATGGGCAAATCTGCACGTCGCATGCAGGTGGCCTGCATAGACTTTAAAGATTATAGACTTCCCAGTGGGGCTGCACACTGGCGTAGTGGTTAGTGCTCTCACCTCACAGCAAGAAGGCTGTGATTCAAGTCCCAGCTGGCACCCCTCCCTGTGAAGACTGCATGTTCTCCTTGTGCACGTCTGGGGTTTTTCTGGGGGCTCCAGCTTCCTCTCACAGTCCAAAAACATTCATTGTTTAATTAAAGACTCTGAAGTGTCCCTAGGTGTGCCTGTGGGAGTGGTTGTAGCCTTGCGGCAGACTGGAGACCTGTCCAGGGTGTGTCCCACATTTGTCCAACAGTAGCCAGGACGAGCTCTGGCGACTTCACGACCCCCGTGTGGCTGCACCTTACTTGCTTCCCCCCTACCTATCCTTGCGCAGAGTATAAGTGTTCCTTACAACCTGTAGCCGGTAGCACGCCTGTAGAAAACAATCTGCACAAACATTTTCACTCAGCAGGCTCACCAAGCGGTCTACTGCCTTGATTCTTCCCAAGAACCACATGGGTCCCCCGTTGTCCAATTTTTCACTCACAGACAGCCCACCTGTAAGGCCAGCTGTGACGAAGGCTTTTCTTCGTGATATTTTCAGATGGGCAGATATTTTTTGGTCTTCTTTCAGTCATTGGGAGCTTCTGCTGCAGGAGAACTTTGGACAACTTGAATGAGAACGGGAATAATGGACTCAACATTCAGGGTTTCGAGATGGTTGACAGCTTTGGGGATTCAGAATTGCAAGTTGCTGAAGGGTTACCATACTTACAGATTCTGGTTGAAATTAAAACTTTTGGGATATTCTGTCAGGGGTCACCACAGCAAATCAGCTTTCACTGAATTGGCAGGGACTGGGGGGACTGGGGTCTGCCACAGGGAGCCCAAGAGAGGCCCCCTTGTGGCTACATAGTTAGGCAGTAGCCTTTAGGGTCTTACCCAAGGACCCACACCTGAATCAAATGCTGGTTTCCCAAGAGCAAGTGACAAGTCCTACACACAGTCAAGTGAGCCATCGGTGTGTCCACCATAAGAATCTGACTCTGACACATGGTGGTAATAACCAAGTATTCACATTATATTGACTTGGGACCCATTGATGACCTTTTTAGTGGTATTTTACATATTGAAAAGTGGACGGGAGAGAACTTCTTAAAGCTCAAACAAGACAAAACAGATATCCTAATTGTTGGTCCCGAAGCTGAGACAGAAAGGGTCCAATCCTATTTATCAACTTTTAACTTGAATGTGTGCAGTAGAGTTAGAAACCTCAGTGTGATTTTAGATGCAAAACATACCTTTGCAGCACACACAAACCCACAAACCAACTTATAAAAACTGCATTTTTTCATCTTAGAAATATCGCTCAAGTGAGACCCTTTTTTCTCCAAAGCCAGTGCTGAAATATGAATCCATGCTTTTATAACATCTATAATCGATTATTGTAATGCTCTTCTTTCTGGTATTAAGAAAAATACTATCAATAAGCTGCACCTTGTTAAAAAAAAAAAACTTGGCTACACGCCATTTAACTAGAACCAGAGAGAAGGAGCACATTTCTCCAAATATGAAATCTTTGTACTTTATTTCAAGGTTATTTTATTAGTTTACAAGTTTTAATGGAACTGGACCTTCATTTTTATCAGATTTACTTTTAGTTCATGATCCTCCCAGAGCCCTCAGGTCCACAGATGCAGGTCTGCTGGTGGTCCCAAAGGTCAGAACTAAAACCCATAGCGAGGCCTCCTTTCAGCACCGTGGGCCTCATCTGTGGAACAGCCGGAGGACGTGAGGGCTTCAGCCACTGTGGAGGTTTTTAAGAAAAAACTGGAAACTCATCTTTTTAATAAAGCTTTTATGTGCTTTTTTTTGTCCACATGTTTTCATTTGATTTTATCAAAAAAATTTTTTTTACAATTAATTTGATTTATTTTGATTGTACTTGTGGGATGTGTATGTGTTTTATTTCTTTCTTGTATGTTTGCTTTTTTAACTATAATCTTTATCTTACTATTATCTATTTTACTATGGAAAGCACTATGAGATGCTTTGTAGCGGGAAAAGGGCAATACAAATTAAATAAAATTTGAATTTGAATTTGAATTTCTGAGAATGTTGTTTTGTTGAAAAAGATTCTATTCTTCTTTATTATTATTCTTTATTTGAAGACTGAGGACTTTTTTTTACTTTAAAAGTAATTTTAATCTGTTGAAGAAAATGGCTTATATCTATTTGAAATCATCTATCTTTGGAAATATAAAAAAATAAAATAAATAAAAACGTTTGTTGGGCAGAATTTTGATGTCTCCTGAATTATGCTTTCAACTTAATTTTTTTACCAATTTAATACCAAATACCAATTTAACTACCTTTTAAAGTAAAATAAATAAGAAAAATAATTGTTGACTGGCCGGGATAGGCTCCGGCAGCCCTGTGACCCCGAAAGGAATAAACGGTATAGAAAATGAATGAATGAAATGAATTGTTGACTGTGATCTTCATTTTAGACCACTGACTTCATCATTGAGGAAGGACTAAACGTATTAGTCGACAGTCAGGGATGCAAATGATAAAATGCAAACTCTTAAGGTCTGAGAAAAAATAAAGTTAAAAATGATTTAATCAAAAGGAAGAAAATTGGGATAATCTATTATGGACAAAAGCATTTGCCAAAACTAAATGTGAACTATCTTTATTATACTATCTATTATTAATAAGTTTAAAAAATCAAAATGTGTCCAAAATCAATCAATAAATATTTAATTCAATTAATTTACATTCAATTCAATTTAATTTAATTAACAAATAAAAAAATAAATAAATGTATTTTTGTGTGTGTTTATGTTGTCATTTTTTTATGGTAGGGGGATTTGCCCACATCAGCTGTCACTCCAAACTCTCAGAGTTTTCAGTGAGGTCGTATCACCCCCTATTGGTTTCAGAGAGTATCACGAGTTGAGGATCTGATCTACACCGTCTGCAGGTGGACTCCTTCTCCACTCAGAAGAGTGAAGGGAGTGACGCCAGCTTCATAATCATCAGAAGACATTTCTCTGGTGTGTTTGATTCACTCAGATCGAAATAACTAGCAATAATTAAATGCATGTCTGGCGTCTGGCAATTATTCTTGCTCTTCTTCAGTTCCCACAAAGACTCATTGGTGCTTGATGCCATCTCTGTAGCAGAGCTTTAAATGATTAAAGGATTGTCTTCAGTCTAAACACCTCCGTCTTAAATGAGTCTTTGAAGAAAGATCCCCTCTCTGCTCTGATCCTTATCTTGTTTGCTTCCAGACATGATTTTCTCTGTTATCTCTATCCGTTCTCTCTTTCCTTTTTTCCCCTCCTATCTCCAAGAAACTTTTTTTTCCATGAGTCGGTTGGATAATATTCTGCTTTTTTACCATATTTGTCTCCACTCTCAGGGTGGTATTAGCATATAATCTAAAACAGATAAAGGGGTGATTTATGAGCACAGCAGCTGGCTTTCACACATCCACAAAGCCTAATGTCCCGCTCCAACACTCGAGGAGAGGCTGTGGAAGAGGAGAGGGAGGCAGAAGGAATAAGTCCTCTATCCTTCTGTTGTTCATTTATTGTTTTTATCATGCACTTTGTTTCTCTTTTTTTCTCCAATTTCTTCCTATTCCATCCTCCTCTTGTTTTCCGCTTTATAAAAAGACAACAAGCACAGATGGAGGAAGAAGGACATGAATCACTAAGAGGGGCAAGAGTCAGAGGTGGGGGGAAAGAGCCATATAATGTCATGAAAAGAATAAGAATGAGGCTCATTTGACTTTATTTTTTTTACTTTTATTGACTTTATTGTTATTGCATATAGTCTTTTATGTTGTACTTCCCTATAATATTTATAGGCAGCAGTGCATTATGACACTGTTCAGATAGTAGTTTTAAAAGTGTTGCCTTACCATGCAAGGATAGGGACGATGATCTGACATGTCATACGCCCTGGACTTAGCCAGCGTCACTATGGAGGGCAAGTAGAATATCGGGGGGACAAATCCAGATGTGCTGAGAATGGGGTGTCATCCCTCTCAGTCCCTAAAAATGGATAGAAACGCTTGCTGTCATCATATCAGTTCATCTATCGATGAACCTGTTACATGGATAAGAATGATGGGCCAACTCACTCTCAGTGCAACATATTTCATTTTGAAAAAGCTGCAAAATATACAAAATCCCAGTCAAAAGAGCGCACTTCGTCATACATTCTGCTGACTCATTCATCCCGTCCTGACTTGGCATCTTCTGCTGATCAGCTACTGACATATTCGCACAACCCTGCACCATTAACACATCCAACACTAGTTCTGGCCGAACACAAAACCTAGCCCTTCAGCAATATCTCTCAAGAACATTACATTGTGCCAGCACGAGTACAGCTCTGCACTGTTTTATACAGATTACATAACTTTTGAGAGTAAACAAAAATTCCAAAATGCATTTTACTCCATTAGCCGACACTTAAACTCCTTACATAAGAAGTCATGTTTTTGTTACACAATTAAAACGACCATAAACATATTACAAAATCTTGTGATAAATACAAACTCCTGTACCTGCTCAGTGACAGAAATACACTGCTATAACCAGTGGCGGTTCTACCCTGAATTGCTCCCCGGGCGAGATCCTGCCCAGGTCCAGGGCCCTGGACCAGGTCTAAGGTACCACTGGTAAGTGCAGTCGTCATCTGATGTGTCACCATTTCCCAGCAGATGCTGCTGTGGCTTGCGTCGCGGTCGGGACTTCCTCTGTGGGACTGTCTGAGTCTCCACTGGTGGCTTCTCACAGGGTAGAAAGTCACAGGGCAACAGAAGATTTCTGTGCACTACTCTGTCTCTTACTTTACCATTTTTAGGACTGATCTGATACACTGGACTGTTATCAGCTTTTCCTTCCATCACTTTGAAAACTTGGTCCTCCCAGTAGGACTGGATCTTCCCAGAGCCCCCTCTGGCTGCGGAGGAGAAGTCTATCACCAGGTTGAAGATCTCTCCCTTTGTCTCTCTTGTCGTAGTGGGCCTTTCCTCAAGCGGCTTCCGCTTCAGCTATTTTTGCTGCAATTGCATAAGCCTTATGCATTCTCTTCTTCCAACGACTCATCATAATCTACATGGGACTCTTGCTTTTTTTCAAACAAAAGATCAGTGGGTAAGCGTGGGGCACCTCCAAAGATCAGGTAATATGGTGCGTAGCTTGTAGCTTCAATTTTTGTACAGTGGTACGCTTGAACAACTTTAGCTGGCGACTCTTTCCAGTCCTCCTTTTCTGTGTCCTTCAGGGTGCGTAACATGGACAACAGGGTGAGGTTGAATCTCTCCACCTGTCCATTACCCTGTGGGTGGTAAGGTGTTGTGTGTGAGCCCTGGATACCTGACAGTTCTTTTAACCTTGCCATGAGCTTGTTCTCAAACTCTTTACCCATGTCTAGTGGGGAACCCAAACTTGAGTGAAAAGTCATTAAACAGATTGTCTGCAACTGTTTTAGCTGCATTGTTCCTTGTAGCATAGGCTTGAGCAAACCTCGTAAAATGATCCATCACTACTAATATGTACTCATAGCCATTCTTGCACTTTTCCAAGTGGAGAAAGTCGATGGACACGAGCTGGAATGGGTATGTCGTGTGGATTGCTGTCAGAGGTGCTCCAGTCTGCTTACTTGGCTTTTTCCTTTTGAGGCACTCACATTCTTCTGTCAAAAGTGTTCCACATCCTTACTCATTTGGGGCCAGTAGAACCATTCTCTAATCAGGTCCAGCGTCCTTTCCACCCCTAAGTGGTCCATCTCTTGGTGTAGTTCTTTAAAAACCAGGGGACGATAGGCACTAGGGATTAAGAGTTGCTCTCGTCGCGCTGTTCTGCGACGCAGGACACCATCTGGATCAATATGAAGCTTGAACCATTGCTTGAGCAACGCAGCTACAGCAGGATGCTCGGACTTTACCTCAGTTCTACTAGGTCTCCGGTTCTGTAACTTGAATGAGATTACTCTTGCCATGACCTCATCTCCTTCCTGTGCTCTGCGGATCTGGTCTAAAGTTAAAGGCTGTTTTGTGTTAGTTTCTTTAACTAACTTTAAAGCACTGACCTGGATCACTCCAACGCCTTGGCAAGGATCTCTCTGTTCCACTGCCACATACTCCATCGATGCACTTATGGCTTCTTGACTGACCTCGGCTGTGCAGCTATCCATGTAGTCCTTAATGTTCAGTGGCATCCGCGATAGCCCATCAGCATCTGCATTGATCTTGCCTGGACAATAGCGTATGTTGAAGTTGTAAACAGCCAGCTCCGCAACCCATCGATGACCTGTTGCGTTGAGTTTTGCAGTGGTGAGCACATATGTCAACGGGTTATTATCAGTGTACACCATGAATGATGGCGCATGGTACAGGTAATCCCGGAACCATTCACAGATAGCCCACTTCATTGCAAGGAACTCAAACTTGCCAGAATGTAGGTGGTATTTTTTCTTCGCAGGACTCAGGGTGTGGGAGCTGTATGCTATCACTCTCATCTTTTCTTACTGTTGCTGGTACAACACAGCACCCAAACCGACTTGTGATACATCACAATGCAACATGAAAGGCTGGGTGAAGTCAGGGTACCCAACGATAAGAGGTTTTGTGAGTACATCTACCAGTTGATTCAACACTGCCTGGTGGAAGCTAGTGCACTGAATGGGCGTGCGTGATGGTAAGTGACCGTTGCTCTTCTTTACCCCGCCTTTAGACTTGTTTGCTGATGAAACCAGAGTGTCATTCGGTGGAGCTGGAGGGCTCATTAGGCTGTACAATGGGTGGGCCACACGAGAGAAGTTGGGGATGAAGGGCCTGTAATACAAGAGAAAACCAAGCATCTGACGTACGTCTCCGACAGTTACAAGTGTCTTCTCTTTTAAAGCCTTCACTGACGCTTTAAAAGCTGGGTCCATGGTGTAGCCTTCTTCTGAAACCAGCTTTCCAAGGAACTTACACTGTGCTTAAACAGCTCACATTTCTTTGGGTTCAACTTCACGCCATGCTCCTTGTAGCACTAGAGGACAAGACGAATGTGTTGTCCTTTAAAACTGCTACTGTGCACAAGGTTATCATCCAGGTAAGGGAGGCAAATTGTATCTCCAAGGCCAGCCAAACAATGTCCCGTGCTCCTTTGGAACACTCCAGGTGCGGAGCTCAGACCAAAAGGAATACACACCCATTCATAGAGCCCCCAGGGTGTGATGAAGGCTGTCAAAGGGCGGCTCTCTTCATCAAGGAAGCCCTGGTGATACGCTTTCCCCTGATCTAAAACTGAAAACCAGGAGCTCCCACCCAGTGCATCCAACGTCTCCTGAATCCTGGGTATTGGATAGCAGTACGGAAGAGACTTGCGATTGAGTTCTCTAAAGTCACAACAAAGCCGAAGACTGCCATCTTTCTTGCGAACACAAACCACAGGCGAGGAGTAGGGTGACCGTGAGGGTGTGATCCAACCTTTGTTGAGCAGGTCCTGCAAATATTCCTTGACTTCTTTGTGGAGAGGCTTTGGGACAGACATGTAGGTCTTCTACACAGGACTGGTGTCATGAAGGGTTATGTGCATCCGCAGAGAAGGCATGCAGCCCACATCATCACTATCAAAGGCAAAGGCCTCATATTCTTCCCGCAACACTTTCTTTACTGCCATTTGCTGACTCTGCGTTAAGTGCTGAAGGTCCACAGGTGTATCCCATGACTTTGGTCTATTTAGTTGTTTGTTCTCTGCCTGTAGGGTGTGACTTGGCTTGTGAGACCATGACTCTGTGCTGTTTTTGATATCTTGTGTCAGTTCATTCACTTTTGTCTGAATGTCTGTCTATACACTGTCTTTATTGGTTCAAGTTGTCCTATTATTTTACGACTGTTCAAATGAATAGTGTGGTCTGTAGTGTTTGTTATGGGGCTGGGCACATATGGCAATTTTTGATTTGGGATTTGTACCAATATCTCGTGGTAGATTATGCCTTCTGGTGGTGGTTCAGGCACACTGGGTGAGAAGAGCATTGCCTGGCCTCTAGCTTGTGAGCCCACGTGTGCCTGCATGTAGATTACTTTGACTTGCTTAGCTGGTAGGGACACTGTTCTCCCTCCAGTACGTAAAACACCAGTCTCTGAATCTTCATTGCTGTTTTGCACTAGCTTGACCACACCATGAGGAGTTTGTACAATAATTTCAAAAGCTTTACTTACTTTGTGTGCCAGCTGTTTTCGTCCAACTTTGGTCTGTCCTTCTTTCCCGCTGACAATGCCTTCAATAACGCTGTAACCAATAATGGGATCACTGGCCACTGCTGGATCACTTGAGACCAATATTGGTACTTATAACTCACTTGTGTTGAGCGAATCATTGTCTAGTCGGAAGTTGACTTACATCCAGCCAATGTAGGGAATGGGCATGCCATTAGCGGCATACACTGTAAGTGTCTCATCCTCTAACGGTTCTGAAATGGGGCGGACGACTGTGTGGAGAAGATAGTTTTGTCGCCAGCTGTCATTTATTAAAGTAGACTGTGCACCTGTGTCCCATAATACTTTGACTAGGGGATTGTCCATAAAACAATTCACTGTGCATCTGTTTCCAACAGGACTCACCAACCGCGACTCACATTGAGGAGGTAGGTGGTGAACTTCACTTACAGAAGAAAGGACACTTGTTCCTGTGGGTTCTGGTACTGGGTTCAGCTGCTTGCTTTGGGACACCTGGCTCTGGGCTACTGCTGGTCCCCTCTCAGTAGCCCCTCCCCGTGTCCCAGCAAGGGTCTCTGCACTCTCCACGAGAGTAGTGACCTTCTCGTCCACATTTGAAACAATGCATGCAGTTTTCACCTTTCCCCTCATCTCTGCACCTTTTACAGCCTTTTTTTCTTTGTCTTGATCCCACTGGGCGGAAACTTGTTTCCACAGCCGACATGAACATTTGTTCTTTACAAAGTTCCTCTATTTTCTGTTGTAAGTTTGCATTTTCAGACTCTGTCTCTTTACTTTTACTGCTTTCACGGCCACTGCACGATGGGACATTCTGGATGTGGCAGTGTCCTGAAGAGGTGCCGGGTCTGTCTGACTTTCTGTTTGAAGCTCTTGCACCTTGGGACTCTTGGCTGCAGTTGACCTTTTGCGTTTCTCCAGTCTTTCAATTTCCAACTTTGATGCTTCATAGACTCTCTCAATTAATTCTTCATCTGTTATGCTCAAATCATTGAGGAGGGGCATCAAATGATACTTGATTGCGTCACTGAGCAGCCCGGTTTCAATGGACCATAGGAACTTGTGCTGAATTGTGGCTTCACTGTACAGTTCATCAGTCTCCTCATATGTAGCTCTCCATAGCAGTTTCAGTTCAATGGCACAAAATATAAAGTTTAGGGCAGTCTCTCTGGGCTCTTGGGAGATATTGATGAGCTGATGGTATAGTTCCATAGAGCTGTCTACCTTGTAATGCCCTTTTAGGATAGTGAGCAGTTTATAAAGGGTCAGTCCATGCTTTATCTCCAGCATGTCTCTAAGGGGCAGGCCGGGATTGACAGCTCTGATTACTACCTCTACAATTTCAGTCTCTGCGTGCCCTTTTTCTATCCCCATCTCAATTTGACGGACTATCTGAGATAGGATAACTTATACAATGACCAAAAATACAAACGCAACACTTTTGTTATTGCTCTCATTTTTTATGGTATGAACTCAAAGATGTGAAACATTTTCCACATACACAAAAAAAACAGTTCTCTGAAATATTGTTCACAAATCTGTCTAAATCTGTGATAGTGAGTACTTCTCCTTTGCCAAGACAATCCATCCCACCTCACAGGTGTGCCATATCAAGATGCTGATTAGACAGCATGATTATTGCACAGGTGTACCTTAGACTGGCCACAAGAAAAGGCCACTCTGAAATCTTCAGTTGTATCACACAGCACAATGCCACAGATGTCGCAAGTTTTGAGGGAGCGTGCAATTGGCATGCTGATAGCAGGAATGTCCACCAGAGCTGTTGCTAGGGAATTGAATGTCCATATCTCCACCATAAGCCGTCTCCAAAGGCGTTTCTGAGAATTTGGCAGCACATCCAACCGACCTCACTCCAGTTCGTCGTCGTAACCGACTTGAGTGGGCAAATGCTCAGATGCGATGGCGTCTGGCACGTTGGAGAGGTGTTCTCTTCACGGATGAATCCCGGTTTACACTGTTCAGGGCAGATGGCAGACAGCGTGTGTGGCGTCGTGTGGGTGAGCGGTTCTCTGATGTCAGTGTTGTGGATCGAGTAGCCCATGGTGGTGGTGGGGTTATGGTATGGGCAGGCATATGTTATGGGCGAAGAACACAGGTGCATTTCATTGATGGCATTTTGAATGCACAGAGATACCGTGCGAGATCCTGGGGCCCATTGTTGTGCCGTACATCCAACAACATCACCTCATGGTGCAGCATGATAATGCACAGCCCCATTTTGCAAGGATCTGTACACAATTCTTGGAAGCTAAAAAACATCCCAGCTCTTGCATGGCCAGCATACTCACCGGACATGTCACCCATTGAGCATGTTTGGGATGCTCTGGATCGGCGTATACGACAGCGTGTTCCAGTTCCTGCCAATATCCAGCAACTTCGCACAGCCATTGAAGAAGAGTGGACCAACAATCCACAGGCCACAATAGACAACCTGATCAACTCTATGCGAAGGAGATGTGTCGCACCTCATGAGGCAAATGGTGGTCACACCAGATACTGACTGGTTGTCTGCGTCTTCTGACCCCCTCAATAAAACAAAACTGAAGATTTAAGAGTGGCCTTTTCTTGTGGCCAGTATAAGGCACACCTGTGCAATAATCATGCTTTCTAATCAGCATCTTGATATGGCACACCTGTGAGATGGGATGGATTGTCTTGGCAAAGGAGAAGTGCTCACTATCACAGATGTAGACAGATTTGTGAACAATATTTCAGAGAACTGGTTATTTGTGTGTGTTGAACATGTTTTACATCTTTGAGTTCATACCATAAAAAATGGGAGCAATAACAAAAGTGTTGCGTTTATATTTTTGGTCAGTGTACTTCTGCCCCTGCTCTCCAATCTGACCACAGATTTTAAACTCTCTCCTCAATGTAAGGCTAGCCTCCATCTTAACCCACAGCAGAGTGGTGGGACCAATGGTGTCTGGTGATCCCCGCTGCCAGAACATCAATGCTCTGATATTAGCAGCCCAGTAATAGTGTTTGAATTCCGGCAGGCCAAGACCTCCTTCCAACTTGGATTTTTGCAAATGCGACTTCAAGATTCGAGCATTTTTATTATTCCAGATATAAGAATTGATTATTGAGTCCAAATCTTTAAAGAAGGAGGCTGTGAGGTAAATAGGGAGATTCTGACACAAATACAAGAATCTAGGCAGAGAAACCATTTTTATAGAGTTTATTCGGCCGATCATGGATAAGGGAAGAGTCTTCCAAGACTCAATATTCTGCTTCAGTTTTGATACAAATTCTGTGAAATTCAAGGTAAATGTTAGTTTTGGGTCTTTGGGAATAGTCAGGCCCAGGTAAGAGAAATGGTCATAGGTTATTTTAAAAGTAGCGTTTGGAATAGAATTTGGCGGATACGTTTTAGATAAAGGCATTAATTCGCTTTTAGTCCAATTTATTGTGTACCCTGAAATTTATCCAAAGGTTGTTATCAAATCAATGAGAAGGGGTACTGACTCCTCAGCATTGCGCAAGTATAACAATACATCGTCTGCATACAAGCTAATAACAGTTTCTGCTCCTTCAACCAGAAGGCCCTGGATATGTGGATCTGCTCTTATTTTAACAGCAAGAGGTTCCAAAGCTAAGGCGAACAGGGCAGGAGAAAGAGGGCAGCCCTGCTGGACTGAGCGTTGTAACGGAAATGGCGTTGATCTCTCCCCATTAGTAAGGATTGAGCACAACGGACCTGCATATATTAGTTTCACCCAAGATATAAATGTTTCACCAAACCCAATCCTTCGCAGCGATTCAAACAGGTAGATACGGGTCACTTTTAAAAGATGATGTAAGCGGGTCATCAAAAAAAATCGGATATAATCAGAAAATCCGATATGGGCATCAAGACCTGCAGTGTAAATGCGGCCTAAGAGAAGCTCTCGCTCCAGCTGCCACAAAGCTGTACTCACTTGATCACGCAGAAACTCTGTCACATCCATTTCTGGTTGAAGAAGGTTCATCTCTTGGGAAGGAGGGTGATTGGTGATGGTCTTCACTCACTAGTGCCCCCCTCCTGGCTGTAACCGTGTAACATAATATGTTACACGGTTAAAGAATGATGGGCCAACTCACTCTCAGTGCAACATATTTCATTTTGAAAAAGCTGCAAAGTATACAAAATCACAGTCAAAAGAGCACACTTCGTCATATATTCTGCTGACTCATTCATACTGTCCTGACTTGGCTTCTTCTGCTGGTCAGCTACTGACGTATAAAGCACAGAGCGCCCTCTGCTGCCGAAGCTGGGTACTGGCCAAAATGACTTTTCAACACAAACTGATACTTTATGTAGTCGTAAAAGTAATGTTACTGATTATCTCAGAGCTTTAACATGAAATTAAATGTGTCTGTGTGGGGGGGCAACTGTTTTAATGAATTTTTAAATCACAGAGTGCCACAAATCCATCCTCTCCTTTGATCTATTTGGTATGTCTTATACTTTCCATGTTGAATGCTGTTCCTGACACTTATCTCTGCATTTACAGGGCTGGGACCAGGACAAGTGGGACACTGCCGTGTCTACTAACGTGTGTCCTGTTAAGGGCCCAGTCAAGGTGACAAGCCAGGGTCATGTATTTCTATTTACCCATCTGTCCATCCATACATTTTTTCCCCGTCTTTTATTTTTATTTTTTGCATTTTATTGTTTGTGAATTTTTTGTCAGTTAATTTATGATTTTTGAGGGTAGTCACTGCATTTGGGGGGCATTGTCCCCCTTTGCCCACACCTACATCCGGCCATGCAAGTCATGCTTTTCAAGGCTGCTCCAGAAATGGGGTTGTTATCCCTTCCTCACATCTTTTCACCTCGTCCTGTCTCCTCTCCTTTCACAGTAATCCTTCGCTAGTTGCACCTCCCGCGGCTTTCCTTTCTCACCTCCGCCACATCTCATCCTCCAAAGGAGAACCCGGAGGAAATGAATGTCAGGTCAGGTCATATTCTGCCGCAGATCCCGTGTAAGAACACACCCATTCATTATTTATCACTTTTAAGTCGATTTATTGAGCTTCAAAGGCAGTCGCAGATGCACTCTCCCGCCTTAAACATCTAGGTGGGGTTTTTACTATGGCTTCCCGCTCCATTGTGCTTTGTTATCTTATTTAAATCAGGCGATGCACGGTGTCCTCACCTCACGATAAACGAGAGTGTGAAGATTGATCAACTAGCGAGGAGTGCTTGACAGCCGGTTGAGAGTGCGCATGCGCCGAATACGGGCGCTATGAACTAAAACGTGAAGGTTTGGTTGTTAGGAAACGCAAAATTAATTACCTATCAGAATAAAAGCCAACCCTGAAAAAATTCAGGCAACATAAATGTTTACGTGTTTACTATAGAAGAAAATATAGTTGTTTTTTTTAGATACATTTAAATATTTATTAAAACGATAACCCTGAAAATGTATCATCTCTTAAGTTTTAGTAAGCACTGCTTTGATAAACAATTTACTTTGAAATGACACACCGGATACTGAAACCCTTGCACGCTAATTAACGTTAGCCTCTAACCAACCTCTTGGGAATCAACCTCAATGGGACCTCTCTTCATACTGTAGTTCCTGCCTAAAATAATGTCCGGTTTCCCGGAGCTTCTCTCCCGGAGGTGACCAGAGAGTCGGAGGAGCCGCCGCCAGGATGGCGCTGGTCACCGTCCAGCGTTCGCCGACACAGAGCACCACATCCAGCCCCTGCGTGTCTGTAAGGAAATCATGCACGGCTTAATTTATGTATCATTCTGTCTGTTTGTCCCAGGAAGACCCACCATTAGCCCCAGTTGTTTGGTCCATGTAAATGGGTGGCTAGCTTAACTAGCTACTAGCATCGCATTGTGGGAACCTCTGGAGCTTCTTTGTTTACGAAAACTTTTCTCCCTGGCTTAGTTGGTCAGCTTGAGCAGCACCCCGACTTTCACACAATAAAAGTTTAGACTTTAAATGGTCTTCTAATAAAAACAGGCAATAAAATTGATGACATATAGTTGCAGCTAACACACACCCTCCTCTTCCGAAACCGGCAAAACTTTTTTTTCTTGTGAACTAACTTATATCCGTCCAGTCATGTTTGACCCATGAGACACACCACCCTAAAGACTCTAAACTGTACTTTATGTTCGCATTAATATGTAACGCTATGTTATAGAGTGATTTTGGTTAGTGTGACAGACCAGGGTTAGCTGGGATATAGAGGTGACATATAAGAAAAATCTGCTATTGTTTTCTAAAAACATAAGGTCACGTGCAACTAAATGTACCACATCTCTACAGTTTGACTACAGGAAAGGAAACGATACCCTAAAAAGTAATGCATTTAAAGTAAGCAGTAACTACGCTTGTTGCTGGGTAAACAGTAACAACTATAACCCAAATAAGTATCCTTTTTTCTTCAGAATCTCTAGTGGCAGCGGCTAAAACATTAGCTGCTCTGGTTGAACTTGGACCACTGTGGGCTAAAATCAACCCACAACCCTTGTCTTGTTTAAGCTGATTCTGCCAATTCTGCAGCTGAAAAGTCAGGGCTTGTGGCTGCCAGGCTGAGGTTACCAGCTGCTTGTCATGAGACCTGTTTCTGATTGGAAGCAGACATGTGAGTCCTCTTGTGAGCCGTGTGACGCTTTAAAAAACACTGCATAACAAAGCAGCATACAGAGAAGAACAATATATATATATATATATATATATATATATAAACACACCCTAAGAGGATAGTTTAAACCAGCTTTTGTCTGTACTTTTGTTGTCATGGATCTCCAGCGTTCGTTCTGCTGTAGCGCTCCTTTATCAGCGTTCACTTATAGTGATCTACCTAGCAGCAGTCTGAGTAGTCTGTTTTTATTGGCTCTACCACCACTCCCTAGAAATGCATCCAGCGGCATGGTAACCATGGAGATCAGCATATACAGAGGTAAATCCTGCTTGTTGTAATAGAACAAGGGACATCTACACCACTACAACAAAATGCCTCGGGGACCGCCTTGTGTGGATATCCCAGGTCAACCTAAGGCGCCAAAATCTGCTGAAGATGGTTTTTTGTTGAGCTTTCAACGCATGGACTCTAGTTTCTCTGAGAGAAATGATTCTTTTCCTCAAATCTGTGTTCTGCTGCTCAGAGCATCAGTCATCCAGCTTCCTCTGGGGTTCAGAGCGGCTGTCGGTTCATTCTAAATGACACTGTCTGGAGCTGTGTGAGCAAAGGTGATGACATTTTAGAAACTAGTGAAACATGTTAGACGTTTATCACCTTATTCCTTCTCTTTGCATCAAATAGAATAGAACAACACTTTATTGATTTCATAAAGGGGAAATTATCTTATTATAATAGCTCTAATAAAAACAGCAGATAGATAATAAAATCTAAAAATACAATTAAAAGCCCCAGATGACAATTTTTTAAAATAAACACGTTTCCAGTGCTGTTTTAATTATGATAATGAAGTTTTAAACCAAAATCCCAAAACATAAATGTCTTAAAAAGCTATATTTCACGTTTATCTGAAGCCTCGGTTTCCAAAATCTCCTCTACATGGGTGTGGCCGTTGGTACTGAGCTGAGTAGCCCCGCCCTCGACCCCCCCCTTTCTGATGGGGGGCACAGACAGTCTCTTTTCTCAAAAGTCTCTCTGTAGCCATAGAGAAATGGTGAAAAGTTTTTGGTTCCAAATGGACACTTTTTGAAGAATGTGCGGAATGACAAAATGAATGTGTACCAGACCCTGCTGTTTAATAAAATGACACACCGAAAAGAACTTTGATACGCCCATGAAAAATGCTTTGAATTACAATAGACTTTAGGCTTCATTGCACCAGCAAGCAGCACCGGCTGTGGCTCAGAACTGATGTGATAATAGCACATGCAGATCATGGAATTACCTTGTACAGCAGATAAAATAGAATGCCATAAAGATAGTGAATAATTTTCCAAATACGACCCAAAGGAAGGGTTACGTTTAGGATTACGGGTTGGGGTTAAGCTGCGTTCAGAGCAAACGCAGTTTTGCGGTAGAAGCGGCCAATTTCAATGTAAAGTCAATGATACAAACACGATCTGAGTTCCAGCTGTGTCATTTGAGCAACAGGCACGGCGCAAAGGTCTGGCAGCTGCACGCCGCAATGGGTACCCGTCTGAACCGAATCGACAGCAGTACTCGCCCTGGCTACTGTTGGCGGGTACACTCTGGACGGTCTGTCACAGGACAGCAGTGATCCCGATCACCGTCGGCTCCCGGGAGGCGGGCTGGGGGCCAACAGAGAGCCGCTGCGGGATGGGGAGCCAGCCTGCCCGGGCCTCATGGACTCTATAATATTTTGATTATTTTCATCGAGGCCATGTTAACAAAAGGGTCCACTGATTTTATCCCTGTGTGACTGTTTCTATTTTTACCCTCTCTGGTTTAATGCGAGACAGCAAGCCTTCAAAGTCGGTCAAAGAGAAAACACAAATGCAGAGAACACATTTAGAACTCTAACTTTAATTTAAAAGCATGCGGCCAAAGAACAAAATCCAGCCTTGGCCGCACTTAAAATACATGCGGGGAATGCAGCAATGTGCCGTCTTCTCTTCTCTGCACCTGAGCTGATGTGCACATCAGGGAGCTTGTGCGTCAAAGCGCATGTGCTACTGGGCCGCTGTGACATCACAACGACTCATTAATTCAAACTGAGCGTCCTCGTGACAGTTTGATGGACCAAGAAGAAATACTCAGAAATCCAAAAACGAATAATTTTTTATTACATTTGTTCATGTACGTCTGGAAAAATGCCAGACGTACGTGTCAAAAACTCAAATAATATTATTTCCATTGAATTGATACCAGTTATTAAGCATTAAGCACCACCTCTCCTGCTAACCGGTCTCATGACCCACTCAGATTATAATCATGTTTTTGGTGTTTTTAATATATTTTCCTGGCATTTTTATGATGGGAGAGGATATACATTTGAATATAAGTTAAGATAATGAGGCCTAAAATTGAATTTCTGAGTGTTCCTTTATTCATATCATTGTGAACCAGGAGCAGACAAAAAATGCCGTTAGGTGTGATGTAGAATCTACTGTTTCTATTTCTCTGTTTTTAATTTTATCTTAATTTTTAAAACTCAAATTTTAACTTTCAAAATTTTTTTTTTTTTTAACTTTCACCTTTTTTCCCCCAGTTTTAATGTTTGGCCCCCTTCTGGCACATGGGGGCGGTGCTTAAATGAAGGACCAATCAGAAGGATGAGGCTGGGCGCTTCCAGCTGGGTGCGTTCACTGACTAGTGGAAACTTGGGCATTTACCACCAAAATATGAAAACATGAACTATTCCAGTGGTTGTGAACAAAGTGGCCACAATAGACACATATTCATCCTTTACATGTAATTCAAACAGGATTTTGCATTATGAACTGCTCAAATCTTTGAATAAACCGCCCCAAATGTCAAACATTGGAAGATAACATTTCCTAATGATGATCGAATGTGGCATTTCTTAAGAAAAGCGTGCTACTCTGCCCTAAAAGGATAAATTAAATAATTAAGAATAAAAGTATATAATAAGATCAGCTCCTGACAGCTCTGCCTCCTTTACGACTGTTTGAGCCTGTTAAACAGTGGATAACTCTGTGTTCACATGAATTTGTGTTTTTCTCAACAGAGAGCTTCCCCCGACTGGATTACAGCACAGAACAATAAAAGAACACTTAAATGCAACACTGTATATTATTGTTTCTGTTACAGACAATGAAAATGGAATAAAAACAACACTGTGATTGTTTTTATTTTTCAAATGTTGGCCACAGGAAAAGAGAAGTGAGCGCATTTTACTGTGGCGGGTTCCTGCAGGCACTTTAGCTGTTAATAGCGTTAATAGCTGTTCATATTTCGGTGTCCAAAACTTTGGGCACCAGTTTGTAACCATATGGATCCATGAACGTCGCTTTGTTTTCCTCGTCTGAGCTGGAATCTGGATCTAAACTGCACAGCTCTGATATTGCTCGCCATTTTGTTGCACCGCTAATGTTAGATTGAGGGTCTTGGGGGCGGTAAGCTAGCGGGAGAGAGTGTAAACAAAGGGATCATTGGAAGTGAGGGCAGGCCTACTCTGCCCTAATGGTTCTGCCGACAGCTCAAAGGCAAATTTCTAATGATCTCCTGGCGCTCTGCAGAAACTATGTCCTAGAAAACAACGCAGAATTTTTTATGTTTCCTTAAAAAAAGTGCAAAATCATAATTAAAAGACCTCTTGTTGAATAGGTGATCGGAGTGGGACTTTAAGCTTTTTGCAGGATGTGTTGTCAAACGTGATTCAAATGTATTCATTTTGAAAGAATCGGTGATGGTATCGACTAAATACATCTGCAACTGTGTCCCCACAGGAGTCGGGCAGCGGTGAGGATGAACGCCGCTCGCAGCCCTGGAGGTGAGACCACTGCTTCATCTTTACACTGCTGAGCTGTCATTATGGACTAAGGCCACTAGGGGGAGCTTAGACATTACTGTGCTCAAGGATAGTATTGTGTTGATACTTAGAAGTTGTGAGATGGTTTTCTCTCGTGGAAAATATTTCCTTTAATTTAATAACGTGTTGCTTAATTAAGAAACTCACAATTTGAAAGCAAGATATAAAATTGCTTACTTCTTGTAAATTTGGCATAAAGAAATGATCTGTACCTGGGAGTTTAGGGAAATAGTTACTTCTGGCGCCCTTTATTTCTTTTAAAACTTTTTCCTTTTTAAAGTCTGTAGGATCTTTAAAATCTAAAGCTCAGTCAACTTAATATCTTATAGTAAATGTCAGACCTTATGGTAGCAGAATATAGTCAAATGTCAGTCTAACAGTGCTCCGTTCTTTGCTTTTGGTTTAGTGATGTTTTCATCTGCATCGCTTATATTTTTATGCAAGGGCTGCATAGACGTCAGTTGGCACGGTAACATGTTTTGAATATTTTCTCACTGCTCACGGAGTCAACACATTGTTTCTTTGTTTCAGTTTTGGTAAATATTTGGTTGCCTCCTGATGTCAACCTCTGCGGTTGATTTGCATGATGCAATTTGACGGCTGTGGTGGAGTTGATTTGCTTTTGACGTGCACGTCTGGACGTTTCATAAAAGATCGTGCTTTGTTTTGATCACTTGGACGGCAGCGTGGGGCCGGAGCCCTCTGCAGCTCACATGACACACCCAGACAGTGTGTCTGCCCTTTTTTTGTGGTCTTTGTTTATTTACGAATGCCAAGACATTGTGTTTTCTGAGCACATCACGCTTTTATGGCTGTGAATTAAATTTACGGTGTGCTCCTGGGGAGGCCCAAACCCAGACGCTGCAGGGGGAGTGCCACATCAAAGCCTTTGCAGGCTGTCCGTCATAAATGGACTTTGTGAAGGGGAGGGCTTGGTATAGAAATCCATCCTTTGAAGAGTAGACAGGCTTTGCCATATAATTGTCTTTGTGATGCTTTTATCAGGTATTGCTCATTTTTATATCATTACAGTAGAGACTGTTTAACACTTTGGATAATAAGGTCTAACATTAAAGATGAATGTGTTGACAAGATTTCAGGACATGTGAGGTGTCACATGGTAGAACTGGTTGGTTAAGTTGATGTTTAACAACGAGAGGGAAACATGGATTGAAAACAAAGAATAGATTTTACAATCTTAGCTCTTCTTGGGAGAGTTTTAACTTTGTCTTTACCGCAAAGATTTGGTCTAGAATCACTTTTTCTTTAATGCTAATTGGATCTTATTGACATTACATTAGCTGGCTGATATGGGCGGTAAGCATTTAGTTCTACATACAGAGCTATCAGGAAGTGGGTTGAAAGTTTGCTTATTTATTTTAGTAATTTCATTTAGTCTGTGTAAATCAGCAAATGTATTCACACGGATCCCTGTTTTTTGTTTACAACAACAATTTACATGGAGAGGTTTACTGCAATGAAGAGCTGCCTTACTGTGTTTTTAACATGTTCTTCTGGCATTTCTCTCACGATGGAGGACATATATATAAAGAAAATTAAGACAAAAATTGTATTTCTGAGTAATTCTGCATTAAAATCATCGTGAATCAGTAGCATAGAAAAAATGACAGTTTGGAAAAGCTCGTAGTTGCAACGTAAAATCGACAATCCAGAAGTTCCCTGCTCTGCTCCATTCCGATGCATCCATCCGTAAACAACTAGGTTCATTAGCGTCTTTGTTTTCCTCGTCTCAGCTGACATCTGGATCTAAACTGTACCACTGGATGGCTGCAGTAATGCTCACCATTTTTGTTGCACTGCTAATGTTAGGTTGGGGTTGGGGTTGTAGGGGGCTGTAAGCCAGTGAGAACGTGAGTAAACAGAGGGATGATAGAAGGGGATGGGCTTACTCTGATCCAACAACTCAGGGGTGAATTACTGCCACTCTTCAGAAATTGTCCTAGAAAACGACATCGTTTTTTTTATTTTGACGTAACAACTGCATAATCATAATTAAAAGACCACTGAAATAGGAGTGGAACTGTAGGGACTTCATTAGGACAATGCGTTGAAAAAAATGCATCTAAAGAAAACTGGCTGTATATCAGAACTGGACTGAATGAACCCTCCCCATCATTTTCCAAATAGGAAGTGCCCGCTGGTTCCAAAACCCCAAAGACTTCTATAGCGAAATAAACGGCTATTACTCATTTGTCAGAGAAACCATTCTTGATCTGAAGTTGTTCTAGTTATAAACTGGCCAATCAGATAATCTAACTTCTGAAAGTGGTTGCCATAGAAGCAATAGTGAAGCCCAACTCGGACCAATTGCTGCTTAATGATGTCATCTGGCTCCAACATGGCAGCAGCTGTATTGCAAAAAATATGGCGATTGATTTGACCTCATTTGGTTGGAGCTGGAAGTAAAGTAAGGGTGTTGCTTGCATAGAGTCCCACTGAAATCATAAAACTTTCTCCCAGGGAGTCACTATCCGAGAGTAAAATTCCTCTCGAGTTGTAATTTTTTTGGTGAATTATGAAGTTATGTATATCATACTCGTTTAACTCTGTGTGGAACCTGCTAAAAAGGATTGACGGTTGCGTCACATGCTTGATTTTTGAAACATGAGTACATCAGCCCTGCCCTCCAATGCAGCCCCCAATAGTGATTACAGAGCCATGTGGTCCCCATTATCTGTTGAAGTCATACTCATGGATAAGTGCCTGCAAACACACATACTTATGACAGCTCATAGCTCCCCCCTCCTTATTGCAAAATGTGTTACCTTTTGGCACAGTCACCAAGTTCTCAATTTCATCCTGACCTAACTGAAATGTAGGGTGTAGCCAAAGGGGGGGCTGGCTGGGTGACCTTTGATGTGTGTTATATAAGGGGCCTGAACCAGATAACTGAGAACAGCTCCCAACAATTTAGGGGCAGCAGGTCTAGGATCTTGCTGGAATTGCAGAGTTTGAAGGCGGGTTTCACTGCAGTGCTTGGTTTTCTTCTCCTCATGCAGCTGTGCAAGCCTGCAGCTCGCTAGCACTGAAGTAAAGCGGTGCAATAATGAATCTCTGCCACACACCGCTGCTTCAGTGCCGACGATGGCCGTCAAGGACAGAGGCATAAAGCTAGAAAATAGCTAGAAAATACTCTTTCAGTTTTTGAACACAATGAGAAAGGTTTGACTGTTTTACTGACGTCTCTTATAACTAGATGTGTTAAAGGTCCGTGCTATGGCACAGAAACACATGCGCTGTTTACCGTTCGAATGGAACCACCTCTTTTTTCAAACACATCAGTTAGCATGCTTATTGTTTTGTTGTCTTTGCTCGTAATTGTCATCGGCGTGTGTAGGAAAATGAACTTGTGAAAAAAACTCATATTTCATTTAAACATTGCTCTTCAGTGTGCCAAAGATAATATATGATCATCTTTTATATAGCTATAGTTTACTCTGAAAGGCTGAAGAAAAGCATGAAATAGGCCCTTTAACTTCAAACCACATGTTCCCCAAACTACAAACCATGTTTTGTTGAAAATTGTATCATTTTAATATCCAAATGTTTTAACATGAGGAAAAATGTTTGTAAACAGAAGCTGGCGCCTTGTTTGACAGATTGTCTTCAATGTCAGTCCTACAATTTGATTGGCTGGATGGTGTCGGATCCAAACAATATGGACCTGATTTGATAAGTATTGCCCCAACTGCACACACAGATTAACATATACAAATAGAGAGAGAGTCGTCTATGTCAACATACTTTTTCAACTTTGGGTATTGAGGAAAATGGCAATTCTTTTTAGTCAAAAGTGACTGTGATGTCAATGGAAAGTCCAACTCAACTTGAAAGTCCAAGTCAGGTTTTTAAAATTTTGTCAAGTCTAAAGTCATCACCCTTCATCACGCAGAAACCCATTAGCCTTGTGCAGCTACATTCAAAATATACTAGGATTTCATTGACTACCAGATTCAGCAGCACTATTTCCCCCATTTGTGTGCAAAGACTGAGGAAGAAAGAGGCTCTTTGAGTCTGAGTGTGCTTTCGTGTCAGTCTGTGAAGTATGTCCTGTTACCTAATACGCTTCATGTCAATGTATTGTTGGGTTGGAGCTGATTTATGCTGGGCATTTAATCAAACGTTGTCATTGTAGTACAAAAAAACCTTACGTCAGTTATAGGAGGTAAATCTGACTTTTTGTCTTCGTTGGGGTTGCCTAACCACACGTTGCTTTGATCTGTTTATATCCCTCCTTCAAAATCACTTCTTTGCTCCAACTGCTGAGGCTTACAAGCAAAACAGGTTCATCCAGCCAAGTATTCAGAAAAGTCTGGAACAAGAAGGGCAAGATGCTGTGACTAATGCTAAACCAAAGGAAATGTTTCTGACGTGCTCTTCTCATGCAAAGGCATGCCCCTCTTCCAGTTAGAAGCTGTCATTCAGACGTAAGGTTTGATGTCTGAACTGGTCTTACTTTACATGTAGAACCGCATACTCATGGCTCTGTTGTTTCTGTGCATGTCTTTCTTTTTAGATTTGATAACTGGGCAGCCCGTACAACCTGCAAAAGCTTTCACCTTGGCATTGTACGCATGTACAATGCCAAGGTGATGCATGCACGCCTGATTTGCAGTCCCATTTTTAGCTATGAATAGATGCAAACATTACTCTACTTAGCATTTGCATCAATAAACATTGTTTGTACCACTGGAAAAAAAAACCTGGTGAATAACGGCGTCATTAAAGAAGCACAATTTTACATTTTACCTATGTAATTTGGTAAAGTGGAAGGAAGGACGTCTTCACTAAAGGGCTACAGAAAAAAACAAAAAAAAAACAACCTTATCTGAGCAAAAATGTTAAAATCTCCAATTGAAACTTCTGTTTCTGCAGGATACTTTTAGAGGAAGTATCCTGCAGAGTACTTACCTGTAAAGGGACATGAGCAAGCGCCATACAGACGGCCCAAAAACTAGGAGTCAAACCAGAACTTTTTTGGACATTTTGTATTCCTTATTTTAGAAATACAAAGAACTGTTTATATATTAAGTTTATAAAATAAAAGTCTTTAACTATTTAACACCGGAGATGTCGCTGGCGAGACTTAAATAACACACGCTCTTTACATGTCGTAACACTTCAACCGTTTATGCGGTTAATGTAATTCCAATGGATTTTGACACAGAGGATAGCAGGTTTGAAGAGTGGCTTTGGGCCGGTATGCAACCCTTTACATCAGTGACGTAATATCAGTAAAGGGTTGCATAATGGCATAAAGCCGCTTTTCTCCACAACAGAATCTGTTGGAATGATGTTAGTAAAAGAGTTACGGTCCAAAGGATGCCAATGTTGGAGCTAAAGCTCTGGTGTTAAAGTATTAACATAACAATCCTCTTAAAAATGTAATTATTGCTGTTATTCCGGACACTCTATGAGACTAAAGCAGGCTTCTGGGTTTTTTTTTTAAGCACAGCAGTGTAAGATTTTTACCAAATGAGAAAGTACAAGGTCGGTACTGTTATGAAGGAGAACCGATTCTTTGTCTAAATTCCTTTCTTTTTTTAAAGAAGTAATTGAAAAGAAGAAAAAGTACTTACAGTTTTAGTGTACATCTTTTGCTCAAATAGGAAGTACGGTATATAAAGCACAAACATTTTATTAATATAAAATGTTGCATATGTTGTTGAAGATAATGATATGTGCCTTATTTATGTAGTACGTTTAAAAAATAATAGTGAGTGAAAAAACGTTAAATATGTAGATGTAGAGACAAAAAATCCCAACTCAAGTTTTTCATAGAAACAATAGATTTAATTTAGTTTATTGACATACGTCTTACAAAGACTTAGAATGGTGTCAGGTATAATTTAAATGTGGCTAAAATGGGAACTAGACATGAAGGTGTTAAAGGTTACAGGTAAACTGCCCTCAACATGTTCACAGAAACATATTTAGCTGGTGTATCTTTTGAACAGGCGGCTCCCTCTTATCTTGCTCTTCAGATTTTTTCTATTTTCTTCTGGGTAAGTGCTTCTGCTTAGGTTAAGTGAGCCATGTTGTCAGCAAACATTTGAACTGATAGCAAGCTGTTCCTCACTGGCTTTATTTTCATATTTGAATATATAACACAGATTTTTGCCCCCCCCCCTGTTGTTGCTGTCATGTATGGAAGGGGCCTGGTACAGTAAAATGTTGTGGATCTTAGATATGAATTGGTCTAACATGCATGTTGTGTTTGTGTGCATTTCTTACCTTGAAAGACAATGTCAACAGTAACCCATTTCCAGCTCAACAGCTGGCATTATTTACTTATTTAAGAGGGTAGTAGGATGACTAGACTCTTTTTCTCTCTCACGCGCACATGCACATGCGTATGCGCAGACGGGCATAAATATTCCACCTAAATATTTATGCCCATACCCTTCCAGTGGTAACAGAAAACAGGTTGTGGAGGGCAACTGTGTGAGTTGTACACACCACCACATTCCTCTCAAGTTGCCCTGTCCACAAATCATAAGTGCCCTCCAAGCTGTAAACTTGATGACACTAAACACCTGACTGGAGCACCTGAGTATCTGTGTTTGTGTGCCAAACAGGCAGGAAAGAGTTCTCCACAGAACTCACTAGACGGCCTTCTGCGTGACACAGGTTTTGCATAAAGTTACAGTTAGACGAAGCGTTGGCGCGCTCTCGGCAGAAAACATTCATGGTTTCGAGTTTAAACACGCTATCTAGCGCTGTCGGAGCATCAACAACTTCTTGAAATGTCAAACATTTTCTAACAGCAGTAGCCCATAGCAGGTTCAAAGTGGTTAATAAATTGAGAGGATTTAGATATGGAAGCTGCTAGATCTTAGATATTAGGTGTTTGGTTAAAAATGCAGATTAATTTAAAAAAGTGAAAATGTTTTGGCTTTCAATTTTAGAAGTGACTTTTTCCTTTGTTTTGGTATTGTAAAGAAAATCAAACTTAAACTCAACCAAACTTGGATTGCATTAACTACATGTAAACTTGACATTATTTTTGGCACTTTTCACAAAATAAACCACTAGCACTGCCAGAAAAACAAGTGGTGATCATGCTTGTTGGAGAAGATTTACTGAATTTTATTTCATTTTTTACATTTTTTTCAATGATTGATAAGGAAAGAAGAAGGTACAGTAAAATGTTTGTTTTAAGGAAGTCTATAACTCATCAAAGGCTCACAAATGACTTAGATCCCAACCTCACAAGAGACGGTGAGTAAGCGTGAACGGGAATGTCCTTGTTTATTTAGCCAAACTTGTGTTGCATAACACAACTTCTCAGTCAGAAATGCAATTGATGATTCCAGTGTTTTGGAAAACTGTTAAAACACTCAAATGTGCCCTTCTTGAGAAACATAAAGCAAAAGCGGCTGTGCTCTGAGTCACAAGTCGTCTGCAGCAGATGTTTTGGTTCACAATTTACTGCACTTGGTGCTCACTGGTGTCGGTATATGATGAGGAGGGCTGCAGTTTTTATTGTGTTTTCAAATTGTTGTAGGCTCACACACAGCCAGGGCCCATTGGCACGCCCCCTAGAATGTAAAATCTTTATTGGCTATAAAACGAATCAAAACATTGTTGCCATCACCCAGTTTGAAGAATCTGTACTAGATGCCTTCATTTGAGCCTCACTGGTTAAATCATTTAGGTGTTTTTAACCTGTTCTTGTGGGATTTTTCTAAAGATTGAGGACATATAAATATATACAATTATTAAAATTGAATATTGAGTATTGTTTTATTCAAATGGTTGTGAATCAGGAGTAGACGATAAAGTGCTTTTTGGAAAAAGACATTATTTGTGACGTAGAAAATACCACGAGCTACCAGCTATCAGCTCTGCTCCCTTCTGATGCATCCACTTGTATACGACTAGACCCAGGTACGTCTTTGTTTTCCTCGTCTGAGCTGCCATCTTATCCCTTGTGCTATCATGTGGGGTCCAGATGACCCCACCCCTTCCATTGACGTGTTCTCCCTACCATGACAAAGGTGGATCAAGGTGAAGAGGATTTCATGTAATCCATGGACACCAGTGAAGATCAAGAGACATTGAGAAAAAAAAAAAAAGATTCAGCACACTGTCTTGTGGGGTCCAGATGACCCCACTCCCAACTTAACGTGCCTTGGATAGAACATGGGTTACAACTGTACGGTAGCTCTGATATTGCTCGTCGTTTTTGTTGCACCTGTATTGTTAGCATGTATTGTTAGAGTTAGGGTTAGGCCAGGAATCTATGTCACCAAGTTTTTCATATATCAGAATAGAGCCGTGAAAGAAAAAGCTTGGAACAAGATTCACAAGACTTCTTGGTTCTTTTGTTATGTTTCAAAGGACGTCTTCCATCTTCATCAGAAGACTGATGAAGATGGAAGACGTCCGTCAACACATGTCAGTTAATAATACAGACACTATGAACTTTATTGCACAAGATTCGTGAGATTTGCACTGCTTTGACATTTCACGCAAACCCTCTTCCAACTGTTAGTGGTGGACATGCGCTCGTAAACAGTAGAAAAAGAAGAAGAAGCCCCTCCCTGCTTGTTCAGTGTAAACACCATGGTCTAAACATGTAATTAAGATTGCACATTCAAGACCAGGCGTCACTTGGCCAGTGGGATGGTGGCATGAGGGGCTGTAAGCTAGCGGAGAGTGCGTAAACGGAGAGCTCTGAGCATTGGGGAAAGGAAGGGGGCAGGGTTGATTTCCACCAATGGTTCCGTCCACAACTTTAATTTTACAGTTTTAATGAACTACTGTCACTCTGCAGAAACTTAGTCCAGGAAAATAACACAAGGTTTTTATTTTTATTATTGAGGCTAAAAATGGTTTCATCATAATTAATAGACCACTGGGAACTATTTGAAAACAGCTCAAAAGATGGTTGGAGTGGATCTTTAATGTGATGAACTTCCCCCAGCATTGCTGCAGCATCTCAATCTGCCTGTTTTATATCATTTCTTTGTTGTTATTTGTTTATTTGTGTAACCACAGCCACGGAGTTTGTGTGCCGGACACGTGGGAGCAGAAACAGAGTCTGATTGCCAAACCCAAATCCCATATGGGTTTAATTGGCCCGGTTACATTAGCTTCAATAATAACAACATTCACACCCTTTTGGCTCTAGGATCGAGTTTTCCTGCTGTGGGCCAACAGGCAGGAGTTCATGAAAGCATTTACCCGGCGGCCATGCTGCCCTATGGGGGGGGGCTAATGAAATGCTGGCCATGGACGCTTCAGCTGAGAGGAGCTGCTGGCCTGGGCGGCCCTTCCTCCAAGCTCCTCCCCCTCCCAGGGTCCCTACTGTTTTTTCCCTATAGCACATGTCAGCAGGCTCCTCCCCCCCGTCCTCCGTCCCTTCCCCAGGACGGAGTCGGCTGAAGTCGTTAGTGTCGGTCGGTCCGCACGCGGGGCAGGCTCGCCAGGCGTCAGCAGCGATGAATAATGTGGAGTGGAGGCTTTAGCAGCGGCTCTAACATGAGCTCCTCGGTCGCTTTCTTGGGGGGCCACACTGTGCTGTCGGAAGCAGAAACTTCGGTTCAAACCCGCCCGTCAGCTACGGAGAGCTAGCTCCTTCAATCTGAGGATTATTCCGCTAGTTCTAACCGACCTCAAAGCTCAAAAGACGGGACTGGTCTCTCCTCGTGTTCCGCCGGAGCACATGATCTTGTTGTAGGAGAAGGAAAAGTTCTCCCTCAGGGGGGGAGCACCTGACACCCCTCTCGCTCCTCGGAATCCCCGCCGGCATGACCCTCGGCTCGGTTACCGGCTCCGACGACAGGTCGGCGGTCAGCTTCTGCTCGTGCTGCGGAGCCAAGATGGTTCCGGACCTCGGCGACGACGCGGTGGTGTCCAGAAATCAGATCAACCAGCTGTAAGTTTTTATTGTGATCTCTGACCTGTGTTCAACGAGAAACCAGAGGAAATCCCGTTAGGCAGACAAACGGCGTGAACACCGACAGTGACAGAGCCTGGATAGTTGCGCTTTAGTTAGATGCCAGCCATAAAAACGCTTTGACTGTGTCTGTCTGTGTCCGGTGACGCGGCAGGGATTTTCTCCTCAGGAAAAGCCATTGCTCCAAATTTCCCGTGAGTCACCATACCTGACCTGTCACGCGGGTTGACAAACACAGGTGATAAAGTTCTCCCTCCATGACTAATGCTGCTCTCAAACACCTTACTTTCCTCCTCAACCAGGAAGTGATGCCAGTGATGTTTGATCCAACTCCTGGGTTATTATTGTTTTAGTGCTATAGCTTGGGATAATGGCTGTTCTGTTGCCAGGCAAAGGTGGGTAAAGCAGAACTGAGCAGCTTGTTTGCACTTTGAATTAATGCAACTAGTCCCCACCAGTGAGACTGTAATCTAAATATGTAAATAAAAGATAACATATCTTGTATTGTTTTTTTTTTTTTGCTGGTATTGTAAAGTTTGTGGTGCATCTCAAACCAAAGCAAAGTTCTGTTGTGGGAATGCACTCTGTTGTCTTATCTGTCATCTCTGCGTCTGCAGACTCCTCAGAAAAGTGCCTCCTCTTTGTTTGTGAATGGGCCAGGGCTTCATTGACGTGTACATGTGGTCTGCCCTGAAGCACAGATCAAAGGCTAGTCTGTTCTTGCATTTTTTAGCACTCATACATTTTCTATTTTTAGAGAAGACAAAAGAAATCAATATCATGTATGGGTTAAATTTTGCTTCAGTCACAATCAATGTACGTCACATAAAGATCTCTGTGGCTCTTTAAAGCCTTTTCCACTGAAGTGCAGTATGGGTAATTTGGGTTTTTCTGTGGAGCAGAGGAAGGTGCTTGTTCCAGTCACATTGGGTTTTTTTTCTACTATTTTGCATATGATGTTCTGGTGAAGCTTGTTTTTCATTTTTTTTAGGGTGTACCCAAGTTAGAGGTTTTCGTTTGTTTGTTAAATATAAACCATATTCTAATGGCAAAGAAAGCAGAAATGAGTTGGAACAGTTTGAGGTCCAGGTCTGTAATGCCGTGCACGGGTGTGCACACATGCGTTCTTGGAAATTCTGGGCCTATGCACACCTGTTTATAAAATATCTTCTATGGCCCCATGTTTTTTCCACCCTCTCTCTCTGGACAATCACAAACCTTGCAACTACCGCTAGACTTAAGTGTTACCTGTGGCAACTGGAACACGGTTGTGGCACCAGTTCTGGAAATGCTGGTAAACTCTCTTCCGCTCTGCATGTTTGTGTTCCACGCGTTTTCCAAAGAACACTGGTGAAGACGCAATGAGGAAGTGAGCATAGGGGGAAATGTGGAAGCAGTTTATTATTTTTGTGTGTTGTTACTGTTTAGTGTTGAAATCAGGCGTGCCAAACGGTTATCTTGGTCAGCACGGCTGATTAGAAGACAGTAAATGTCAATGACGTTGGGGACATAATTGAAGACCTAGTCTGCTCCGGGAACTATTGATGCCCTTAAAGTGGATGTAGAATTGTTATGGTTTATTTGAACTTTTTATCACTAGGGATGTTGCTTTTTATTTAAATAAAATGAACATAACCTGCATTACACTCCAAAATACGTTGGAGGCTGACATAAAAGGGTTTCATTGGATTGGTCAACGGTGTGAAGGGCTCTGTCTAATTGGGCAAAAACATAAAGAGGCTCTGTTTAAATCTTTAAATACGTCAAACTACCATTAGAATGTTTAAGCATATATGTAAATATTTAAGGTAACCATTTATCTCTGTTTACGTCATCTTTTGCAATGCGCGTATTGTACTAGCTGATATCACAACAGCGATAAATTTGCTATTTTTTTCCCCATATATTTGTTTTTTGTACAGGCCTATCTTTGACATACTGTAAGTTTTAGACTTTTATGCAATCGACATGAATCCGTCAAAAGGTTGTCGACAGACTGTCAACTCCGGAGCTAAAGCTCTGGTGTGAATGTCGTTTTAGAATTTGTGGAGAGCCGAATCCACAAATTCCAATACTCTCTTCTGATATAGGCGTCGTCCAATTCCTCTAACCTACTAATCACATCAGTGGGCTGATTTTCCTTTAAAGCCAATTCTACTGTTATTTCTAACTACAAACTGGATCTTTAATCTAAATTTTGTCAATGTAAGAATGTATACATTTTATAAAAGTCTCAGATTTCTTCAATTAAAATGAATAGTTGGCTAAATCCAGTTATTCGTAACTCGATTATTGGTTCAGGCATGACAGTTTGGATACAAATGTAGATCTTTATTATAATTCAGTCATGAACTTGAGAATCAAAACCCATTAGACTCGGTACGTTTGCATTGAACTCCAGCTCAGACGCTCACAGCAGGTCCACCGACTCCTTCCCATATGTGCCTTTCTGACACGATGCAATGGCAAACTCCTCTGGCCTTTAGCGCGGCCTGCCCCCTACCCAGTTTAGAGCCGGCTTTATATTTAGCCCACTCTCCTCTCTGCAGACTGACTAATATGGAGAGGGGCTGAGGGAGGGGGTCACCCTGGTCATCTGCCCACAGTGAAAACTGGTCCTTACATAGTGATGATTGTGTCTGTGACGACTGCCCGCTCTTTTCAGTTCAAACACCAGATTGTGTTCTCGTGGAAAGACAACCCTCCCACCTCCCTGCCCTTACTGCTCCTGACACCCCCACCCCATTGGCCACAGTCCAACCCCTCCCTCTCACACTGTATCAACAGGACTTGAAGTGAACTTGTTGCCCTATTTCCTTCTTCCAGCTTGTTTCATCGTTCTATTTGTTGGCTTTATTTTCAAATATTTGTTTTTGTGTAGCTGCCCTCACTTCTTTCTTGTAATTCTCTTCAGCCTTATCAATTTTCAAGATATTTAGCTTGTTTCACAAGGATCAGTAATCGGTAGTAATGCTTTTATCATACTTCTCAAACCAGCTATATTTGACTTAATTTATAAGTCTTTAAAAAAACATTTTATATTCATAAAAATGCATGAAAGTTACACAAAATCTCTGACTTATTGCCCTTCTTATAGCGTGTGGAGAAATCCTGTGTCATAATAACAGAACGTGTGATTCTTTAGCTGTCTTGGCCCTTATTCGCCATGAAGAGACGTAATGACTTTATCTTGGGCTGGTTAGAAATGATATTCCTGGTCTTCCCGGGGTTGGGTTCCCGCTTGGCGACCCAGCTGAGCCCGCAGAGTTTCCTCTGCTGGGGGGCCTGACGGCAGCCTCATCGGAGGTCTTCCAGTTAGTCGTGGTCCGTACAGTAAGCCGTCTGTGCTCTCATGTATACGCTCTATCAATAGCTTCAACTTTTAAAGGACTTGGTGTATTTTTAGCAGCTTTTTTGTCTTTGGCAGCCCCCAGCCTTCTAACCGTCAGGCTCAGATTTGTGTGCGTCTTGCCTGCAGGTGTGTGCACGCACGCTCTCCATGAAGGATTTCAGAGAGAGCGGCAGTGTTGCTTTACATGGTCACTGCGGAGGGCGGGGTGGAGGGGTGGAAGCAGAGGACGGTGGAGGAGAATGTCAGGAGCTGAAAGTAGGACGGAGCTGCAAGAAGTACAGACAAAGGCCCAACCGAGGGGAGGAGCAGGAGGAAACAGCTGGGTCCAGAGGGGGTGGATGATGGGAAATGAGGTTCGCACAAAGCAGGGGTGTTTTTACTCCGATCCAGCATTTTTTTGGGAAGTCAGATGGAGGATCAGATGGAAGAGGGAAATGAGAAAAGCATGTGACTGAGAGCACCAAAGGCCTCTGCGGATAAAGCTGCTCTTCATGAGCTTTTCTTAGCCGTCTTGTGTGGCGTGTATTTAAATTGAGCGTCCAAACCTCAGATGTTTGCATAATCCAGAAAGATGTGCGTGGTTTCCACGTCATCCCCTTGCCAGAGGCCATGAAACTAACCTTTTGTTTGGGCCTGAACAGGTTGGCTTACTGTGGATCAGTGATTCCTCTTGTAACAGTAGTGCCAATTGTTCCAAACTGCTGTTGGGTTGGCATAACTTTACATTTGACCTTCTCTAACATTAGCCTTTATTATGTTAATATTGTTTAAAAAATAAATGGAGAAGTTAAAAAAACAAAGTAGCTAAAAGTGGTTTTCTATTTAATAGAGAGTCCCATTTGGCAGAACATTAACATTTCTTTCAGTTGTGTCACCACCTGAAAGCCTTTTATTGTGGTTTTTCTGTAGGATTTCTGCTCGTCTCTGCTCGATTCCTGATTTTGATTGTAGTTTTTGTCTTCTGACTCATGAGTTCAGCTCCAGATGTTGCCTCTTTTTCATCATATGTAATAGTTATATTTTAATAATCCCATATTTGTCATAACTGGTTGTGCAATGAGGTCTTCCAACCACTTTTGTAAGTTGTGTGCGTGAGTCATGTAGTCGTAACGCACCTTTTTTTTTTGCTGTGCGGTTAAAACACTGACCTGAATTCCTTGCGTGTCCTCTTCCGCCTCAGTCACACCTTCTAAGATTAAGCGTCCTAGAAAGGAACAGACCCCCCAGTTCTTACTAGCCCCTTTATGTGGAGCCCTGTTTGCTTGCCAGCTCTTATCTTTGCTGAACCATTTTGGAAAGGAGGTGGGGGTTCAGCTTCGACTTCCCTCTTGCACCCCTGGCCTCCTCCCATGCATCCCTCCCTGCTGGCAGCTGTTGCTAATCCAGCTGTGTGGAGGAGCAGAGAACATTGTGTTCCGAGTTCACGTCCCGGCCCGGGTCTTGTTCTCAGCTCCAGTCAGCTCAAAGGAGCATTGTGACACTGACAGAACCGCCTTGTTGTTCATGAGTGGAGGACAGTCCGTCCACGAAAGCCACCATGACTGTGCGTTATGCAGAATCACATCTACACACCCGGAGCACAGGAGTTCATGTCTTTCTTTTACTGCACACGTCTCATTCCTCCTTCCCCTCTTTTCTTTTCCTCTTCAGCATCAGTGAGAGTTTCCTCACTGTGAAAGGCGCGGCCCTCTTCCTCCCCCGCGGTAAAAGCCCCGCGCCGACCTCCGGGCCCCGCAGCAGCCAGCGCAGGAACAAACACACTGGTAAAAGCACGACGCACAGCACAAGCAACAACGCACGCCTATGATGAAAACAGCGTTTGTGACGTTCAAGAGAAATGACGCAGTTCATCCTCATTCATCATGATCTTTGACTGCGGTCTGCACGCTGTAGACCCTGTCAATCAATCTCCTGTACAGAATGCGTTCAGTTTTCTATATTTTCTAAATCTACAGAAATCATCGGTCGTGATCAGAACTTTGTTTTCATCCTGTTAAACTATATATTTTTCAAAAACGGTTTGAACTTTAAAAGTTTAAACAAGAGAGAAAAGTGTAAAAATGTTAATATCTGTTTGAAAAAAAGAGTATAAAGTGTGTCATGAGGGGTTTTATGGTCTTAAAGCATCCGTAGTCCTTTGCAGATTTTAGAACGTAACCCCTGAAGGGACCGCTGTGAGACTCTTCTGCTCCTGTGTTGGTTCTAAACTGGTTTATGGGGATCCTTTTTACCAGGCGACCTTCAGAAGCATCTTCAGACCATGTTCACTGTGCTGCGTCCTGAAGACAACATCCGTCTGGTGAGTGTCCCACAGGCTGCCTGAGCCGTGGTAGTTTGGCTGCAGGGTGGTGGTGCAGTCTGGGAGCTCGTCCTCCACAGCGTCTGTCTGGTTTCAGTTCTGTGCTCTCAAACCGAAAGAACTGAAACTTGGCCGGTTTTCAGAAAAAAAAAAGAACTCCAGTTTTATCTGCACGCACACAAAAAAAAGCATGAATATTCGTAGAAATGCAAACTATATTTGATTTACTGCCAAAGCTGTGAGACCTCTTAGAGAAACAACAACATCTTTAGAAATAGAAGTGAAAGTCCCTCAGTTACAGTCAGATGCTTTGAACCCGACCAGCTTAGTGTGTAAATTGTGGATATTTCCAATCCCAGGCAGCATCTTCTTGAAAACAGAAATACTTAAAGGTGTTATTTTTCAATTGAGGAAGACTTTGACTTGCTGCCTGGCTTTTTATTCCAGCCTTTGTGCTCCTGTTCCACAGGCTGTGCGTCTGGAGAGTGCGTATCCTCAGGTAACCCGCTACATGGTGGTGGTCTCCACCAACGGCAGACAGGACACAGAGGAAAGCGTTGTGCTGGGCGTCGACTTTGTCTCCTCTGATAGGTGGGTGCCGCAGGAGCCCTGTTGTGCCATCCAGACGGCAGAAATGGCATTCTGGAAGCACACGGCCATTAATATTAGTTGTGTGTTTTAGCTTAAATGTGTGTGTAGTTGGGGTTGTTGGAGTGAAAATGCTATGGATGGACATTTATGGTCAGCGCATGCATATGTTTAGTCAAAGTTTCTGAGGCTAAACTCTGCCTGTCCGCCTCTCTTGCCCCGTCTGTTGCATCATGCTCAGTCAGGCTCTGATTGGTTGATTCTTGATGTCGCCCTCCAGCTGCTGCACTGTGGGGATGGTTCTACCTCTGTGGAGTGACACCATGATCCACTTGGACGGAGACGGGTGAGGCGCCGCTCTCCTCCACCTTCCCCTTTGTTGTTTACGGCCGCCGTCTCTAATCTGTCCCTGTGCCCCCCCCCGCAGCGGCTTCAGCGTGTCGACCGTCAACAGAGTTCATGTGTTTAAGCCGGTGTCGGTCCAGGCCATGTGGTGAGTAGTGGTTTCAAGCTTCAGATAAAGTTTTAGCCTCCTTCCTTTCCCTTCCCTTCCCTCTTCTTGTGAATTATCCTTGAGCTCACCCTCCGTTCTTCCTAATCTCACGTGCCAACGCCGTGTTCACATTTCCTCATCCCGCCATTCTTCTGCCTTTGCTCTGACCCCCCCTCCTTACTTCCTCTGAATCCATTAGCTTATCTGGGCTGACGTTCAGAATGGATCCTGTCTGATCCAGAGCACAGCCGAGTGTGAACCTTCTCTCTGGCGGTCCTCAGGTCCGCCCTGCAGTCGCTCCACAAAGCCTGCGAGGTGGCTCGCTGCCATAACTACTACCCAGGCAGCCTGTTCCTGACCTGGGTCAGCTACTACCAGAGCAGAGTGTCCTCCAGCCAGTTCTGCATCAACGAGTGGAACGCCATGCAGGATGTGGAGTCATACCGTGCCAATTCCCCCATCCTCTTCACAGACCTGTGAGTGGAAAAGAAGCACAGCCGCCGCACACTCAGCCGTCTGAGCAGTTTGGGGGGGGTGCAGCAGGGCCTTGAATCCAAAGGCTCAGTATGTGTCCCTACTGGGGTGTCACATTCCTGCAGCATAAATGCTCTGCTCTAAATAGTTTCAATAGAAACAGATACACATTTGTGGGGCTCTAAAAGCACAAGAATGCACATGAATCCGGCAGTGTTTAGATTCGCTTTCTGATTGGTTCTACCAAAGCTTTTTTTTTTTTTTTTCTGCTTGAGTGTGAACGCTGCACCTGTCCGGTGTGAACGGGCCTCAGAGGCGTTCCAGCTGCAGTGCTGGCTTACATCAGAGATTCAGAGAAAGTGCAAGCTGTTTCAGTGGAGCTGCATGCACACAAGGGCAGGAATGAGGTGCCGGTGCCTAGCTGCTACTCCTGGGGGCAGTGTGGCCTTTCTGTGAAGCAGACCAGTGGGCTTCAGCTCAGATCAGCCGATCGCTCAGATGTTCCCGTTAAGAACATGTCCAGATGTTCAGAAAACGTAGCTTTAACTGCAAGAAATGGGAATTCTAGGGCTTGTAGATCTGTCTTTAATGTCAACCCAGCCCTTCCTGCTGCTGGAGTCGCATGCTTCCCTCTGTATTTGGAGCGTCTCCTTAACACACACTCTTCAGAGATCCTGGAGTGTCCAAAATAGCTTAGGTTTGAAGCGTCTCCATTTCCTTTTGGAAAAATTGAAATGCTGGAGCGAGGCGGCGAACGGACGGAAACAGGTGGCGAGCGTCTCTGCACCTGATTTCTCTGAATAGAAAGAATGTGGAAGACTTGGAGCGGGGTTGGACAGAAGAAAAGGTTTGACATCTGTCAACCCTCATAAAAACCTGGCGGCTTCAGCCATTGTCAGGAGGCTTTATGAGCTTCCTTCTGCTTTCCCGTCCAGTGTGGCTGCCAGAGCCTGTAGACCTGTCTGTTGACATGTCAGACTGTTCCTGTAAACCTGATAGGAGCTTGTTTTTCTGCTTGATGAATTGTTATGACTGTAAATAGCCTCATTTATTGGCGTTTCAAAGAAGTGTCATAAACGTTATCATGGACACGATTCCCTTTATATGAACAGTTCCTCCCATTGGCTCTTCCTTTCTCCATAACATTTTACACTGTCAGGCTACTTTTGGCTCAGTTTGGATGTGTTGTATGTCGTGTAGGAACCCCTGAATGGTGGTAACTAACCTGCTACTCAGTTGTGATGGTAAAAGCCTTTTTACCATCACAACTTTAAAACTGGTTCTCCCAAGTGCAGAGAGGAACTTTTAGCATTTAGATAAACAGGCTTTTTCTTGTTTTTCACGTCTATCTGTGCTCCTCTCCTGAGAGGTAATTAAAGCAGTTGTTGGTGTGATCCGGGTGACGTCCAAAGGCTAAATGCGTCTCCCAGCACTGAGGGTACAAACAAAGCCAGGCTCACAGCAGAGATGTTCTCCAGGAGGACTCTGCTGAAGATGGCAGACTTCTCTGTTCTGAGAATCCAGACAACGTGTCGATCCTCCACTGGAACAAGTCAATTCATTGAGTCTATGAAAAGGAATCAACAGAAGGCAAGGGTCGGGGCAGGACGTGTGACGGGGTTGTTTTCTGTCCCTGGGGTTTGGGCCTGTAGGCTGGTAGCGAGTCAGCATATTGAAGGTGTGTGTGTGTGTGTGTGTGTGTGTTTGTAGGCCCACAGAAAGGGAACGCACAGAGAGACTCATCAGGATGCGTCTCAGAGAGATCATGATGCAGAAAGACCTGGAAAATGTCACATGCAAAGAGGTAAAGCTCCTAACCCTTTAGAACGGCGCAGCAGGCAGGGTTCAGCGCCCAAAGCAGACTTTGAACTCCACCGTTTTTGCTACTTCAAATGTTTCCAAGAAATTCCATCAAGTGACGTAGTGTCATTGCTTCTTAGATCCGGACGGAGCTGGAGATCCAGATGGTCTGTAATCTGAGGGAGTTTAAGGAGTTCATCGACAACGAAATGATCATCATCCTGGGACAGATGGACAGCCCCACGGAAATATTTGACCACGTCTTTCTGGTAAGAGTCTGGAAGTTCTGGCAATGAAACCGTTTCTGGAGGCAACACTCAGCATGGGAACCGTAGTTCATTGCTCAGGATGTCGGCCTCATTCGAGAGGATCGTACTCGTCACTCTCATCCACCAGGTCGCTGAATGAGCAGACTTTGCTGTGAAGTTCAGCCAAAGTTTGTCTTGTTTTGCTTTCGGCATTTTGACCCTCAAGGTCTCACTCGTTCTTATACCAACCCGCCCACAATCACCGCAAAGGGAAAATGATTGGCTAGAACTGCACGCCAAAACTGAGCAGAGAACAGGTGATTAACGAGTCCAAAATGAAGCACAGATACCCATGTTTTATGTAGTACTAGTAGTACTGCACAGGTCAATACCGGTAGTACTTTACATGCTGTACAGCGAAACTAGATATGTCTGAAATGAAGCAAGGACATCTATGTTTTTATACAGTGCTGGTAGGACCGCATACATGGGTACCAGTAGCACCTTAGCACAGAGGTTCTGTACCCATTCCTAGGCAACATTTATCCTGAATTGGTTCGATGAAGTTGCACATAGATTGATCAACGCTCGTCTGGGTTGCAGGGCTCAGAGTGGAACGCCTCCAACCTGGAGGAGCTTCAGAGCAGCGGGTAAGAGAAGCAACTCGGCGTACACGTCTGATCAACAACAAGTGGAGCGCTTATGCTGTGTGTTCCATCGCCATAGTTACATGTGAGGGTATAAACGCCCCCCTCTGTTTCTCTTCATATAGAGTGCGTTACATCCTTAACGTCACCAGAGAAATTGACAACTTTTTCCCGGGAATGTTTGAGTACCACAACATCCGGGTTTATGACGAGGAGGCCACCAACCTGCTGGAGTATTGGAACGAAACGTACAAGTTCATCACCAAAGCCAAGTAAGCAACCCCGCCCTCGGAGCGCACGCAGAGTCCCTCAGCTTCCCAGTGTAACAGAGCGTCCGACTTTGTGCTCCGCCTTCAGGAAAGCCGGCGTGAAGGTTCTGGTCCACTGTAAGATGGGAGTGAGCCGCTCTGCCTCCACAGTGATCGCGTACGCCATGAAGGAGTACGGCTGGGATCTGGACACGGCCTTCGACTATGTGAAGGAGAGGCGCGCCGTCACCAAGCCCAACCCGTCCTTCATGAAGCAGCTGGAGGAGTATCAGGGAATACTGCTGGCAAGGTGGGTGGGCGGGCGGGTGTACACCTGTGTGTGTGTGTGTGTGTGTGTGAGACACTCGGCGGGGCTTTCTCACCAACAACATTTGGTTTTTCCTTTTCCCCGCAGTAAACAAAGGCACAACAAGCTATGGCGCTCCCACTCCGACAGCGACCTGTCAGACCGCCCAGGATCCATCTGCAAAGCTCCGTGTCCGTCTCTGGTCCGCGCCGACTCCCACAACAACAATACCTCCACCTCATTACATCACTTCCTGGGTGTGGCCGTGCTGCAAGCCCTTGGTGCTGAATCTGAAGGATCCGGCAAGTCGGATGACGCGCACATCGCCGACTCGCACACGCTCTCCGCTGGTAGCTGCGACTCGCTGCTTCAAGGGGAGCTGCTGTCAGACTCTGGAAAGCCCGTCGTCCTCCCCCTCCCCCGACCCCGCGCCGCCACCGTCATCCCAGAGGAAAGGCTGGACTGTTCTGCCAGCGTGGCCGTCACGCTGCCCGTTGCTCTGCCGCATCCCCCTCCGGCCCTGCTGATCCTGCCGCCCACGCCTCAACTGCAGCGCGTCCGCCGCAGTCCTCCCTCGCATCTGCCCCTTTCAGGGCCCAAACGCAAACCCACAGAGCTGCCGCTGAATTTACCCAACGGCGCCGCCCCGGAGGACATTTGCCCTCTGTCTCTGGGCGACTCGGACTCAGCAACTCCTTCCATTTCAGACAAATGTAGCGAAACGCACACTCCCCTCAGCCCTGACAGCCCCTCTACACTGCCCGCCAGCGACGACAACAACAATCTCAGCGAGCGGCACACGAGCAGCTCCCCCGAAGGCCGCGGCGAGGCGGACGGCTCGTTCAACCACGCCACAGACAGCATCGACTTCTTTACAGCGCGGGAAAAGTTCCTGGGCCTGGCGCAAGACGGGCGGATTCAGACTCCTTCAGAGCAGCAAACGCTGCCTTCATCTGACGGAGAGGACGAAGCCAGTGAGGAAGAGGAGCAGGGAGATGGGAAGAATCAGGTAAAGATGGCTTCTTTCATTTTAAATTGGTCAAAGAAATCTGGCTATTTGAAGCACCAAAGTCTGTCTGATCGTCCTGTGACAGGAAATAATTATTAAAATGTATATTTATTTTTTTAAGTCAAATGACATCACTTCCTGTTAACTGTTTGTGTTATCAGTGTGACAGCAGACTTTGGTTGTTATAGATGTTTGCAGCTCTAAGATTCAGACGAAGCATCAGTGTTTGAGACTGACACCTAGTGGAAGAGAAGAGTAACTGCAGAGTTTTTTAGCCAGTCAGGTGATGTCGGAGGTGAGCGTCTACTTTATGGTTTGCCTTTTTGCTTCAATCCTCAGGATGAAGTCATCGACCATAAAACCATTCCTGACCAGTCCGCTCCCAATCACCATGACAACGGACTATCAGTCCGCCATATTGTCACAGAGATCGAAGCCATATCCAACCCCTCTACTCCCCCCCACATCACTACCTCACCCTCCTCTTCGTCGTTAGCTGTGTCATCTCAGAGCTCCCAGCTCCTGCGACTGGATCTCGTAGAGGAGGTGGAGCCTCCTAAAGCTATGCACATCATTTCATCTTCTCCGCTCGTCTCCACGGCGCCTCGCGACAGGCCGGCCGGCTCGGTGCGGCGAGCCACCGAGCAGCTGGAGCAAAAGATTAAGCAGGAGCGGTCTCCGCTGCAGTCTCCCAGCGCCGAGCACGCCCCCGTCAGACTGACCCCGAGCCCCCAAAGCCCAGAACCGCCTCCTGTCCGGTCAGCCCCGCCTCCTTCAGAGCCAAGGACTACTCAGGGAGAGACCACGGCGGTTTGTGCCGCCGCTGAATCCAAAGATGTGGAGAAGCAGACAGCATCTCACTGTGAGCTGAACCCCCCCCGACATTCACGCTCCTCCAGCTCGCCATCCAGCCAAGTCCCAGGTGCTGAACCCAATACAGTGCACACATCCAAAGAAAGCAGTGTGGGGGCGCCATCCCTGACCCCCACCAGTCCTTTAAAAGAGTCCCTACAAGATACCTCAACCCATTCCCAAAGACGAGGCCTTCAAGCTGTGCAGTGTCCCGCCGCCCCCCAGGCTGTTTCACACAAAGTATCCGTGCGTGGAGTCACTCTGCAGGAATCGCACACGGATGAGCGGTCGGACTCTGGACCACAGGGCTGCGGCGCTGGCTGCGAGGCCTTCAGCGGGCTGGCTCGCAGCGCCCAGGAGTTGGAGTGCATCCAGCAGACGCTGCAGGAGCTGCAGGCCTTCCTGCAGGAGGGGGTCGCTCAAGAACCAGAGCCGGAGGGGCCGCAGAGACTCCGAGACGCCATGGACACGGAACCAGAGGCCTCTGAAGGCCAGAGTTCTGCAGCGGGCCCTTCAGGCCACACAGGAGAAAGGCGGGGTCATGTGGAGCAGATGGCGTGGCTCAGAGCCTTGGAGCTCCAGGCTCGGATCCGCCAGGCAGGCCTCACCACCCCCTCTCTCATGAAGCGATCCGCCTCCTTGGCTAAGTTGGACTTCCTGGAGCTGTCGGCTAACGACCTCAGCGACTTGGACCTGAGGCCACACGCCAGGATCCGGTCGCACCCCCAGAACCCCCACCTCGACGACGCCTGGAAGAAGCAGAAGGTGCTGTCTCAAAGCACCGCCTCGTCCAGCTGTGACACGCCCTCGCCGCCGCCGCGCCTCTCCGCCCACGACAACTCAAAAGACGACAAAGGCGAGGCGGACGAGGCAGATGGGAGGTGCAGCCCCGCCTCCCGCCTGCAGGGCAGAGGTCACGCCAGACGTTCCCGCAGAGCCGCGGAGAAAAAACGAGCGGCCGCTCTGATGTACAACACTATGTAACTGGATGCAGCTGGAGCCGAGCACACGCGTGAGCGGGACGGCACGGTGTGTGTGAACGGCAGACATGAATGGTGAACTGAGGTTTGCATGTAGACCACTGGATGTGCGTGTGAGCTGTGGACAGCCGTGTCCTGGAAACGGGACTGACTGACGGGGCACATCAGGCCCCCCCTCCCCGGTTGACTCTGTGGTGTTTTTGTTTTTCCTGAAAGCGTGTCTGTCTGTCCTCGTGTGACCCTCGCTGCCTCTTCAGAGTCGCCAGAACTTCAACCAGACGGGGCTTTTTCTCAGAAAACGCACTTTACTGATTGAATGAGTTGTCTTTTATTTTGAAATGTTTCTGCGTGTGGGGAGGATTCTTTTGCACTGTTTTCTCAATAAACTCGTCTCTGTGGTTCTGTTTCCTACGTGCACAGACAGGTCTTTATTCAGATTTTATATTAAACCATAACAAAGATCTCATCTTGTTTCTCTCTTTTCTTTGAAACACTTATAAAATTCAATTAGAAGTTACAGGAAGCTGCATTTACTGCCACCTGCTGGCTAACATTTTTGTCTGCAAAGCTCTATTGAGGCTGGAGTTGCTCTTTAGCGGTCAGATCTGCAGGTAAAAATCACCTTTAATTTAGTCAGATGAAGTTAATCTCCATCTGGATGATAGAAAAATCAGTTCAGGCTGGTATTTTAATCAACGTTATCTAGGAGCACATGCCAGCTGCCCCTGTGGGAAAAGCCTCCATCCGTGGAATTTATTTCAGGCTGACATTTTCCCTGCTGTTTCATGTGGGTAATGAAACACTGGGATGTGGGGCGCTGGAAGCCCCGCTGCGACACAAAAGGCAAAGGAAAAGAGGGTTTGCATAGAAACGGGAGGTTTGATCCTAACAAACAAATGCTGCATGGCATTCCTGTTTAATCATTATATTTGTAACACTTTAAAATAAAAATCTGAGTTTAAAAGCTTCAACTCTGCAAAAAGTTACTGAAAAAATAACAATGGAAAATAGTTGCTGTGAGGGACTCTAAATGTCTCAGCTTCTCCTTTTTTCACGGATGAGCGTCTGATTTTCTGTCACTGCCTCTGTAGGAGTTCATTCACAAGATTCTTTTCTTATTTTACTGTCCACGTGAAGGTTCTTTTTCTTGGAATTCAGTCTTTTTGTTCCCCTTTTCCCTCCTCCTCCTCTGCTGTCCATGCAGAAAGGCCTGCATGAATCGGACGGAGACGACGGGAATCCCTGTGACAGGGAGGAGGATGGAGAAAAAACCCTGCTCTGCTCGCGAATGCTACCTTCTCTGTAGGTGACAGGAAAAAACTGATTACTAGCATGGGGTTGGACCCCTTTTGCCTTCAGAACCGCCTGAATCCTTGGTGGAATAGATTCAACAGAGCACTGGAAACATTCCTCAGAGTTTGGTCCAGATTGACATGACAGCATCACACAAAAACAGTTTTTCCAAAAGCTTCTTCTTTATTTGAATAATTGAAATCCACTTCTCAGCGTACATCGAGAAACATCTTAACACATTCGTCCTTCAGAGACATTTTTCTAAAAAGTAAAAAAAAATTTGGGGGGATAAAGCAGTTAAGCTTTTATTATGAAAAACCCAGTGAGGCAGAGGAGGATCACCTCACTCAGATTGTGCTCTTATTAAAATAATCAATCAAAGAAAAACAAGGGAAAAGTCCTCCTTTTCAGCTCCTCTAGGCTACTTTAACCCTTGTGCTATCTTGGATGACCCCCCCCTTCCATTGACGTGTTCTCCCTACCATGATAAAGGTGGATAAAGGTGGACAAATTTCATGTAATCCATTGACACCAGTGAAGATCACAAAAAATAAAAAAATAAAAAGGTTCAGAGCTCTGTCTAGTGGATCTAGATGACCCAACTCCCAACGGTAAAGTGCCTAGGATGGAACAAGGGTTACAATAAATGTCTGGGTCACTTTAAACCCTCTTGGTTAAGTTAGTGGAACGGTGAATCAGAGTGGATGCACATCATGCAGAAACAGCCTTCAGGTAAGGCGGCGTGATGAAACCAAAAAGGCATGACCGTCTGTGGTTCCTGCGCTGGGAAAACTGCCCCTCAATTCAACTCCCAACACGCAGGGTTTGGGACAAACTCATTGGCATACAGTGACGTTAGTGCAGCCTGCGTCGGCTAAAACGGTCCTGACTTTGTGCTCAGACTCATCAACATCCATTAACAGTCATATATGTGATAAACCCACCAGCTACGTACAGTACATCTGAATTTTGTGCGAAGCCAAAAACAATCAAGTTGAACCAGACTTTTCAAACTCTTAAAAAACCCAGAGAAGTCTGATTTTGTTTTCTACATTTATTTAGTCTCTGCCTTTAGGAAGAGTGGCGGCCCCTGAATGGATCCAGTACAAACTGGAGGAACCTCTCAGTGGAAACGGGCTCCCTGGTTGTGTTTGTGTGTTTGTTTGGGGGCTTTCGGTGCAGCACAAACCTGCAAACCCACAGAAGTGTTCTACCAAACTTGTTCTGGATGTGTTGGTTGTAAACTGGCGCTGGTCGATGAGGTACCATGTGGAACCACAGAGGGGAACCTGGAGTTCCGGCGTCGGCTGTCGGAATTCCAGCAGCTGCATGGCTTCAGGGGGGAGAACAATATGGGACACAACCACTGGTTTGGGTTTGATCTGAAGCTTCCATGGCGGCCGGTTCTGCCCTTCGCTCCAGACCTTCTCCCCTCCTCCTCCTCTCCAGGGGAGCCGTCTCATTTCTCCATGAGTGACAGCTGAATGATGCGCTGCAGGTCCTCCTCCTCCCGCCGCCGCCTGAGATCCGCCTCCTCTTGCTCGCGGGCTGAGATCTCCATGGCGATGCGCAGCTGCCTGTCGTAGCTGCAGGTGGGCGGCTGCTTCTTGGCGGGTGTGGAGTGTAGGCTGGTTGGGGGGCGGGGCTTGTGCTGGGGGGTCCTGGTCAGAGATGCAGAACAGTGGTTAAAGACAAATTTGTAATTCTGATGTTATCGTTCAAAGATAAATAAACCAGTTCAACCTGAAGCTCAATGTAATAGAAGGAAGTGCGTTAAAAAACAAAACAAAAAAAACTGTTCAAGATATTTTTCTGTCTTAGTTATTCAAGTTATAAACTGACCAATCAGATGCCTCAATAAAAGTAGGTGGTCCAATGTTCAAAACAATTTATTGGGAGATTCTCTTGAGCCCCCCTTCAAGTGGTAGGGGTGTGGACTTCCAACAAGCTCACTCCTGATTGGTGAGAGTGGTTACCATGGAAACAAGGACTCAAACCAGTCACTAATTGACGACGCGTGTATCCCAATGAAAAGGCAACAGAATAGGCTTCATCTTGTTGGAACCATTGACTGTATGAGAGACCTGGAGTGAGGGAGGGAGTGAGGGAGTAAGGGAGTGAGGGAGTGAGGGAGTAAGGGAGTGAGGGAGTAAGGGAGTGAGGGTGACGTCAGCCACAGAAAATGGTTCACGGCTGGACTTCAACCCAATGAGGTCAATTCCGTCGCCATTTTCTCACGTCTGTATCGTGAGAAAATGGCGACTAGAGACCGCTAGAGGATACAAACTCATGTCGAGCCGTGATCATTCTGAGTCATCATTCCTCTTGGAAGCTTCCCACCAATCAGGGGTCAGGTGGTTGGAAGACCACACCCCTACCACTTAGAGGTGGGCGTGAGAGAATATTTTAAACATTTGACGTAAGAGCACACACTTGTATTGAGCCCTCTGATTGGTCAGTTTATGACTTGAAAAACTACAGAAAAGAATATCGTGGAAAAAAATGAGGACTATCAAAATTATGTTTTAACAAAAAAAAAGAGGCATCAGAGCAAGAATGCTCCTTCTGACCCTTAGAATGACCCAGAGAAAAAGCAGCTTCTGAAAACATCTGCCCACTGCGGCAACAGGAAACAAGCATCTTCCTCTCCTCACACACAGAGCTGACAGGAGGCGAGAGAAGAAAAGCAGGATGGATGAGATAATGGAGGCCAGGAGGAAAGGACAGAGATCCAGGAAGTGAGTCAGGGATGGAAGGAAAGTGCAGCAGGAGGGTTTGAAAGGAACAATGGAGGATCTGAAGGAGAGTTAACGCCGCAGCCCAGAGGGACGTCCGTCTGTCTGAGCTGAGAGTCCCACTGAAACCGTCTCTGTTCGTAGTGAAACATGCAGCGCCCACCTCTCCACGCGACTGGGGTCACAGGAGAGGGGGTGCGCTCCCGGCTTGCTGTTTGTCAGCGCCTCCCAGATGGTCACCTAAACACAAAGGAAGAGGAAGTTAGAGGGGGGGGGGGCACAGGAAGACAGACTCAGCATCCTCCTCCCCAGTGGAAATGGTCTTACTTTAACACAGACAACATTAAGCATTTTAAATAAATGAACTTTTCTGTACAAATGTCTTAATCACTCATTTCCTCCGGTTTTTTTTCACATGAACTCTTTTTGGGCCTTTTGTTTTGGTTTGTTTTAAGGATAAGTAGAGTACGGTAGCCCTCAAGTTCAAACCAACAAGGTTGAACATTTGTCCAAAAATTGCACAACTTTGACAAAAGTGAAAATTGGAAAGGAAAGTACATGGCTTGGGGGGGGTGAGGGTTGAATCAGGGTTTAACACCATCAGAGAGTAATACTAATGGATTGGATTTATCTGAGCTTTATCTGAGACGCTCAAAGTGGGTCCATCATTCATTCATTCATACTTGGTGATGGTAGCTACTGATGTAGCCTCAGCTGTCCTGGGGCAGACGGAGAGAGGCGTGACCTACGGCCCCTCTGACCATCACAGGGACATTCACACACCAGTGGAGCCACACTGGAGGCAGGGAGGGTGAAGTGTCTTGCCCAAAGACACAACGACGGTTGGCTGGGGGGAGCGGGGATCGAACCGCCGACCCTTCAATCATTGGACGACCCGCTCAACCACCTGAGCCACTGAGTCACATTTTAAAAGAAGAAATTACTTTTCAGGCCACATTTTTTGCAACAAAAGTTGAGGAAAACTTTTAAAGGGCCTTTATCATGCTTTTCCTACGCCTTCCAGAGTAAAACATATCCATATTTATTTGATTTTTTGATGAATGTTTATTTAAGCAATCAGTAGAACATACACAAAAGGAATTTCTCGGTTACATTCCAGTACACTAATAAACTACATTTTATCTAATATTGGAAAAGTGAGAGTATTTGATTTAGCAGCTCCAAGTTCTCCTGCAGACTTGGAAGACTTGGCCACTAAGAAAATTGTCACAGATTTTTTGCAGTATTCTCTAAGAGGACTCTCCTTGAGCTCTGCCTTTCTCCTTGTGGGTGCCGCCCATTTCATGACATCACCTATAGCCAGCCTGAGCAGCCTGTCTGCATCTATTCCTATGAAAATAAACAACATCCAAACGTTTGCAGTGATGGATGTGCATGTTGTGCACAGGAAATGAAAGTGTTTTTGTGGAAATGACAGTGTTTTTGTTGATCACCGCTAGCTCAGCAGAGAAAGTGTGGGTGTGCATGTGTGTGTGTGTGTGTGTGTGTGTGTGTGTGTGTGTTAGCCTGGGCGGTTCTTCCCTCATTTGTCACAATGTGAGAACCCACTGGTTCTAGTTAAAAGCTCAAAAAGTTGATTTTGCATGATAAAAGCCCTTTAAGATACAGGATTTATTTGGAAAATCCCATAATTGATTGGATTTGATTGGATTTGATTGGTGAGGTCTCCTGCAGGTCTGGACATTCAGACGGGTCTGGGGAGAAAATCCTCAGACCGTCAGCATCTCCAGGATTTGCCGTCGTGTCCTGAGGAGGCGGCAGATAAAGTGGCTCCACACATCAGAAGTGATTCATTCTACTTATCGACTTAACTTCACTATTGATCTGTTTTTGTTCTGCTTTTTCCCACTTCAGCACGTTTGCTCTTGTTTTGACTTGTTGAATTTATTCCAATCATTATTTGTGGGATAAGCAGCGACTGATGGCGCCAGACATTCCAAGTCGTGTAAACGGAACGTTTGATCCATGGCCGTCCAACAATCCTAAAGGAACTGTTGAGTTAAACAGCGTTCTCAAATGTCATGGATTATTTTCAGACAGATGGAGCATCTGCAGCAAAAGTCTCCAGATAACAGAATTGATCCTGTTTACTGACCACATGGTCTGCAGGAGGAAAGTTTTCTACCATCCAGCTTTTCTTTAAGCTCAGTCTTTCTTGTTTTCCTATTTCCTCCAGCTGTTCCAGCTTCATTTCCTGTGTCATTTTGTGAAAATTCTTCCGTCCATCATGTTTGACACATCAGGCAATCTCCACCATTTCAGGCAACAATTATTGTTTATTTACGTATAATTTTCAAATAATAAATAGTGTTTTCCTCAGAATCTGTGGACCACTGGGACCCAACACGCCTCGGCGGGACGCATGTGTGGAGTCGTCATGCCAACCCTGTGCTGCTGCTTTCAGTGTCGCCGCGTCTGCGCCGCCGGTCACCTGATCGTATTCAGATCCGGCCTCCAGCAGGCTCTGCTGGATGGCAAACTGCAGCAGGTCTTCCTCCTCCTCCCGCATGCTGTCTCTCGGTTTGCCCCCGAGCATGGTGTATCCCGGCGGGGGCTCGAACACGCACGGGGGAATGTCTCCGGCTCGGCATGACGCTGTGTCGCAGGGGCAGGGATGGAGCGGGGGGCAGAGGGCAAAAGATGGGAGGGAGCGTTAACTGACAGTTAAGGGGAAGAAAGGAGAAGAGGGAAAGCAGAGGAACAGGTTTTTCATAAAACAGTGGAGACTTGGTAAGGGGAAGACGCTGTACGCCCTGGTTCTCAGGGACGGATCATTTCCCTCCACTCTGAGAGACACTTCTGAGGGCTTTCATTCAAAGATTTTGCAGAGGGGCTCCTCAGCTCAGATTCAAACCCAGCAGATGGGGAGGGAACAGTACGATAGTGAACCAGAGGTGGGGGCTGTCTTTACAGTCCCCACCTCTGGTCATCTTTTGATCTACTGTCGAAGCGTTCCCAGGGGTCTTTTAGTTACGATGATGCTGTTTTCAGACAAAAGCAAAGAAACTGTGCCGGTTTTTTTTTGGACATAGTTTCTGCTGAGTGGCAGGAGTTTATTAGAAATTTTCCTCTGAGTTGTGGGGCGGAGCAACCCCGCCCCCCTTCCCTCCTTGATGCTGACAGCTTCAAGCCCAGTGTATTTTCTATCACAGATAGCCTCTGCAGCATTTTTCAGATGTTCCTGATCCAGAACAATTTGAATAAAGGAATAACCAGAAATGTCATTTGGAGCTTAATTTCTGTTACGTACGTCCTCCATCCTCAGAAAATGACACGCTCAAAACACCAAAACTGCAACTTTCATTGGAATGGGTCTATAAGTGGGACGAGTTGCAGAATCAATGACTGACAGGACATGTTCATGAAAATAAAGCTTCTGAGAATGTCTTTATTCACACAGTTGTGAATCGGAAGCAGCAAAATAAAGCTGTTTGTAAAAGCTAGCAGCTGCATTCCACAGGCTCCCTGCTCCACTCCATCGTGACGCATTCACTTACAGACCCATGGACGTCTCTGTTTTCCTCGTCTGGAATCTGGATCTAAACCGTCCAGCTGGACAGCTCTAACTCTTGTCCGTCCTGGGGGAGGATCCCTCCTTCATGTGGACACCCCTGAGGTTTCTTCCTTTTTTCCAGAATCCATTTTTTTTAGGAGTTTTTCCTCACAGAGAAGGATGGTCTAAGGGTGGGATGTCCAGTTTAGTTCAAGTTTAGTATTCTCCTATTGAATTCTATGCATTTATGATCATTTTTGATTGTATGTTTACTTTACAATTAGCGGTACGAAGCCCATAGAGACGACTGTTGTTGTGAATTTGGGCTGGACAAATAAAACTGAATTGAATTGATATTCCTCAACCTTTTGTTGCACCAGTAATGTTAGGGTGGGGTTCTAAAGGGCTAAAGAGTGTAAACAAAGGGTTAATGGGAAGTGAGGGCAGGCTCACTCCATGGCAACAGTCCTGCCTACAACTCAGAGGTGAATTTCTAATGAATTCTTGCTGCTCTGTAGAAACTAGGTTCAAGAGAATGAGACAGTTTGAGACAGATGGACTTTGGCTGAAAATGACATCATCACAATGAAAAGACCACTGAGAAAAGGTTGAAAAGAGAACAAAAGAGGATTGGAGTGGGACTTTCACACATCTTACTGCTGGAGCTGGAGCTGGAAACGCTGGAGGAGTCGCTGCCAGGCGAAGGCGTGTCTATCGTCGGCGCGTCCCTCTGTCCGTCTCTGTCCACCCCCATCTCGCTGTCAGAGCGGACGTTGGCTCCCGCCTCGCAAGCCGTTCAGGTTGCTGAAGGTGATCCTGGCGTTCAGGATGTGGTACAGGGGGATTTCTGCAGACAGAGCGTCAAAGGATGCAGAACGTCACCTAACCGCCATTTCCTCTGGGTTCCTCTTTGGTTCTCGCTCCTGCAGAGCTCACCGATCTTGACAGGAAATCCAGGCGGCAACCGCAGGGTGATGAAGTCACGCAGCTTGGCGAAGAGAGCGTTAGAGATGGCCATGAGGTCGATGATGGGCACTACTTGCTCTGCCAGGGACAGCGGATGGGACTCGCACAGCCACATCTTGGCTTTAAACCTGAAAATAACGAGAATTCTCAATGATGCAGCCAAACCTGCTGAGCTTGCTGAGGAACATCTCAGAGGAACGCTAAGGCCGTGCTTTGGTCAGCAGGGGAGTGATAGCATCTCTAGGAGTTGATGACTGGCGCTAAGAGGCGGCTAATCAATTCTTTCCGTAATTTGCGCGATAATGAACGCAGGATTGAGAGGCAGCTCGCGCTTCTCAAACAATTAATCCTCATCGTGTCCTGACACTTTTCATTTGATGGTGAGGAAGGATGGAGCTGACAGCTGAACACGACCCAGCGGTCTGAGAGGGAGCCGCACATCCCAGTTTCAATTTTTCTGTTTCTTCTTTTAAACCCAAATGTCATCGCTGCATTTTTCAGTGAAGAGGATGTGCTGTGAGTCATCATGGTAGAGCTGTGAGACCGTAGGGAGACACTAATTGTCCGGCTCTCCACATGTATAAGTATGTGCGACCGGTTTGCACCGTTATGTGTGTTTTGCCTCAGGATGGTGGTGGTCGGCCCCCATGCAGGCCTCTTTTTAGTCCATCATTTTGCCTCTGCTATGAATACAGAGTGCATGTGGCGCCGCCTGCCTGCGCCCCCCGCCTGCCTGCGCCCCCCACCTACCCGCCTCACCTCTGGGTCTTGGTAGTAAGGTGGCACGGGTGGCCTATGTCCCTCAAAGTGGGGGTGGAGCCCGGGTTAAAGTATTCCTCAGCCGTCAGCGCCGCAGGGTTTGTCAGCGCAGGAGACGACATCTGGGTCACCAGAGCCTGGAAAAAAAAAACAAGTGAATAATTAATGTTGGAGAGACGGGAAATAAAATGAGTGGGAGAAAAAAGAGAAACTTGTGGGGTTTTTTTTAAGTTCCTTAAACTAGCAAAAGTTTGTACATAATCACAAGCTTGTAAAATGAGCTAAAAAATAATTCGTTCAAATGCATAAACGGTAAAAAAAAAAAAGAGTTTAGCCTCAAATCTAAAAGGGGTTTACAGGTAACACTTATAACACTTTATATTAAGATTCTGTCCCGGTCGGTCGTTAGCGTGTTAGCTTTAGCATGGCTCCTGTGGGTTTATTGCCTTCGGTCTTCAAAATTTACTGGCTTGTGCAACTTTCCAGTGGACTTGAAAGCAAGGCAACAGCGGTTGGATGCAGTGAACTGTCTGTTAGTGATGGGATTTACAATGAATAAAGGACAGATGCTAATACTTTATCCTTATTAGCTATGATGCTAACGTCATCCGACACCGGCCCCTATGTTTTTTTTTTTTTGTTTTTTTAATTTGCCTGAATTAAATTATTATATTTCTTTTATACAAAGATTTGTGTTTGTTTAGTGTGTTTTAATGTTATAAAGTTCTTTTTACAGCTTTATGCTTTGTGGTTGTTTTTTCGGTTAAAACCGTCCTCACTTTAGATGAGGTGCTGCAAAACAATTAATAAACTGTTAACAAAGCTAATTAATACATTTGCTAAGCTTATAAGCAGTTTAGTAATATGGATTTTGAAGACAATTGTCTGACTTTAGATGTTAATTAATCTTAATAACACTTTCAGGTATTTGCAGATATTCAGGTATATTATATTTCAGGTATTATGTGTAGATAATACACATAATACTAATAAATATGTTACTGGCATCTTACACATTATTAAAGCTTATCATACCATGGTCCGCTTGAACACTCGATTCTGATTGGCTGCTGGGTATGCGTTAAAACTTAATAACCGCACGGTGAAAGAAGAAGTTCCGGTCAGCTAGCTTAAATGTTTTGTATCACTGCGCCAGCTTCTTTAAAACAACTTTTGCTTCATCATTTGGACAAAAACAAGCGGTAAGAGGTTAACTTTCTCTTTGAAATGATGCTTTATTCAACCTATCGGGACGATCAGCATATATATATCGCCGAATCTTGACTGCAGCGGTGGTGCTGCGCATCACGTAACATATAGTCCGCTTTTAGTGAGAAAAGCATCCAAATCGAAAAAAAAACAAGAATTAAGGACTAAAACCTGGTTAATATGTATTGCTTTTGTAGGTGACCATGGTATAAGCGGGTTAATGGCCGACGAAGTGTGCGGTTATTACTTTATAACGCACTTCGCGGAAGCAACCGTCCGACGCGAAGCGGAGGACGGTTCAGGCTTCCACGTCGTGCGTTAAAAAGTAATAACCGCACACTTCGTCGGCCATTAACCCTTACTTAATTTGTTATGTTAGTTAATCAAACTTATTTAGTTTATTAACACTTAGGCTTGTGTGAGGCGTCTATAATGCTAATAAATGTCTTACTAGAACCCCAGACAATAATAATACTTCTGAATTTGCAAACAAAGGTTGTTAATAAATCTTATTGAGCTTATTAACACTGACAAATTTGTTAGGCATCTATAATGCCAACAAATGTAAAATTAGCATCTTAAAAACATCCTAATAATAATGCTTGTAAATGTGTTAACTAGTAATTTAATAAACCTTATTAGACTTATTGTACTAATAAACGTCTTACTAACACCCTAAAGATTCTATTATAATGCTTGTTAATGCGTTATCAAAGCTTTTTAAGGAATCTTAATATAAAGTGTTACCGGTTTATACAATTATACACCTCCTGTGTCAGAAGATTCATAACCCATATTGTAACAGTAAAATCTGTCCAACAAACACAAGAGGCCTTCAGCTCTGACCTGTTTCCTCTGCTGTTAAACAGGACAAGTTAAAAAACTAAAACAAACAGAAAGAAAAACTGTTTTCCAGCACAACATCCCTCCTGACAGGTTTCCTATCCTAAAAATAACATTGAAAAAGCACCAGTTCCTCTTGTGGCTCATCATTAATACAGTTTCTCTGCAAAAATTCTTTTCTGCATTTTTGGATGTTTTAGATCAGTGTTTTTCAACCAGTGTGCCGCGGCACACTGGTGTGCCGTGGGAGATGGTCAAGTGTGCCGTGGGAAATTGCCCTCATTCACTGATCTAACAACATTTACAGTCTCCAAGAAATCAGCTCTGTGTTCATCCAAACAGGCCCTGATAAAACACTGAGTAGTTAAGAATATAAAAGATAGTAAAATAGTTTTTTCTTTGTGTTTATTTGATTCTATTTAAGACATTTTGATAAGAATGACGGTACCGCGATTTAGCTACAACTAATCACATGTCATCAGTCTGACCAATCAGAAGTAGTTAAAGTCATCACTTCCTTGTTCCAATTTAGCTCGTAAAGTCTCTCAGTTCTAACAAAAATAGCAGCTAAAGTTCGTCTTTAGTGGTGTATCTTTCCACGGAATCCGGTATCAGACCGTGGAACAAGAGAACAAAACAATAAGGCTCAGAGACGCTCGTCTATCTGCCCTTTTACGTCCGATTTCACACTACATCTCCCATGATGCATTGTCATAAAAGGACAGCGTCTCAGCGTACAATGGGCCGTCCTTGTTATACGTCTTGAAACCAAAAAGAACACACATCAAACAGATTTTTAATTTTCAAACTTTTGTTTAATCTCTTAGCAAAAACAGCTGCAACTTCCTGCTTTTACTGCCACAATTATCACACAAATGCACGTGAGATTGCGGGGGGGGGGGGGGGGGGGGTCAGGCCGTCAATACAGACAATGAGTATCTGCTTTTTTTTTTTTTATTTGGATGAAGGTGTGCCGCGGGATTTTTGTCAAGGTTAAAGTGTGCAATGGCTCAAAAAAGGTTGAAAAACACTGTTTTAGATGTTCAACATTAGTAGTATCTGGTAAGCCAAAACTCTCTGAAAAGTTTTTTGGTTTATTTTAGGCGTCGCAGCTCTTATAAACCTTTTAGATTTACAGAATTTCAAAGCAAAGCAGCAGACGCAGCAAACATTTGCATTGTGTCAATCTTGCTTTAAGAAAACAGGGTTAGAGTTAACACTAGATAAGCTATTAGAAAAAAATAAATGCATTTTGCAAACTCCTGGTGGGACATAATAAATGTATTTGTATTAATACCTCATACTTGGAAAGAAAGACTTACTTTAGTTTAAACACTCAGAATGAGCAGAGGACAGCTTTAAAGTTACATAAAGAAAAAACTGCTAATCTAGCGGGAAGGGGAGGGGGGGCTCTCTGAGTGGCATTAGAGGAGGGCGCAGAAGGAGGAGGAGCAAAGGCTGAATGGGTGGGAGCGAGTGAAGAGATGGACTGCTGGGAGCATAAGGGCGGGGCAGTGAGTCAGAGCTGCTCTCAGACTCACACAAACAAACATGTTCAGGATTCACAAAGGACTCAGATTAGGGTTGGGCCATGTCCCTTAAATTGGCAGTTGACGACGTTTGCAGTCAACCATCGGGATGGATGATGGTATCATCGGGGGGGTTGTTTATTATTCGTAATTATTATTCGTTATTTTACTTTATGTATTTTATTTCCCAAATAATGACTCATCTGCGATGATCCAGTATAAACTGAGGGAAGTGACTTAAAAAAAAAAATAAACAAAATAGAGAAGTAGTATCCTGCTCCTGCACTTGATAAGTGGAGCGGTGGAGCGAGCGACCGCATCTCTGACTGAGCACACGGACTTACAGTTTTGTGTTTGAGGGGAAGGGGGGTGCTTCGTTACGTGTGGGAGACTTAGGACTGTGATCCGTCCCACCGCTCTACGTGAGCGAGCTACCGATCTCAGGAGAACTGGGTCTCCCGGTAGAAGTGTGTGTCGGGGCTCGGAGCGCCAGCACACACACAGCGGCTTTAGGGCGGTGTGTGTGCTTCAAAGCAGAAATGTCGCTCAGTCCTTAAAAAACGTTCAAACAATCACGTGGATTTGTGTTTCCAGTCGTGTCTCAACAAAATAAAGGCTGATGTTATTCCCACATATTAAGATGCAGCCAAGATGCAGATTGCAGCGTTTCCCGCATGGATACATTTTATGTTCATGCTAATGTTGTTAGCCCGTGTTGTTAGCATACTGCTAACACGGGCTTCTTTCCGGCTCCGTTCAACAGAAAAAGCACTGACCACATGGATTACAATTAAAATGAGCGAACAGGCGCTTCATAATAACCGTAACATTAATAAAAGCACATTTAGAAGATCATCTAGTATATTACCGAGCTGACGTATCTATCTATGTAGCCGCTCGGCGGAACTAATCTTCTATTCCGGTTTTTAAAACACTACTGCGCATGTGCGAATGATTCATTCTGACCGAAAGTGTGACCCATGGGAACGTTTTTAAAATCTGAAAAAGTTTTTCTGGGCCCATGTACACGGTTGGATTCTAATCCGACCAATGATCCCATCAAGATATTTTGTTCATGTAACCGCGGTTTATGGTGTCGACTCGCAGCGTGGCGGGGGCGTGGCATCACGATGGTATCGTCCACCGTGATAGGTGACTGACATCACGATGGTGTCTCTCCATCGTGATGTCAGTCACCCATCACGATGGACGATGGTATCGTCCATCGGCACAACCCTACTTCAGACCCACACCTGCTTCAACCAAGCCACAAAGACCAATGTGGCAAGGTTCACTGTGGAACTATTATCAACTATTATGGGATGCAGCGTAAGTGCACACACTATAATCATGTTGAACACTGAATAACCAAGAAAAAAGATTTAGGGGTCAATATTAAAGAGTCAAGGGTTGGACTGGTTCAGTGTTGGCCGAGACAAACATCTACAAAAAATCTGTTGTCCTTAATGCAGTCCCTCTGCGTAATTCCCAGTCCTACTTGTTGTAAACTGTATGTGGTTGGTGCAGTCAGATTTTTATTAAGTTTATGTATTTATTAATTTTTTAAAGCTGTTTTAAAATTTTTATTTTAAGAATTGTTTTCCTTTTCATTTCATTTTAATCTGATCTGCCAGGTTGAAAGATGATTTTTTTGTGTGTCTGTCTGTCTGTGTCTGTCTGTCTGTGTCTGTCTGTCTGTGTGTCTGTGTGTGTGTGTGTGTCTCTGTGTGTGTGTGTGTGTGTGTCTGTGTGTCTGTGTGTGTGTCTGTGTGTGTCTGTCTGTGTGTGTGTGTCTGTGTGTGTGTGTGTCTGTCTGTGTGTGTGTGTCTGTGTGTGTCTGTCTGTGTGTCTGTGTGTGTGTGTGTGTGTCTGTGTGTGTCTGTCTGTGTGTGTGTGTCTGTGTGTGTCTGTGTCTGTGTGTCTGTGTGTGTGTGTGTGTGTGTGTGTGTCTGTGTGTCTGTGTGTGTGTCTGTGTGTGTCTGTCTGTGTGTGTGTGTCTGTGTCTGTGTGTGTCTGTCTGTTTGTGTGTGTGTGTGTGTGTGTGTCTCTGTGTGTGTGTGTGTGTGTGTGTCTGTGTGTGTGTGTGTGTGTCTGTGTCTGTCTGTCTGTGTGTGTGTGTGTGTGTGTGTGTGTGTCGGTGTGTGTGTGTGTGTGTGTGTGTGTGTGTGTGTGTCTGTGTGTGTGTGTGTGTGTCTGTGTGTGTCTGTCTGTGTGTGTGTGCGTTTGTTTCCCTGCATTAGCGGGACAAATGATCAGAATACACGCAACACTGGAAGGACATTTTGAATTAGTAGGACAGGGCCAGTGTCCTCCTAATTCTTGAAAAAATCTAAGAATGTAGAAGGGTTCCTATTGGTCTACTAACCCTATAGAACAAAAAAAAAACCAAAAAATGAAAAAGACCTCTTAGTACATATATACCCGTTTTTGTGTCTCACCTGTGTATGACTCACTATGCCCCTAGAGGCTGCATGTGGTATAGCAGGACCTCATGAATATTCACACATGAGTGAATATTAATGAGTTATGTCCTGGTAATTCTTACACTGTCCTTCTTATTCATGTATGGTGAGTGTCAGCTGGAATACTGAGAAATGCTCATAATTAGCCTTTCAATTGTTGTTAAAATGACACATAAAGCTTTATATTATTTTTACATAGGTTTCAAGTATCATTCACTATCACACAAAGGCAATTAAATACACAAAGTGGTTTGAAAAAGTATTCAACACATTGCAAATTCTGTCTTGTTTTGCTTGAATAAATGAATGAATTGGTAAAAGAATGAAGCTTTATTTCTATAGCTCTTTACAATGCCTTCAGGTGAACCAAAGTGCATCGCAATAGAAGAAAAAACAAAGCTTAAAATTAGGAATATTAAAAACCAAATAAAAACAGCATACAATTACAAAAAGTAGGCAACAAAAAATATATAAAAGACTAATCGAAGAAATAGTGCAATAGAGCAAATCGAAGAAAATAATAAACACCAAATTCTAATCAGTAAAAAAAAAAAACTTCTAAAAAAGTATGTTTTTAATTTACATTTTGAACTGTTAAGGTCAGATATCATGCACATTTCTCCAGGAATTTTATTCCATAACTGAGGACAAGATACCAAGGGGAAAGTACATTCATCCCAGCAATTCTGTTTTGACCTGGACACATTAAGCAGATACTGGTTAAAACTAAAGAATGGCCGTGGACAGTTAGCTCAGTTATGTAAACTGTGCCAAAAACAAGAAGAGCTTAACATTAAAAGTGTAAACTAAATTCTAAAAAGAACAGGAAGTCAGTGAAGTGACCTGAGTACTGGAGTGATATGTTCATGTCTGGATGTTCTAGTTAACAGTTGTGCTCATGTTTTGTGGACTAACTAGAGGCGGTTCAGTACATGCTGACACCAAAGTACAGAGAGTTGCAGTAATTTATGCAGGAGGGGATCAAGGTGTGAATGACTATTTCAAGATTACTGCACCAGGAAGGTTTAGCTTTAGTTAAAAGGGGCAAGTGATAAAATCAACTTTTAAAAACAATGTCCATCTGTTTGTCAAATTTAAAGCAACTGTCATATATAACCCTCTGAATGCGAATGCTTTGAAGCATTCACACAATGAAGAATTCAGACCAGCTCCTCCAAGCTAAGGAAATTGGTCATTTTCAATGCCAACCCTGGTTGTGACAAAATAAATAAATACAAATAAAAACTTTTTTTAAACATTTTTTATTTATGTATTTATTTATTTTTACCCATTGTGTTTTGGTTGGCATGCCCAGAGTTTCAGTTTGAATTTGTTTAGTATTTAGTATAAAAAAAATTGTCAGTCATAATACATTAAATGAAGAAACACAATAACTTGAAGAGCTGTTTGGGAGCTGAAAGAGAGGGGTCATTTTAGGGAGGGGATAAAAAAAGCCAGTTGTCTAAAAAAGCCAAATTTTTCATCAATACATAACATCATCATTAAGTCTGGCCTTCCATTGGCCAGAAGGCCACCCGTCAAAATTACAGTTGTGGGAGTTTTAAAGCTTGCAGACTTCTGGGAGACCTGATGGTTCCCTAAAGATTCACACTCCACAGCAGTAGGGGGCAGTACCGCACGTTTGCGCTGGTTGGTACACACGTGTACGCCTCATCTGATCTGATCCAGGACTTTCGGCTAATGATCCTCAAGTGAAATAATTTCTTCTGCAGCCAGATTCTCTAGCGGTAAGGAATTAATGCAAAACGTATCACCTGACTGTGGACCAGGTAAGAACCATCCTTTTAAGTAATGTTTGTTGCTTTTCACTTTCACGGACTTTCGCCACCTCTCTTTCGAAGCTCGTCTGCTTTTCAATGCGCTGCAAGACCGCCGCTTACATCTTTGCATTGACTTTCGTTTTGTGGGGTTACCGAATGGATTTGGTTTAATGTGTACCTTTTAAAAACGATTAAATGCATCAAGTGCTCTTTAAATAGTGCGGTTTTGCTGTGTTCGGTGTTCATCTGTATGATTGGGGTTTTGGGTAAATACTGAGGTTCTTGTCGACAAGCTAATATCAAAATTAATTGATTGATTGGTTTATTTCAAGCGTAGATTGAAAAAAATACAGGACAAAACAATTATTTCAAACTCATCACAGAAACAATTAAATGCATTGATTAGAAAATAAAAAACAAAAATAAAACACACTTATGTCACATTTGGTTCATTTATTTTTTGTGATAATTAACTAAAGTCAGTCGAGTTTGATTGATTGCTTGAAAAGGAGTGGGAAGAAGCAAACATTTAAAATCCTATCTAGGGTTGTGCCGATGGACGATTTCAATGTCCATCATGATGGGTGACGGACATCACGATGGGGAGAGACCATCGTGAGGCCACGCCACCGCCACGCTACGAGTCGACATAATAAGACGCGGTTACTTGAACAAAATAGCTTGATGGGATCAATGGTCGGATTAGAATCCTACCGTGTACATGAGCCCAGAAAAACGTTTTCAGATTATAACAAACGCTCACATGGGTCACACTTTCAGTCAGACCAAATCATTCGCACATGCGCAGTAGTGTTTGAAATACAGGAAGAGAAAAATAGTTCCACCGAGCGGCGACATAGATAGATTTGGCAGCTCGGTAATATACGAGATGATCTTCTAAATGTGCTTTTATTAATGTTACGGTTATTATGAAGCGCCTGTTCGCTTATCATTTTTATTTTAATCCGTGTGGTCAGTGCTTTTGCTGTTGAAGAACGGAGCCGGAAAGAAGCCCATTTAGCAGTATGCTAACAACACGGGCTAACAACATTAGCATGAACATAAAATGTATCCATGCGGGAAAGGCTGCAATCTGCATCCTGGCTGCACATAAATATGTGGGAATAACAGCAGCCTTTATTTAGTCGGGACACGACTGGAAACACAAATCCACGTCATTGTTTGAACGGTTTCTAAGGATTGAGCGACATTTCTGCTTTGAAGCTAACAGCGCCCCACAGCCCCACATTAAATAGACTATTTAATTCCCAGTATATGATAACTTTGCATTGTTTCTTTTTTTACTACACTCCTTTCCTTGTGATGTGTTACTTGTAGGTCAAGGTGTGTTCAGCTCCCGGCCCTTTCAAAAGGGAGATTTCCTTCTTGAATGCAGAGGACAACTCATATCTAAAAAGCAACAAGAAAGCAGACTGAGATTTTACCTTGATGCCCTGAAGTTTTTTTTGTTTGATTTCCAGTTCAATAGAAAGTTGTTATGGTATGTATTTTCTTTTTTTAAAGGTAATGTCATCTCTACTCTCTTATTGGTAAAAAGTAGTTTTAGTGATGAAATACAGTCTAAGACAAGGTTAAACATTTGTAATGTTCCATGGAAGTTTTAGGTTGTAGCAGGAATGTTATTTAGTCTTAAATACTCAATGGGCTCAATAACTTCCCTATGTAGCATAACTTATTGTCTGCTTTATATTTTAGTATTGATGCTGCTAGAGAGGACGGGTCACTTGGAAGACTAATAAATGATGATGAAGTGAGCCCAAACAGCAAAATGACCATTACCAGAGTGAATGGAGAACCCCATCTCTGTTTATTTTATTGGTCCTGGAGAAGAAATCACCTATAATTATGGTGACTCCGAATGGCCATGGAGAATCAAGGTATCTGTAAAATAATTGTTGTGCTTCAAAATAATGTATAATACTATATTTAAATTAAAGAATATGATTTACTCTTCATCCTTTCATCTCAAAAATCCAAAGAAAAGAAAAGTCAATCAGCAGAAGAGAATCCACCCACTTCCAGGTCCTGTCCAGATGACACACCGCAGGTAAATTTTAAATGCCTATTAATTACAGAAACATTTAGGTATTTAAATATTGAGTAATGTTAAGGTACATGGATCACTGGTAACATCTACAGTAAAGGATGCCTGTATTTGATACAAATTCCTTCAGAAGCATGAACAGGACAAAGCAGGTTGTCCCATAAAGCGCTCTTACACACGTGTCCTGTGTAATACTCAACTGACATTAGCGGGACATAGTGTTAAAACTAGTATACTGGAATTGAAGTTGTCCTAATGATCTCTCTTACACACATGTCCTGTGTAATACTCAACTGGACAGGTCCAGGTTTTAGCAGGACTATTTGCTCAGTGTTTAAGCAAAGAATCTCATTCAGCTTCCATCCTTTCATCTCAGAAATCCAAAGAAAAGTCCATCTGCAGAAGAGAATCCACCCACTTCCCGGTCCTCTCCAAACGACACAGAGCAGGTAAATTTCAGTTTAAATACCTATTTAACAATTGTAGAAACATTTAGGTATTTCAATATTGAGTAGTATTAAGGTACATGGATCACTGGTAACATGTAGCATAAATGATGCCTGTATTTGATAGAATAACTTTTGAAGCATGAATGGGACAAAGCAGGTTGTCCCATAAAGCGCTCTTACACACGTGTCCTGTGTAATACTCAACTGGACCGGTACTGACATTAGCGGGACATATTGTTAAAACTAGTATACTGGATTTGAAGTTGTCCTAATGATCGCTCTTACACACATGTCCTGTGTAATACTCAATTGGACAGGTCCAAGTTTTAGCAGGACTATTTGCTCAGTGTTTAAGCAAAGAATCTCATTCAGCTTCCATCCTTTCATCTCAGAAATCCAAAGAAAAGAAAAGTCCATCTGCAGAAGAGAATCCACTCACTTCCAGGTCCTCTCCAGACGACACACCGAAGGTAAATTTCAGTTTGAATACCTATTTAACAATTGTAGAAACATTTAGGTATTTAGATATTGAGTATTATTAAGCTGCACAAAGGTGCAGTGGTTAGCGCTCTTGCCTCACAGCAAAAAGGCCCCCGGTTCAAGTCCTGCCTGGGGGACCCGAAACAGAACTTCAATGGGGGACATTTATGTGTGGAGTTTGCATGTTCTCCCCATCTACATTTAGGTATTTAAATATTGAGTTGTATTAAGGTACATGGATCACTGGTAACATGTACCATAAATGATGCCTGTATTTGATAGAATAACTTTTGAAGCATGAACGGGACAAAGCAGGTTGTCCCATAAAGCGCTCTTACACACGTGTCCTGTGTAATACTCAACTGGACAGGTTCTGACAATAGCGGGACATAGTGTTAAAACTAGTATACTGGAATTGAAGTTGTCCTAATGATCGCTCTTACACACATGTCCTGTGTAATACTCAACTGGACAGGTCCAGGTTTTAGCAGGACTATTTGCTCAGTGTTTAAGCAAAGAATCTCATTCAGCTTCCATCCTTTCATCTCAGAAATCCAAAGAAAAGTCCATCTGCAGAAGAGAATCCACCCACTTCCCGGTCCTCTCCAAACGACACAGAGCAGGTAAATTTCAGTTTAAATATCTATTTAACAATTGTAGAAACATTTAGATATTTAAATATTGAGTAGTATTAAGGTACATGGATCACTGGTAACATGTACCATAAATGATGCCTGTATTTGATAGAATAACTTTTGAGGCATGAATGGGACAAAGCAGGTTGTCCCATTAAGCGCTCTTACACACGTGTCCTGTGTAATACTCAACTGGACAGGTTCTGACATTAGCGGGACATAGTGTTAAAACTATTATACTGGAATTGAAGTTGTCCTAATGATCGCTCTTACACACATGTCCTGTGTAATACTCAACTGGACAGGTCCAGGTTTTAGCAGGACTATTTGCTCAGTGTTTAAGCAAAGAATCTCATTCAGCTTCCATCCTTTCATCTCAGAAATCCAAAGAAAAGTCCATCTGCAGAAGAGAATCCACCCACTTCCAGGTTCTCTCCAGACAACACACCCCAGGTAAATTTCAGTTTAAATACCTATTTAACAATTGTAGAAACATTTAGATATTTAAATATTGAGTAGTATTAAGGTACATGGATCACTGGTAACATGTACCATAAATCAGTGTTTTTCAACCAGTGTGCCGCGGCACACTAGTGTGCCGTGGGAGATGGTCAAGTGTGCCGTGGGAAATTCCCCTCATAAACTGATCTAAAAACATTTCCCATCTCCAGGATTTCAGCTCTGTGTTCATCCAAACAGGCCCTGATAAAACACTGAGTAGTTAGGAATATAAAAGATCATAAAATTATTTTTTCTTTGTTTTTATTTTATTTTATTAAAGACATTTTGATAAGGATGACGGTAACGCGATTTAGCTGCAGCTTCGGCTGCATTCAGGAAAAGTCACGCCCCTTTAACTGTCTTGAAGGATTAATCACATGTCATCAGTCTGACCAATCAGAAGTGGTTAAAGTCTTAACTTCCTTGTCCCGATTTAGCTCGTAAAGTCGCTCAGTTTTAGCAAAAATACCAGCTAAAGCTCGTCTTTAGTGGTGTAGCTTTCCACAGAATCCAGTGTCAGACCGTGGAACAAGAGAACAAAACAATGAAGCTCTGAAAAGCGGTCTCGCGGCCGTTTTATACACTACATCTCCCATGATGCATTGGGGTAAAACGTCAGCGCACAAGGAGATCTGTTGTTAAACGTCTTATAACCAACGAACACACCTCAAACTGTTTTTAAATCTTCTAACTTAACTTTTATTAAATCTTTTAGAAAAAAAAACAGCTGCAGCTTCCAGCTTTTTCTCCCACAATTATCTCAAAAATGCACGTGAGATTGTGGAGGGGCTGTAGAATACAGACTATGAGTTCCTCCTTTTTTTTTTTTTTTTTTAGATGCTGGTGTGCCGCGGGATTGTTTTTAAGGTTAAAGTGTGCTGTGGCTCAAAAAAGGTTGAAAAACACTGCCATAAATGATGCCTGTATTTGATAGAATAACTTTTGAGGCATGAATGGGACAAAGCAGGTTGTCCCATTAAGCGCTCTTACACACGTGTCCTGTGTAATACTCAACTGGTCAGGTTCTGACATTAGCGGGACATAGTGTTAAAACTATTATACTGGAATTGAAGTTGTCCTAATGATCGCTCTTACACACATGTCCTGTGTAATACTCAACTGGACAGGTCCAGGTTTTAGCAGGACTATTTGCTCAGTGTTTAAGCAAAGAATCTCATTCAGCTTCCATCCTTTCATCTCAGAAATCCAAAGAGAAGTCCATCTGCAGAAGAGAATCCACCCACTTCCAGGTCCTCTCCAGACAACACACCCCAGGTAAATTTCAGTTTAAATACCTATTTAACAATTGTAGAAACATTTAGATATTTAAATATTGAGTAGTATTAAGGTACATGGATCACTGGTAACATGTACCATAAATGATGCCTGTATTTGATAGAATAACTTTTGAGGCATGAATGGGACAAAGCAGGTTGTCCCATTAAGCGCTCTTACACACGTGTCCTGTGTAATACTCAACTGGACAGGTTCTGACATTAGCGGGACATAGTGTTAAAACTAGTATACTGGAATTGAAGTTGTCCTAATGATCGCTCTTACACACATGTCCTGTGTAATACTCAACTGGACAGGTTCAGGTTTTAACAGGACCATTTGCTCAGTGTTTAAGCAAAGAATCTCATTCAGCTTCCATCCTTTCCATCCTTTTGAAGTGGTGTCCGAAATATATTTTTTTATTTGCTACCCTCCATGTGGAGGGAAACTGACCCCTCCCTTGCAAAGGAGTTCCGCTGTGCTGTGCAAGCACTTTTCTTAATGTGGGTGCGCTCTGAAGCACAAAAGTTTAAATGTAAATTTAAGTAATGACTTTGTTGTAGCACAACCCTTTTGAAGTTAAATAACCGCTGTTATGTATATTAGAGCAGTGGAAGCGCTGCGCTATTGCAAGCTGACTATCGACTAATGGTGACGTCCAAGTTTTGAGACACTAATTTTCATAAGTCTCTGTTTGGAGTGTTAAATTTAGGAGTGGGGAGAAGGGAAGAATTTAGATTGGGCCTAAAAATCTCCTGAAATGGGTGTCTAATTTAAAACTGTGTTTTATCTTTTTTAGCTGCTGAGCAAGAAGAGAAACGAATGAAGCAAATAAAATGACCCTGGTCCAAAGAGGAAGTAAACGCTGTCATGAGACACTTCAAGTACCAAATAATGAAGGGAAAACTTGATTCCATGATAGAATGTGGGCAGTGCAAAAAGGCAGAGAATCCTGTTCTTGACAACTGTACCCTTCAGAACATCAGAGACTTTGTGAGAAATCATGATATTACCATGAAAAACAAAAAGTAACCCAGCGAACATTTCCATTTGGCCCATATGGTTTACCTTTGGGCTGAATTTCTGGGCCCCGGGTGGGTTTGTCCACGAGTTCCGTGGTGGCCCCATCTGTGTTTGCACACACTGGCTTAGATGGGAACTCAGTGGTCTGGGTCCCCAACGCTAACCAGCTGCCCAGTGGAAAGTATTGTGTGCCAACAACCTGCCTTAAGAATAGTGTAGCTCGCTAACTCGCTACACTGTCTAGCGAGCCAGACTACTGAGGGCCCATTCAAGCTAGTGTGGGAAAACACAGATGGGGCCACTGTGGAACCTGTGAACAAACCCACCCTGGGCTCAAAAATTCAGCCCAAAGGTGAGCCATGTGGGGCCCACATTCAAATGTTTGCTAAATGAAGATTTTTGACATATAGTATATAGAAGTATGAATAAGCAGTTAAGGCTTAAATATCGTTTTTTTGTTCAGTTGTCAAAAGGTTATTTCTTTATTTGCCTTTACATTAGAAAGAATATATTTTTGAAGTAAGCACTTATTGCTATGTATTTTTTTTTCTAAAAACTATCTTTTACTTTAGACAGAACAATAACAATAAATAAGCACTAGATTCTTGAATGTTTTTCCATCTAAAACTGCACATTCTTGTCACCTTTTTAACAAGACTAAGTTTTGTTCAAAATTTTTGCTGTATTTGCTTTTTATTTCACAAATAAAACTGTCATAAGCATTTAAATGTACTTTTTTATGTTTATAAAAACAGTGATTACAGTGAACTACACAGTATAAAAGTTCAACAAAAGCATTTTTGTGTGGGAGGACCCATCAAGGTCGTTGGGTCCTTTGAAGTCACGTTTTAGACATGTTTGTGTGTTTGTATACTGTGGACCTCATAAATACTCTTTTTGTCAGAGGCGGGGCTAATGGAGCTCATTAAAGTGTCCTGGTAATGTTGTGTTTTGTCATGTATTAGAATTTCTTGTTGTATTAACTTTTTTCAAATTTTGAACTGGGTTATGTGAAGTGCTGCCACAAATAGATTTTTTGAGATACTGCTTGTCCTTAGAAATCAAGCAGAAAGGGGTGTCCCCATAATGTAGTAAAAAACGTGTTTGAAAAAACTGTCCTTCTAATCCACCAAAACCCGTAGGTGTGTCTGTGTGTGTGTGTGTCTGTCTGTCGTTTATTGAGAACATAAATAATAAAAATGTGATGTTTTGACTCATTGTCATTTGTAATGAAAACGTTTCCCACTGGCTAACAAAAACTATTGCTGAATATCAAACCCCTGTAGCAGCAAAACTCTGTTTGCAATTTTGTGATGCACAGTAGTGGATACTTAAACCAACAAACTGACCATGAGACAGTTTGTACATAGAAGCAACAGCGTAAAACACTGAAGACCCACTCTGAAGAAAGTGGCGTCTTTGGTAATGCTCTTGTTGCATTTTTCTGAAACTCAAAACTGCATTTCTGAGTATTTCTTGATTGAAATTGTTGTAAATCATTAGCAGATGAAAGCATGCTGTTGAAAAAGCTTGTAGTTGTAATGTAGACGCTACAATGAGCCCCAGCAGCTCCCTGCTCTGCTCTATTCTGATGCATGCACCTGCAGACAAATACATCCATGTTCGTCATTGTTTTCCCTGGTCTGAGCTGGAATCTGGATCAGAACTGTACTGCTGATAGCTCTGATATTGCTTATTTTTGTTGCATTGGTAATGCTAGCTTGGGGTTGTGAAGGGCTGGGGGGTGTTCCAGAAAGCAGGTTATGCTAGCTCCCACGGTAAGTTTGAGGCTAAGGAAGTTGATAACCTCAGCTTTCAGTTCCAGAAATGGAGGTATGTCTCAGGGTAGGTCAAGTTGCCATGGAAACTCATGCTCTGAACATAACCTGGTCTGGAACAGGTTTAGTTGAAGGTTAGTTTGTTTTCAGAGAGGTGCAGCAGCATGGCGTGTCCATTTGAAGATGATTTAGTGGATGAAGAAGCTCAGATAATACTTTTTCCACCGTGAGAGGCTGATAAGACCATATATGGATGTTGGAAAATTAAAGGTATTTACATTGTTGATCTAACTTAATTATTTGCTTCAGTTAAGATAAATCTTTTTTTTGTTCAGTCAGATTAAAATTACACATAGTTTTCAGACAGTTATTTTCCTTTTATTCAAATTAATTCAATTAAGTAGGTGTAACTTTGGTTCTGCTGTTAGAGCGGCACCGCAAGGGATTCTGGGATACCATTCCCTTTGGCTGTTTGGACGGATTTGGGTTGAAGTGTGGGTTTTTGACCAAATGTGTTTAGTTGTTTAGCTGTTTTACTGTGTGTTGGCGAGTTATTTTGTCCTACTATGCTTAAGTCTCTGAACCATGAATGAGAGTGAGGGAGAGGAAGATGAGTTTATATATCACCCCTACTGTGACATAGTAATGTTAGAAAAGTCCTAAATGAATGTATGTATCATACGCACATTATTTTGTTCTTAGAAATATGACAGATCAAGAAATATAATTAATTAAGATGGAAAAAATATTAATTGAATTGGAGTAATATGAGATTTAGTTAAATAAATGTGTACATTTGAGTTGTATAAACAATTATTGAGTTTTATAGATGTAAGAAATTAGGTTGAATAAATTTAACTCAATTACTTGTTACCAATAGAAGTAATTCATTTAAGTTGGCAAAATGTGATAAGTTATATATATATGCGTCACAATGAAAATGGAACTAAGATCAGAAACTCGTGCGTTTACTTTGTTCTTTTTCTCCAAGCAGAAACTCTTTCTTTTGCTGATGATGCAGCCGTGTTACTTTTTTGATGGTCGTATAATCTTCATACGCCGTCATTAAAACCTGAGACTCCGTCTCACTGAAGTATAGCGTTTTCTTTTTTTGTCACCACGCGTTTTCATGGTGACTCCAGAAATCGGCGATCCATTGAGAATGTCTTTATGTATGTAACGTGCACGTGCATTGACCCAGGGTTACCAAGTCGAGCATAATTACACTAACTCATATCCGGTCTTTTGGAACCGACAGAACCGAGTAAGCAAGATCAGGCAGATTTCCGCCAGAGCTCAGGCTTAAAGTCAGGCTAGTTTATACATGCTTTCTGGAATACCCCCCTGTTAGCTATTGGGAGAGTGTGCAAACACATTGGTGACAGGAAGTGGGGCGGGGTTGTAGGAAGTGGGGAATTGCTTCTTTTTCCCTCTGGTGGTCATTTGGGGAACTACAACGTTTGTTACGTCCTGGCTTCCGCCAAATTCAGAAAAGGACAGTGGGCATTTAAAAAAACCCAACAAACTGCTAAAGGAAAAAATGACCTGTGCAGCACATTTACTCACCCCATTGTTGGGTCCCATGTGTTGCTCAGCGATCCCAAGGAAGTTCTGCAGCGGAGTCTTCCCGCCTGAGACCACACAACATCAATGAGTCACAACTAATACACACCAGTTCATGCAGATGGATAGAGTGCACAGAGGTTTTTAACTAGCAACCGTTCTGCACTTTGGATGGTTTTTTTGTAAGTTAGGAATACCTCCAAAAAGTATGTGCAAGCATTACAATATGATTATCTTGGCAAAGAGCTCGAAGGAAAACTAGCAGCAAATGCATAGATGAATGTGGGGGTTAGACCATTGACTGTTTATGAGAGAGAGGACTGAGTGACCCCTCCCCCCTGGGGTCCCAAACAGGACCCCCATCAAGAAGCCAAGATCCCATGGACTTCTATTGGGAAATAAACATAAAAATGACAATAAACATTGTCATTTGACAGAATAACCATTCTTGCTCCAGTACTTTTGTTTATCAAATACTTTTTTTCATGATTTGTTTTCTTTATTGTAAGTTGTTCAAGTTAGTAGTGGCTGAATGGCTTGTTTGTTGGGTATTGGACTGGTGTGCAGGAAGCCTGGCTTGGTTTCAGTCCGGGTCTCGGGGCTGCTGCCTATCTGGATCTCCCTGTGGCGTGAACGTACGGGGTTGCGTCCGGAATCGCCTCTGTGAATCACTGAAAGCTACTCCACTGAGGCGACCCCGAACAACGTGATCCGAAATGTGGACAAAAACATTTTTCAAGTTACAAACAGACCAATCGGATGTTTCAACAACACTATGTCAGAGTTCAAAACAGTTGATTGACAGAATGGGGGTGTGGATTTCTAACAAGCCAGAAACTCAGGCTCAGTCGTGTGGCTCCAACATGGAGGCAAAAACATGATGACTGTTGGAGCCAGAAGAAAGTCCTTTTCTTTGGGTGATGTCACTCCCATTGGTCCAGCTCTCATATACAGTCAGTGGGTTAGACCAGGGGTCCACAAACATTTTCACATAACTTCTTCTCTACTCTGATGTGGGGCCGGGGTCATTTCGAAGGTTAACAGAAAAAGTGCAACAATCACAGGGTGTTTCTAGACATAACCAAATGTAAATAACTCTTTTTGGGATCTTCACAGAAGAAATAGTCAGGAAATAAATACAATTTTCTTTTAATAAAATAAACAAAACCATTTATGAAATAAAAAAATAACTAAATAACTCTCTCAGTGGTCGTCAAAGAAAAAAAGTCCCAGTGTCTATATCATTTTTAGGGGGGTTTCAGTTATTTGTATATTCTTGCTCTATATTGTGAATTTTTATCCATTTTATTCTGAAACTTATCAACTCAGTTAATGAAATAAGTGTCACTATTCATAAAAAAGTCACCATTTATATTTTTGCATAAGAAAAAAAACTGATCAAACAACTGAGACATTCTTCATTTATTCAATAAGCATCATTTTTCACAAACCCTGTGTTCATCTGCACGCTCTCTCATTTTCTTGTTACCTTTTAGTGAAGTCTATTTAGAAGAAAATGGTAATTTATCAGCTTTTATGGAACTTTTATCTCTATCTCTATGAATGTATCCATTAAGGTGGAGAAAACCAACACATTTTTAAAAAGAAAGGCCATTTATCTTCAATATTTTCCATAAATCTTGATGTGTTTGAAATGTACATAGTACACTGGTTTGCAGAATTCCTTTTTTTGTCCTTTTTTATATAATATAATAATATTTAATTTATTATTATTATTTTTTTTTCCAGACAAATCAGAGAATATTTTATCCAAAAGAGGTTTTTAATGGGTGTCTTAGGCTTTTTTTTCTGTTGGATTGGCTCTCTTCTTGAAACTGAAATGACATTCTCTAACTTTCATGGACATATCTCCAAACTAACTTGTATTTGTTCTCAACAGAATGTCATTTCTCAGTGCTTTCATCTAAGTTCAGTTGTCTTGATGTATGTCTTAAGTGTGTCGGTTAACTTTGCTAGAGTTAGTAGCAGAGATTTAGCACAGTGAACCCAGCTTAGGACATTTTACAAGATCTGAACTGATTAGCCAGTTCTCAGTCTAATAGCCATTCTTTACAAAACATGTCAGCAAGATTGTAATGTGGGAGCCGTCATATGCACAATCATTTGTTTGATTTTAAAAAATTAGTCAAGAAAATGTTGCGACCAACATGCATACATTTCTTGGAACAATTGTTGAATACGAGAGAATTGTTGGCGCTCATGTGAAATGAAAACTTCACTAGTAAATAAAGAGTTTTCCACATCTCAGCCAGCTAGTTCTGCTACCTCACAGGTGCTGTCTATGATTGTGAATGCTGGCAAATATGTTTAAATAGGCCTGGGCCAGTACCATTTGTAGGATGAACATGGAGGTACCTCACCAACAAAACGAGCATGGAAGAAGAAGAGGAAGAGGAAGAGGAGCAGGAGGATTGAGGATGGAATACCACGTCCCTAATGACCTTTTAGTTTGGAGAATGTCACTCAGTTTCAAGAAATGAGGCAAACCAGGACCTCCAGGAGGAGCTCATCCAACTCAGGTCAAGGAATTGCTCCTCTTTGGTTTCACCATCACCAGAGGGAGGTAGAGACGCCATCAACTGAACTCAAGTAGGAGTGCAGTCATTTCAAAAGATTACTCAAGTCGTAAAGTGGTAAAATACCAATATAAGTATCAGCAGTTTTGAACCTTGGTGGTTTACATTTACAAAAAAAAAACATCAAACCAAGTCATACTGCCAAGATAACTGAAAGTATGAGGCGTATGAAGCATATTTCCTAAAGTCAATGTAAGTGGAGGAAAGAAAAACAACCCAAAAACCCTGAAGGATTAAGATTATAGGCTTAGTCCCATCCACCCGTACGGGAGTTGATCCATACGGGTGCTGCAGGTTTTTGGATTGTCCGGGCCCTTGGAGGGTCATAGAGGGGAATGTCAGAATCTCTAGGTGTTAGCAGGTGTCTTGCAGTTCCCTTGTGTCTTGGTTGGCCACCTAAAGGGACATCGTGAAAAAGCAACCACCTACCATTGTCACGCGTTTGGTGAGTGTGTCGTAAAGGATTAGTAAGGCTCTTAGCATGTGCGGATGACCCCATCATTGCTCTCGATCCTTATTGAGAGAGAGCAAATGCGGAAAACACATGGGGTGTGCAGGTGATGTGCAAGTGCCTGTAGGATGCCAGTAGGATGCCCACACAAACTACACTCTGTCTAATTTGAGTCAGTCAGTCAGGCTGCAGTGCATTCCCGTGACCAGCACTAACGCCTGGCTCCTTCCGCAGTCTGCAGGATTTGGGATGAAAAATCCATCAACACGTCGGCATCTCACCAACTTCTCCCTCATTCACCCCTCCACGTTTGTTACGAACCAACGCCCACAGTTGAAAGTTACGTGCCTAAACACTTTGGTTCTGCAGGCCCACCAAGTGGTCTATGTCAAAATTTCGTGTGGGCCACCCGCGTGCCCCTACAGGTTTACCCATTGTTCGCCTGCAGACAGCCCATATCACCCTGTGAGGGCAGTTGTGACAAAGGCAGAACTTGTTAGTACCCAGCTTTTGGGTACAGCCTTCCCAAAGAAGAGGATCACCTTTTGTCTTGTTCTTGTCCGTCAGATGGTCACTTCTGGTTCTGGTGATCAGCTCAACATTTGATGCTGCATACACCTGAAAGGACAAATTGCACCCCTAACTTGTGCAAAAGAGATTTTTAATAACATAATGGGATTTCCTGGATACTTTCTTTGTATATTTACATTCAGTCTCACACAGTTGAATTGTATCCATGATAACCATTCAGACCAAACGTTTTTGCCCAGCTATACATACAAATGTGCTCATAAGTTTACAGACCTGGAAGTAAGTATGATTTCTTGATTATTTTTCAGAGAATATGAAAATGGTAAATACTTGTATTGTACTTTTCTATCTTCCTCGAAGGCCCAAAGTGCTTTACAGTCACTGTCCCATTCACCCATTCATTCGGCTCCGCTGCCGAACGCTGGCGCCGACCTTCCACCAGAGGCAAGGTGGGGCTCAGTGCCTTGCCCAAGGGCACTTCGACACGACGGCGGGCAAGGCGAGAATCTAACCTGCATCTTCTGATCAGAGGTCGACCGCCCTACCGCTGCTCCACAGCCGGCTGTAGATAACAGAACCTTCAGTGTGAACGCAGCTTAGGACATTTTGTGCACACAGCTGAGCGAGTCACATGGTTACCTTTAGCTGTCACTCAAACCCTTTTGTATCAGCGTGTCTGCATGTTTTCAGCACAATCATCAGGGTATGGGAACTTTCAACAGGCTCATTTGGGAAGTTTCTGTTGTCATTGTGATTTAAAAAGGGTAAACAGATTTTTTTTGACAAAAATGGGCTTCACCCAACCAGTAACTATGAGGGAAAAAATGTTTCTGTGTTATCATTCGTATTCTCTGAAAAACAACCGAGACATTTCTTCCAGGTATGTAAACTTCTGAGCACAACTGTAGATAACATGAGAAACGTTCTAAATTATTCTAGACAGAGAGTATGAATTTGAGTACCACATAAAACAATTATACCACGGCCCGGGCGAATACTCTATTCTGATTGGCTGCTGGGTGTTCATTAAAAAGTGATAAAAACAAAAACAAAAAGAAGTTCCAGTCACCTAGCTTAAATGAATTCTTCTTTAAAACAACCTTTAGCTTCATCATTTGGACAAAAACAAGCGGTAAAAGGAGAACTTTCTCTCTGAACTGATGCTTTATTCAACACATCAGAAAGATCAGTTTATATATATCGCTTTATATCGCCCAATCTTGACTGTAGCAGTGGTTACCATAACAAGGCGCCATACCATGTGACAAATAGTCAGCTTTTTGTGAAAAAAGCGATCCAAATCAGAAAAAAACAAGAATAAAGGACTAAAAACTGGTTAATATTTATTTCTTTTGTAAGTGACCGTGGTATGTAAGGGTTAACGGCCTTTGAAGTGTACATTATCACTTTTTAACGCACTTCGCGGAAGCACTTCGCCGGCCATTAACCCTTCCGTAAAGTTTCTGGACATTGTTGAAGGCTGTTGGAGTTCTACCTTAGCTTCATATCCATTCACCATCTCCGTCTTCTCACTCCTCCAACCAAGGATGCCCGTCTTATTCCTGCAACAGCATATACATATTTCCCAGATTATCTGTCTGACAATTTGAAAGCGTTAAGTAGGATCAAAGTGGACTTTGATGGGATGGATGCTCTTTCTTCAAGCTGCTTCTAGTTCCTGTTAGTAAAACCTGCAGCTGCATGTGTGGAACAGGAGACCTGTCCATGAGATGCTTGTCAAGTCATCGTCCAGTCAACACATGTGGAGAAGGTCAGGGCTGTCATAAACCTTTTTTTTTTATTTACTGCCCCATACATGTTTGAGTTTTAAAGACAATCATAGTTTGTGGAGATTAAAATGTTGATGCAGCAGTCGTGCTCCACATAGTCAAACGAAAAAAGTCACCCAAATCTGCACAAACCAAGTGTAACAATGTCGTATGACTCTGATGTTGTACAAAACATAGTCTAAGACAAATTCTTCAGACAAGGTACCATCATGAATTTATGTTTTGTATAACAAATGTATTTCCTGCAGTGGAAACAGGTGGTTGCCTGTTTTTTTTAACATGGAAATTACTCTTTAAAGGACAAAGAAACAAAACTTAATAATTGGGGAACTTCATTACAAGACTATATAAGGGGGGGGGTGACGAGACAGCAGGAGGCCACGCCAGAGATTCAACGCTGGTGAGATCGAACCATTTTTGCTAGTTACACAGCGATTGCTTTAGGGATGTTTATTTTATTGAGTCTCCTCGTTTTTTTGGAATAACGTTCTGAGTTTCTGGAGTGGAATTGAACTCTCTTAGACTGAAATAAAACTGAGCACGCCTCATCTATAATGTTTTCTCTTGAATTGACCTCTTCAATGATCTTTTTAACTCTCTAATTTAATTTAAGGGATGGAATGATGCACAGATTGTATCTGGAAATGTCAGTTGTTGTGTTTATCTGCAAATTGTTTCTCCACATGAAGACACTCTTTTGTGTTCAATCCCTGTCCTGGTTTATCCTTTAGTAACAGGACTAGTTATCCGGGTGAATTGTTGCACAGATACAAGTCGAAAAAGAATTTTGGGCTTGGGGACACACTGAGAATCTGTGAAGTGTTTGTTCTAAATGGTCCAGTTCGAAAAGAGCTCCAGATTCTGGAGTGGAAAAAAAATGAACTCCAAAGATGGATGTCCTGTCAGAGGTGCCTGACAAAGTGGTTTGCTCCAAAGCATCATAAATAGATTATTGGCATGTAGACAGGAGTGCTGAGCAGGGAGAAACGCACAGGGGTGACACTGTCTGACAGGGAGATGATGATGCTTCCAGAGAGCACCCCTCCCTGCTCTCCTGAACCCTCCCTGCTCTCCTCTCCATCGTCTTCCTGCTCGTCTCTCAGTGGGTTTTTTACACACAGCTGATTTTTTTTTTCCCAGATTTATCTTTCCTGCCTGGAAAACCATAATTGTTCCCAGATTTTGTGCTTCTGTTTGGAGCAGCTTCTTGCCAACAGGCAGGGTGGGGGGAAAGCTGTGAACCACTGGCCAGAAAGGGGCCCCTGAGTCTGAGCCACTTTAAAAAAATTCTCTTGTCAAATTTCAAAGGAATATGAAAGCATGTTGGACGGAAATGTACAGTAAATATAGATTTGATCTATTTTTGTCATATTCTATAATGCTCATTTAAAAGTAAGCTAAAACTCTACTGCAGAGCTCCTGATGAATCTCATGTCATATTGCATGTTCTCCTTCAAATTATATTTTGGTTACACTTATTTTTAGACTTTTTCTTTTTCTTTGTATCCTCTGATGGTCCATGCATCTCTGCATTTCCTATTGTTTGGCCATATCTTTGCGTTGACTGACATGTTGTTATGTTTCCCTTCAAGATTAACCTTAAGCACAAAGAACAAACTCTGTGAAGGAAAATGTTGCATTTTACCAAAGACGTATAGTACAGCAGCCGAATCCCGCCTGCAGTCAAGCAGCCCGGCCTAAACGACATCCGTCACAAGAGCAGAAGCGGTTTTCCCTTTAAAGCTACGGCAGAGCTAGAAAATCAGCTTCAGCTCTGATGTCCTCACAGTGCTGCTGCTTCTGATTGTGTTTTCCTGCCGGCTGTCAAATGCATCTTGACAGCCATCAGAAAACCCGCCTGAACGCGTTCCCCTTAGCTGCAGCATCAGAGAATAGACGATGGAAATTCAGTTAGTGAGGAGAAAAGGGTTTTCCTCCTATGTGCTGGCAAGAAATTTCAAAAATGAAACACCTTCAGTCCTGTGGCTGACCTCCTTTTTCCTTTTATTGAGTCAAGTTATTGCTGAGTTATATTTCTTTTTCTTGAAAAAGGAGTTAGCATCTGCTGGTGGTGTGAGGCTGCAGCTTTACGAACAGTAGAAGTTCGATTTGTTTGCACTGATGTCCCTGATTACATCAGGTGTGTGTACGTACCTCTCAAACGTGATGTTGCGTGTGTCCAGCTGGGTGGTCACCACCGGGGCAGACAGCCGGGCTGCAACCTGCTCGTTGCTGGGCTTCATCGCTCCCAGAAGACCCAACCCGGCCACGCCGCTGCAGCAAGCCCCGCCTCTTCCCCGGCCAGGTGAGAGCGCCGCAAGCGAAGAGACGCACAAGGTCTCGCAGAACACCAGCTGCCTGTCATGGTCAACCTCCATCACCTCTGCACTGGAGTCTGGAGGAGGGGGAGCCAGAGAAAACCAGCAGCATCCTCAGGGTGGCGGACAAATGGAGGAGAAACTGAGATTTCAAATCGCTAGAAAGCTCTGTTAGTTTAAGAATTAATGTCAAGACACTGCAGATGGTTGAAGAGAGGGAAAAACCATTCAAAGGTTCCACATGTGAAGTCACTTCCTGTGGATATGAATGCTGATGCGTCCATTGCTCTGGTTTGGCTGTTGGTGGAGGAAAACTTTGATGGTGAGTGAGATTCTGCTTAAAACCAAGTGTGCACCCTTAGAATTAAACACAACATGAAATGTGAATGATTTGTGTCCCACAAAACTATAAACTGTTACTGGGCAGGGAGAAAAGAGAAAAACAACAGTTTAGGCTCATGTTCAGGGCTGTGCTGCAACCTGTGACGCTACTTCGTCACAGGGGCCTTTCAAGTACAAAGGAACAGGGAAAGTGGGAAGGGCAAAAGGTCAAAAAGAGGAACAATAAAAATTAAACATGAAAGACAGGCTGGAAAAACTACAAGGACAAAGAAAAGAGACATAGAGTAAAAACTACAAATAAAGCCTTTTTCCACAAGGGTGCAGTGTCTCGACATTACATTTTTCCTGAAGCCTATGTGAAAGTTAAAGACCCACTCATATGAAAAGGATGTTTTTGACATTTTCAGCATGTTCTTGTGATATTTTTCTAATGACAGGTGACATAAATAAATAAAATTAAATACAAAATGGCATTTCTGAGTATTTTTTTAGTTAAATTGTTGTTAATCAGGAGCAGATGGAAAAATGCCGCCTGAAAAACCTTGTAGAAGTTAAGTCAAATCTTCTATCGGCGCCACAAGCTCCCTCCGCTTCATTCTGATGCATCCACTTGTTTTCCTCGTCTGAGCTGGAATCTGGATCAAAACTGGACGGCTACATGGCTGCAACATTGCTCGCCATTTTTGTTGCACTGCTAATGTTAGAAAGGAGTTGAGAAGAGGTGTAAGCCAGAGGGAGAGAGTGTAAAAAAGATGGATGATGGGAAGGGGGGTTGGATTAGTCCGCTGTGACAGTCCCGCCCACAAGTCGGAGGTGAGTTTCTAATGAACTCCTGCTGCTCTGCAGAAACTATGTCCTAGAAAACAACACATGCTTTTGATTTTGGCTAAAAATAACAAATTTCAAAAGACAACTGAGAACATTTTAAAAATAGATCAAAAGAGGATCAGAGCGGCACTTTAAAGCAATGTTCCGTCATTAAAATGTTATTTTTCCCTCATTTCATCGACAAATTTATTTGCTATCATCTCTGAATAAATTCCAAATCAACCTCCTCGTCTTTCCGCGTTCTTTCTTTCTCTCTCTCGTTCTTTCTTTCTCTCTTTCACACCATCATGGTTTAAAAAATTTTTAGAAGTAACTTGGGATTTATTTATCTAACACAGAGGAGGTTAAAGTTGGACTTTTTTGTACCTCGTCCTCTGAAAATGAAGCTTCGGTTTCCTCTTTGCCAAGTCATCTGTTCAAATCCCATGAGGGTGGTGTCCACTCGCAGACACTGACCGCTCTTCCACACTCTGTAGGTGTCGCTGGGGCAGATCCGCGACACCAGAGGCACTGAGGGCAAATGCGGAAACTGTTGAACTCAAAGTGTACACAAAACCATATTGCTGTTCAGTCTGAGAGAAAGAAAGGGACATCATCCTAAATCTCAAAAGAAGAATAAAATCTAGATTATCTGGGGATGAGCAGCCTATAATCTGAAAGGATGTGGGGACTGGACTCACCCCAGCTGGTGAACTCCCATTTCATCTCCACATAGAAGTCTTCCGCCTGGAGGAGAACAGGAAATGGAGAGCGTGAGACAGATGAGAGAGCACCGAGCAGTGATGAAGAGGAAGATAGAGGAAACACAGCTGAGGAGATGAAGCGAGATGAGCATGTGGTTGAGGAAACTGGCCTTGCAGAACATCAATAAGGAGAAGAAGAAACCGAAAAGCAAAGCGGTAGAGTCTGGCTGTTTCATGGTTTGAGCTGAAGGTGGTGGTGGTGGTGGTGGTGGTGGTGGTGGGGTGGTTGGCACAGAGATGCTCGCGTGGGCTGTGATGTGGAGGAGTCACAGCTGATGGATGGAGGGACAGAGGGGGCGATGGAGGCTCTGGATCCATGTTTCTTAAAGCTGGATGCGCACATACTTGCATCACGGTCACATATCTTTTTAACCTTTCATTGCAAACGTGTGAATTTCCCCTTGAGAGGAAAATCAGCAGCTGTCACCCCTCTCTGTGTGGCTGTTTGTCGACTTAGCAAAAGCCTTTGATTCTGTCCACCACTCAGTGTTACATAAGCGGATCCATCATATAGGTCTCTCACTGGATTGTGCTGCTTGGTTCAGAAGTAACATCACTGACCGCGTACAAGTTATGTGTACGGTTGGCTACCAATCTTCTCAACTCCCGGTAACCATGGGGGTCCCTCAGGGGTCTATCTTTGGACCAACTTTGTTGGATATCTATATAAACAAAATAGATCATGTTCCTCGAAATTCCTTCATTCATTTTTACGCTGATGACACTGTTTTGTACACATCCAGCCCTTCCGTAGAGACTGCCATGTCATCTCTTCAAAATAGTTTCTAATGATTTGCAACATGCCTTCTCCAGTCTAAGCCTTCGGATCAATACTAAGAAAACTAAATTGATGATTTACAATCGTCAGTCAGCTCAGACACCTTGTGAGGGCAGTATTTCAACCTTCAACGACACAACACTGCAACATGACAGTTAATAAAAATATTTGGCTGTACGGCTTGACAGTTTGACTCTAATACTAACACAAAAGCAGCTAAGATTAAATCAAGAACTGGTTTTCTTTACCAAAATAAATCATCATTCACTCATTCTGCAAAGCATTATATGGTAAAAATGACAGTCCTTCCTATCTTGGAATAGGGTGAAGTTATCTACAGGTCAGCTTCCAAAACTCTCCTTCATAAACACTTGCTTTCATTTTGTCACTGCTGCTCTCTTTAATACCCATCACTGCGACTCAATGATCTTGTCAAATGGTTGTCGCTCCACTCTTGCAGGCGGTTGCATTGGTATCATTTCAAATACAAGACTCTGACTGGTAAAACTCCATATTACCGTCTTACCCTCCTTAACATCTCTACCAGTACCTGTAGTTTGCGTTCTATTGATTTTCTCCCTACGGTTGTACCCAGGGTTCGTACCCCCCTGGGCTGCTCATCGTCCTTATTTCTTTTTTTGGCCCCTATGACTGGAATGAGTCGCAGAAAACCTTGAAGTTGTGCGTACCTTGATCTCCTTAGCTGCATCTAAGACCTATTGAATAGATGTGGTTTAAGATGAATGCAGATGTTTTTAAAAGTTTTTATGAGTCTATTTCTATCTTTTATCATAAACATGAACTTAGTGGCTCCTGTAGACTTTTTAGCCCTTGTGCTATCTTGTGGGGTCTAGATGACCCCACTTCCAACGTTAACGTGCCTCGGAGGCACTAGACAGAGCTCTGAACCTTTGTTCTTCAATGATTTGTGATCTTCACTGGTGTTCATGGATTACATGAAATCCTCTCCACCTTTATCCACCTTTGTCATGGTAGGAGAACACCTCAATGGAAGGGGGGGTCATCTGGACCCCACAAGGGTTATTGTAAATATTGATGTGTGAATATGTCATGTTTTATTTGTATGTAACTTATATTACATTATCATTCTGTTGTATTGTGGACTTACCTGGATAAATAAAGGCTTAGCAAACTAAAACCAGCCATTGAAAAACAGCTTGATCCTTCTTGTAATGTTTTTTTTTTTTTTGGATTCATCTCTGTCGCTGTGAGCAACATCAGCTCAGGATTTGAACCACACACTCCAGGGCTTTCCGCTATACTGCAGCACCATTAATGGTTGCAATCATTGCCCCTTAAGGGGTTAGCAATGACTCACGATTACCCAGAATGCCACATCCTTTTGATGCGTTTTCCTTCTTGAACAGTAAACACAGTTATAAATACCATCAAAGAGATTAATTTATGCCGAAATAAAGATTTATCTTCAGGTCAAATGAAAGCCCAGATCAACTCCCTTTGATGTCCACCTGCTTGGAAATGTCGTCTAACTCAGATGTACACATTGAGTCTGTGTGCTTTGCTGTTGTTGTGTGTGTGGGGTCTTTGGGGATGTGTGTGAAATCCCACTTGGCGCAATCGTTCCAGCAGGACAGGGATGCCCGCCAGCCTCTTGGCAGTCCTTTGGTAGTCACGGTAACGAAGCACAAGCCGCACCAGCTCCGGGTCTCTGGTGCTCACCGCCTCCTGCAGGACTGAAGGAGAAGAAGGGATGGACGGTTGAAAAAAAATCTGCTCGGCTTCATCCAAAATTGAAGCCAATGAGCAATTGAGGGCGGCAGCGGGAACTGCCAAAAGTGAAGTAGGCCAGACGAAAGCTGGACGGATTAATCCCTGAAACCCGTCCATCATTCATCAGATAGCTGCTCTGAATGTAATCTTCCAAGCTGTTTCACACTGGAAAGCCTGATCCTTTATTGTTTGTAGGTTAAGTCCAATACAGTCTGTACATAAATCTAACTAACACCTGGAATTAAAAACACAATCAGGAAAAAAACGAAAGTGAGTCACGTCTGCACTGACAAAAAAAAGAAAAACTCAATAAAGAATAAAGATCAATTCTGATTAAAAGAATCATGTTTTGTGTGTTTGGAACATGTGCCTGTAGCACATTTCTGATGATGGAGGACATCTATAAAGAAAATTAAGCTTAAAAGTACACCTCAGATCATTTCTTTATTCAAATTGTTGTAAAAATAATGTCGTATTTGTTACGTAAAAAATGTGCTGCTCCCCGCTCTAAACTGTACGGCTGGAATGCTCTGATATTGCTCACCGTTTTTGTTCACCGGTGATGGAAGTTGGGGGTGTGAGCGGCCATAAGCTAGCAGGGAAAGTGTTTAAATGGAGAGCTCTGCAATGGGGAAGCGGGGGCAGAGTTGTAATGAGCCCACGGTCATGCGTACGACTCCAGAGATACATTTCTGCCTCCAAACATCCTTCCTGTGCGCCGCAGAAACGATGTCCTAGTTTCCGCAGAGCACAGAAGATTGATGTTTAATCTTCATTTAGTTATTATAAAATTATTCGTAAATATTTTTAAGAATATGAAAAGGATGACAGAAAACATCACATTTAACTGGAAGTCAATCCCACACAATTTCTAAAATGAAGCCAACCAGGAAGCTGCAAATGTTACACTGAACAAAAACATGAACACGATTTTGTTTTTGCTCCATTTATCATACGATGAACTCAAACATCTGAAACATTTTCTGCAAACACAAAATAACCGTTTCTCTCAAATATTGTTGACAAATCTGTCTAAATCTGTGACAGTCTGTGATCCATGTTCTGGAAAATGTCCGGCATCAGGCAAATGATGGTCACAGCAGGTGCTGACCGGTTTTCTGAGTCCCCAAACACCCCAGTAAAACAAAACGGCCCGTCTCCGTGTCTAAGGCACACCTGTGCAATAATCCTGTTTTCTATTCTGCTTGGCACACCTGTGAGGTGGGATGGATTATCTCAAAAGGAGAAGTGCTCACTGTGACAAACGTAGACAGATTTGTGAGCAACGTTTGAGAGAAATGGTTATTTTGTGTTTGTAGAAAATGGTTCTCATGACAAATGGGAGCAAAAACTAAAATGTTATGTTCATGTTTTTATTCAGTATAGCTTCTACAGCAGCCACTTGAAGCTGGTTGCAGAAGGAAGCAATTCTGAATTTAGCTGTTAAGATTTAATTGAAGCTAAAGTTTGCATATAATGAGTAGCCTGAATGGTATTCTCTCTTTATTCTCTCTTTATTCTCTCTTTATTCCGCGATGATGTTTACCCAAATTTTGGTCAAGCGTTTTCTTCCATATCAAATGATCACATTTCCACACAAAAAATGAAGAGGAAGTGTAACAAATCTTGTGTTTCAATGTTTTGAAAGAGTATGAATTATTATTATTATTATTTCACTGTAGAGCCACATCCACACCAAGTGTTTGTCAGAGTCTGTGTCCAGTCAGCTTTTTAGGTTGTGGAAACGAGTCCCAGACTCTTCCTTAAAGCAGTAAGTAAAGGTAGATGAATCCTGCTTTGATTTGGTGTTTCAGCCAAGCCCCATTAGGAGCTTTTCACTGTAATAGGAAGCAAATTTTTAATGAAATACAAGAAAACGTCGCCATAAAAAGACTTAAAAATCCAGTGCAAAAACATCACACTGACAGTTGGATGTCCGTGCACACTTTCTCTTCTTTATAACATTTAAACTGTCGATAACAAAAACAAATCAAGCTTGAAATATGTTACTTTTCACACCCACGTCCTCCATTTACCAGAGGTTCACACTACTGTTGCAAGGCCAACAGAGAAACATTGTCTGGCAGAGCCCGACCATAATGTGTTAGAAAGAACTGATGGGATTTTTAGCAAAAAAGAAGGGAAACAAGAAAAAAGACAGTTTATTCAGAGGCTGTAATCATAATAGAAAAAAGGCGTGGCTTGGTCCTATTCCGACCTGATCACTTAAACATGCTCCTAAATTACAAACTTAGAGGGAAGGACGCCAGCTCACAGATGGACACATTGTCTGCCCAATGTTAGCTGTTCAAATGACCTAAAAGGCCTTTGATCAACAGATATTTTTACAAACATGAGCAAATCTTTGCAGAAGAGGACGTCCAAACAGCTGCAGATCAGAGACGCATCAGCAAAAAATGAATAAAAAGAAGAAGTTCATCTCTTCTTCATCCTATCATTTGAAATGCCTAAGTTTGTGATACAGAAGTAAGAATGAAGCAGAAAGCGGGATAAAGCATCAATTCTCAAAGACGCACTCTGACGGAAATGATGTTTTTGATGTTTTTAACGTGTTCTCGTAGCATTTTTCTCATGACGGAGGACATATAGAGAATAATAAGCATTTCTTTACACAACTGTTGTAAATCAGGAAAAAATGGAAAATGTTACGTAGAAAGTAGGCTAGGCTCCCTGCTCCGCCCCACTCTGATCATCCACTCATGGAAACAGATCCATGAACGTCTTTGTTTTTCCCTTCTCACCTGGAATCTGGATCTAAACCGTACGGATGAATAGCTCTGATATCGCTCGCCATTTTTGTTTCACTGCTAATGATAGGGTGTAACATTAGTATAAACAGAGAGAGGGGAAGAGGGGCGGGATTGCTCCGTGACAACAGTTTACAACTCAGAGAGAAATTTCTAATGAACTGCTGCCGCTCTACAGAAAATATGTCCTGGCAAACGACACAAGCCTTTGTTTTCCCCCTAAAACCATCATCATCATAGTCAAAAGACCACTGCGAACACTTTTAAAATAGATCAAAAGATGATTGGATTAAGACTTTTAAAAACTTGCAGATATAAAAAGCCTTCCCTGAACAAAAAACAAGAAAAGAGCCCTCAAGACATTAAACTTAAATAAATGTCCATTTGTTAAAGTGATTTTGACACTAAAAGTGTCTTTGCTGGTCCAAACATTCATTCTGTTTCCATAAGCAGACACTCCAGAGGACGGCTTCACTCTCTGTCCCAGCTCTGAATGAAGCCTCATTCACAACTTCCAAAGTATTTTTCATGAATCAATTCAAATACATTTGCATGAAACATTGGAATCGCAGCTGAACTTCACAGTGGATGCAGCAGCACAGAGGGATTTGAATTTGCAAATACAAAAACTTAATTGGAATGATTGTGTGAGGAGCACGCATGGATCAATGTGGAGTCAACACTCTGAACCCAACAAGCTCCAAATAAATAAAACTTCCAACATGAATCTATTGCCTGTGGGAATGCACAGAGATACAGTGACTTTGGAGGACTGTATGTTTACATATTGGTGATATAATTCAAAGGAAGCGTTCCTTCCAGTGCTAGACTTTGTGTGTAAAGTATTTTATTTTTATTGTGTCGCATAACCAAACACGAAAACACCTCCTATTGATAAAAGAAGTCAGGACATGTCTAGCTCTGGAGAGACTGACATGTATAGTGAAAACAGATGGAGAACCTCTCTGGAATCCTTCTATCTGACCTTTAAAACCATGTTTTGGTGTTGGCCCGAGAGTTCTGTAGGAATATTACCAGGGCTGACATTTAGGTGTCGATTCAAGCTCACTGGATCACAGACAGAACCACGATTCTTACGTTTTAATACAAAATGTTTGTACAGAGGGAACTCTGTAGGTCTTTTTACTATGAAAAATAAAAGAATATATATCAAATTACCATCATTTATACTTTTATTTAGAACAGAAGATCAGAATCAACCAAACAAAACACAAAGATTTAGGCAGACAGACATTTTCTAAACTGTCAAGCTTCTGGTTGAGTTCAGCAGTAACACAAACAACATAAAAAACACAACCATCGCTGTTGTTTTGGATCATTTAACAACAGATCTTGAAAATCTTTTTCCATCCTCAAGGTTCTGCAACACTTCACGTTCTAAAACCTTGCATATCTGTGCAAAGCCGGTAAGAAAAGCCGCTTTACTCCACTGCAGAATCAGGTGATTACGCAAGCACTTCTCTACCGCATGTCAGTATATTGGCCTGCCCAGGGTATTTTCTACGTCTCCAGTTGTGTTTCTGCATAGGTTTTAATTTGCTTTAGAGCCAAAAATGTCTTCTGGACAGACGCAGTGGACGCAGGGATGGTCATCGCCAAACACACAAATCTGAACGGCTGCTCCATGATTCACTCAGATTTTTCTAAAGAAGGAAGTCAAGGAGATCAGAGGGAGATTTCCCTGCAAATCATTCATGACGAACATTACAGTTAGCTCGGTTTTCAATTAAGACAGGTCAAGAAGTGCTGCGTGGCTCTGTGTCATTCTGGACAAGGCTGCATGTGACTTCCTGAAACTTCTGTCCAATCAAAAGAGAAAAAATGTCCTTTGAAATAGCTGTGATGTAGAAAATACGCTGAGCCGGCCACGTCTCCTGCTCTGCTCCATTCTGATGCTTCCACATGTGAACCAATAGATCCATGAACGTCTTTGTTTTCCTTGTCTGAGCTGGAATCTGGATCCAACTGTACATCTGGATGGCTCCAATGTCGCTCACCATTTTTGTTACAACAGTAGTGTGAGGTTGGAGGTGTAAACAGAGAGCTCTCAGCAACGGGAAGGAGAAGGGGGGCGGGGGTGCTATGTGCCAACAGTCCCGCTCACGATTCAAAGGTGAACTTCTAATGAACTACTTTCGCTTTGCAGAAACTATGTCTTAGAAAAGGATACAGGTTTTGTTTTTCTTTTTTGGCTAAAAATGGCATAATAATAATTAAAGACCACTGGGAACCATTTGGCAATAGATCAAAAGAGGATTGGAGTGGATCTTTAAAATAAAACCCCAAAACACATTTCTAAAATGTATTTTTACTTTTAATTTAAATAAAAAAATATAAGGTTTTGGCTCCATTCTTTAATTGTAATTCAGGGTTGTGCTTGCACTGACTATGACAGATTAGTGCATTAAATGCTCCTCATAACGTATTTATCATGAAACATATCCCATTTCCTTTCAGATCCATCACTGCAGAGCGTTGTGCTGCATGAAACCTCCAGAGTTCCCTCCGCACAAACACACTCACCGGTCCATCCGTTGCGGTTCTCTTTGCTAACATCAGCTCCATGCTGAAGCAGAACCTTGGCACAGTCCAGGTGGTCTAGAGTGACAGCCAGGTGGAGAGGCGTCCGGCCGCGGGGGTCCACTGTCTCTAAGTCAGTCTGTAGACGATCAGACACAACAAAACAAAATGGGAGAGAGTCTAGGACAACCTGTATTGTGATTATTTAAAAGTATGTGCAAGTTATGTATGTCAGAAAGTAGTAAGTTTACATCACAAGATCACATTTATGTCCATGAGTATTCTCATTGATCCAGGTGAGTCATGGCCAAATGTTTTAAGAAGAGAAGGCAATTGGTCGAGATGGCGTGACTCAGCAATAAGAAAGGGTCCCATTCAGATCAACAGAAAAACTCTTATTTTGGCGGGTTATTGTATGCATCTCCATCTCCTAACAGACATTTTTGGACAGGTGACTCCGCCTCAGTCACAATCATCTGTTTTTAAAGACGTCACACACCACCATCTGATGACGACCCCGACGAAGGCGGAAGGCATTCCACCGAAACATGTCGGTACGTTTTACACAAAACAAACCCAGTCAGTGTCTGATAAAAAATAATTTAAGTGCTTAATAGAACTTATAGACACAATGAACTTCATTGAATCAGACATTTTTGGAGGTTTATGTTTATTCTTATTCTCTTGGTGGCCTGTGTTTACTGCTTCTAATGTAAATATACTGTCCTTGATTCACTTTTGTTCTTTGGGCCACACTTTTTCCTTTAACCATTCAGCCTGAAGTGAAGCCCACCAAACCAGTTAACACATCAACGAAGACCCTCGTTCTGAAGCTGTGTTCACACCGCCCTCAGAAACATGCATTCCAGTGACCACTTTCAATGAAAAGTTGATGTTAACACATTTTGGGCTTCTGTGTTCAAAACTCTCGGGTTCACTCGGAGCTACGCAAGTTTTTTCGACTGTCCACGACATGCGTGGCCTTTGAACCCGGTTGTCCGGTGCAAACACCATTCGCTAGACTCTTAGCGCATCTCATGATCGGTAGCTAAAGGTGGACCATCTTTGCTTATTAGATCCGCACCAGAGTTCAGCTAAGTTTACACACTGAGGCGCACTATTCACGGATCAAACCTGTCAATGGAAGTGTGCTCCTCGGGACAACGGCAGCTCCAACCCAACTTTCTATTGAAAACTGCAGTGCAGGTGGTGAGGCCAGCAGGATAGCACACAGACAATAGCAAGGACAACGACTCGTATCTTACGGTCCACAAATTGACATGATAGAGACCTGAAACACAATGGGGGAAAAAAACCTGCAAGAAAAAGAATTGACCCCAAGGACCAAGCCGGCAGCTGTGGAGTGAGGAGCCCCGATGAATTCAAAGATGGGAGCTGGATGGAAACTCTTTACCTGGATGAGGTAAGACAAAGCAGCTTGAATAGAGCAAACCAGGTGAGTTGAAAATGCTAACTTGAACATAATCCCAGGCTAAATAACTAAGTCAAATCCAGCAGGCAACTCTACAGCGTAGGTGGTACCCCCTCAAAAAAGTAAAATACATCTTTGTGCCTGAAGAAAAAACTCACATTCAGACTTCTAGTAAATAACAGTGCAGCAACCAGGCAAACAAACCCAGTTTTTCGCAGGGAAAGAAAAAGAAAAGAAAAAAGGAAATACATAAACCCAACCGATAGTATGCAGGTCCTTTCCAGCTCTTTGCTTTTAGTGCCTTATATTGATAAACACGGAAGAGCAGATGAAAAATCCTCAAACCACTGACTGTCCTACTGATCCAGTTAGAACGCCATTAGAAAGCGCTGGATTTCCTACTCTGACCAAACGCATTAAAAGGAAGAATAATAAATGACCAACATTAGAGGAAACGTTTTCTAGGATGTCTGTAGGCTTTGCCCCGAAAGGGGCGTCAGGTTTCCCCTCCTGCTGTTTCAAATCTCTGTCCGTCAGAAAAAGAAACCCATCTGAGAGCTTTCCGTCAAGAAAACTGAAGAACATTGCAAACGTTTGGCAGGATTAGTTAATAAAAACACTTCATCCCGAATGAGATCTGCTGACCGGAAAAAGCAGGGGAGCTTCCATCATCCACAGGGATGTTCTCCTCTCCTGAGACTACGGCGAATGTGATTCACAGACAGACATGACTGTCGCAACAAAAAGGTGGCATCTTCAACCTAGGAGGTGGTTATAAAGAAACGGCAACAGCTGCACATCAGTTTTTCAATAGTAATGGAGACGGAAAGATGCAAAACTCTGGTATGGACAACTGAGAGGAAGTTTCCCAAGGGCCAGTTTAAGCAAGGAGGATTTCTGACATGTCGCAAACTGTAACTCTGCTAATACCCAAACACTGAAAACAAAGCCAGAGTTTTACTCCCCCCCAAAAAAAGGTAATTACTGGCAAAAGCAACAACAAAAAATGCTAATTATTTGTCAAGCAGCTCCTTAAAAACAGAGACAACGATGTTGCGAGCCCTGGATAACCAAGGGAATCACATTTCTGAGATCCCTGTCTCATTAGCACGGTCAACACTTTCCTCACCATCCCACTGTGGGCCATTTCCTCTGCCCTGTAGTTCATCATCATTCCACTAGGGGCAGTCAAAAGGCTTTTCCTGCTCAATTCAAAAACTCTATTACCGGGAAAAGTTTTGCTAATTTTCTAAACTTAATGCTGAGAATAACCCATCTATTGTTATTAAGTTTTCTAAATGACTGACCACTTTGTGTTTGGAAAGAATGCAAAATCTGTTGAGAATAAAATCTTTATAATACAGTGACACCGTGTTAAAAATATGTGGATTCAATTTAAGACGGTCAGTAGGTTAAATATTTTCCTGAAAACCCAAGTCAGTATTTCAATATAAACATTGTTGTGAGCAGAAATTACCCTGGTCTCCCAGCCTATTACAATTGATACAATCTACATAAAAAAATTAAATCTTTTATGGAATTCCTAAAAAATATGAATTTCATACCAACTCTTTGATGTAGTGAGTTTTACAGGGTTAATCCTGTGACTTGGTACTGGCCTGTTTTACAGCAATTTCTACTCAATATTAACTTTAGTATTATTTAAATAATTGACTCTCATCTACATCCAGAGCAAATACAAGAATGTTTTGAAAAGAAAATGAACAGAAACTTATCTCTGGAGAGCACCCCTATTGAGAAACCAAAGCAGAAAGAAACAAAGATAGTGTGAAAGCATAAAGCTGAATGCATGCTATCAGCTTCTCTTTGTCCACTCTTCATGCTCTTTTTTCACCCAGCAACTTCTACTATATTCGTTGATTTCACCAAACCAATCTTAGATCTATCATTTGATGGATGCAGACCTGTTGGTTTCTGTCAATATCCAAAGCCAATCAGCAGATTTAAGGTTACATGTCTGTCAATAGCAACAACAACAACCAAAATCCCAGTCCAATCCTCTTTTGAGCAGTGGTTCCAATGAAAGAGTCTTCACTGAGGCAACTGTAACATGTCATCAGATTTGAGGGTTTTACATTTTTAGATTGTGTTTTTCCTTCTATCTATATTCCATTTATGTTTTCTTGTTCTTGCAACCTCTTTCCTTCATTTGTCACAAGGCCTTGCTTTTTGCCAGGCCACAGTTGTAAGTAAGAATATTGTTCTTAATCTGTCCTGTCTGAATCAATAAAGGTTCAATTAAAAATAAATAAATAAAATGAACACCTTACTGCTGCTTTAATAAGGAATAATAAAAAAAAACACACAATCCAGAGAGCACTGTACCTAAAATATGTGCTGTTGCTAAAATTATTTCACCTACAGGATGCACAAAATAGTGTGAAGGTGGGTAGACAGAGACAGGAGACGGTAGTGCTTTTCTAATCACACACCAACAAAAGAAACAAGTTAGTATGAGGACCTGAAACACTGAAACATCATGAAAAATGTGGGCAGAAAGACACAACAGTTACTGTTGGTATTTGCAATGGAAATGAGGAAAGCAACACGGACGACACACAAACGAGAACACAATGCCAAACACGAATAACAAATATAATTGTGGCTACTGTAAAAGCATAACTCAATGAAATCGACATCATTCTATAGTTATACTGTGTGCTAATGCATGCACTTTCTCTGCTCTACTGCTAAATCTTTAGATAACAAATCTTCCACAGCTCTAACCAGAGCACTAGGAAAGAAAGGGAGCTGTTTGTGGTAAAACAAAGGCGCCGTACTGGAAAGGGTGTGGGAAGACGAAAGACAATGGATGAGAGTCTGATGAAAAGAGATGAGGAACTCAGCAGCATGAGGGGAATCCCTGAGGAGCTGTGCAGGCAGGGGAACAGAGGGAGGGAACAAGTGGGGAGCACTGTAGCAACCAACACCTTCACACTGTTGGCCTTGGTTCTTGTTTTGCTGGAGACAAACGGAGGCAAGAACCGACACGCAGACACTACTGTCACTTTCCATGCTGAGGGTTGTTGTGGGTTTAAAACAGGCAGTCTCTAAGAGTGTCGCAGGACACTTCAATGAGTCTCTTAACACGCACATTTCCAGACCTCTTGAGTCATACGATCAGGATGATTTGAGGATGGCACTTGATAATTAATAAGATGTTGGATTAACCTTTGTGCTATCCTAGGCACTTTACCGTTGGAAGTTGGGTCATCTAGACCCACTAGACAGAGCTCTGAACCTTTTTTTTTTTCAACGATTTGTGATCTTCACTGGTTCAATGGATTACATGAAATTTGTCCACCTTTATCCACCTTTCTCATGGTAGGAGAACACGTCAAAGTAAGGGTGGGGTCATCCAAGATAGCACAAGGGTTAAGGAACACATAAGGGCAGGTCAGGGTGAAGTAGGTTAGACGCTGGCATATCAGACAGATTTTTTCTTTTTTTTCAGTCCCCCCCAAACCCTACGCACTGTGCAGGGAGGCTGTCAGTCCAGTTCAAGTTAAAAGTGTGCACCCCTTGCACCCAGACTGACTGTTAGAAAATCAGAGTGTAGTTTGTGTGGACATCCTACTGGCACTTACATATCACCTGCGCTGTATGAGAGCATCACTTGTATGATGCATGATCATTTTATGGTCCATTTATATGACGTCCCCTAAGGTGGCCACACAAGCCTCAAGGGAACACAAGACAAGACACAATTTTAAGATGACCCTCCACCGCCCCAGACTATCAAAAACCTGCAACAACCCCACAGGTCCACTGCAGTACGGGATCATGTGACTAAGGCTTCAAGGGTAGCACAGGTATGTCTTGGAGTTCTCTTGAGGCTTGTGCGATGACCGTGGGGCAGAGGTAGAGCGATCGTCCTTTGTGTAGAGGATCGCAGGCTCGACTCCTGCTCTGCCCGCCCATGTGTCAAAGTGTCCTTGGCCAAGACACTTCACCCCGCACTGCTCCTGGTGATCATGGTTTAGTGCCAGCGTGTGAAAGCCTGTGAATGGGACTGTGACTGTAAAGTGCTTTGGACCTTCTACGAAATTAAGTAAAATGCTCTATATAATTAAACGCCATTTTACCATTTACCATAGGGGCTGTCGTTGACAATGAAGTGATCAACAGTCATGCACACGCTAAGTGTATCATGAAGTATTACTTACTCTTACTGTATGTGTTGCATTAGAGTTAACTACAACCAGAAAGAAATGGCATGATTTGCCCATTTTTGGCCCCCAGACAGTTAATATCATGGTTAATAAAAACAAAGCAGCTGAAGGTCTGAAAGTACCAGGGAGTGTGAAGGTAAGGTCATGACGTACCAGCGTTCTCTGAAATAAATCAGCTAAAAGACCAAAATGTCTCTAAAGATTTGATTTCTACAGAAAAAATATGATTACTCCCAGTTTTCCATCTTTTGGTGGAAATGTAAATTCTGGCTCGCCCAGAGGAAGAGAAAGAAAACTATTGATCAATACACCCAAAGAGAAATTTCTAGAGAAAACTACAACTGACCAAAGAATAATCAATTCTTATCATATCCGTCATTTCCAGCTGTAGCTTACAGTGTTTTCTAACTGCTCTCAGTTTCAGCTAACGGTCTCTTACGTCACACCTTTCTTTGGTACTTTTGTACTTTTTTCATAGTCAGACTATCTGACATGCTTGTTCAGAGGTTTCCTGGTGCCGTCACTGTTAGCTTTGGACCTTATTAACAAAGACAAACAGTTACATTGATTTTCATTGTATAGTCCCTCAATTACCAGCTGTTCTTAGAAGCAAAAGCGTAAGGCTGACTGCAAAGAGTTCATCAACTCTTCAAGCTGGCATGAGTCTGCATGTGATAAATTAGCTGTGATGACACGCTCAAGTCGTCCAGTAAACTGTGTCAGTCTCAGCTTTAGTGAGGAGCGGCACAGAGGAGGCCCAGAAATGAAGAAACTGTGGCTGCCATTGAAAGTCAATGTAATCAGCAGAGAACAAAGACATGTTCTGATTAGAACTGTGAACTTGGAAAAAAAAGCATATGCAGACCAGACTCTAGCCACAGAGGGAAGAACAACCTGTTCCGCACAGGGATGCAAATAGTTTACTCAGCTTAACTAGCAATGTAGTCTACATGAAACAGAACTTTGAATTTCAAATTCCTTGATCAAATTGCCAATTAAATTGTCAACCCGGGGTGAAAGGGTTTACCATTTTCATGTTTTCATCTTTTATGAATGCCATTTAGAGCCACGTTTGGCCACACCTCCCACACATGCTTTGCGGTTGTGTTGTGGAGGGATTTTCACTTCATCATCAGTGCACAGAGGTGATGGTTAGAATTCCAGCTCAAGCATATCTGTGTAAAGTTTCCAACGTCGTTCAGTGAATTTAACTGTTCTTCCCACACATGTATGACCTGCATGAATGTCTTCCCAAAGTAGTGTAACTTATTTTTCTGCTTTGTGCGTAGAAACTGGGGCAAAATAGCAGCAGGTCAGGACGTGTCACTCTCTTCAGAGGAACAGAAAGTATTGTAACAGGAAGTGCAGCATCAAACTTTGGGAGAGCATTCTCAATGCTGTACGCCCCATCAGAGGAGGGATGAAACAGGCGGCACCAACAACAGACGCTGTTCTGGAGCAGAATGGCGTCACTTTAACCTCTGTTGCATTGTCAATCAGTCATCCTAATTCTTTGGAATACCATAACTCTTCAACCGTTTACAGAATTAACGTAAGTCCAGATGATTCTGAAGAGAAGAAAAGCAGCCTTGCGCTGATATGCAACACTTCCCAGCAGTGACGTGTTTACGCGATCAACGAAACGGATTCTGTTGTGGTGGAAAGCAGCTTTGTGCCGCGATGCAACAATGTTAGTGATGTGTTGCTGATATGAAAATCCGCTTTTCTCTGCATCAGAATCAGCAGATTCACCTTGATCAAGCATTAAACAACAATTGGAGATTATATGATATATGTAGAAGAGCTTTTGTCATGTTGGGATGACCCCATACAAGTGACTCACAGTCAACATCTCCATTTTAGAGGTAAGTGATCAATGAAGGAACTGCATTTTCTAAATTCAGGGTTTTTCTTTGCTGATTTCTGTGTTGGTTGTGCAAACCTGGCAGACACTCTGGAGCGCCTCAACTGTCCATTAGGAGCAACCGTCCACTTAGTACCTGCAGACGTACTGTCTTAATAACTCAGTCCCATGTAAACAAAGTTCAGTTGAGAATCAAAGCACATAAACATCATTAGAATGTCATCGTGATGAATGCGTCTCATGAACCAAACAGGATCTCTCAGGAGAAAATACAGTTTACTACTAATGGGCAACCCACTGCTATCTACCTCACACATATGAGCACTGGAAGGTCTCACAGGACTGATTGGTGCTCATATCTAAGGCTTTGTGCACATGAACACTAGTATTTTGACCAAACAGGTTTTTCCATCCATTTTAAAAAGCAAAACCTTAATCGCTTGGAACCATATATCAAAATGTTAAAACTCTCCACAGTGGCTGAGCATGGAAACACAACAACTAAACCCTGACAATAAAAGCCTGGTCCTCTCTTGGCTGCACAAAATGCAAAACAAATACAACGGCGCACACAAAAAGACATTTCTAGGTTGTAGACGTTATATAACATCGTAGCTGCTGGAGGAGCATCTTGTGCAGCTCTGGAAACCCGAAGTGTAATTCGCATGTGTCTCTGAGAGCGTTCAGCTCTTACTTTTAAAAGCAGAAGCAGATCATCTAGAACATGTGAGCTGAGCTTAATCTCTTTAACAAACCTTTTCCAGCCCTCTCCCACAAGTCTGGAGTGGCAAAGGTTTAAGAGAGGTTCTCTGTTTCCTTGACAAAAAACCAACAGGCACACCAGCAACCAAAAATGTAAAAAAGAGAAACTCTGTAGTCTATTGATGTAGTCCTCCACCATCTCATGAGAATTTTTTGTAACAGAAAAAGCTGGAAGTTGAAGCTGTTTTTCCTAAAAGTTGCAATCGTTTTGTATAATAATTTTCAACTAAACTAGTTTCAACTTTGCCCAGGTATTTGTTTTTCCGTCCAGTTTAAATTATATGTAAGCTAAAACAATAATAATTCTAATAATAATGTAAGGCACCAGAGTCGCTGCTCGACGCTTGTCTGAAAGTATAGAAAACTAATTCTCCTGCCACATGTGGGTGGAGCTACCGTCAAGAGTTTTTCTCGCACTCCTTCTGAAAGGCATTGAAAAAGTTAAGAGATCCGTGTATTTATATGGTACTATATTGATTGATATCTAACCATTGTGAAACCTGGACCTTTGTTGATGAGCACTGAGCTGATGTTCTGGTGATGGTAAATGTTTTTAGATCAGGTCATTTCCCACGGCACACCTGACCATCAATCACCGTAGTCTAGGCTGCCGCAGCACACTGATTGAGGAACACTGGTCTAACAGATGCTGACACCTGAAATAGTCTTTAGGGCTCACTTTTTTGTGGTTTTTTTTTGGAATTCTTTGTTTTTTTGCACTTCACTTCCCTTTTAGGGAACATGCAACAGACTGCTTGTACTGCATTCAGAAGTGTAGAAAAGATCAAGCATTGCTCTAAAGCAACAGACTGCATCAGTAGGTGTATTTCATAGGACTCCTAAAGCTCCTTATCATCTTTCTATCACATCCTTAGACAGACGTTCCAAGACAGTCAGAGAAATCATCCGGTTGCAACCTGACGGCATAATTTTAGAGTAATCGTGACGCAAAATCTAAAACATTATGAATTTATTTTCTCCTTCAGGGTAATTCAAATCCTTAAGCAACCTCTCCTAACACTTCTGACCCAGATCCTTCTTGTTGACCTGGACTTTGGTGCCCTGATATCAAAGTGACCGGCCTGGGTTGGTGTGATAGCTGGGACTGTTATTGTCAACAAGCAATCCAAAGTCCTCTACTATCCCTCGTCCAATAAAGCCATTAGTGGATGCAACACTAACATGGAATACACCAAAGAACCACTCTTCTGATGTCTGGCAAACGTGTTCCCAGTGGTCTTTTGATCATGATTATGTCGTTTTTAGCCAAAAAACACGGTTACGTATTTTACATTCCTGCTGGTTTCTAACAGATTTTAAAGGAAAAAAAGATTTATATTAAAATGGACATAAAAAAAAGATTATAAGTTAAGGTATTTTTGAGTTTTAGAATCCAATTTGTGAATCTGTTGGTGGGTAACACTAAAAAAACGTCTTACCTGTCAGTTTGTTGATATCTATCTATAAGTCTCCATGTTCAGGCTTTATTTGGACATTTTGAAAAGAAGGGTTCTCCTGTGACTGTGATCTCATGAATCTTGCAAGAATCAAGTTGCCTGACAAAATAAAAAACAGAAAGAAATGACAAAGAACACTTCAGCAGGGCTGACTGGCTTTGTAACTCCCTCTCTGCAGTAAGAGGCACAGAGAGTGCATGTGGGTATTTTCCTCTTACATATGCAGCAAAGTGCAGGCTGGCTGCAGAGGGAAGGATCATTTGTGAAGATTTCTCCCAAAAAGAATAGCCACTCAGGTAGAATGAAGCATTTTTCTGAAGAAAAGAAGATAAATAACATGAAGCAATCGTAACATTTATGCAATTAGGTCATTTTTAGGCCAGTGTGGACTTTTGTGTGAGCCCCCTGACTTGCAGGTCTGACTTTTAATGCTACTAACCCACTCGAGGACTTTTCAACCCAAAACAGGGACATTGGTTTTTACTATAGTGAGTGTAATGCTGCTAGGGCTGAAGAGGCTATTCTTAGATGGTCCCACAGTGACTGCAAACCTCCTCAGCACTTGCTGAAGCCAAAAGATTGACAGCATCCGGGAGTCCTTCTTGTTTAGTCTTGTTTGTGTATAGAATAATCCACAGACAACGATGTGCTGTAATCTAGACCAGGGGATGTGAGCAACTTTTGAGACGACAAGCTCCAAAAGATCCACCCACATACCTGAATATGTGACGGCAATATGACTTGATACATGAAGACATAGCAAAACACACAACTAATGTCAGTTCCATTTCACAGCAACAATTTAAAAAAATAGAAATCAACTTAAATTTTACTGCAACTAATCTCAATAGGAGACAGTTGATAGCTTGTATGTCAGGAAAACACAACAATAAACAATTATCCACCGTTCTGGACTGCAGCTAAGAACAATGTTTGTGTTTCTATGTTTGGGTGTAAATCAGAGGTGGGCACTGAGGGCCGCATTCCTGCATGTTTTGCTCTGGCATGTTCTGATTGGCTGGACACACCTGAACCAGGTAATCAGCCATGAGTAGGGCAAGAATGTCTGGAAATCATGCAGACACAGCGGCCCTCAAGGCCTGGAATTGCCCACCCCTGGTGTAAATGTAGAAGACGAGCATTTATCGCGGCGTACGCCGTCTTTTGCGATACACCTATTGCACAACCGATATCGCGATGCGATCAATTTTCAGTCTATTTGTGCAGGCCTAGACCCAACAACAGACATGGTCATAAATCTTCCACAAAGTCCACAGAACACTTCAAGACTGCTAGGGAAACTCCAACCCAGCCACCAGCATCTTCATCAGAGGTAAGAGATGGTTCATGTTTGTCATTTAAAAACAGCATTGCTTCACTCAAGCTGAATCCACACACAGTTCCATCTTTTGTTTTAATCTGATTCAACAGATCTAAATCTATTACTGCAACCGAAACTAAAGTGTTTCCAAGCCTCATCAACTATGTGGAGAAAAGACAAACGTATGTTGTTCAGAGAGGGGTTAGACAAAGACCATGGGTTTGGGAACCTGGACCTGAGCCCTGCCACTGGAACGGTTCTGTTTTCACGGCTAACCTGTCGGAAATAAAACAAGAGCCAGTAGCAGAAAATGCCTCATGGGATTCTCAAAATGTACTTTGTTTTTTCTATACAGGCTCAATCGGCATGCTTTTCTCTTCTGCTCTTTCATAAAACCTGTTTCTCTCAAATCTGACACCATTTAAAAGAAAATAAAGTGTTTTTTTCAATGAGTGGGGGGAGGCCAGGGTGGTTGATGCTCAAGTGGGAATTGCTCAACATTAAAACACCTTTTTAGAGTCATTTGTGTGTCACATTAGAGCTCTGGGTTTAAAATGAGTAACTCTCCCTGTTTAGTAAGTTGTACTAAAGAGTTATTAGACGGCAAAACACTGGTACATTGTGACAAAGTGAAGGATTGGCTTTCCCCGCTGTTTTCAATGTTTTTGTAAAAATAAATGAAGTTTAAATCCAACAACTTAGTAAATTCATGTTTTTGCATTAAATGTTTATAGTTCTAGAGGTGCTTGTATTTGATCATATTTATTTGTAATGCAATGTGCTGTAGAGTGGATGTATGCATCAGGGTTAAGTTATTACAATGATTAATGTTATTATTGTTAATAAAACATAGTTTACCAATGGCTAACTAAAACTAAATCACAATGTTCAGGCTTTGAGATGTGTTCAAAGCTATCAAGTTTCTTCTAGAAAAAGGGATTTATTCCACATCAAAAGCTCTTTTTTCATTAAAAATAGTATTAGCTGCGTATGGATCCAGCAAAAACCTTTGCCTCTTGGTGTGACAACCAATCCCTGTGGCTGTGAGACTACATTTTTCAGAAGGCATAGCTTTTATTTTACAGCTCAAATTCAGAACTTTTTGTTAGATCATTGAATTTTGATAAATTTGAAAATTGAATTTTTGATAAATAAGAAACGTGCAGGTTTATATTACAAAAACAACGCGAACACAGGAACGTTCCTGGACCTGTGGACAACATTGATTGATTGACTGATTCATGAATAGATTACTGTCTGAGGCAAATTGTTAATCAAATTGTCATCAAAACGGATCCGTCCATCATTCCAGTCCAATGTGTGGAAACACTTTGAATTTAGCAAAGTCATGTGACCATCCAGTGTCTAGAATGTTCTAAGAATGTTCCCTTTGGATTCTTTGGATGTGGAAAAACAACAGTGGTGAACTTTAGGAAGCTAAAATATGAATGGATTAGACATTAATTGTTGTTTACTTGTTTGTTTAAACACATATTTAATTTACACTTGATGATCTTGAAGAAATCCAAGGAATCTGGAAAACTTGACCTTCACTGTTCAGTAGCAGGAATTCCTCTCTGAGTCACACTGGATGAAGATAAAGATGTTCTGGATCCATTTTAGGTCAGTGAATCGGATCAGCAACAACAAACTATGATATGAATCGAATCGTTGTGGAAATGAATCTACAAAACAGCGGCTAACAAACAGCCAAATTTTGTGCTTGCCAAAAACCCGTTTCACGTCGTTTCCATGGCAACACATCTTCAGCTTACAAATGTTTGATAATAACTCATCACAATGCAAATGCATTTTTGAAAGTCCTACTTTGACTCCTCTTCTGATTTGTTTTGTTTATTAAAGACGCAGCATAGATCTTAAAAAACAAAACCCTGCCCCCTTCTCTTTCAACACCCCACCCAGAATCCAAAAAGGTTAACCATTTCATCCATTCCAACCTTTACTCCTCCTTTCATCCCTTTCTCCCACTCAACACTGGGAAGCCATTGCTTGTAATGAAAAGCAGTTCTGCTATTCTTTCACATTTGCTGCGTTTCTTCCTGTCCCTCCACAGTAGTGAGGTCAGCGAAGGTTGCATTATTGATAGGCATCTCTATCTGTGGCATCTGCTGCCTCCCCCACTCCCCCCTTCTCTTCTTCTTCGTTATCTTCTCCCCCTTCCTCGCTCAGCATGCGCGTGGCCTGATGCAGCTTGGCAGGTACTTAAACCACCATCAATCTTTCATACAAACACAACAGACACACACAAAGCTGCGCTAGCACACACAACAGCCTCCACAAAATGTTTGTGCACGGGGTGCATAGGCACAGAGGGGGGGCCATAAGAGGGGTGGCTGTAAAAATAACTTCCCCCCCTCCTCCCGCCTGCCTTCTTGCCTCTGTAATTCTCGCATCAAGAGGAGAAAGACAAATGCTGGAAGAGTGAAAAACCCCAATCTGCTTCCACTGTGAAAGCTTTCAGAATTAAAGAACGGCACATAATCTGTGTGTCAAGAGGACAGGGAGCAGAGCAAATGTGGATGATAACCTACATAAAGAACAAAACTCCTGTTAAAGGTCTGACATCCGTCTCGACTCGACTGTGATGCATTTCCACTCGCGCTAAAGGCATTCCAGACCTTTGATCTCAAACCGACAGAAAAGGGCCACCATGGAGAAATGCTGACCTATATTCCAGCGTATTTCATCTTTTTCTGTTTTGATGCACTTTGCCTGTTTACGGCTGACAACCTTTTGAACAGACAGATAAAAAGATGCAGGACAAAAACAATCCAATGATCTGGTAACTTTTGGGACTAAAGAAAACACTGACGGGGCCACGGTTATCCTCATTTTTCAGCACTTCTTGAGTTTTGCTGTTATAATTCCTTTTAATGGCCACAAATGTGACTCATAAGTTATTGTTCATTTTAAAAAGACACAACTGAATAATAAGAAAATACGAAAAAAAAAGGAAAGAAAATACACAATAAAACTGTAAACTGTAAACAATAAAACAGAAGAAGAGTTTCACACTTTGACTGTTTATGAGAGCTGGACCAAGTAAGTGTGACGCCACCCCTAGAAAATGACTCACATCCAGTTCCAATGAAATGAAATCAATTCAGTCCTTATTTTATTCCATATGAATACCATTATGTTGGAGCCAGACGATGCTAGTAAACAGTGAATGCTCCATGTCAACGTTTCTATGCCAACCACTTTCGCCAGTCAGGAGTGAGCTTGTTGGAAGTCATCGCCTCCACCACTTGAACATCTATTAGATGTGTAAATCCTGGCTATTTCAAAGATCACAGCTATAGATATGCATTATGCATCTGATGGACATTAATTCATAGAGGTCTATTGCACATCGTGGTTTCAATCTCTAGAAGTAGAATTTACCACAGCTAATAGTGTCGCTGTCCCATCATGCCTTGCGTGTTCTACAGTTGATGTCCATTAGATGACTAATAGTTATTAGATAACTTATGGACATCTACAGTAGATGTCTACTGGACTTCTCAGACAACTATATTTTGTTACTCTGTATCTAACAATAGTGGTCTGTATATAGAGCTCTCCTACACATCTACCTGTAGACATGTAATCTAGCAATATTTTTAAATCAGAGAACTTGTTTAAACATTTACTAGTTATGAAATAGAAAAGCCAAGTCCAACCCATTTCAATCATTGCGATATTCATTTAATCCTTTTTCTCCTTTCACTATCAAACATAAACTTGACGACAGTGGTGGACAATCCACTTGTTTTCCTAATGGATGTGTGTTTGTGTGGCCCTGTGACAAACTGGGGACCTGTTAGGGTTCCCCTTTAACAGTAGTTGGGTTGGAACCAGCAAACCTGTGAGCCCAAGAGGGATTCAGTGGGTCCATGAACGGATAAATGTAAAATTGCAGTGTGTTTTTTTTTTATTAGTAAATGTTTTGTAAAAGTTCTCTAATAAACATCTCAAAATATCCAAATATCACACACAGGTAGATGTTTAGTAAACCTCCATTTGTAGAACAATATTAGTAGAGATCTGATAGAATAACAAACTAGAGTTGTTGTTTTTTTTCCTCGTTTTTTTAGTTGATGGTTTCATTTAGTTTAGTTTTCCACAATGTGTCACAAACAAAAAAATCACCTCTCAATACAAATATGGAAAAAATGGACATCCCGAAACAGATGCTTATTTTCAGGGGTCCATCATTTTAGCCAATCACAAAAGAATGAAAATGAGTGGTGGAAAAGCAAAATATAATAATAAATAAATAAATAAAATAATAACATAAGAAATTTGATGGTGACATTAGTGGAAAGTGTTGGTATATAAGTCAATAAGCTTGAACAACGTAAACTCAGATGCGTATCCATGTACGCGTCACAAACAGAGAGAAATAACAGACATATTATTAAGTGGTTTTGGCCACAGTAACATTATATACAATGAGTTGACAATAATTGCGATTTTAGTTTCCTTTTAAATATGTATGGTGTATTGTAGCATACTGTTTGGGATCATTGTCTAAATTATTCCAAATATTGTCCTGTAGACATCTACAGTAGATGTATATTCGGCATCTAATAGACATCCTGTGCCTAATGGGCTGTCAATCAAACATTTTGACCACATGCTTTTACTGAGGCATCTGATTGGTCGGTTTATAACTTGAATAACACCTTGAATCACACCTTTTTTAACAAAGTATTGTGAGGATTGAATACATGAGTTGTTGGCTCAAGCTGAATGAAACAATATAAGAGGATATGAACCTATTAGGAATGTGGGCGGGGTGAACAAAAAACCTCAGTCGCTAAGGAAATCTACAAATTTACTTTTGCCAATTCTTCTAAAATTTACATAGATCTGTTCGTCAACCCCAGGAAACCAAAAAATATTAGGGTGTCTATGGAGTTTAAAGCAACAGAAAAGCCGCCTTTTTCAAAGAACTGAGGTTTTATAGGAATTTGACAAATGATGCTCTGACCAAGGTGGTAAGGGCAGGGGGGGGGGGGGGGAATGAGGGGCGTGTAGCTGCCGTTCAGGCAATGAGGGAGGGTCAAAAGGGGCCTGGAGGCCATACAGCGCTGCTCACAGCTTTATTAGCTGTTTGTTTCTCAATAGAAGTCTATGGAACTTTGGCTTCTTGGAACCAGCAGGCACTCCCTTCTTGGAACACCAGGGGGGAGGGGTCACTCAGTCCAGTTTTCATGATACAGTCAATGGTTTTACAGCAAGCTAATGTTTAAAAATAATACCAAAATACATTTTGTACGTTTGACTGGGGAGTTCTCCAACTTGAAGCCTTCACTGACCTTTGTCTAACAGTAATGTCTACCTTAGCTTCCATTGATCTGTGAGAATGAAAGCAGTGGGAAGGAGAAAGCGAATGATGATCTAATGAAGATGACACATATTTCATGCACTCGGCAGACAATGCACATCAAAACGCCAGAAAGACCTTGCAGGCAGACTCTCAATGAGCATAGGAGTTACCAGACTGACAGAACAAATTACTTGAATTGAGCAGGTGTGGAAGAAAAGGTTAATCACATGATGTAACTTTCTGAGGAAAAACACCCCAGCTGTGTCCCTGTTTTTGAGTGTATCTGGTGATGTTATATAGAAATCCCAGGTAAAACCCAAGCAGGTGACAAAAAGCTTTGGCCGATAACCTTTTTTTCCCCTAAAATGTTTCGCATCTTTATTGTCAGGTTCAAGTGTCTTTTTGTACTCAAGCAGGGAGTAAAACACAATTAGCATTTCTCCTTGAAAACAAAAGAGAAGGCGGCTCAGCAAATGCATACATTTAAAATGTCAGAGTATTGATTTTGTTTTGTTCTCCACTTCAAATTTGATAACTGCTTGCTCATTAGTATGAGAGCGAAGGTGTGCAACTTCAGACCGTGGTTGATTTCAAAGTAAAAACAGCTTCACAGGCATGCCATAATACACACACACACACACACACACACATATATGCCCCAACAACCACAGATACGCTGAGCAAGGCAGCAACTGACCTGAAAGACAGGATCATGTCTAGAATGAACACTAGGCAACCCCGACACCAGCTACAACGGTTAAGCGATGTACTGCCTGAAAGTCTACTGGAAGCTGTGAATGAAGCATTGAGGGCAATTCCTACCACAACCATCATAGAAACCAATGAACTGGTTTACACTTCAGCAGCAGTGATCCTTGAGATGCTTGGCTATAAGAGCAACCATGGAAGAAAACAATACCCACCATGGAAGCAACGGTTAGAGGCCAAAATCAAGGCAACTCGGAAGGATGTGAGTAAGCTGACAGAGGCTCAAAGAGGTACAATGAGAAAGCAAATACCTAAGAGGTACAGCCAGATGCCCATACCTGAAGCCCTGGAAACTGCCAAACAAAGGCTCCTAGCCTTGAGTAGCCGCTTAAAGAGATACACAAGAGACAATGAAGCCAGACGGATAAACAGGCTGTTCGCAACTCAACCTGCGAAAGTGTACGCTCAGTGGCAGGGTCAAAACAGCCAAGCAGACCCACCAAGGCTAGAAACTGAACAGTACTGGAAAAGTATATGGGAGAAAGAGACAGCACATAACAGCAATGCCCAGTGGCTGGTCTCTCTGAGAAAAGAACACAGCAACCTCCCTGAACAGAATCCAGTAACCATCACAGTGGCAGACATCCAAGAAAGAGTCTCAGGTATGAAGAACTGGACAGCACCGGGTCCTGACATGATACATGGCTACTGGCTAAAGAAGCTTACCACACTCCACGAGCGCCTGGCAGCACAAATGAACCAGCTGCTAAGACAGGGGTCGGGAACCTTTTTGGCCGAGAGAGCCATAAACGCCACATATTTTTAAATGTAATTTCCAAAGAGCCATACAATAATGTAGCGTCCCTGTCCCACACTGAGGCACGGAGACTTAACCTCTTTTAAGGTTCCTTATTAGATTACTGTAGACCGCAACCAACACCGAACAACTAATTCAGCAACTCCTGAATCTCTCCCGCTGAGACGAGAGCGCTTCTCCCAACTTTATATTCCTTCACTGCCGCAACAGTCCTCCTAGTTCCCTTATTCGGCCCATAGCTGAACCCCATTGGTCCAAACTACCTAACAACAGGCTGAGTGACAGAATTAAGAGCCAATCAGATCTCTGCTTGATGCGTTTAATGAACTCCGGAACTTTTAACGCGGCCCAACAGCCAAGTTAAACTCAGTCCGCAACAATGTATTTAAAACTAAATATACAAGTAAATGTGAGCATTTAATGTAATTTCACATTTTTAAAGTAAAATAAACATATGGATTCTTTTTAATAACATTATTATGCTGTTGCTAATAAATGATGAGTATTTCTCGTAGTAGTTTTGCTGATGGTCTAGTCTGGTTGATACGTGGTGAGTTTCAGCTTCATGCAGGCGTTGAGACTTTAAACGTGATCTTAGGTCTGAATGTTTTTTTAGATTTGACAAAGACTCACATGCAGACGTGGAGCCAAACACACACTCACACGCTGCAGTGAGTGACGGGCAGCGGGTTTTACGTTTTAACAATCCCTGCGCGACTCACATTGCTGCCAGTGCCCATAAGCCCTCCCTCCCCCACCCTCTGCTTTCTTCCTCACATCCCGTCCCTGCAACTGCGCGCTCTTTCTCAGAGACGGGAGCGCGCAGGTTTAGGCACGGCAATTCACCGGTTTCCGGCTGGCATAAACTCTGTGAAATAATAGGTAATAGTAAACTGATAGTACTGGCGCAAATCTCCAAGCACCGCTACTATTGCGCGCCTCTGGCATGGCATCGCGCCCGAGAATGACTGGTCTGATGAAAAAAAAAAAAATTAAAGATTTGTCTGAGAGCCACATGTGACCATCAAAAGAGCCATATATGGCTCGCGAGCCATAGGTTCCCGACCCCTGTGCTAAGACTTGGGAGTCACCCCGAATGGCTAAGAGAAGGGCGAATGATCCTGATCTAGACAGATCCCTCAAAGGGTGCAGTCCCATCCAACTACCGACCAATAACCTGTCTCTCCACAACATGGAAGCTCATGTCAGGCATCATTGCAACCAAGATAAATAGGCACATGGATCAATTCATGAGTAACACACAGAAGGGCATTGGTAGAGACTCCAGAGGAGCCAAACACCAACTCCTGGTCGACAGAACAGTCGCTCAAGACTGCAGGTCACGACACACCAACCTGTGCACAGCCTGGATTGATTACAAGAAAGCCTATGACTCAATGCCACACACATGGATCACTGAATGCTTGGAGCTGTACAACATCAACAGGACTCTAAGAGCCTTCATAAGAAACTCAATGAAGCTGTGGAAAACCACCCTTGAAGCCAATGGGAAGCCACTTGCACAAGTGTCCATCAAATGTGGGATATACCAAGGTGATCCTCTGTCCCCACTGCTGTTCTGCATAGCTCTGAACCCTCTCAGCCAAATAATCAACAAGACTGGCTATGGATACCGACTCAGAAATGGGGCCAACATCAGTCACCTCCTCTACATTGATGACATCAAGCTATATGCTAAGAGCGAGCGTGACATTGACTCCCTGATCCAATTCAATTCAATTCAATTCAATTTTATTTGTATAGCCCAAAATCACAACAACAGTCGTCTCGATGGGCTTTGAAGTAAAACATGACTCAAAAGGATCATGAATACAAAGAGTCAATAGGAAAATACTAAAATAAACTAACAAACTGACTAAGCTATACTGGCATCCCTGCCCTTAGACCCCCCTTCCACACCACCAGGATCTACAGTAATGACATTGGGATGTCATTCGGGCTCGAGAAATGCAGCCGTTGAAGGTACTCGTTGAAGGTACTTAGCTGTTGCAGCTTTCCTTGTTGCCTGCTCCAGGTTGCCATTTGCCTGGGGAATTCCAAGGTACTTGTAACTGTCCTCAATGTCTGCTATTGTTCCTTCTGGGAGTGAGACCCCCCCTGTGTGGACTACCTTGCCTCTCTTTGTCACCATCCGGCTGCATTTCTCGAGCCCGAATGACATCCCAATGTCATTACTGTAGATCCTGGTGGTGTGGATCAGGGAGTCAATGTCACGCTCGTTCTTGGCATATAGCTTGATGTCATCCATGTAGAGGAGGTGACTGATGTTGGCCCCATTTCTGAGTCGGTATCCATAGCCAGTCTTGTTGATTATTTGGCTGAGGGGGTTCAGACCTATGCAGAACAGCAGTGGGGACAGAGCATCACCTTGGTATATCCCACATTTGATGGACACTTGTGCAAGTGGTTTCCCATTGGCTTCAAGGGTGGTTTTCCACAGCTTCATTGAGTTTCTTATGAAGGCTCTTAGAGTCCTGTTGATGTTGTACAGCTCCAAGCATTCAGTGATCCATGTGTGTGGCATTGAGTCATAAGCCTTCTTGTAATCAATCCAGGCTGTGCACAGGTTGGTGTGTCGTGACCTGCAGTCTTGGGCGACTGTTCTGTCGACCAGGAGTTGGTGTTTGGCTCCTCTGGAGTCTCTACCAATGCCCTTCTGTGTGTTACTCATGAATTGATCCATGTGCCTATTTATCTTGGTTGCAATGATGCCTGACATGAGCTTCCATGTTGTGGAGAGACAGGTTATTGGCCGGTAGTTGGATGGGACTGCACCCTTTGAGGGATCCTTCTGGATCAGGATCGTTCGCCCTTCCGTTAGCCATTCGGGGTGAGTCCCATCTCTTAGCAGCTGGTTCATTTGTGCTGCCAGGCGTTCGTGGAGTGTGGTGAGCTTCTTTAGCCAGTAGGCATGTATCATGTGTGGGGCCCGGTGCTGTCCAGTTTTTCATACCTGAGACTCTTTCATGGATGTCTGCCACTGTGATGGTTACTGGATTCTGTTCAGGGAGGTTGCTGTGTTCTTTTCTCAGAGAGACCAGCCACTGGGCATTGCTGTTATGTGCTGTCTCTTTCTCCCATATTCTTTTCCAGTACTGTTCAGTTTCTAGCCTTGGTGGGTCTGCTCGGCTGTTTTGACCCTGCCACTGAGCGTACACTTTCGCTGGTTGAGTTGCGAACAGCCTGTTTATTCGTCTGGCTTCATTGTCTCTTGTGTATCTCTTTAGGCGGCTACTCAAGGCTAGGAGCCTTTGTTTGGCAGTTTCCAGGGCTTCAGGTATGGGCATCTGGCTGTACCTCTTAGGTACTTGCTTTCTCATTGTACCTCTTTGAGCCTCTGTCAGCTTACTCACATCCTTCCGAGTTGCCTTGATTTTGGCCTCTAACCGTTGCTTCCATGGTGGGTATTGTTTTCTTCCATGGGTACTCTTATAGCCAAGCATCTCAAGGATCACTGCTGCTGAAGTGTAAACCAGTTCATTGGTTTCTGTGATGGTTGTGGTAGGAATTGCCCTCAATGCTTCATTCACAGTTTCCAGTAGACTTTCAGGCAGTACGTCACTTAACCGTTGTAGCTGGTGTCGGGGTTGCCTAGTGTTCATTGTAGACATTATCTTGTTTTTCAGGTCAGTTGCTGCCTCGCTCAGCGTAACTGTGGTTGTTGGGGCTGTGTACCCAATCTCAGGGTGTGAGTGTGGTATAACCTCCTCTCTGACCTGTTGTTCTGGCTCTCCCGTGGCATTGTATTGTATCACTTCAATCTCAAGCTGTGATAGGAGTTGGTGTTTGTGGATATTCGAGCATTGGGCTACCAGTTGTTTGGCAGTTAGCCTTGATTGTGGGTTTCGAAGTATCCATTCATTCCACATTCTCTGCATGTACCCCCTCTGGGTTGGATTACTTGATTAGTAGCATTCCAACAGATCCTTGTTCTCGCATCTAGTCCATTTCCGTCTTGTTCCAGTAGCCCACTTTCCATCAGAGTGCTCTGGTCCCCCAGACCTTGTTTGGCCGGGCGACGTCTGAGCCGGCATGACATGTGGTGCATTGTCTCTCATATAGTGAGGTAGGCATTAGCGTTAAGGGTCTTGCCCAAGGACCCTCACTGGGTGATGTTAATTGCCCGTCATTTTTATGGCATTTGCCCCATTTCCATTGTTATGGTAATTGCCCCATTCCATTAATCACCATTAATTGTTCATTCCGCCGTGGGAATCGAACCCGGGTTTCCAGCATGACAGTCCTGCACCTTACCAACCGAGCTACCCAGCCATATATATATAAACGCCCCTCTCACCCTCCGCGGGTGGTTTCTCCTCCAAGCTCGGGTCCTCTACCAGAGGCCTGGGAGCTTGAGGGTCCTGCGCAGTATCTTAGCTGTTCCTAGCACTGCGCTTTTCTGGACTGAGAGGTCTGAGGTCTTTCCAGGTATCTGTTGTAGCCACTCCTCAAGCTTGGGGGTTACTGCCCCGAGTGCTCCAATTACCACAGGCACCACCGTCACCTTCACTTTCCAGGCTTTCTCCAGTTCTTCTCTGAGTCCCTGGTATTTCTCCAGTTTCTCATGTTCCTTCTTCCTGATGTTCCCATCGCTTGGCACTGCCACATCCACCACAACAGCTTTCCTCTGTTCTTTATCCACCACTACGATGTCTGGTTGGTTCGCCATTACCATCCTATCAGTCTGGATCTGGAAGTCCCACAGGATCTTTGCCTTCTCATTCTCTACCACCTTCGGAGGTGTTTCCCATTTTGACCTTGGGGTTTCCAGTCCATATTCTGCACACATATTCCTGTATATTATTCCAGCCACTTGATTGTGCCGCTCCATGTATGCTTTACCTGCCAGCATCTTACATCCTGCAGTTATGTGCTGGATTGTTTCAGGCGCCTCTTTGCACAGCCTACACCTTGGGTCTTGTCTGGTGTGGTAGATCTGAGCCTCTATTGCTCTGGTGCTCAGGGCTTGTTCCTGAGCTGCCAGGATGAGCGCTTCAGTGCTGTCTTGTAGGCCAGCCCTTTCTAGCCATTGGTAGGACTTCTTGATATCAGCCACTTCAGTTATGGTCCGGTGGTACATCCCATGGAGGGGTTTGTCCTCCCATGAGAGTCTGTCTTCCAGCACTGTACCCTCTGCTCTCCATTGCCTGAGACATTCACTGAGCACACTGTCAGTTGGGGCCTTGAGCTTGATGTATTCATGCATCTTGGATGTTTCATCCTGGATAGTGGCTTCTACGCTCACTAGTCCTCGGCCTCCTTCCTTGCGGCTAGCATACAGTCTCAGAGTGCTGGATTTGGGATGGAACCCTCCATGCATGGTGAGGAGCTTCCGTGTTTTAACATCCGTGGTCTGTACCTCTTCCTTTGGCCATCTTATTATTCCTGCAGGGTATCTGATAACTGGCAGTGCATAGCAGTTTATTGCCCGGGTCTTGTTCTTGCCATTGAGCTGGCTTTTCAGGACTTGCCTTACTCGTTGAAGGTACTTAGCTGTTGCAGCTTTCCTTGTTGCCTGCTCCAGGTTGCCATTTGCCTGGGGAATTCCAAGGTACTTGTAACTGTCCTCAATGTCTGCTATTGTTCCTTCTGGGAGTGAGACCCCCCCTGTGTGGACTACCTTGCCTCTCTTTGTCACCATCCGGCTGCATTTCTCGAGCCCGAATGACATCCCAATGTCATTACTGTAGATCCTGGTGGTGTGGATCAGGGAGTCAATGTCACGCTCGTTCTTAGCATATAGCTTTATGTCATCCATGTAGAGGAGGTGACTGATGTTGGCCCCATTTCTGAGTCGGTATCCATAGCCAGTCTTGTTGATTATTTGGCTGAGGGGGTTCAGACCTATGCAGAACAGCAGTGGGGACAGAGCATCACCTTGGTATATCCCACATTTGATGGACACTTGTGCAAGTGGTTTCCCATTGGCTTCAAGGGTGGTTTTCCACAGCTTCATTGAGTTTCTTATGAAGGCTCTTAGAGTCCTGTTGATGTTGTACAGCTCCAAGCATTCAATGATCCATGTGTGTGGCATTGAGTCATAGGCCTTCTTGTAATCAATCCAGGCTGTGCACAGGTTGGTGTGTCGTGACCTGCAGTCTTGGGCGACTGTTCTGTCGACCAGGAGTTGGTGTTTGGCTCCTCTGGAGTCTCTACCAATGCCCTTCTGTGTGTTGCTCATGTATTGATCCATGTGCCTATTTATCTTGGTTGCAATGATGCCTGACATGAGCTTCCATGTTGTGGAGAGACAGGTTATTGGCCGGTAGTTGGATGGGACTGCACCCTTTGAGGGATCCTTCTGGATCAGGATCGTTCGCCCTTCCGTTAGCCATTCGGGGTGAGTCCCATCTCTTAGCAGCTGGTTCATTTGTGCTGCCAGGCGTGCGTGGAGTGTGGTAAGCTTCTTTAGCCAGTAGGCATGTATCATGTCAGGGCCCGGTGCTGTCCAGTTCTTCATACCTGAGACTCTTTCTTGGATGTCTGCCACTGTGATGGTTACTGGATTCTGTTCAGGGAGGTTGCTGTGTTCTTTTCTCAGAGAGACCAGCCACTGGGCATTGCTGTTATGTGCTCTCTCTTTCTCCCATATATTTTTCCAGTACTGTTCAGTTTCTAGCCTTGGTGGGTCTGCTCGGCTGTTTTGACCCTGCCACTGAGCGTACACTTTCGCTGGTTGAGTTGCGAACAGCCTGTTTCATTGGGTAGCTCGGTTGGTAAGGTGCAGGACTGTCATATATATATATATATATATATATATATATATATATATATATATATATATATATATATATATATATATATATATGTATATGTACACAAAAACTATTGCATGTGCCACACACACCTGTATATGCTTTGTATGTAGCTATACAAATATTAAAACATTTATTAAAACAGAACATGAAAAATAAATGGTTAATAAAGTTATTCATATGGCAAGTTGACCCTGTGATGGACAGCAACCTGTCCAGGGTGCCTAAGAGGTGGGATAGGCTCCAGCAGTCCAGTGACCTTGAAAGGGATGAAGTTGGTTTACAATGATGGATGGATGGATGGATGGATGCATGGATGGATGGATGGATGGATGGATGGATGCATGGATGGATGGATGGATGGATGGATGCATGGATGCATGGATGCATGGATGCATGGATGGATGGATGGATGCATGGATGGATGGATGGATGGATGGATGGGAAAAGTTACAAAAATTAGCATGGGATGGAACATTTTTCATTTCAATGTTACTATACTAGCACTTTTTATCAAATACATAATTTTATATTATTATTATATAATTATCATATAATCATTGTTCAACTTTACCGGACAAACCTGATGACTCTTCATAACAAAAAATAACAAACAAACAAAAATAGAAAGCATGGAAATACTGAATTAGTGTGTATTTTGGAGGACTTAAGGTAAGTAAATTCAAAGTGTTATTTGCCTCAAGAATTGTTGGAAAAATTATCAGTCTTAAAAAAATGTTTTTGGGGTTTTTAGCACTAACTCCATCCTGCACACTGACAGCCGAGGTCAAGGAACAGCTGCTCTCTGCTTTTCCACCAGGCATAAATGCTAAGCCCCTGATTTTAATGGACCAAGCTGTCCTATCCTTTTTCCATGAGGAAAAGCTGGTCTAGTATATAGGAGAACACTGATCTTACCTGCTCAAACTCATCAACACCCAGACAGCCGACTGCGGCGCAGAGGAGAATAGAGTTTTATTTCCCTTGCAGGATTTGGTCACAGTGTCTCGGCTGCACAAAGGAAACCACAATGCCATGGTAACTTTTTTGGGGGGTAACTAACTTTAACACCTGCAGACAATTTTAACCCTTGTGCTATCCTATGACCCCCCCTTCCATTGAGGTGTTCTCCTACCATGACAAAGGTGGATAAAGGTGAAGAGGATTTCATGTAATCCATGGACACCAGTGAAGATCACAAATCATTGAAGAAAAAGGTTCAGAGCTCTGTCTAGTGGGTCTAGATCAGTGTTTTTCAACCAGTGTGCCGCGGCACACTAGTGTGCCGTGGGAGATGGTCAAGTGTGCCGTGAGAAATTACCCTCATTAACTGATCATCTAGAAATATTTACCATCTCCAGGAAATCAGCTCTGTGTTCATCCAAACAGGCCCTGATAAAACACTGAGAAGTTAAGAATATGAAATATCCTAAAAATATTTTTTCTTTGTGTTTATATGATTCTATTAAAGACACTTTAATAAGAACGACGGTCCCCTGCGGTACAGTTATAGCTGCAGCTTTAACGGTGTAAGGAAAAGTCCCGCCCCTTTAACTGTCTCCACCAATCATTCTTGAAGGCTTAATCACATGTCATCAGTCTGACCAATCAGAAGTGGTTAAAGTATTCACTTCCTTGTTTCGATTTAACGCAAAAAAAGTCTCTGTTCTAAGAAAAATACCAGCTAAAGCTCGTCTTTAGCGGTGTAGCTTTCCACAGAATCTGTTATCAGACTGTGGAACAAGAGAACAAAACCATGAAGCTCAAAGACGCGGGTCTTTCCGCGGTCACCGGATTATCGGCACTACATCTCCCATGATGCATTAAAGTGACTGTTTTAGCGGACAATGAGTCTCTCCTCTTAACGTCTTAAAACAACGACCACACATCAAACAGTTTTTGAATCTTTTGACTTAATTTTTAATACATGTTTTAGAAAAAAACAGCTGCAGCTTCCAGCTTTTTCTGCCACAATTATCATGAAAATGCATGTGAGATTACAGAGGGGCTGTAGATAAAAACAGACTATGAGCTTGTTCTTTTTTTTTATTTATCTATTTTTTGGGATGCTGGTGTGCCGCGGGATTTTTGTCAAGGTTCAAGTGTGCCGTGGCTCAAAAAAGGTTGAAAAACACTGGTCTAGATGACCCCACTCCCAATGCTAAAGTGCCTAGCACAAGGGTTACAAATGTTTTCAGAGAGGGAATGAGAAAGAAACAGTATAGTAATATTAGAAATTGGGAATTGTCTGCTTTCTCCCTCTCATGGAAGGTATTGTGAGCCACAGCAGGGCACTTGAGCTGAAATATTTGAATTTGAACAGCAGTTTACAAATCCTTAACTAAATCAAAGTGGTGCCAGAGTTTTGTCATCGCCTGATGAAAGACAATAACAGCACACAAAAAAGATGCTGTTAGGCGCAATCAAAATATGTGAAAATCTGTCTTTGCACCCCATGTTAGAGGTAAGATCGGGCCTAAAAAATCCGGCCCGACCCGACACAGGCCCGCTGGCATTAAAGCCGAACTCGGACCGAACCCGACCAATTAAGTTGATTTGCAGGACTGAGCCCGAAGCAAACCCGAAATTTCAATGTATCCCATAGGATTTTTGACAGAAAAAAATCGCCAGATTTCTTAAAGGTAAAATAATCTACATATTTTTATGATCATGAAAGTTTTTTTTCTTTCTAACAGAGAGTGGTCGCTGCAGCCGCGCGCGTATAAGCTGCTGTTGTGGCATAGAGTTCTGCTGGAAGCGCTGAGCATAGGTTCATCCCTACATGACAAATGCATTTGATCAATGAAATAACGCTGGAACACAGAATAAGAGGCCAGACAGAGAGAGTGACAGAGAGATCTGGATGATAAGCACTCGCTTCATTACGCAGAGAAATACTGCAGCCGCGGCGGTGCGCGTTTGCCTTTTCAGTTTCCCTGTCTGAAGTTTATCCTTGACTTCCTGCTGCTCCATATCGGGGATCCCTAATCAAAATAGATGCGGACTTGGGGAGGGAAGATTACGTTCACGACACGCTGCGGGTGGCCGGCGCCCCCCCTCGTTCTGCCAGTTGCGGGACCACAGTGTATGTCAATCAACGGTGGGCTGGTGACTGGTGGAGGGGGCGGGGTCTACCTGTGTGTGTGTGGGTGTGTGCGCTAAGGGAACGTTCTCCCTCTGAGTAAGAAGAAGCTGGCTGTGCCTTTCGGTTCGTGCGGTAACCGTTCTGACATCCAGGATTAATAAAGAGCTGTTTGACAACCGCCGCCTAAGGAGCTTCTTTGCAGCCATTACAATATATTTATTAAAAAAGTCAGCGAGAGAGAAGCCCGGCCCGAACCGACCCGAACGTAATGACTGTCATTTAGAACCCGACCGGACCCGAATTTCGGGTCGGGTCGGGTTCGGACTCGGGCTCGGGCCTAAGATCTTACCTCTACCCCATGTGATGTTTGAGGATTGTGGGCTGAGAGCAGTAGGGCTTAAAGACCCACTCCAACGAATAGAGTGCTTTTAACATGTTCTTGTGGCATTTTCCCAATGTTGTGGCCATAGATACAAAAGTTTAAAATAGCATTTTGTATTTCTTTATTCAATTTATTGTGAATCAGGAGCAAACGACGAAAACGCCGTTTGAAAAAGATTGTTTGCTACATAGAGAATCTGCTGGGCGCTCCCTGCCCCGCTCCATTCTGATGCATCCACTTGCTGACGACTAGATCCAGGTACGTCTTTGTTTTCCTCGTTTTCAAAGCACCAGTAATGTTAACTTGAGGGGCTGTGCATGTAAACAGAGATCTCTCAGCAGCGGGGAGGAGAAGGGGGATGCTCCACACCAACAGTCCCGCCTGCAGCTCAGAGGCAAATTCCAAATGAACTACTGCTGCTCCACAGAAACGATGCCCTAGACAAACGACACCGGGGTTTTTTTGTGGCTAAAAACGGCAGAATCAACATTAAAAGGCCACTGGGAACACTTTTAAAATGAACGGAAAGATGGATGAAGAACCAACTTAGTAAGAGGAAAAGGCTGATGGATGTGCAGGTGCGGGCCGATGACAGACGGTTGGAGACCAAATTCAAGCTCAAAATGAGGGCAATTAACCATCAACTCTTAAGTTTATGGTGTTGTTCCCAGCAGCTCCGCTTTAGATGTAGAATGCTGATCCAACATTTGCCTGTAGCTGCAGGCATCATAACCAAACAGCAGAGCTTTTCTGAGACACACGGAGAAGAAACAGACAAACTTTTTCTCATTTCCTGCCGTGGTCCCGGCATGCGACTTCACTCCTCTCACTGCCCTGTTCTTTGTCAATTATACTGTTCTTTTACATCCATTTGCAACCAGACAGACTCTGCTTATGCTCAAAGTCTGTCTGCTTGATTCTTCCCCACCATCAGTGCTCTTATAGCTGCTTTCATTCCTCCTCCTTCTTTCCATCTGAGCCTCTGTTGTTGTCTCTTTCCCCTGAGTCATGTGTGGCAAAAGCCCAGGAGTCCAAACATATGGACACATGCAGTATGTCAAAGGCAGACCATTCATTTTCATTGCTGGGCTGTGACAGCATGGGATGTTATAAACCCCAGCGAAACCTTCTGTACTGTGGAAATAAACAAACACACACACACTAGCACACCTGTACATGTACCTGTTTTTTCCTCTCCAGAGTCTGTCTGATTTCATGGATCACAAACTCACATGGCGGTCAAATGATGTTAACTGTTCAGGTAAACACCAATGAGGAGAACATGCACCAAAACAGAGACTTTCCAAGTTTATCATAAGAGGATCAGAATCCATGTAGAGCAGAAAAAGAATAGAAAAGATTTGAAAAAGCAACAAAAATATGTCAGGAAACAAAATAATCACTAAATGTTCAGTGTTTGGTCGGTTTTTTCTGCTTCATTATACAAAACTGTAATAAGATTACTATTTAAACTGTTTTTACAAAGTGACAGACAGAACATACCATTAGTTTTGACTGGCTGACGCTCAAAAATAGTACAACTACTCCTACAGCTACCTACATCCAAACACATTTTGCATATGGAACCAGTCTTCACTGTTTATTTGTGGCTTTAGGCGTTCTCTTTCACTGACTTGATCAAACTAGGCATTGTGACAGTAGGCCAGTGAGAAATGTAGGTTGAAGCCTGATTTTTATGCATAAACTTTTCCAATTCTAAAGATGGCCATGTAAGTCTGGGTCGCTTCTGTCCTGGTTCTGCATGGCACAGATGCCAAGCGGGTGTTTGACACACTTACCAAGGTGATCTTAGCTTCCTGATGTGGTCACAGTTTTTCCAAACACAAGAAGTATCTATTTCCTTGTTGTTGTTTTTTTTATGTCTGTTAATGTAGCTGACAGAATTTGGAGCTAAAATATCAACTGCAATTTACCGACAACAGTGAATTTTCCTCATCCCACACCTGTGGACAGCATGGGTGGGGGGGGGGGGGTCCTTTCAAAGTTACGCAGTGGCAAGACTGTGTCCATGAATGCTGTAAAATGTTTGAATATGCAAAAATATATAGAGAGTTCTGCAAGTTTTGTCGTCCGGTGATGCAAATGAGCTCCTATGGGAGCAGAAGGCTCACCAGCATAGGCAGAACAGAGTGTGATGAAGGGACATTTCGCTTCTCTCCATTGCCCGTTTCCTTTTGAATTACTCTGCTCTGCCATCAAACAGAGATCTCTGGTAAATGAGGCTTGCAATCTCACAATATCCCAAGTTCTGACTTGAAACAATCAAGCAATCAAACTCATAAAAAGTCAAAAACTAACTTTTCATATTTTTATATTGGGGCTCATTGTAGATGCATACAAGTACATTTTACTAGCATTAAGTGGATGATGCCATACATTACTTTCAGGTGTAAGAGGCATTTTTGGAGAGTCGCTGCATTTAGCAACTAAATTGGGATGCAAATACCAAGTTTGCCTGATGATCTTATTGTGAAAGGACTGACAAATTTCTTGAAAAAACAAGTGTGTGGCATAAAGTCATTAAATGGCTTTTCATGGTAAATGTGACAGGTTGGTTTTGCAAGATCTTCTCAAATACAGCGAACCACCACTTGACAGTGTAAGGTCTTAGTCACACGACCCCTTGCGGGGCTGACCGTTTGGGTAATGCAGGTTTTTTTGGGTTGTCCAGACCCGTGGAGGGTCCTAGACAGGAGTGGCTGCATCTGAAAGAGAGCGCAGGTGTGTCTTGCAGTTCCCCTGTCTATTGTGCCGCCACCTCAAGACATTTCACGAAAATGGAATGTAACACTGTTGTGTGTGTGGTAAGTGTCTCGTGATGTAATTGTAAGAATAATGGTATTTACACACACAAAGTTGCATGATGCTGTCGTACAGTGCCCTAGTCATTAGGGAGGTGTGCACACTGACTGTGGGGCGAATGCTGCATGCACGGGTGTGCAGGTGATACGTAAGTACCCATAGGACACCTGTATGTAGAATGTCCACACAAACTACACTCTGATTGTCTCATTTTCTCATTTCTAACGATACATTCACACTGGGCATGTGACCCGCATTCAAGAACACGCTAAACACACATTCATGATAGCATGTTCAGCCCATAGTGTTCACACTGGACAAGCAGGGAGGGGCTTCTTCTTCCTTTTCTTTTACTACTGTTTACTAGTGCATGTCCACCATCTACAATTGGAAGAGGCTTAGTGCGAAATGTCAAAGCTGTGCAAATCTTGCTGCAGGTTTTTTTTTTTACGGCTCCATTCTGACATATGAAACACTTAATGTCAGAGAATTCCGGCCGGAGGAATACCGCTGGAAGGACTTTCTCCTCCGTGATCAATTTTAATACTTAAGAGACATCACTCCTGATCGGTCACAGTGTGACCTGGGCTTAATTTGAAATGTGCGTCCAATGGCCGTGTGTTTCGCCCGTAGAGCCCGAAAACGGTCGCAGAAACTTGTGTAGCCATGTGAGAATGTTGAACGTGCGTTTACGTGTGTTTCCATAGAATCTTCATTGGAAGTGGCCGCTTGAATGCGCATCGCAGTATGAATGTAGTTTCCCGTGTTGTTCAAGTGTTTGCCATAAGTCTTTGTCTTCTATCTTTTTTTCCATGTTGCACAACAGTCACTTTTTACTGAGATTTGTTGGCTCCACTCTGCTGTCATGCCAGCTACTCTTTTTTTGTCCACTGAAACGTCTTCCAAGGTTTTTGATTTTTAAAAACAGAAACAAACGTGTTGTACTTGCTCTTGTCTTCCTATGGAACAGTCTATCAAACATATAACTAGTTACTTTAATATCTGCAAAAAAAGTAGTCATTTATATTTGCAACAAATAAACACATTAAACAAGCTGCTGAATTTGTCGCTGTCTGTTTAAACTCACAGACTAATTCCATTTATATTATTTGATCCCTGCTCGGGGCCAAAGGACTCGGTTTTACCACTGCAGATTAATAATTACCCACATTACTGTGTACTGCATGTGGAGTGGGAGAGCTGCAGCAGACGATTCTGTTGCCTTACGTTGCAGTTTTTTTTTTTATTTTTTAGTTTGAGGAGGTTTTCTGTTGCTCACCCACACCATAGCCAGTGGATCTGCATTGTCTCACCCACTCACAAATGGCTATGGATGCAGGTGAGGCGGAAAGCCTCCACGTTTTGGGGTGGATGAGGAAATAAAGGAATGAAACATGTTGAAGTACAGTCCAGATGCACTTCCAAGAAAGGAACGAAATAAATAAATAAAAAACTCAACTCCCCATGCAGCATGAAACTGCTAGCAGGATAGCAGCTTCCAACACCTCAGCAATTTATATTAGCTGTACAGGGCATGCCATTTCTTTTTGCAATACTTTAATGAATGAATAAATGAGTCCAGTCCGATTGAACTGCGGTATCATTGATTGTCCAGGCTGTTGATGGAGGGAATCTCCATGCGTCTGGCACCAGAACCCCCATGATCATTTGGAGACTCACACACCCATGACAGCCACCAGGAATAAATAAATGAAAGAAAACAGATTTTTTCCCCCCTGATAGGTGCACGTCTTTGCCTCACCTGCTTGTTCGTTTCCAGCTCCTTCTCCAGCTGACGGTGCTTGTTGTGCCACACCAGATAGTGGACAGGATAACGACTCTCCTCCGGAGTTTTCTGTGCAGAAATCATCCTCGCATCATAGTTTGACACGTCCCCGCTCCTCACTTTGGGCTTTGGACGAATACTTTGATCGTCAATTTGCTCTATTTGATCGATCCTCCCATCCTTCACCCGGCGGTGATGCCCAAAGGCGTGTTAGGCGGACGCGTAAATGAGCCACTCTGCCCCCCGTTCAGGATAAGTGCATCCAAACACCCCCCTCCCCCCTTTGATTGTTTCGGAGAATGAAGCTACACCTTTCTGTCTGTCTGTCTGTCTGTCTTCCTCCACCATCCGTTCCTCCACCCAAAAGCTTTTCTGTCTTTCTCCTCTTCCTACTCCAACACACCCACCCACCTCCTCTTCCTCCTCCCATCGAGTGGTGACTGAGAAAGATGCGCTGACAAGATGAATATGCAATGAAATGTGCGCACAATCAGCCAATCCGCAGTCAGGGATGGTGAGATAAACCTGGGATTAAACATGTCCAATGAAATAAATAATAATAGTAATATTTGTAATTATTACAACAAATCACGTGATTCCAAACAGCAGCAAAAACCCATCCGGTATGGAAAAAAACTACTGCACTTTAACGGATTGGTAGCTGTGACCAGACACATTTTTTAAATTAATGTAAAGAAGACATCAAGTAAATATATGAGCAGGAACACATTGACATTCAGACAGGAAATACAGAAAAATGTAACAGTTCAAAATAAAATAAAAAAGAAAGAAAATAACATCCGTATTATGTTTATTTAACCTCATATCCAACAAATTAGCTTACTATCATGAAATTATTATTTTTATCAAACATAAGGCGCTCTTCCGGTCAACTTTCGGTTGTTTTCTCCTTCGACCCGCCCCGGTTCTCGGTAGGTGGGCTGCGGGGCTGAAGGGTGTGTGCGCGCGCGCAGACTGGCAGGTAAGGAGCCGCCGTCTCTCGGCGACTCGATGGCAACGCAGGGACCGGATTTCATGAAGCGGTCCCGTGGCACGCGCTGCGTGTGTGCAGATTCATGCACAACTTTGATCTAGATCCGCTCCTCGGGAGGGACCGTGGCCGAGGAGACTCCTGAACGGAGAGGGAGAGGAAAAAAACCAGTCCTCAGCTGGCCGGGAAAGCCGAACACACCACCCGGCTTCCGGGGATTCCGGGGCCGCAGCGGTTGACGGCAGACGTCGGTCGCTCGCTCGCTCGCTCAGGGGAGAGAATACCCAACATCGGCGGAGGCATCCACCTCTCGGTCCCCGCAGCCTCTTTCGAGATGTCAAGAAAGCTACAAAGGACAGAAGTCTGCGCTGACTGCAGTGCGCCAGGTAGGGAGGAGGGGGGGGAATACGTAGGAATAGACCACTGTGATTCTGAAACAATGCACCGGGACGGCTGTACGGTGGGTTACGGAGCCGAAGATGCTGTCACTGTCAGCGGGTCCGCAGAGCAGGAAAGCGGCCAGGGCTGCGGAGCCTGGGTTAGGCCCAAAATAAACAGTGAAAAATAGGCGTGTTAACCACGGAGAGTGTCTTCAGCTACCAGCCGATAAAGTTGATATAATGGAAGGAACAGCGGTGTTTCTGAGTTTATTTGCCCCTCCTCTGCGTGCTGAAGTGACCGATGCTCCGAAGCAGGAGCCAGTCTGAGGGAAAAAGCGTTTGTTTTGATTTTCGTGACTGGGACAGACTTCTTCTTAGCGTAGCATGGGGTTAGCAAGGTGCCAAATTATTTGACTTTCGTTCTAGCAGTTTGTTTTAACACGCTCTAGATGATGGACTAAGTTGTAATATGTTGCCTTCGCACAACTACCACCTTGTTATTATTCCTTTTTTTTTTATTCTTCTAAAAGGTTTGAAGTTTTCGTGACCAGGCTAGCTCGGCTAGCGCCGGACGCTAGCTACTCCAGCTAACTTTTGCTACAAGTTCTCACCAAGCTAGCTCCCCGCGAGGATCTTTGATGGCTAACGGTCATCTATTATTACACCACATTCTTTTTAAAATGTTCTTTTAGTTGATATTTATCTTATCGGCCATTTTAAACTAGACTTGATACCAGTTAAGTAACTCGAAAGTAAGACTAAATTCATCAAACTTAACTGAATTCATGAAAACAAGTTCATGCTTTAACTGTGTGTGTTTTGTTTAGCATCTTTCTTCACATTTGTGTTACTCAGAAAGCTGCTTGTCTCATAAGTTTATTGAGGAAAGGAGGATCTTTATTTATTATGGTATTGCTGAGTTTATAACAAGGTTTGACCTTAGTAGCCATGACGTATTGATGTTTTCTGTATGTCACCTTAAAGTTTCAGAATTCAGTTATGATATGTCATAACTGAATTATCATTTAATTATTCACAATCGTATCTCATATTTGTGGGTTTACTGTTTTGAAGATGTTGATATAGTGTGACAGATTTGGAATTTTCATGTACATTTTTTTTGCAAAGCTTGTATTCAAATTTAGAATTTTTATTTAGAATAATTTTTTTTCAACCTTTTTTTTTTAGCCAAGGTCCATATTTTCCTTGTCAAAAACCTCAAGGGAAACCAGCATCCAAACATGTAAAAAAAACCAACAAAAAAACTCTGTATTGATGTACAGTGCCTCAACCATCTCATGTGCGTTTTTTGTAACAATTGAAGCACAAAAGGCATGAAGTTGCAGCTGTTTTTCCTAAAAGTTGCAATAGTTTTAAATAATTTTCAATTAAAGTAGTTATAACTTCACCTAGGTATTTGTTTTTCCCACCAGTTTAAATCATATGTAGCCCAAAAATAAAAAAACAAAAGTATAATCTTTTAGAACAGTGATTTTTTTTTTAAATAATGTTTTGTTGTTGTGAGTGCAACTGTAGTTTTTGAACAAATATAATAATCATAACACGAGTGACATATTTTACACAAAAAATACCAACATTATATTCATGTTTATAAGTTTATTTGTAACTAGTTAAAAAGTGAACACGCTGAAGGTTTTTGTTTTTCTTTTGTCTAAATCAAAAATGTAACTTGAATAAAAATGTCTTTTAATCATTTTTGGGTGAATAAATTGTTTCATTTTAGTTTAAATTACGTTGAAACTGCTAGCAGGACCTTCACCGTAAATCTGTTTCTGTTATTAGTTTTATTTAAACTCAACTTTCAGTTTTTCAGAAGTGACTGAAGTCTGAAACAGAATTTGTCCTTCAGTCAGTCTTTGACTTTGACTAAGCACTGGAATCTGGAACTTTGAATGATTTTCCTTCTTCAGCACAAACCTTGAAGGAGAAATAAACGTTTTTTGTCTGATTTCATCAAGAAGATTTACAAACTGTTACAATAGATGTTTGCATTAGTTGAGCATCATGGCAGTTAACAGCAGGATAGAAAGAGACGCTGTCACATTGACCCAATGCATCATGGGAGATGTAGTGAAATCAGTGATGCTGGGTAGATTCAAATCTCCTAACTTCATTATTTTTTCCACTTATCACACGATTTAACACCGGGTCCCACAGGAAGCTACTAGGGGGAATCCATACGGATTACTAGCCACAGTTCATTTCAATCAGTTGCCGTTCACACCAAACGCGATTCATTCATCAAATTTGCGTCCTCTGCTTTTGTTTTATCTCGCCTCAAAGTCACTTCTGGATGTTTGCCTGAAAGTGTTTTCTAAATCTGACGCTCCCGCCGCGTGTGGGAAGACCTACTGTCACTGTCAAAGGTTTTTCTTGCCTTCCTTAAGAAAAACACTGACAATGTTGAAAGATTCGGAATATGTATTTATATTGAAGAGCTCCACAAAGGCGTCGGCAAACTATTCTGTGTGAAAGCGGGACGTGTGTTTATGAACACTGAGGTGATGTTCTGGTGATGGTAAATGTTTTAAGACCCGTGAAAGTGAGTCATTTCCCACGGCACACCTGACCATCTCTCATGGCACACCCATTGTTTTGGTACACATCCCCTTGTTTTTAGATTTGACATCTTTTTTTACTTGCTCAGTTTTATCTGAGCTTTATGCGTCAGACAGATCAATTCACCGCAATCTGAAATATTGTGTTGTGCTGGTTTTCTTATCATCTGCAAAATTTCTAAAGTTCTGTCTTTGCTGTAAACGAAGTCCAAACGCGTATTCTTCTCCGCCAGGCTTGACAATAATTCTGTGCTAAAATGCCGTTGGTATTTAGGCCTTTAAGCATCGAATATTGTTATTCAGACACAATGAATTGGGTCCTATCAAAGGATAAAAGCTTTAGCCATTGCTTTTTAAAATGTGAGGTTGCAAACTAATAATGGAATAAACTGAAAGAAAATCAAAGACTAATGGATGGGTGAATGGAAGTAAATGCCTCTTGGGTGGTAAACAAGACCAAAACAGTCCTACCAGGTGTCTCCAAACCTTCATCAGATTTTTTTTAATACAAATCGAACTGTTTTTCTAGAACACTCGAATCACTTAAGTTCTACGCTCATATTCTATAGGCGCATAGTACACCCACAATCCACCTGTGGCCATCTATAGACCAAAATGGCATCAAGAAAGACAGCTGGCTTGTATTGGCCATTTTCGTTTTCGTTCAATTGATTTGTAACTTTTTCACCTACAGTTGTTTACTGTATATCAATAACCAAGAACCACATTGTTTCCTGGAGCATGACTGTGAAAGTAAAAAAAAAAAGTGCAAATATTTCACTATTATGATGCGTTTGTGCCCTTGTACTTGTAAGCAGCTGCTCTTTTTTTGTCCTTTTTGTATGTAACCTTTTCCTTGCAATGACACCTACTTCATCTTCAAAAATGCTGACCTAGCTTCTAGTGACAGGCCACCTCCCCACTACCCCGCTTTGTGTCATGGGGGGGGGGGGTCTTGCTGCCATGGTTACAAATCACAGCTGACACCATTCATTCATTCTCTTTGAGTCTTGTTCCTCCACTTGTCACAATGCCAATGTTTTCTACAATCAGGAACTAGGCAGTTGTTTGAGAGTTTGAGTTTAATGCAGAATGTCAAAATTATTTTTAAATACTGAGGTTCTAACGAACAATTGAGAATTGTTTTTGGTGATATTTTATAACAAAAAATAGGAGGAGAAAAAAAGTATATTGTTATTTTTTTTTCAGCAGGCTGACTATTATTCTTGTGTTAAATGTTAAAACAGTTATTCTAAACTGAACAATTGCTATTAAAATCAATTGGCAAAAGGATTTTTTCTATTAAGTTATTTTTGACTCGGAAGTGATTTATTTCAAGCAATAATAAAGAATAGTGAAGACAAACAAAAGAGATATACATCTGTACATACAGAATACTACGATGAACGTGACTTTATTGGAAAATTAAGACATCCATATCCATATGTATATATAAATATATATATATATGTATATATGTATATATATATATATATATATTATATATATATTATATATATATATATATACAGGGCTGCATGGTGGCACAGTGGTTAGCGCTCTTGCCTCACAGCAAGAAGGCCTCCGGTTCAAGTCCCGGCTGGGGGACATGAAAATCAACATCAATGGGGGACCTTTCTGTGTGGAGTTTGCATGTTCTCCCCGTGTATGTGTGGGCTTTCTCCGGGGTCTCCGGCTTCCTCCCACTGTCCAAAAACATGCTTCATAGGTTAATTGGCAATTCTAAAATTGTCCCTAGGTGTGAGTGTGAGAGTGAACGGATGTGTGATTGTTGAAATTCTTCCCTGCAACAGACTAGCGACCTGTTCAGGGTGTCCCCTGCCTTCGCTCATGAGTGGCCGGGATAGGCTCTAGCAGCCCCGTGACCCCGAAAGGGAAAAAATGGATAAGAAAATGAATGAATATATATATACATCCACATAGAAATGTAAATGATACCTTTTAGAATGACTAATCAAAAATGGACAGATTTGCATGATTTATTGATTATTTAAAAAGAGTTTGTTTAATTGCTTGAAAAGGAGTGGGAGGAAACTCTGACTTGTTCATTAAGCTCCAGAAGCTGCTTCTGTTGAATTTTGATGATGTCACAACGATTATTTCCGAACTCAACGATTATTGTTTATGAAAGGTGATGGGCAGTTTTTTTCCACAAAAGGTGGTAGTGCTGTTACTCAGTCTGTGGAGGTTGGCGTCATGGATGGTACTGCTTACGCTCACTGATGGTGTGTTCACAGAAATGGAAATTTTGCATGAACAGTTCAAGAATTTCAAAACCACCTTATAAAAGATATAAAGTTTAAGGTCCCAGGTAAGCTATATGCTCGCACAAAAAAGCCATAATTGGCTCGCAAGCTATATGGTTCCTGATCCATGCACTAAATCATTGTCTAAACTTCCCATAGAAATAATAAAAATATTTTCATGAACATGGGTTTTACTTTATTGCAATTAGTGAACAGTAACAGATTCTACAATAACTGTTCCTCCATTAGATTGCAAATGTGACTCAGGTGGTATCCATGCTGCAGCACCCCAATCACTCTTTCAATCCCTCCTCTTCCACCATTGACAGAAGTCTCATTCCTTTTAGAAACATGTTGGGGTGCTTTGCGTAAGTGTCGCAGCCATATGGTGCACTTACTTCTCTCCAGTCTGCATTCAATGGCACAGACCAGAATTTGGAGTTTCCGCATCCAGAACACCCATGATCGCGCGTTGCTATCAAGTTTTTAAGTCCGGTCGCGAGCTCTACGAACATTGATCGCTCACTGCCAGGTCAACCGGTTGAACTTTTTCTTGTTGAATTACAGCAACAGAGCACTGTGACCAAAAGGGGACTCGGATTTAGTAGTGACATGTAGGTGGCATCCGATTCAAGACACGGAAGTACCAGCAATTGTAAGCGTGATCATTAAGGAGACATTATTTTTGCGGTTTGTGTTTGGTTGGATTAATGTGACACCAAGATGGAAATTTATAGGAACGGATCTGTGAAAACAAAAGATCTGGAGCAAGATTTGTGAGATTTGCAGCGCTTTCACTATGCGCAGCGAGCCTCTTCCTGTTGTAGATGGCAGACGAGCGCTAATAAACAGTAAATACACAGAAGAAAAAGAATCTTCTATTTGTTGCTACCTGCTTGTCTGGCGCTTTTCCGATGTGAACACATTCAGCTGGATGCGTGTTTATAAAACCGAAATTACAAAAAAAATGCGTCGACAATACCAAATTAGTGTGACAGCTTTGGATTAGTCAACATTGACAGCCGTTACATGTCACATTCTCAGCCAAGTTTTAAAGTACTTTTTTAAGGTCTTCGATAGTCGCTGGGCTTATCTTCAGGGCCGTAGTCTGCTTATTTTCAGCAATAATTTTTTTAATAAATTGACTTTGAGGCGGTGCTAACTGCTTAGCACTGCAAGCGCGTGATTGTTGGTCTGCACCCGGAACCGGACGTGATCTGTAAATGTCTGTAATTCTCCATGTGACATTTCACCACTAATACATACTGTTACGCATTTTGTGGGGGGTTAAGTGCCATAATAAACACCCATCAATACTTTATTGACATATCAGACCAACTTTGGGCAAAATTATGTTGTGCTAAAGGTTTAGCCATTAAAACTCTGCTAATGGTCTGTCCAAGTCTAATGGTGTCCCATCATATCGATCTGGGGTGCCATGCACATGGCCCGGATTGAGGGGAGTTTTTATATGCATCCCACAAATTAAGGAATTGAATGGCTGTTAAAAAACTGGGCAGCGGCACCCGTCAAAGCCGTTTTGTGTGTATTTATTCTGCTGGCGAAAAGACACAAAGCCTCTCCGTTCATCAAATGATGAACTCTTTTAATTCATTAATACTCTAAGCCGAGACAGTTTTATCTGCACCTGGGACTGACTTATGACTATGGTGGCCACACACATGCCTGCGCATAATTCATCCTGTGCATATAGTTTCTGTAATATTGCAGAGATTGGAGGAAGGTGTAAGATATTTATCACATCAGTGAGGTTTTAAGTTTCTGTTTAGCCCTGGAATAATCTATTAATCCTTCTTAAGGTAGGATGGCTGCAGATCCTTAAAAAGTTCAACATTTTTTCAACATGTTCCTCATAAGAGCCCCCTCCTTTAAGTGCTGTCGTCATTTTTCTTTTCTAAAATAACTTAATCCAGGTTCTTTTTGTCTAATGTTGTCATCTGACCTTCCAAAATAAAGGGAAGAATCTCAGCTACTGAACTGTAATGAGCATCGTTTCCCACATGAGGGGAAACGATGAAACCACAAGCAATAATTCCAGTATATCAACAAACTCATAACTGGCACTCAGAGGCTTTAGTGACTTTTGTATATTTCAGTATTTTGAGCAGGAAAACCAGGTTAAGTCTGAAACCAGTTTGAAAACAAGATTCTTTACATAACAAATAAAAAAAGTTCCTGTCGTACTGCCAGATAAAAACGCGAGTTATCAAAGTTGTAGAAAATTATTAGCATTAAGATGCGGAAGAGGTGTGATGTTTTTACTTATTTTAAAGTATGTTTATTCTTGTAGTTTGTTGTAGATACATTTCATGATGAGTAGATGGATGCATGTTATTTTTGTTATCACATGTACAGCATGTATACATGCAATTGACAAATTGGTAAAGACTAGTTGTATAACTTGCAGGAGTAAAACTGACAAAGTTTAATATCATTGAAAAAAAAAAAAAAAGGTCAAGAATATCAAGTTAAAAAATTCATATGCTGTGGTGGTATAAACAATATGTAAAGTGAAGTGACGTAAGGTGACAGATCCATTTCATATTCAGGCGTTCCCTTATTCACATTCTGAATGGCTTGAGGGAAGAAGCTTCTCCTCATTTTCTCTGTGTCTGCCTTCAGGGAGACAAAGCTCTTTTCCAAACGCAACTGACCAAAGAGTCCATTGTTTGAGGGCTGAGGTCCTTCACAATCTTCTGCTTGTTGTAGATACCCTACAGGTCATGGAGCTCAGTTTGGATGGTATGTTCAGCTGAACCCACCACTCTCTGAAGGGCTCTACTGTCCTGCATGGTGCTGTTCTCATACCAGGAAGTGATGCTGCTTGTCTGTTGTGCTGCAGTTATAAAAGGTTTTTAGCCCCTGAGAGGGAAGTCTAATGCCTAGTTTTCGCTGAACGTATGGTATGGTCTGGTTTGTTTAGGATGGTCTAGGCAGTTCAAGTGAGTGTTGGACCGTCACGGCGCATGTGGGGTGTAGACTAATTGCATAGCTTTGTGTCATAGTAGTGCAACTACTTATTTCTTTGCTTGGCTTTTGGTTCTTTGTACATACAAAGTATTTAATGTTGTTTGAGAGAAGATGGTGGAGGAAGACAGCCTACAACATTGGTGCTAGTTTATGTTTTCTGTTGTTGTAATGACCTACCGCCAATCAACAGGTTTCATTGTATGTCAATGGTTGCTCCGCCCCAACCAGTCCATTTCGTGTTTCTACAGACCTTGAACCAACTGTGGGCGCAAAATGGTGCGGTTCTGGCCGGGTTAATTGGTCCATTTTATAATAGAAACAAGCTCAAACAATACTGAACTGGACTGGTCCGGACCGTACCACTCAGTGGAAACGAAGCTGATTTCCGTCAGGCATCTCGGGTGGTGTAGTCGTCGGTCTTTCTACACCAGGGCTTTGTTGTGGGAGGACCAAAAGAAGTCTTGGGTGACCTGAATACCTAGTATTGGCATTGTCAACTCTCCATTAGATTCCTGCTGATAGTGGTTGTATGACCACTCATGCTTTACTATGTGGACTTTAGGGAAATATTTTTAATAAATAATCATTTTCTTGACTCTAGTACTACAAAAAATCCAAATACACTCCAACTAATGGCCCTGATTAGGGTTGGGTACCGTGCCCCGGTATTGAACCAGCCCCGGGGCCACATTCTTCAAGACCGCAGTATCGTTAAGATCTGACCTGAACGGTTCTGCTATCGGTACTGGAGAAGTTACTTTTTCTTTTTTTTGTGTGTGTCCCACAAGCGTTATCTGCCATATTTAACTCACCAAGTCAGTCAATTTCCGTTAATTTATGATGATATTAATTTCGGTATTCTCGTTGAAGCGGAGAGCTCTGTCTGTCTATTTGTGTGCAAGGGGGCGGGGCTGTTGTTCAGACAGCACGCGCCGCGCGCGCACACACACAAGACAAGGCAGCGCACACACAGTCAGTGGTGATCTCGTAGGGGACACGTGAGACTCTAGACTAAGAACACCCGTTTCTGTGTAAAATTAATGAAGTTTGCATCAAGGAGCCCCCACCATGCTGTCACCTTGCTGTTACGATGACCGTATGTTGCGCTGTTTGTGTAGAACAGGCTGGGGCGGCGTGTTCTATACAAAACATAAAGGTAGAGAGGCGGGGCTTAGATTCACCGCTTATGATTCAAGACCCGCGACAAACTATCAGCTGCTTCCTAATACTTAATAATAATCAATGACTAGTGATAGTTGTTATCTGTAACATTAATAGAATTTATTGGGTTTACTGGATTTAAAGAAAAATAAATAAATAGAAAGGAGTCTGCATCAAAGTGAATTTGTTTCCACCATTTAACTTAACTTAACCTAACTCTGGTGTTTGACAGACAGAAAAGTCTATTCAAGGTTGTGGGAAATTGACAAAACATCAAAGGAAACATCACACTTATGAAGAATGAAAATAATTAGATTAAATAATTAAATGAATATCCTGTCTGGAACATTCTCATGTATAAAGTAAAATGTTTTGTTAAAAAAAAACAGTGTTGTTGCATAGTGAGGAAATAAAACACTTTATGTTCTTAATTTTTTATTTATTTATTTATTTTTCGTCCTCAAAAAGTATCGATAAGAGTACCGATAAGAGTACCGGATCGATAAGCAGTATCGATAAGAGTAGTAGTACCGTTAAAACCTTAACGATACCCATCCCTAGCCCTGATATGGACACCTCTGTTTTAATACTTAAATAAAATGGTTCTGTTTTTTCTTTTCTTCTTTTACTAGAGAACCTTACTGTCTCTTTGAAGTTTCTTCCAGGTACATTTAAGAAGACAAGGCAGAACCTCTTTTTCATGACACCACAGCAGTGTTCTTACATGTCGTATCTCTCTTTTGTTCATCATTTAGCCTTTACTTTTGTAAAGAGACCGTCTGTGTATAGACTGTGTGTAAACACACCTAGAGCGTGCTAGTAAAGAGAACAAAACCTCTGTTACGGCTGAGGCTGTAAATTTGTTTTTTGTGTGCATTTGGACTGTTTACTTTTGTTGTCTGCTGCAGTCGGAGGTTCTTTCTTTCTTTTATTTTTTCCCTCCTATTTTTGCTTGCAGATTGGTGCCCAAATTGTTACTTTGTTTAGTTGTTAGAGGCTATTTTTTTTTTTTTTTAATTAACCCAAATTTTTGCACAGCTTTATTAAATGATTCTGTTGCTAGCATGACATGAGCTAGGGCTGGGCGATATGACCTAAAAATAAAATCTCTGATTTTATTTATTTTAATGTGATTTTTGACCCCCCACCCCCCAAGCAATAAGTACAAACGGAAGACAACTTAAAGCATGTTTTGATTTTAATCAAACACAAGACAAATGTATCCCCATTTCTGGGATGAATAATAAATAAATGAACACACTCTTGGAATCAAAGTTCCAGCTGTGTTTTTAGTCACACTTTGTAGTCTAGACTAAAAGGAGACAAACATTCACCTTTTGAGTAGCACCATTTTCTAAAGGATTATCAATCCAGCTCATATCTGGGGTCTAAGGTTTTAATTCAATTCATAAACCCCGTCTTCTCCACGGTATACATGGGTACCATGTCTTTGGCTATATGCAAATGTGTCCCACAAGATATAAACTAGAGCTGTGACGGTGCGGGACTTTTGGTCAGCGTGCTGAGGAAGCAGCAGGAGTCGCGGTCAACACCACCCCCGCCGCCGAACACAAAATTTTCCGGCGGCCGCGTCGCAAATGAACACCGGTACAAGTAATAATTACAATGCAGGATTCTTTACTAAAAAATAACAGTAACAGCTAACTATCTAACTAATGAATTAACTTTATAGGTGTTGTAGAATGTGTGTGTTTGTCGGGGCACGTGCGTGTGTAACAGGACTGAGCGCATGAGAACCTTTGACTGCGATGGGCTTTAGGCAAATGTTGCAGCATGGGGGGGGGGGTCTCTTCCTCCACGTCTGTGGCAGCAAGCCCACACCAACCCACTTCCAAACTACAGATGAGTTTATTCCTTTCTTGGGAACAAACTTCCCACTCTCACCGGTAGCCATGCTGTCGCTTGCTGTTTCGTGTGTGTATGATGTTGTTTGTCACATGCCATATAGGGTTGTGCCGTTGGACGATACCATCGTCCATCGTGATGGGCGTGGCATCACGATGGAGAGACACCATCGTGATGCCACGCCCCCGGGTCTAACATGAGCCTTTATTGTTTCCATTGCTGCCAACACCTATCATGTTATGTACACACCAGGCATGTGATGCACGTTCCAGAATGTAGTAAACACACTTTTTATATGAATGGTGTTCACACTGGACTGTGGATACATACTAGCACATGTATGTCCAGTTGGAAGAGGCTTGTGTGAAGTGGTGTAAATCTTGTGAATCTTTCTCCAGGCTTTTTCTTTCACAGCTCTATTCCCAAACTTCCATGGATTGAAAAGGACGCTACCCACACGTCCCTACCAAATCCGAGTCCCTGATTGATCAAACTTCAACTGGTTCAATCTTTCAGCCCTCGTTTAATGGCCATGCTTTTAATACAAAGAGCCTGAAAACAGAACCAAAAACCTGCATAGTGATGCATGAATGCGAGAGTTTCGAATGCAGAATCCCAAAACGCACTTATAAGCGCGTTTAGACAGACTTTTGATTAGAAGTGAATGTGTGTTTCTTTACATAACAATAAAGAAAGATTCCAACCTTCTTTTATTTTTCATAAATCTGACTTCTCCTGTTATAGTGACATGTTCTCATTAACCCGTCCTCTTATTCCAACTGTTTAATGGCACCCCTGGCCTGCCCCTATTTACTACCCATTTGCAGCTCCATAAAATGTCAATTTTAGTGCCGTTCAGCCACAGCTATGGCTACCAACACACATGAAGCTGTTTTGCCTCAAGCACCAGTGTTTACTTTCACTTGATTGCAAAAGCAAGATTTAATAAGTGGGACGGACCTTTTGGTGTTTCTGGAAAACAATAAGGTCAAAGTTGATACTGTTCTTAACCTCAATAAAAGCTCTCCACACATCCAGGACTCCACTAATTTGCTTTAACAAAAGTTGCATGACTGTTGTCATGGTTACCAAATAGTTCTGGAACCATTCTCCATTATGGTGCCAAAGCAAACCCTTTTAATGGTTCTAGCATCACATTTTAAAAGACACTGATAGTTGTTGCTATTATTTGTACGAGTATCCCAAATTCCTGTGTTGTCACGGTGATGAAGTCACTAGCAGAGTCGTTAGATCGTCTCAACATCTTTCTGTGTTTTTCTTTTTTTTTTTTAGACCCGGGGTGGACGAGCATCAACAGAGGGGTCCTGATTTGTGACGAGTGCTGTTCGGTACACCGCAGCTTAGGCCGCCATATCTCAATAGTCAAACACTTAAGGCACAGCGGATGGCCTCCCACATTACTGCAGGTAAGGTGTTGTAACACAAAAAGAAACAATCCAATATTCACAAGCGTGGATGCATTTGTCTGCAGCTTTTCTGTTTGGCTTTTCTCGTTTGAACGAACTATCACTGATCGGAGGCTTTGCTTGTGCCTCAGATGGTTCAAACCCTGGCTAGTAACGGGGCCAACTCCATATGGGAGCACAGTCTCCTGGACCCTGCACAGGTGCAGAGCGGTCGTAGGAAACCAAACCCTCAGGACAAGGTCCAGTAAGTAAAGCCCCAACAATTCACACAAAAGCAAACAGTAAAGTAGTCCTCTGAAGAGTATTGATTCACTCTGTAGTAAACAGCAACTGCAAACTGTTGAGACCTAACGCCGTTCTGCTCTGCACTTTTGATCCTTCGCTTCCTATTAATGCTCTGTTCTGAAAGCTTCTTGTTTTATCAGTTACTTTTTTTATGTGGTTGGCAACAAAATTAATGTAAGTTATTTTTGATTCCACAAATGTAGAAGCGCTGTATGATCAGCCACTTTAGAGTTTGTCAATTTGCATCTAAAACAAGCTGGACCTCACAAGTGTCCATTCACTTGAGCGGAGGTCTGCTACACAACTAAGCTGAAATGTGAAATGGCCCCTTTCATTTCATGCTCAATAAAAATAAGACTTGTGGCTGGCATTTAAACTCTCATTTAGATTCAAAACGTAACAAAAATTATTTTAAAAAGTGCTCATTCTCAACTATAAATGACCTAGATGTCTTTCATTATAGACGATTTGAGCTCTAGCTTAACCAAGTTTCCTTATCTTTTTAGACTCATGTTTCTTTGGAGCTTTTCTTTTAAGCCCTTCTAGTTGTCCCAAAAATCTGTACACGATCTTTCCGAGTTATAGCTTAGCTCATTTACTTTGCTTATCTTCTGCTTTTTTCAGTCCCACTAAGTCAGAGTTCATCAGAGCTAAGTACCAGATGCTGGCATTTGTGCACAAGCTCCCCTGTCGTGATGATGATGGCGTCACTACCAAGGATCTCAGTAAGGTAAGGGCCCCTCTGTTGTATTTATGCACAAACATGTAAGTTTGTCCGCGCAGTTTGACACAAATCCTAGGAAGAGAAATGTTAGCATTTGAAATGGAATAAATACACTAATCGTAGGGCTGGGCAATTATTCCATTTTATTGATTATTTCAAATTTGTTGTTTTAGTTGTTTTGTTTTTGTTTGTGATTTTTTTTCCCTAGCTCTCTTCTCTCTAGCGCTTCCGTTGTTCAGAGTAAAGTCAGTTCCACACTGATGCTACGATGCTATTATGCTATGACGTTATGCTATGACGCTATGCTAACGTGCTGTTCCACACTGATGCTACGATGCTATTATGCAATGACGCTATGCTATGACACTATGCTAACGTGCTGTTCCATGCTGATGCTATTATGCTATGACGCTATGCTAACGTGCTGTTCCACGCTGATGCTACGACGCTATTATGCTATGACGCTATGCTAACGTGCTGTTCCACACTGATGCTACGATGCTATTATGCTATGACGCTATGCTAACGTGCTGTTCCACACTGATGCTACGATGCTATTATGCTATGACGCTATGCTATGACACTATGCTAACGTGCTGCTCCACGCTGATGCTATTATGCTATGACGCTATGCTAACGTGCTGTTCCACACTGATGCTACGATGCTATTATGCTATGACGCTATGCTATGACACTATGCTAACGTGCTGCTCCACGCTGATGCTATTATGCTATGACGCTATGCTAACGTGCTGTTCCACACTGATGCTACGATGCTATTATGCTATGACGCTATGCTAACGTGCTGTTCCGTGTGTCGCCTACATTTGTCACCGACGGTTTAAAGTCAGACTTTATTTTCACGGAGTAGACTTTAAGTCATGGCAGATAAATGCAACTAAATTAAGTCATAGCACATTTATAAAAACTATATTTTATAAATATGATAAGAGGCATTTTGTATGAGACTTTATTAGTAGTGTCTTTGTTATATTACAGAGCTGATGTTGAGCTGAAACAAGCCCCACCCCCTCGTGAGAGTCCTGCATCTTTACTGTCAATGACAAGAATCCAAAACATGATCATGTTGAAGGCTGTTTTTGTTATGATTTCATGTAAAAATGAATCAACTGGAGACAGAATTAAGAAAAAAATGTTATTTCTGTCAATCTGCTGCCCTTTACAGCTGGTTCGGACTACAGGTGACTGAGTCAAAGCCCTCTTCTCATGGGGCGTTTTTCAGGAAGAAGACAAAAATGACTCATTTGTGACTGAAAATTAAACATTTCATAGACGACGTGAAGACCGCAAAAGCAGAGAAAAAAGATTGATTAGAAATCCATCCAGGAGTTCCTTAGATAAAAAAACTGTTGTTTTTAGCTGACGTTTTCATGATGTTCTGACTTCTTCTGTTTGCATTTAACGTAAATGTCATTTTGTAAAATAACACCTATAGTTTGTCTTTGTAAAATAATGGAATCTTTTGATTGGTAGATATTTTTTTCATCTACCAGTCTATTTGTCCGGTCAGTCAAAAATGAGAATTTGGTCTCTGGGGTTGTGACTTCAAAGCATCAAACCACAAACAGCTAAATCTGTTTGAAAGCTGCTTCTACCAACAAACTCTGCCACTCGAGTGCGTTCTAGTATCTCTCTTTATGAGATGATCAAGCTAGCGGTAGCTCCAAACATCTGCTGCATTGATCTGCACACATTCTTACAGCTTTTATTTAAAGGAACTTTGTGTTAGAGACAATTTCCAAAGGAAATGTTAAAATAAAATAGTTTTGGTTAAATAAATTCCCTCATTTGTAATCTTTGTTAAAGAAAGTAAAGGCTGGGACCAGATCTATTTTCTGTCTACCTTTTGGTTTTTGATAGTATGAGTTGCCATTAAAAAGCTAAGCAGACATTAAAGCTGTGTCCGAATTCCCACCCTAAGCCCTAACTACTAAAAAACTGTATAGTGCAGCACTATGTAGTGCATGGAATTTTAAAAGCACCGGACACCGTGCTCATTACTCTTTTTTTGTTTGTTTTTAAACGGCGGATATGACGTCGTCGTTTTCACAAAGTGGAAATCTCATTAATATGACCGTTTTGTGACAAATATTTATGAGTCCACTGTCTTCTGAAGAGAAAAATGTTGATGGTTTATTGAAAAAATACATTTAAGTACATTTTCTTTGGCAAAAGTTGTTCCGATGCAATGCATTGTGGTCTATATTCGCCGATCTAGTGAGCATTGATGCACACTGGTTTTTCGCTGAGACTTCTGGGAGAATTCCTGGGCACTCGATTTGGAATTGTAGATCCAGCTCTACAAGATGGCGAAGGCACTATGTAGGGGTCAGGGTGGGAAGGGGGACAGGGGGTAAGTGTTCCCATTTTCTCAGTCATTCAGGAACCATAATGTCAGGTGATGTCGGGATCAAAAGCAACTGGTTGCACAATCTTTTTCATGCATACTTTTCGCTTTTGCACACATAAAATCCTGTTATTAGACATAACTGTGGTCCATTGTTTACATATAGTTATTTTTAGAGGCAAAAAACATAAACTGTTACCTCCTCTCAGTCATTTTTTTTTACTAAAAGTATTGAGTGCACAGCAATAAGCTGAAATTTCAGTTTTAATGACCCACTCTGATCATCTTTTGATCTACTGTCAAAGTGACCTTTTAATTCTGATTATGCTATTTTTAGCCCAAAAATAAATGAATAAAGCTGTCGTTCTCTAGGACCTCGTTTCTGCACAGCGGCAGCAGTATAAGAAATTCCCCTTTGAGTTGTAGGAAGGGCTGTTGGAGCAGAGTAAACCCGCCCCCACTTCCCCTCCCCATTGCTCAGAGCTGTCTATGTGTTCTCCTTCTAGCTTACAGCCCCTCACACTCCCAGCCTAACATTACCAGTGCAACAAAAAATGGCGAGCAATATCCGAGCTATCCAGCCGTATTGTTTAGATCCAGATTCCAGCTCAGATGAGGACAGCAAAGACATTCGTGGATCTATTTGTCTGGAAGTGGATGATCAGAATGGAGCGGCACGGGGCGCTTGAGGCCCACCCAGCGTATTTTCTATGCCATTATCATGCTTTGTTTCAAACCGGCATTCTTTTCGTCTGCTCCTGATTCACAAGGATTTGAATAAAGACATATTTAGAAATGTAATTTACAGTTTAATATTAAGTTAAAGTCCTAGTATTTGTCCCACACCTAGATGTGTGAAATTTGCTCTCTGCACTCGACCCTTCCCCTGGGGGAGCGGTGAGCCACAGACACTCAGGAACCATTCGTTGATTTAACTCCCCGATCCAACCCTTAATGCTGAGTGTGAAGACATTGGGTCCATCTTTTAGTCTTTGCTAGTACTCAGTCATGGATTTGAACTCACAACCTTCCAGTCTCAGGGCAGACACTCTACCACAAGGCCACATTGTCTTTATCTGTCCTCTATTGTCAGAAAAATGCCACAAGAACATGTTAAAAACACAAAAAACAGTTTTTTTTAAATCAGAGTGGGTTTGTAAAGTCTTTTCTTCAACCTAGGGGATAGCTTAGAGATTTTCAATTGTTCACATGGAAAACACCATGAAATTGTTGTAAGGCTTCATTTTCAGGACTTGCTTGTTGGTATTTGGGATTTTTGTCCCCACACACAGACACAGATTTTTTTTATTGCAGGTTTGACATGAAATCAAATTCGAGTCTTCATAAACGGAGAACACCCACATGTATTCTGACAGGAAGTTATCTGGATGATGCAGCTCTGCAGTCTTCTGGGATTAGCCAGACTTATTTCTATCCACTCTGGCATTTTTTTTATTTTTTGCCTTTTCCCTTATTTCTTTTCTTTTTTTTTTTTTTTCATGTTAGCAACTTCATTCGAGTGTGCGGACTGGGAGCTTAGAGACCTGTCTTCGCCTTTTGTCCCTCGGTGCTCAGGCAAACTTCTTCCATCCGGTAGGGAAAATCCCTCACTCGACGCTCTTATCTAAAAAATTAAAAATGCTGTGGAGTTTTTCTTTTCATATGCTTTGCTCACTGACCTTTTGTCATTCTGCAGGAGAAAGGCACTACCCCACTCCACGTGGCAGCCAAGGCTGGGCAAATCTTGCAAGCGGAGTTGCTTGTTGTGTACGGTGCAGATCCTGGAGCACCTGACATCAATGGGCGCACGCCAATGGACTACGCTAGGTACAAGTAAAAAAAATGTCTACAGATTTAAACCAGAGTAAATGGCTCTGAAATGGACAAATGAAGAGCATATGTCAGTATGATGACTTCTGTGTGTTGCAGGCAGGCGGGCCACATAGAATTAGCAGAACGTCTGGTAGAGTGTCAGTATGAACTGACCGACAGGCTAGCTTTCTACCTGTGTGGCCGGCGTCCAGGTAACCCTGAGTGTCAGTCGGAGCCCCCCTTGGATGAATACCGGGGAACTCCACTAACCAAGTGTTGTGGCTTTTGTCGAGTCTTTGAGACGTTTCTCTGATCTCTCCCCAGATCACAAAAATGGCCATTATATCATTCCTCAGATGGCAGACAGGTGAGAAAAGTTGTTTTTCTGTCTATGGATTAAAAACATCTGTTTGCTTGCAGTCGCCTTGTTGGCTAAAGCCTTAGTCCCATGCACACATACGGGGGGATGACATACACGGTGGCTGCAGTTTTTGGGTTGTCTGGGCCTGTGCAGGGTTGTAGAGAGGAGTGGCTGCAACTGAAGGGGGAACTCAGGTGTGTCTTGCAGTTCCCTTGAGGTATACAACCACCTTAAGGGACATTATGTATATATGGAATGTCAGATTGTTGTGCGTGTGCTAAGTGTATAGTGAGGTATTTTGAAGGGTAGTGTTAGTTACATGCAAGTTACACACACTCTTGTGTACAATGGCCTTATGCCACACTGTAGCCATTGGTAAGGAGCAACTACTGACACTTTACGAATGCAACTACAAGGTGTGGACTACAAGGATGCTCCTAGAATGCCCACGCAAACTATGCTCTGATTGTCTGACCTACATTCACGTCGGGCTGGTAAAGGCTCCCTCAAGTGACAACTTTGAACAAAAAGTCTATGTAAATGTGCATAAATGCGTGTTTCGGGCTTCCGTGTTTAAAACTCTTGCGTTCACGTGTTGCTACGCAAGTTTTTAAATGGCCTATATCATGCAAAATCAACTTTTTGAGCTTGTAAGTGTATTCAAATGTTCACTCCTCTCTATAAACAACCCCAAAACAGTATTTGGATCCATTCATGCATCTCTGAGTATTTCTCTAAAAAGCTGTGCTCTGAGCACCAGCCCTTTCCAATCTGCAAACATGAGCAGGTTCTCACATTGTGATGTCACAAAGTGAGGAACCGCCCCTTCCAGGAAGAGTCTGTACTGCCGGCTGCGCCCCATGCTAACACACACACACGCCCACACGGGCGCCCATACGGAGCTAGCAATGATCAGCTAAACGCTTTCCTTCAATATAAAAAATCTGCACATCCTTCAGAAGTTCGGATGTTGTTTGTTTTCGTGGGAGAAGCGCTGCTTAGGCCAACTTTAGGTTGATGTCATGAAATGGGCAGCACCCACATGGAGCGAAAGGCGGCGCCTCAGAGATCAAGTCGTCTTACTTCTCAGTAAGAAAATGAACAGCTAAAGTAACTCATTTTTCGCACAAATGTCTTTGTGCCAAATGTAATATATGGTCATAGATATGGATATAGTTTACTCTGAAGGCCTTAAGAAAAGCATGATATAGGCCTTAAAGATTGTTTCAGGGCTCTACTTACAAAACGTTTGGCCGTTGAAGGTGTGTTGAACTTTGACTAATCAGGAACTCTGGTTTGGTAGTGACGTATGGGTAGCGTCCTTCTCAGAACACGGAGGGACATACTATTTTAAAAGTGTTGATGAAGGAGAAATTAGTATATGCAGTTTCTGTCGGAGTGGAGTTCGCTTTGGCTTTGTGACAGACAAAGCCTGGAGCCAGATTTGCACCGCTTTGACGTTTCACACCAAGCCTCTTCAAGCTGTGAGTACGTGAGCTAGTATCTGGTAGCGCCCGTTCAGTGTGAACACCATATGCTCAAAGCATGTTCAAGAATGCCTGCTTAGGGCTTTGAAAGGGCATCACATGCCCCGTGTGGATGTAGCATAACCCTGAGGCTACATGCAAGGAGCCCGCACTTATTACATGAGCAGCACTTGTGCAGTCTGCAGAATATGGGAGGTTGAAAAAATGTCCAATCTGGAGGACATGGCTGTGTCTCACCTCCTTCACGGTGACTTTACCCTTGAGTGTTGAGAACAGTTCACTTACGACGTATATGCATGAACATTTTCTCTCTGTGGGCTCACATAGTCATAGTTCATGACCTCGATATTTCACCTGGGGCGAGTCACCTAAACGCCTCGTACAAGTGTGGCTATACCCGGATTAGGCCTGCACAATAAATCGCACATTTATCCCTATTGTGATATCAAGCTGTGCAATATGCATTTTGCAAAAGTTGGCAATAATTTCAACAAATGGTTACTTAAATGGGCAAAAAACAATCTTATGGCACCTTGAAATATTTAACAACCTAAATAAATCCATTTCTGCATTTGACCAACCAGATGGACGCCTTCAGCGTTGTTGACCAATCAGATGAAGCTCTTTTATGTTAGATGTTGGCCTCCTATGTAGACGAGGGCTAACTCTCATTTAGATTAAACTGTTGCAGTAAAATGGAAATGATGTTTTTTATTGTTTTGCTATTTCTTGTTGTATCGCAAGTTATATTTTCATTGCGATATTGATCACTAATATCGCAAATGGCGAGTTTTTCTCCTATCGTGCAGGCCTAACCCGGGTCCACCCGTAAGGGTCATTGTGACTAAGCTTTTCTATTGTAATGATGTTTGGTGGGGTTCGGTCAGGGAGACGCTCGTTTAGCATGAAGGCAGAATCCAACCTTTGGATCTTTTGAAGGTTGTGAATGGTTCTACTTGATGATGATTTGAAAAAGGCCGAATCCTGTTTAGTTTTCCATGGAGGAGAAGAATCCCAGAATTCCAGCCTGGATTGTTGCAGCTGAAGCGGCTGTGACCTGCAGTGGGTCTTCCCTCTCTCTGCCTGCATCTGTTCTGATCCGGTGACCGTTCCTTTGTGAAGACTGTTTTGATGTTGCTTGTCTGTCCTGTCTTGCAGTAGGTTATTTCTCCTTTCGATCTGTTTCTCCTCCTTTTCTCACTGGTTTTCTGTTCTCTCCATTTTGCTGCGCTTGGCGGAGCCAGAGCTCGTCCTAAGTGCCCAACACAGAGGTATCTTCACTTTCTATTTTCCTAAAAGTAGCACTCTGTATTTGAGCTCTTCCCCCCACTGTGCTGGATTCTTTTTCTTTTTTTTTTATTTAGAGTAAAATATAAATTTTTATCATTTAAAAGAATGCATATGATTGGGATCTGTTGATAAACCTGATAAGGGGGAAGAGGTATATCTGTCTTCTGGCATCTAAACGTTTCTGAAACTTGTGGTAATTCAAAGGTGGTTTTTTTTCACCTATGTGTAGCATTAAAATGTAATATTTCAGAGGAATACTTACTTGAAATATTCATGTTTTCTTTGTATGATTCTGACAAGCGCGTAAATACTGGCTCTCTTCTTCTGAGTGAAAACCACCTTGTGTACAGGAGTATTTCTGTTTTACATTAAGCGCCATCTAATGTCAGGGAATGAAATTGCATGTTGGCTCGGCTCATCGTCAGCAAAAATCGCCTGGATGTGAACACAAAAGACGTGGCGAAAAACGCCTGGCGAATATTCGTCCCGGTGTGTAACGGGCCTTTATGCTGCTTCATGACTGAAATCTGTCACTCCTTCTAGTTCCAACAAAAAAGCCCAGAGTTTCATTCATGTATATTTAATTGAAACACTTGTCTTAAGCCTCTGTCACACCGCCCTCAGCTGTGGTCATTCAAGCAGCCACTACTGTGTAAAAGTGCATTTATGCTGGTTTTGGGCCAAAACTCCAATTTTTTTAAAGACTTTTTGGGTTCTTCATCCAAAACATGCAAAGGTTGGAAGCTAAGCCAGGTTGAGCTTTGACCAATCAGGGACTCTGATTTGGTAGCGATGCTTTGGATGGCGTCTCTTTTGATACACAGAAGTGAAAACCGTTTGAAAATCGATCATGGAGGAGAAATGAATGATTGCGGCTGGAATTCTGCGACACCAAGTCGTTCATAGGTGCTGCATCCACAGGCTTAGTTCATTTAAACCTCCAAAAGGCCTTTAAGGATTCAGCCAAAATGCTCAAATTTGGTTTTTAACCGGTTTCTTTTCAACTTTTTTTACTTCCCACCTGCTCCATCAGTAGCTCCCCTCTCAGGATCCAGCACCTGACGCATGTTTTGAACCTGCCCTGCCCTCTCCATGGTAGCAGACTTCCCCCTTTCCTATCCCACCTCCCGCTTTTAGTCGCCGTCTTCCCGCTTTTCTCCCGCTCTCCCTGCCCCGACAACACTCGTCCTTTTGCCTGGATGCTGCTCATGGTTCTGTGTTTTTTGCTTTCCTCCTGAAGTTTGGACCTCTCTGAGCTAGCGAAGGCCGCCAAGAAGAAGCTTCAAGCGGTGAGCTACATTTAATTAAAGGTTCATTTGGAAGATGGAGATGGATTAGGATTAAATGACCTTCAAGAACGGTTTTAGACATTCAAGTTTGTTCATCATCATAATTTCTTTATTCTTTTATTTCATTCCCACAAAACAAAAGCAAAACGACACAACACAAAACCTCTTTGTGGCAATAAAAGGGAAACAGAAAGAAGAAAACAAATTATTTCTGCCCCTTTCACTTAATTAATAAAGCTATTGGTACAGTTAATTTCTGTCTCTGAAAACAAGAAAAAAATACAAAAGATGGAGAACAGCAACAAGTTAGACACATCATATAACTTCAAAATAACCAACATTTCCTATTGTTCTTATGTCTGGAATGTAGCATTTTTAGCCTTTTATTTAAACCTGATGCCCTGTTTTTAAAAATATCTTTCTTTAACTTTAGTTGTAAGTTAAGTTTTCCAGAAAATTAATGTCCTCTTAAATTGTAATTACTGTCTCTTTTCAAATGTATTTTCTATACTAAGTAAACAATTATGATGCATTAATTCTAAAAAAATTTATTTTCCTGAATCTGTAAAGAAACATTTAATCTTTCATTGAAGAAAAAATAGAGTAGATGAGGGTCTATGGTTACTTCCTGTCATTCTTAATGCTTTTTGTCGAATGAAATTGAATTTATATATATACATATCGCAGTCTCACAGATTTAATTTTCCAGTTCAGTTTTGCTTTGCCTTTTAAATATGTTGATTTCTTTTTATTGTGTTCTGTGTCCTGACGGGCCGTGTTATTCCGTGTTTCCTGCATGGAACGTGTTCAGCTAGCCAGGGTTCCATAAAGCTTTGGAATCTGTTTTCCTACAATGTGAATGTCTGTCTGTCTGAGAAACGTGTATAGATTGTGCAGTGAGGGATTTTACAGACTGAAACATCGTAGATCACACCCATCCCAGGTTATTTTTAGAACACCCCCCCCCATGAGCGAGGGAACACTGTAGTTTCTCCTCCTGTTTGGTTTCTAAAGGGAGCTCCTGCTAATCTTCCCTTCATGATAATTTGGTTGTAATTCATCAATTTATCAAAATCTAGTAAAGCCTAAATTTTCCCAACACAGTTAATCTTAAAACCAATAGACAACTGTAAAAGCCTTCAAATGTATTGAAAACATATCCTCTCCTGTATTTATGTATTATCCCTCATAAATCTGAAGTAAGAAGCGCAGAAGTGGAGCCCAGGCCTGATGATGATGATGTGCTGAGCTCATGTTGTTTGTGTTCAGCTGAACAACCGCTTGTTCGAGGAGCTGGCGATGGACGTCTATGATGAGGTGGACCGCCGAGAAAACGATGCAGGTGAGCCGCAGCTCCTCCCTTTACAGGTGGAAACTCTTCCACACCAGGAGAAGCTTGGACAAAACACTCCAAAGAGAGCCGGAGAGGGAAGACGGAGAGGAGGAGGAGGAGGAGGAGGAGGAGAGTCGGAGCAAGGAAACACAAGCTCCAGTCTCTCCTCCTCTGCTCTCTCCATTCTTCCCCTTTTCTTCTCTGTCTTTCCTTCGATAACAACTGTGGTTAAATTTGTGCTTTTGGACCAAACGCCACAGGTAAGTGGGAGGGAGACACACACACACACACACACTCACACACACGCTCACACACACACACACACACACACACACACACACCCACACGCTCACACACACACACACACACACACACACACACACACACACACACACACACTCCAGCTGTGCGCTGTGTGATTAGCTAAGAGCAAAACTATGGTCTGGATTCAGATTTGACTTCCTGGATGTTGTCATGGACGCGTGGGTGGAAACGGGGGAGGTGTGGATGCTTGTTGGGACAAAATGACCTTCATTTTCTTTTTTTACAGAGCAGTTTTTAGTCTCGTGTATTTTCCCCTCTGTCTGCAGTGTGGTTGACGACACAGAACCACAGCACTCTGGTAACAGAACGAAGCGCCGTCCCTTTCCTGCCAGTCAACCCCGAATACTCCGCCACACGCAACCAGGTCAGTGCTCTGCTCAGACTCACGTCTCTGTGACGGCGCCTTTGTTTGTGTGGACTGAGCCAACCTGCAGAAGGACTGATTGATGGCAACGTGTTTTGTTTAAAAAAAAAAAAAAAAAAGGAAGCTGCAAAGTATTTATGACGGCGGGGCGAGAAGGAGCTTGACAGAAGTGCTGGATGGGCTTCAGCTGTTCCACAGCGATATCCCACAATCCCCCTCCTCTCCTCCTGACTCTGTGCTGGGGAGGAGAAATGCCACATGGCCACTTGCACAGTTCCTCCACATGTGTGCAGCTCTTGGCGTAAACACGGACTCTGAAATGGAGCATGCACACCCGGAAACGCGTCGCTGCGGTTTCTTTGGCCCCGATCGGTCGGCCGCTGCGGTTGGGAGATCCAGCTATTCATGCTGGAACCACAGCGGGGAAGAATGAAAGCTCTTTTCTTTGCTAGCTGCTGACTGCGTGCCGCTTTCTGCAGACTTTGTTTTAGCATCCTGATGTGGATCCATTTAAACATGAAGTGCTGGTTTTGTGTGTCGCTCAGGGACGTCAGAAACTGGCGCGGTTCAACGCCCGGGAGTTTGCTACGCTCATCATCGACATTCTGAGCGACGCCAAACGGAGGCAGCAGGGGAAGGGCCTGAGCCCTACTGGTGAGACTGACTGACTGACTGACTGACTGACTGACTGGCTGACTGACTGACTGACTGGCTGCTATATGTTTTTTCTGGTGAGGTCATGTGACTTACAGCTGTAATACCAGAGATAGAACACGCGCTCTGTGAACCACCATAATAAAGGTGTCAATATTGCCGTAAATCTTCTCTTTTCTGCGTCAAAATCAGTCCTTTGCCTTAAAATGTTACTGCTGTGAAGTAAGCGCGTCAGAAACCGTCGCTTTCGGCTAATTGTGTAAACCTGTTGTTTTTTGGAGTCAGAATCAGTCGCTTAACATTAACCTTTAACATAACATAAACCTTTTTTCCTATTGCAAAGTTTTGTTTATCAGCGTGTAATTGCTCTTTTCTGTGTCCAAATCGGTTGACTCGTGCTGATGACGTATAACATGTACAGCTGTAAAGTGTTGCATATCAACACAAAGCTGCTCTTTTTTGCGTCACAATCAGTGGGTTTCCATTCATTGTGTAACTTATTGCATGTCAGCGCTGTTCTCCGCTTTCTGAATCAATTGGAATTAAATTATTGAAGTAAAGGATTGAAAAGTTTGTTGATTCAGAGAACGGCAGCTCTGGAGCTGAAGTTTCTGTGTTAACCTGATTACAGACCTGCAGTTTACACAACATAGGAAGGCATCAAAGCCCAACAACGGGGAGTCACTCCTAATGATATCAACCAGAGCAGGCGGTTTCATCCGAAAAGGAAAAGCTTTTAGTGGAGAGACCCCTGAAGGTTTTTAAAGCTTTTTTCTGTTTCAGACCCGTTGGACCTGGGCATTGATGATGATCAGCACGACTACGACAGCGTAGCATCTGATGAAGACACAGACAGCGAGCTCGCCACCCAGAACAACAACAACACGCAGCGCAGCAACCGCGCAAAGGTGCAAAACCCCCTTTTGAGGTTCTGTTTAAATGTGGCCCCCATTTATAGCTATCTTTGTTTTTCTTAGCTGTTGCTAACTTTAGCATTTCTCACTTGTCTGTTAGTTCTCCAGTGTTGATGCAGCAGTTTAGCAAGTCATGATAAAACCTACCTAGTTCTTTCATTCCTAATTAGATTTTTGAGTTTTATCCATTTATTTTCTCCCTCCTTTATTTTCTTTAACAAAAGTCACAAATGACAGAATATTTTTAACAAAAACTATTTTCAGTTCAACATTCCCTTTGGAAATTGGATCAAAGATTCAAAATTCTGCTAAATAAAAGCTGTAACAGTGTTTGCAGAACAATGCGACTCGTGCTTTGGCGGCCATGATGTCATTGACAGTAAAGATGCAGCGCTGTCATGAGGGGAAAAGGCCCTTTTAAGGAAGTTTCAGACAAAGTGCTTGTTATTATATTTAAAAGTTATAGTTTTATAAATGTTCTTTGAATTCATTTAGTTGCATTTATCCGCCACGTCTTAAAGTCAGCTCTGTGAAAATATAGTCTGACTTCAAATGTGGTTAAATATAGGCGACAACCAGAACAGAGTGATAGCAGTTAGCATGGTAGCAGTTAGCATGGTAGCAGTTAGCATGGTAGCAGTTAGCATGGTAGCAGTTAGCATGGTAGCGGTTAGCATGATAGCACTTAGCATGGTAACAGTTAGCATGATAACAGTTAGCATGGGTACAGTTAACATGATAGCAGTTAGCATGGTAGCAGTTAGCATGATAGCAGCTAGCATGGTAACAGTTAACATGGTAGCAGTTAGCATGATAGCAGTTAGCATGGTAACAGTTAACATGGTAGCAGTTAGCATGATAGCAGTTAGCATGGTAACAGTTAGCATGATAGCAGTTAGCATGATAGCAGTTAGCATGGTAACAGTTAACATGATAGCAGTTAGCATGGTAACAGTTAACATGGTAGCAGTTAGCATAGCAGTTAGCATGGTAGCAGTTAGCATGATAGCAGTTAGCATGTTAGCAGTTAGCATGGTAGCAGTTAGCATGGTAGCAGTTAGCATGGTAGCAGTTAGCATGGTAGCATGAGTGTGTAACGACACCACTGTTTTTCAAATCAAGACTTTCTATTCCAGTGGTCCCCAACCTTTTTGTCACCGTGGACCGGTACAACGCAAGACACGTTTACCGCGGACCGGTCGGGGGGGGGGGGGGTTGAGGTGCAACGCTGCAGCGCAAGACACATTTACCGTGGACCGGGGGTGGTATTTTCTCTTTAGTAATAGTAATAATAATAATGATAATAATAATTTTACGGCAACTTTCTAAGGAAGTTTCTTTTTTGCTCATTTTGTTTGGATGTTTTTTGGGTTTAATTTTAGTGGGGTTTATCACCTCATGTTTGGTGTCGCGACTTTGACGTGCGTTAAGTGTGACAGATGTAACAGGTAGAATCCGGTCACTTTTCAAAATAAAACGTTTTTGTCGAAAAAAAAAAAACAATAAAATGGAAATTATTTTTTCTTTCTTTGCGTCCCGGTGCCAAAATTTCCCGCGGCCCGGTACCGCTCCGCGGCCCGGTGCCAAGTGTCCCGCGGCCCGGTGGTTGGGGACCACTGTTCTATTCAACTTTCTGTTGCTGCTGTAAAGCCAACAGGTTTGCCCCCCAGTTCTTTCCTGTTACAATCCTCACATGTTGCTGCTTCAGCAGCTTCAACTAAAAGCTAAACGGAGGCTTTCATACATTTTGTGTAATGTTCTCCTGAGAGACTACCTTTCCCAGAATGCTTTGTGGGAAGTGGCCACAGTCGGGGGCTGCCACATAGCTCCTGACTGACATCATCAGCTATTGGGAGTCCTCAAAGAGGCTTTGTTCCTTCAGCCTGAGTTTGTGTAATTTGCACTGTGAGGGGGGGGGTTAAAACATAAAAGAAGAGACGCTGCTGTGGAGTTCTGTTCAGAGATGAACGAGCTAACTGAGGGATCATCCTTTGCTGTTCAGACACAGCATTTTCACTCCTGGAGGGGCCTCAACATGTCCAGACTGCAGTGATTGGGTTGTAAACAGTGGGGCTGAACCATTCTGAAAAGCTAGTCCATGAAAGACATTTTAGTGGTTTGGCCCTGGAGTCTGAGCGTCCTTTAGACACAGGAAGTGGGGGAGGACGGGCTCTGAGAGCAGGAACTGAGGCTCTACTATCTGAGCTGAGGACCGACCCTCTGCCTCCTACACAGCCTGAGGCTTACTGTCCCCATCACTCCATGCAGCATGTACGTCCCTGCTGTGGTGTCCACCTGTCTGTCCTTTCACCCACTTGTCCTCTGGTCCTTTGCAGAGTATGGACTCGTCAGACCTGTCCGATGGTCCCATAACCCTGCAGGAGTACCTGGAGGTGAAGAAAGCTCTGGCCTCCTCAGAAGCCAAGGTGCAACAGCTGATGAAGGTCAACAACAACTTGAGTGAGGAGCTCCGGCGCCTCCAGAAGGAGGTACGAGGAGGCAGTGGAGACATGGAGTTACAGAAAACCAATCATCTGATTATCTGTTTCCGTTTAAGGCTGTTTTTTGGATTTGTTTTAGGTTAAAAACAGTTTTTTTAAGCCCAAGGGTTCAGCAATTTTACGCCACTTTTTGTTCGTTTTAAAGCAATAATTGATTTAACGATATTCATACGTCTCTGTTGTTCATTACTGACCGATGTCCTTTAAGGGGCTCTTTTGGGGGGAGATAGATTAGCGGGGCAGCTTTTTGGTGGTTTTTAAAAACCTCCAGCGTTCCTGTGTGAAGCTGAGAGGCTGTTCTCACCACGTCCAGCATTTGGCTTCAGCTCTGACCCGCCTCATTCGTCCGTCACCTTTTACTTTAACTCTGTGACTTTTCACTGAGTGTTCAGAACAAAAGCTGAGAAGCAAACATTCAACCATGAAACCAAACAGCCCCCCCTCTGCAGACCAGCCTCACCTTCATCATGCACAGGCGCAGGGGGGCCCAAATACAAACTCTAGAACTATCCTTTAGTACTCATGTTACTGTGTGAAACCCCCTGTTTTTTAATGATTGTGAGGTTTTTTCCAGCATGATTTTCACCATTCAGTTTATGCCCCCCCCCTTCCATTCCTACAACCTCCCCATGTTCCTCCCTCCCTCCATCCCTCCCTCCATCCTGTCATCCCCCCCTTGCTCCCTCCCTTGCCTCTTATAGATTACCCGGATGCAGACAGAGAACAGCGTGCTGCGGGGGTGCCAGCAGGCTGGGGGGTCAGCTGGCCATGGGTCAGGAGGGCCTGGAGGAGGAGGAGGAGGGGGAGGACACTGGCCAGGGGGAGGAAATCAAGTGGACGGAGGAGGCTCGGTTGGAGCAGGAATGGTCGCCCCATCGCTCTTTGTGCCCTCCTCAACCGCCTCTCACTCCCACCCCCACTGGAGGGAGCGTCAGGCTTTTTCAATGTATGTGCCCGGAGCCGTTCCTGGCCCCATAGCCCATGGCCCCCCAGCCCTGGACTCCCTGGCAGCTCGCCTGCAGCCCCTCAACACACCTAGCGTAAGTTAGAACCCCGCCCCCTCCGGAACCTTTTCAACTCCCCGTGTTTCTTCCGGATCGACCGCCGTCGGGAACATCCTCCGTGCCCCCCCCCTCCTCCTGCTCTGTCACTCAGTCACGCTGCTTCTATTTGAAAGCACGTCACCCAGGCCTGTTAGCACCATGACGGGGGGAGTGCACAAATATGAGCAGAAATGGGGGGCGGGGGGGGCTGGAATGTTTTCTCTGCCCTCCTCCCTGCACCTTTTCCAGCCCTTTCATAACCTCCCACTGCTGCTTCACCTGAACGTCTCTCACTCATCGGAGCATGTCCTCATCTCTGCTTCACCATGGAAGCCTCAGCAACAACCTCAGAAGTGATTGGTTCTGCTCACAGGAGGAGGAGCGCTCACGCTGTCCATCATCCAGTGTTCTACTGAGCCTCTTTTGACTCTTTCTTTTGTCTTTGGTTCTGTGTGTTTTCGCCCGGCTCTCCTTTGCTCTCTGCGGTGCATCCTCTGGATGGAAGCATTCTGTCTGCCACTGCTTTGGTCACCACTTCATCTGAGGAGGTGGAGTTCATCCAGCTCACTTTAGAGCTTGAAAGCAGCACAAATGATGTGGTTTTGTAGATGTTTGTAGATTGTAAATAATGCCCAGTGTAGTTGGAGCTGGTTTGTTAGATGGTCAGTGATGCTCATGATGAGGTGATGTGAGAGCTGCTCTCATGATCCGGTGCTTCCTCATCCTCTTTCTTGCCGTCTTTGATCCTTTCCTTAGTGCACATTAGAATTTGGGCTTGTTGTCACCTCTGTTCTGTGTCAACTCTTCATCCCTGTGTTCCTTTATCTTCCCAGGTGAGAAAAGGTGGCACGGGGGGTCCAGTAACCTATGGGGGGCAGCCTCTGTCCGGCTCCACAGAGGTGGGCAGATACATGGTGAGTCTTTAGCTGCGTTTATCTGTTGGATCCATTGACCGTCTACTAGAAGTGGATAGAGAAAAGCTTACGGTGCTTCCAGCTCAGAGGAAACAGTCAGTTTAGTCTCCATGTTTTGTGTGAAATGGAAGCCACCATGTTGGGCCACACCATGACAAAAAGCAGGCTGTGTCTGAACGTCCTCACTGCTGTCTAACTACTAAAAATCTATCAGTGCTCTGGGTTTTAAGACGCTATACTCACTACTTTTCTTTTTGCTTCAACCCCAAACATAATGTCACCAATTTTCCCGAAGTAAAAGCCTGATTACAGGAAGACTTTACAAAGACCGTTGGCAAATCCACCATTTTCTGATTATGAGGACTTGGATCATTTATTCTTATAGGCTGCACAATAAATGTCAAATTGATGGTCATCATGATATCAAGCTGTGCAAAACAGAAGTCGGCGAAAACTGCAATAAATGGTTACTTGAATGTGCCAAAACCATCTTTATTAACTAATTAATATTTAAGGGATCAAGTAAATCCTTTCATGCATTTGACCGATCGGATGCTGTTGACCAATCACAGGGAGCTTTTATGTTAGATGCTCGCCTCCTATCTGGAGTGTAATTGAAGTTATTTGGACTCCTATTTAAATTATTAAAGCGTTGCAGTGAAATGGAAATGATCATTTTGGTTGTTTTAATATTTATTCATGTATTGCAAGTTATATCGTCATCACAATATTGATCACTGATGTCGCAAATCCCGAGTTTTCCTCAGATCAGGCAGCCCTATAATAACAAATCAATCGGAGTACTTTTTTGTTTACATTAAAAGTATTCAAATGCAATGCATTGTGGTCTATATTTGCCAGGCGATCGAGCCTTGATGCACGCTAGTTTCTCTGCTGAGACAGCTGGGATTTTTTTTGGAATCGTAGATTTGGACAGTTTCAAAATGAGGAGTGCACCATGTAGTGAGTAGTGAAGGAATGTGGACACAACCATTGTGATTGGTCTGAGACATCATTTCCACGGCAACCAGCAGTAAGCTTGTTGGAAGGCCACACCCCTTCCACTGAACGTGGCCTTAAGCGAAAGATGGAATCAGCAGGAACGGTTATTCTGACTGATGGAATGACTGAGTAGCAGCTGTTTGGTTCTCTACAGACATTTGGAAGATTTTGGCTTCTTGGAGCCAGCAGGTACTTCCTGTTTAGAATGTGGGGGGGGGGGGGGGCACTGGGTCCAGTTCTCATTGACAGCCAATGGTTGGAGTGAATAGATACTTGTTGGCTGCTCATGTCGCTCTGTCTTTATCAGTCATATTTTAAGGCAGCTCTTCTTGTTCATTGATGACCGCCGGGCTTTTATTTTGTAAAACTGCCTGAAGCACAGCTGAGGAACTCCAGGCCTCAAGGGCTGGAGTTCCACTTGCCCCCTGCAGCTTCCTGTTGGCAAAACACACCTGATGCAGGTAATCAGCAGCAGGATGCTGGAGTTCAACAACCCGCCCCAAAAAATGAGTCCGCTCAGCAATGAAGAGAATCTTTTTCTTGGAAACCCATAGCAGTCGTGGCGAGATGAGCATGACTGTGCAGTTTATTGTCCTGTAAAAGGCTGACTGAGAGGCCCTGAGGGTCACGTGCACGGCGCTTCCTGTGGACGATCTTCAGCCTCTGAGCTTCTCTGGACACTTGGGTTTGAAGTGAAGGAAAAGCTGTTTTTGCTGTGACTGTGCATCAGGCTGGATGGGCTCTGATCTCTTCTCATGATTCTGTTTGCAGGTGCCCAAACCAGAGAAGCACGGCAGTGGCACAGACAGTGACTATGACAACACGCACACGTATGACCCTTCACTGAGGTCAGTTTTTGAAGCTGCATTCGCGGTCTGCGCGGCGAGGCCGTTCCGGTTTGATGTTAAGGCTATACTTAACACGTGAATTTAGGTGGAACATTCCTGTCACGTCACCCAATCAGGAAGTCGGTTTGGCCTGTGACTTGCTGATGATGTCATCAGTGGGTGGAGCCATGAAACTAACAAGGAGAAAACGCGGATCACTGTGGGGGTTTTTTTAGGGGTGTCCCTCCTGACTCTGAGTGGTTTTATTTGGAGTATTTGCTGATACAGAGTCCTGATCCCACACTTTTGTAAAACATTTATATAAAAAAAAGAGAAATTGAATAAATTTTCCAGGTAGTCTACAATTTTTCTTTTATAAGCTTTCTTTTATCATTTCACTTTTAAACGGAGTGTTTCTGTGAAGTAGTGTAAATAATTGAGCCCCAGTGTCATTTTTAGGGTGATCTCAGTTATTTTTACATTCTTATTGTTGATTATTTATCCACTTTATTCTGAAACAGAACTTATCAACTCAGTTATTTAAAAATTTCATCAGGAAGTGATGACTGCTGATGCTTTTTAAAAGACCCTGATCTGTCAGCGTCATCCTGCGCTTTCCACAATGAAGCAATGGAGCTCAAGCGTTTGACGGTAGCTCCTCCCACACGCCGCGACATGTTCACAGACGAGCAGCAAATTCAACGCTGGTCAAAACAGAGCAGCAGGACGCCAACACGCTGGCCAAGTAGCATTTGGTGTGAACGTAGACTTTGACAGGGTACTGCTGGCGTCTCTGAAGGGTTGAAGGAACCCAAACGGGGGTTCTGAATGGAAAACGGCTTTTTTTTTTCTTTTAAGTGTGGGTCGCAGCAGTGAGGAAGAAGGGCGCGGCGAGTCTGAGGACGGAGGTGGCGGGGAGGCGGGAGAGCCGGACCCCACCCTACCCTGCACCGAGGACGTCATACTGAAGACGGAGCAGGTGACCAAGAACATCCAGGAGCTCCTCAGAGCGGCACAGGAGTTCAAACACGACAGGTGGGTGGCTGAACCCCCCCAAAGCCACGAATCCCCACAGGGATTAGCAGCTACAGAAGCAAAAGCTATTTGAGATGAGATTAGCTCACCGGGAACGCCATGAGACTAAAGACGGCAAATGTCTCTCCAGTTTCGTCCCTTGTTCTGAGAAGATCCACTCTGCAGTCACGGAGATGGCTTCCCTCTTCCCTAAAGTAGGTGTTGTTCCCGTTCAAGCCCTTCACCCGTCTGTTCACTGCACTCTTTTCTGGAAGTGGGAGGAGCTGATGTGTCACCCGTGTGTGTGTGTGTGTGTGTGTGTGTGTAGCGGCCGGCCCTGGATGCGGTCCACTGCTCCCTGCGCCTGCTGGCCTCCAGCGCCTCGCGGCTGCAGGTGGAGTGTCGCAAGGCGGTGCCGTCAGAGTCCGGGGCGCCGGCGGTGGACTACCAGCTCCTCACGCAGCAGGTCATCCAGTGCGCCTACGACATAGCCAAGGCCGCCAAGCAGCTGGTCACCATCACCACTCGGGAGAAGAAGCAGTGACGCGGCAGATGGAAAGATGGCGAGAAGGGATCCGTGCAGGAGGGGGACGTTGTAATGGCGCCGTAGCTGGGAGGACGGAGAAGGTGGAGCCGATGGTGGACGGGCCGAAGGCACGACGCATGAGAAATAACCCCATACAAGCCACTTTTCTTTAAAGCGAACACTACAATGGACAGAAAGCTCGCCACGTGGCAGTGAGCGTGGGATTGTGGGAGTTATGGCCTGCAGCCAGCTCAGAGCAGGAATGTATGAACAGCCGCTGAAACTGAGGAGCGTACAGGAAGAACCCCGCTGGGAGGTGTACAGGGACCCGCATCCTGCAAAGGGACCGCTTTATTTATTCTGTCTCCTCGCCCTTCGCCGTCGCTCCTCTCCTCTGGCAGTTTGAGCCCCGGGTTTGTACCCCGCGGCAGAGGAGGACCCGTCTAGCTCCGCCCCCCGCCCCCACAGCTTCTCAACCTCTGGTGGTACCCAGCATGATGTGGCATGTTGCCCTTCCTTCCTCTCCTTTCATTTGCAGATCAGTTGGATTTGCACCTTCGAAGGCAAACTTTGATTTGATTTTTTTTACTGACTCAAACAACACTCAACACTGGAATCATTGTGAATAATTGTTCATGTCTGTTCTTGTTTCTTTTTGTATTGATAATTTTACTGACTGTCTCTTTGAGTTCCTTGTTAATGTCGGTTCTGATGTAGAGCAGGGAGGAAGGGGCGTTGCAGAACCTGGGAACCAGGCGCTCCTTCCACACCCACTCTGATTTCTTAACCCTTCCTGGTGTGGACGAGGTCGTCCCTCAACACTCTTTCAATTGTTACTTTGTTTTTTTTTGTACTTGATTACTCTTAAAAATGTGTCTCACTTAAGAGAGCCAGTGGAATCATCTCAGGATCTGGCGATCGGTGCCAAGTAGGAGAACGACGGTCCAGCTTTTCGCTTGAGGATGGAACCTTTTGCTGGCTCCGCCCCTCCATTTACACAGCAGCCATCCTTTTGCGTGCATGTTAGTTAACAGTGGCAGGTACTTTTTTTTATAGTAACTCCTGGGAAGTAAAAGATCTGGCATAAAAACTGCAAAGTTTGACTTTCCGGCTGTTTGGTAGACTAACCCGCAAACGGTCACAGACACACAAAGCTCCAGGTGACTGAACTCTGCCAGCAGGGGGCGTCATTGGGAACAAATCTCATCTCGTGCTTTGACCCTCATGTGGGTGTTTGCAGCTGGTTGTACTCAACATGGCGGTTTGGTCCAAGACGCCTTTTTTGTTTTGTTCTCCAGCTTTCATGATCGTCTTCCTCCACTCCAGATTCAACCTGAACCGTTTTCCAAGTGCTCGTGCTTTCAGGACTCCAACCACAACACTAATGGGATCACAGCAGCTGCGCCGCCCTTTAGCAAGGCAGCGTTACTGTACTTTAGCCCCCCCAGATGTTTTTATCGTTTCCTGCCGGGGCTTCATGCTCGTTTCTGTGGGGATTTGTTTTTTCTTTAAAGCCGTTTGAACATCATCTCCTGACTGAAAAGTCTCAAACAAAACCTGAACTCGTAAAGGCCAATTGATAAAATTAGAGCCATACATGCATATATATGATATATATGTATATGAACATTTGTTTTCTTCCTATGAAGCTATCTTTGTTGGCCTCAAAGCGGGGAGGGGGGGTACAACGTAGGACCTGAAACGTTTCAGGTCCTACGCCGTGGTGTCCGCCCCCCTCCTGTGTGGTCATACTGTACTCGCTCAGTCCTACTGGATCCACAGGAAGCTAGGAGGAGGAGCCAAAGGAGGACCCGTGAGTGCCGAGTGTTGTGGTCTTAGTTGCACTATTTTTCAAACACTAGTTGATTTAAAGTTTGCGCAATCGTGGATCCAAGTACATCTTATGGCTGGGACACACGGCATCGGATTTTGGGGAAAGACCTGCAGCACGCTGTACCACAGGACTCATCTCAAAAAGGCACACGGCCTCTCCTCCCTCCGGTCTGCAGACGCTCGTAAAGCAGGAACGGCGTCCATCTGCTCGGACCTTCTACGCTCTCGTGCCCAGAGGTTTAGCACAGCGTTCAGCGTTTAGACACGCCCAGATTATCACTTTGACCAATCCACATGCAAGTTAGTAACTCTAAAGTGCTGCCAGACCTCCCAAACCCCCAGAAGGGGGCGTGGCCTGTGCTGGTGAGTGTCCCTGTGTTTGGTTTTCACTGCTCTACGCTTTGGGAGATGGGGAATGGCAGAGAGATCTTTGAACAGAAGACTTATAAAGAATGACTGACTTTAAAAAAGGTCACTTGTAATGGAAACTCATAAGCTGTACATTTGTACTAAAATAAAACAATTTAATTGTCTTAAGGCTCCATTTTGTTCTTTTGATGAACTTGATTCTGCTTTGAAGGTGAACAGAAGCTCCCACTTCAGTCCAGCTGCTTTGGCTTTTTGACTTTTGCAGCTTCTCATCGCGTTTAGCCACTAGTTTGAATCGATTTAACCCTTGTGCTATCCTATGACCCCCCCCTTCCATTGAGGTGTTCTCCTACCATGACAAAGGTGGATAAAGGTGGAGAGGATTTCATGTAATCCATGGACACCAGTGAAGATCACAAATCATTGAAGAACAAAGGTTCAGAGCTCTGTCTAGTGGGTCTAGATGACCCCACTCCCAATGTTAACGTGCCTAGGATAGAACAAGGGTTACGTGTGAATGTGAGTATGCATGGAACAGACTGATGACCCGCCCAGGATGTCCCCTGCCTTCACCCATGAGTCCCATCCGGGCTAGGCTCTGGCAGCCCCATGACCCCAAAACAGTTTAAAAGCCCTTCTACTGCCCCCCCGTGCAATGATGATTAACTGGAGGGCAGAAATGTGGACCAAGTTCCATACAACACGTTTTAGATCATGCTGACGCTTGCACAAAGGTTAAGGAGACGGTGATTTCAAATATGTCTGTATCCAACATGACTGTTATATGGGGTTAAATCAGTGCGGTTGATCAAAACGCAACATTGGGTAGTTCTATGGATAATGTTCTTTGTTGTTATCTTACTGAAGGACAAATCAAAGCAGTAATTCGAGCCTTAAATAAAAGGTATGGAGAAGCGTTTTGACCTTCATGCAGTGAGGCCGGTTGGAGCTGAACCACCACAAACATCAGGAACCACACCTTACCTGCAACAACAACATGACCTGAGCTCCGCTGCACCGACACAGCAGAAAGCCGTTCTTTTAACAATAAATGCAGCCGTTTTGGAGAGATTTTCTTTAAAAGTGGAGGTCAAATGGGTTTCAGTATAAAAATCCAGCAGTGCATTGCTTACAACAGCAATGTGTTACGCTGTAGCCCCAAACACATAAAAACAACAGATTTGGCCTAAAAGGCTTTGGAGTTTGGAAACAGCAATGGCCGCTCCACCTGCAGCACATGGAGGAAAAGCTCCGTCTGTTTTCCGTTGTTGTCCCTCTAATACAGTAAACACAAAGGCATGGAAGCCTCCTCATCCTCTCTAAAAACACATCGGGCTCATAAACTCTGCACTGTTTTTCCGTTTTCCAGTCAAGTCCCAGCAAATATCCAGACAGGTATCAGACAGAGGAAGGGCAGAACAGCGTCTTTCTCCTACGCGTCTTCATCTGAGCTGGAGGAGCTCGGAAGCAGAACGCATTCCTGCCTTCTTCCTCTTTTCCGTCTTGGTTTCACATTCCTCAGCCTCCTGCGGATCACATCTGCAGGAAAGAGACGGAGCGCTTTAAGGGAAGAAGAACGGGAGAAGGCGTCACGTTGCCGATTACTGGCGCACCCACCTGCCACGGTGTCATAGTCCCGCTGCGGGTCGTGCCAGTAGAGGCTCGCCGAGGTCCTCCAGTGGCGGTACAGGCGAGTGTGAAGAACGGACAGCGTGAGAAGGACCAGCAGGAAGCCCAAGGCTCCTGCGGCCCACACGGCCTCGTCCGTCCTCGGGGTCCTGGGCAGCCCTCTATTCACAGCTGCGGGACGTTTGCTGGCGCCTGGGGTGCAGGCGCAGGGTTTGCCTTTCTCACAGACGCCGCAGTCCAAGTTATGGGGGCGGCTGTGATCCACCTGCTGCAGGTCTTGCTGCTTGTGAGATTCTGACAGGGATTTGGGGGCAGACTCCACCCTGTCCCTTTCATCTTATGGGGCTGAGTCTTTGCTTTCCCCCCACTTCAAATGCTTTGTTGATCTTGGTCAGGCCACCTAACTTCTTCTCCTCTGCTTTCTGTTTTGCGGTTTTCAGGATGGCTGACTTTGCACTCTGCTCACTATCGGCAGAACCATGTTTTCCAGCAGCATCGGCTGCAGGTCTGAGATCAGCGGCACTGCGAGCGTGCTTCTCTGCTTCTGGCTCGCTCTTCTGAAACCGAAGAGCCCCCAACCCCCCCGAGTTAGCTCCTGGTGTCCTCCTCATGGAGGGTCGGGGTGTAGAGGCCTTGGTTTGTGTGAGGTTTTCAGGATCAAGACCTCGTCTTGGTAATGATGATCCAAATGAGCTGCTCCCACCTCTGGAATCTCGGAGCATTTTCTGGGTTGGATTGGTTAAAACGCTGGAGGTTTTCCCCGATGTGTCCGGGTTGCTCTCCAGGGCCCTTCTTCTCTTCCTGGCATTGATCTGCGTGGACTGCGCCTCCTTTGCGTTAACCTCTGCAGCTCCTCCCCGCAAAGAGGAGATGGTCCGGACACAGCACTGCTTCAGAGAACCCTGAGGAGTCGTCAGTCATTATTCCTTTCATCTTTCTAAGGTAACTGTGACATTCAATCAAATCAGGACTCCAACCTTTGTCTTGTTTAGTTGCTGCTGGTGCGACGCTGCAGGTCTAGTCAGCAGGAGATCATATTTCTGGGTCGGAGTCCCACGGTCAGACTCCTGTCTTCTGCCGTTTGTGTTTTCCAGCCAATCGCAGAGGTCCAGAGAGGCGGCCCCGATCAGTTCCAAAGTGTGACCCCACGACACAGCGGCTATGGGCTGAGAGGACAACAATCGGTGAACCCCAACGTCACAGCTTCAGGTTCTGAAGGGTGCTGATAAGAGCCATCATGGTCCTGCACGTCTCACCCTGCGTCTGCTGAGCTGTGGGTGGGACGTGATGATGTAGTCTCGCAGACAGGAGTGTGCCAATCCAGACAGGAGACGACGCTCTCCGGGCGCTGCACAAGGATGGTAAAGCAGAACAGCAGCTCCGTGCTGCAGAAGAACAGAAAGGATGCTAATTCTCTGCAAACGGAGCCTCTCTCCTTGTAGAACTAAAGTCTGCTTTCCTCCATGTAGAAAAGTAGAACAAAAGATCCGCTGGGATTCACAGTAGATTTGGATTTTCAATGGAAGTTCCATTCTACTAGCTTTTTCCCGTAGCAGACAGATTTCATGAAACTCTGTTGTTCGTAGTAGTGAAGCAATGGCTGGAAATGTTCGACACATCTGAGAATTTCTGACCTCTGGCACTTTTTGAAAAGACTTTAGGCGAACAAAGTTTCTGACCAAATCTGATGCACAAGTCCAAGTCAAGTATCGAGTCTTTGGGTTGAAGAACAACTTGAGTCTAAAATATTTAACATTACAATGAAAATGACGTGTTGTGTCACAAATTGTTGGGTTTAAACCGAGGAAGATGCAGCAACACTCAGTTACTGAATGAGTCAGCATGAATAAGTTGGTAAAAACGTAGTCCCATGCACCCGTGTGGGGGGTTGACCCGTGTACGGACGGGTGCTGTGGGCTGGGGTGGGGGGTCATAGAGAGGAGCGTCTGCATCCTAAGGGGAGCTTCCTTTGAGGCTCATGCAGCCTCCTTAAGGGACGTCATGAAAATGGAACGTACCATTGTCGTGAGTGAGGTAAATGTATCAAGAAATCATTGTGAGGATAATGGAAGTCACTTGCCTTAAAGCTGCTCTCTAGTCATTAGGAAGGTGTCCGTGTGGAAACAGTGACCCACAGGGTGTGCGAATCATATATAACTGCCCTCTGGACACCTGTAGGCCTGTAGCCACCCACACAAACTATGCTTTGATCGTCTTATTTCCTAAATTCTAACAGCACTTTAACAGTGCGGTGCACAGGAATTGGGAAGGTTGAAAACATACAGGCCACGTGTGTCTCATACAGGTTTGCCCATTTTTGACCTGCAGACAGCCCGGATCCACCCGCAAGGGCAGTTGTTACTAAGGCATTAAAGAGGCGTGTCCAAGCAGGTTGGAACGGGCGGGGGAGGGTGTGATGTGTGACTAAAGAGATGAAAGGAAAGGAATATGAGGCTGGAGAGAGCTGCCATGTTGTTGGTGTAGAGACTGACGCAGAGACAGGAAGCAGGGCTGGAGGTGGCAGAAAGGAGGGCGTTGAGGTTCGATGGGAGTGACGAGCATCAGAGGAAAAGCTCACGGTAGAGGTTTTGGAGATCAATGCAGGGAAGCAGGTGGAGATGGTTTGGACACGTTGATAAAAGACGCTGAGTGTGGAGCTACCGGGAAGGAAGACCAAAGAGGAGGTTCATGGATGTAGCCGCAGAGGACATGAGGCTGGATGGTGTGAGCGAGGAGGATACTGAAGATAGGATTAGATGGAATTTGCTGTGGACACCCCTGAAGGGAGCAGCCAAAAGCCAGAGAAAATACAAGAGAAGAATCCAGGAAAGGCTGGCTGCAGAAATCTGTGAACTGTGGAGGTTCATCCAGCTGAGTCGAAGTAAATACTGAGAACTCCACCTGAATGATGGCTGCTGCAGGTCAGCGTCTCTATCCAACCCATCACACATTTACATTCTAGTCGTAACTTTTATGGGTCAATATTTGACTGTTACAGCTGACATGATTGCGATCTGGCTTTAACGTTAATGACAGATCCAACCCCCCACCCCCACCCCCACCCTTTGCTTACAGACAAAAAACTATTGGGCAGAACCCAAATTCTTCTCCTCCCCCTCCGGCTTCTCCCTATCCCTATCGTAGGAGCATTTGGAGGGATGGGGTGTCCAAAATCGACGAGACAACAACACTTACATATAGGTTATTGAGCCAGCGTTGAGGAGGGCAGTACACATACTCTCCACTCTGAGCACCAACGGGTCTGAACGCTCCGCTGCAAGAAAAGGTGCTACATGTAACGCATGACGTAATCCTGAGGCTTCTGAACTACCGGGTACACGGTTTACCTGCTAGGGATGGCGTGACTGTAGGATATAGACTCATCCATGCAGACTTTCCTGGCTGGCTAAGAGAACAAACAACTGAATAAATAATCGCAATGATCTAATAAATATGATGTTTAAATTGTTTGGTGAAAAAGGAGGAAGTCAAATAAATAACTTCTGTATTTTCACGACCATAAGGCGCACTTCATAGTCTATCATTTTCTCCAAAATGTAGGGGGCGTCCTATGAGGCGGAGCGCCTAATGTGTTGTTGTGGAGCGTAGAAGAAGACGGCATGAGAGCGGGGGAGGGAAGTGTGGGCGTGACCAACCGAACACTGAGGCAGTTTAGACTGCAAGCTATCAGCTACGCGCAGGAACATGGGAATAGAGCAGCTGCAGAGGATTCTGGATGAATGAATCCATGGTTCACAAGTGGAGGAAACTGGAAAACGAACTCCGGCAGTCAAGAAGACGCAGATGAGTTTCCGCGGAAAAAAGGCGACCGGAGCGATGGATTAACGATCCGCTTCTCTGCGGTCACCTCTCCACTGAGGGCAGGAACGCCTACAGAGGACGCTTTTTTCTTTGGTTTTATGAAGCGCCGTAGTCTTTCCATCTGGGCGAGGATTATAGTGCCGCAGTGACTTCCAGCAGATCTCAATGAAAAGCTCTTCATCTTCTGCTCATTCTACAGTAAAAAGATCGCTGACAAACACCTCCAGCCCAGCCGAATCACCAACACGGACGAGGCGTCGCTCACTTTCAACATCCAACGGGACGAGGACGGTGGGACACGCACAACGGGGCACGCCTTTTGTTGTTATGGGAGGCAGTGGCGGGGGGGTTACGCCACAGTTTGTGAACGGGTTGTAGAAGCTTGGGCTAACGTGTCTGCTTGCGCTGCTGTCAAAGTGCCGAAAAGACGACCTCATTCATGAGGAGCCGTACGGCAACGAGACGGACTCACCCGCTCCGCCGCAACACGCAACAAATAGTCTAAACCGAAAAAATAACCAGAATGAAGTACTAAAAACTGGTTCAGATCCAGAAGAGGAGGACTTTGAGGGATTTTTGGATGCTGATTGAGGACTGAGGAAATGAAAAATAAATCCCAACCAACTCAGTTTTGCTCCAGCTGCCTTTTTTAGAACACACACTTGCATGCGTGTTTTACTGGTATGTTTTAACATTCCCGTGCCTTAAAACCCCGTGCGCCTTTTCTATGTGTTAAATACAGAAAAAGTACCCATAACTGAGACTCCGCCCTATAACCCAGTGCGCCCTATGGTCGTGAAAATACAGGTATGTTAAAAAGTCCACACATTTTTGTATTATTCTCTACTCTAGCAATCTCGTCTATTTCATAGAGTTTACTATCAGGTTTGAGTGTTCAGAAGTAAAAATGGTAACTCACCTCGGGGTTATATACATTTTCAATACTTGGGAGTCTCTAAAAACAAAGAAAAACACAAACCGTTTTAAGCATCAACAGTTGGCAACAGTTTGCCCTAAAAAGGAATAAGCTGAGGTGAATGTGGAAAACTTCAGCTGCACTGTTCAGTTCCAGGTATTTGTCTCTGAGTCACACTGGTGGAAGTTTTTGGTAAAAATGTTCTAGATCCATTTAGGTCAGTGAATTGGATTGTACAAACTGAACTAACTCTAAATGGGATTGTTGTTAGTCATTACAGCCCCACTCACTACCTTTGTAGAAGTCTTTAGCCACCAGTGCAGGAGTAAAGATTGCCCCAGATCCCAGGCGTCACGGACCGATAAGTACAGTTGTGAAATCAGGACAACTGTCCACAATGAAGATCTTGTAAACTCTTGAACTCATTCGTCGCAGCTCACTCTGCGATGCATTTTTATGGCCAACTCTGCGTTTGCAGCTTCAAACAGGCAGCCGTAAAAGACGGCACTGTCCAGATTTGGCATTCCCTCACTGGCTTCCTATTTACTTTAACCCTTGTGCTATCTGGCAGGGTCCAGATGACCCCACTGCCAATGTTAACATAGGGAGTGGGGTCATCTAGACCCACTAGACAGAGCTCTGAACCTTTGTTCTTCAATGATTTGTGATCTTCACTGGTGTCCATGGATTACATGAAATCCTCTCCACCTTTATCCACCTTTGTCATGGTAGGAGAACACCTCAATGGAAGGATGGGGTCATCTGGACCCCACATGATAGCACAAGGGTTAAGAGCTCTTGTCTACATCCCGGCCGCTCTGTCACCTTTCTGATCTGCTCCACCATCACACCTGCACATTCCTCAAAATCAAGTTCTTCGAGTTTCAGACAAAAGGCTGAAGAGTTTCTGCTGCAAACCTTCCAACTGTCTTTTACTGGAGTTTACATTTGCCTCACTTTTGCTTTTCGTGCTTTGATTGTTGCATTGGTGACTTTTTTTTGCCCAGGTTTTGGTTATTGTTTGGCATAACGTTTTAAAGAACTAACTGTAGTGGTTCCAGATGCATTGAAAATTCACCAACTGGGACAAATGCTTCCTGATTTGTGTTTACCTGAGTGGAATGTGGCCAGGTGAGGAGCCCACAGTCCTCAGCAGCTGCAGCCGCCGGCAGGTCTCTGTCCACAAAGAGCTGAACAGAGCCGTCTTCATAAACAAGAGCACAGAAGGACGGAACGTGGCTCTCCGTTTTCTGCTTCCATTACCTTTCCATTATCACAGCCGGCAGCCGCCGCGGAGGAGCGCGCGCGCGGCGCCAAACACACCCACAGCGCGGCCAGCGCACCCACGGCCACGGCCCGGGCTGCCATGGGGGAGGGTCCCGCTCAGTCAGTCAGTCAGTCAGTCAGTGGAAGGGGAACGCCAACTTACCCCCGACTGCCCGCCATAGCCGCCCCCTCTCGCTCGCTCACCCAGGAAACGAACGTGCGCCCGAAAACGCAACATTTCCCCAAACATGGCGGCAAAGCAATAAAAGCGTCACATCCTCGCGCCGCACAAGAGTTTTCAAAGACGCTTTTCCACCCAGCTAGGCTCTGTTTTCTACGGGAAAACACCCCAAACTCCTTAAATGCCATCAACACTGAGTGAATAACTACAAAATAAGAGTCCAGACGGTGCTGCTGACTTTTGTCTGGAGGGAACTACTTCCGGGCGCATTTCAAAATAAAACGGACGATGGAATATCAATCAAAACAATAAAAGGCCAAAAGAAGACCAAGCACAGATATTCATCAATACATTGATATATCGAACTTAAGGTGAATAGTCAACAAACATTTGAAAGGAAGGAAATACACATCCATAAACAGGTAACTTGTGCCATGGTATTTGCTCTCAGTCATACATCTTTGTACATACAATAAAAAACATTACAAAAACTGGATATTAAGGAAATTTCTGCCTTGCTTTTCTAAAATCACATCTGAAGATACATTTCAGATCAAGAAATTACAGTTTTTTCTGCATGGCAGCAGTTATTTTTCCCTGTAAAGTTGGGTCTTCTTCCAACCCAGAGTACGGTTTTAATCCAGAATATTTAACCTTTGAGCCAGTTTTGAAAGAAAGTTCAACCCCATGTTACATTTATGCCAAAAAAAAAAACACATTTATTTTATATTTGTCATTATAGTCACAAGAACATAAATATACATCAGTGTCATCTTTTCTAAGTTGTAAAGTAAGACTTTGTGGCTCCTTCTGGGTTGTTTTTGGTGAAGAATTGACCTTTCAGTGTTGCATAGCCTCAGAGCGTGTGTATTTGTGAAACAGATTGTGTCCATTTCTGATTATTGAGAATTAATTTATTGATAGATTTTGGTTGAAAACTTCAGAGTCATAAAAAAACAAAAAAAACAATGCGAAGTTTTTTCTAGAAAAAGAAAACCAAAACAATTGTCATTGAACCTATTAAACCCATTAATAGGGTTTAATATTTGAATCCAGTGTATGTTAAAACTGCTGAAAATTAGCAGCAAAAGCTGTCACCTGTACGTCAGTGAAGGAAGTTAAGGTTTGGTTGTTGCTAACAAACCTCAACTAACTTGTGTTACTGGAAGTCTCCCACTGAAACCCGTCTCTGCTGAGAGCGTGGAATGTGCCTATGGACATTTTACATTTTATATTAATAATAAAGATAATAATAATAATACATTTTATTCAAAAGAGTCTTTCAAAATCCTTAAGGACCCTACAGATTCAAAAGTAAAACACGATAAAATCACCTTAAGAACATTTTAAAAACAGAATAAAAAAACGACATATTAATAAAATCAGATAACAGATGAAGGAAAATTGTAATTTGGAAGAGCAAATCTAAACAGACAGGTTTTGAGTCTGGATTTAAAAATTGAAAAGGAGTCAATGTCACGGAGGTCAGGGAGGAGATTGAGCTCCAGAGTTGGGGAGCCGAGCGGCCCAAGGCACAGCTCACCATGGGACGGAAAAAAGAAGACCAGAGAGAGCGAGAGGGAGTGTTAACAGGGAGGAGATTAGAAAGATTAGAAGGAGCCAGGTTATGGAGGGCTGTGAAAGTGTAGAGAAGAAGTTTAATTGAATCCTGAAAGCTACTGGAAGCCAGTGCAGCTGCTGGAGAACAGGAGTGATGTGATGGAAGGAAGGAAGGAGTTCTGGTTGTGATCCGGGCAGCTGAAGACGTTTATTCAGAGGAGACGATTCATTTAGCGTAAATGAAAGTAGGCCATTGATGTGAGATATAAAGGATAATGTCCTGTCAAGGATGATACCCTGAGGGGAAGAAAAACTGAAGAGGAATCATTAGAAACTGTAAAACTGGAAACTTTGTAAGGGTGGATTTGGAACCTACAAGAAGTTTTTATCGCTGTTGAGTTTGAGTGAGTTCAAGGTAAACCAGGCTTTATTACAGACAGTCAGGAGGAAAGGGAGGCAGGTGGAAAAGAAGAGTTGGGTCTACTGGTCAGATAGAACTGAGTGTCATCCGCGACACATGAAAATCAATGTCAACAAGTCCCACATTATTACAGCTCATCAAAAGACGGATTCCAAAAGGGACTCCCTTATGTTGGTGAAGGTTCTCACTTGGCTAGGTGACGCTTTCTTGAGTCATGACATCCAGATCTCAAGGGCCTTCATCAGGGGTCACTAGCTAGGGGTCCGCGGTCCGGATCCAAACCCAGATGCTGAGTCATGCGGACCCAGACCCGGACCTGGATCCAAACTTGATGCCAAACTAATACGATGGGCGCCTGTAATTACATGTTGCAGCTCTTGTTGTCGTTGAAATCAAACATTCTCAATCCCAACTCGTCACATATTTTGGAGGGCCCCTCCGGGTCACTTTTTGACATTTTTTGGAGTGTCAAACTCCTCATTTTTCCATGTGCTGCCTGCTCCCATTAATCAGGGGTCCCCAACCCTGATACAGCAGTCTGCTTGGTACCGGGCCTCAGACAGGAAAAAAATGCAAACGCTAACTTTGAATCTTTCTGCTTTTCTACTTTTGGATTCAGAAGGGAGTTTTATTTTGGAAAACTAATGGATTCTGTTCATCACATCCTCCTGTCTTGCTGCGTTGTGAATGGAGCAAAATACCACTTTGGGTGTGGTTTTTTGTGAGGAATTAACATTGTAAGACACTTAGAATCTCAAAAAGTTGATTTAGCATGGTATAACCCTTTAAAATCTTCTTTCTTGAAACATTCCCCTACTCATCCAAGAGGCTTCATCAGACGGACTCCCATTAGCTACTTTGATTTGATTTAATTTCAAATTATTAGGGTCTTTTTTTAAGATTGACCGGCAGGTGGAGCCAAGAAAGATCTCAATAAAACTCTGACTCAACCACACATTGTTGGAATGTTGTTGAAATGGACAGAATAAATATCAGTTATTGAGCCCCACCCCCTTTGGGCTGCTGATCAGAATCTCTTTGAGTGATTCCAGAGATGATCTGCCCATTGACTGTCAAGGAGAACTGGACTTATTGAACCTCTCCCCGTGGCGTTCCAAACAGGAAGTACCTGCTGGCTCCAAGAATCTAAAATCCCATAAACTTCTATAGAGAAAAAAACAGCTGCTACTCAGTTATTCTATTAGTCAGAATTGCCATGTTTTTTTTTTTTCATATTTCTCTTTAGTGCATGCTATTCATGGTATAAACTGGCCAATCCGCTACCTCAATAAAAGTATGCGGTCTCACGTCTCACGTTCGAAACATTTGATCGATAGATTCTCCCGATTGCATTTTTAAGTAGGGTGTGGACTTCCAACAAGCTCATTTCTGACTAGCCAGAGTGGTTGCCGTAGAAACAATGACTCAGACCAACTTGAACCAATCTGTCATTTCTCCTCAGTCTTATGTTATGTCCTGACTTGTGCACTTTTGGTTAATGTCTGTCACCTGTGTTGTCTTGAGTTGCACTTCCTGTTTTATTTTGAAACACTAACTCTCTTCTAGTTTCGGGCCTTGTTACTTCCTGCCCTGGTGTATTTCCCTATAGGTGTGATTGTCTAATCCTCCCTGATTGTTTCCACTTGTGATTCCCTCCCTCATGACTTCAGTAGTCTGACTCTCTGTGTCCTGTTCCAGTGTGGTTGGTCTTATTACTTTCTACAGCAAAAGTTTTTGTCTGAGATTAAAAGCGCTTTACTCTGCATCTGAGTTCTGTCCTGACACAATCTGCTCATTAAGGACATCTGGCTCCAACATGGCGACATCCATCTCTCGAAAAAAATGGTGACCGGATTCACTCTTTTTCGTTGTAGCCGGAATTGAGCCATTTTCTGTGGGCGACGTCACGCTCATTTGGTCCAGTTCTCTTACACGGTCAGTGGATCTGACCAATGTAGCTTAATGTGTTATTCCAAAACATCACCGAACACTTAGGGACCAGCTAGGGAGAGCTATTACGGTGCAGTCTGTAACATGACTCTGCTTGCTGACTTGCAACAAACTTGGTTGAAGAGTGGCACGCCATTGCACAGCAGTGGTGGTGAGCCTGAGGTGTCAGGCTGGCTGTTGTGGCAGTGTTTGCTTATGCCACATGCTGATCAGGCTCTTTACTGTCCAAAGCGTAACTCATATTAGAAAGACTTCTTGGTTTCTTCAGATTTATCCAAATATCACACAACAGTCAACAGATAAAGCAAAAGGGTCAATGTTGCATGCACCAAAGTTGATTCTCTTCATGGCTCTAAACAATAAAGTAAACCAATTGTTGAATCTTTCCTTGTCTTTTTATAAACAAACACAGGAAGGATGGAAATTTGGATACAAAAAATACAATCTTCTGCTTCTCTGCGGTCATTTGAAATAAAATTTCCACCAAGCGTCCCTAATTTTGCTTCAAGAATGCGTGAACGAGTTTGACCTAAACGCCTGCAGCCTCTGGGCTCCACCATCTGAGCCACAGGATGAGGATGGAGTGAGGGAGCGTTACAACAGGCACTACCTGTTTGCACAGGACCTACAAGCCACACCGTAAACATGAAGAAACACACAAGCCTTTTCAAAGTAAAATTAAAAAAAATCTACCTTAGCCCACATTAAACTAATATGTAACCAAAAACAGGAAGTGTGCAGGAAAAACTAATGGTAAAGGAAAAAAAAAAGAATTCTGCTGAAATCCTATTATAAAAAGCTTGGTTGGTCATTTCAATGAGGACTTATTTTGAAATTCTGCTTTGGTTCACACCCACCTCAGTTTTCCACCCTCTTACTCTCCACAGACTTGCATCTGAGCACACAGGTCTCACAGGAGACCCGGCCCTCCTGGATAGAGGACTGGACCGGAACGGATGGCGTCCACACCCCCCAAAGGTCTGCAGAACGCGGTCTTTTTGTAATATATGTTGTGTTTTGTAAAATGTCCTTTTAAAATGTAAAACTGCTTTACTCTAAGGTTGACTTGAGGACATTTTGGATGAGAAAAAACAGTAAAATAAATAAAAAAAAAAGATTTTCCAATTCTATCTGTTAATAATGATAATAGCTAATAACAAAAAACTGTTTATGATTCCAGTTTTAAAAGTGGAATGAGGAAGTTCTCTAAATAAATTTCACTTATAGGTTGCAAACAGGATTTATGGAGAAGAGCTGCAGGAAACAAATGAAATGGCTGACTGTTATAAAAGGTTCATTTGTGTTTCTTTGCGCTTTAATCCCATCATTGAAGAACATGGAAGTTGTCGTTGCACAATGTTGTCTCCGGCTTTGTGTTATCACAGTATCAGAATTTCCATTGGTTCCCTCTAAATTCGGACCATCTCATTGGACCCTCAGGAGGTAAATATGAAATATTAATGCAGTCCGTCGTCTTTACACGTCCGTTTTGTTCTTTTAAATAAAGCTCCAGATGGAGCCAACCTCCAGTCAGCAGAGGTTTCCTCAGGTGATGTCATGGAGCTGGCAGGCCAAGAAAAGGCGGAGAAAAAGAAGGATCTGGATGGTGGCTCCAACGTAGATGATGGCGTGGTGAGTTCAAAGGAATCGTTTGGACACGATCTTAAAAAGGTGTTGCAAACGGGGGACTTAAGAATGTATGTCCTTTTTATTTTCTACAGGACATGTATTCATGTGATAGCTCCCCAGACAGTGATGATGAGATCACATGCGGAAAAGAAAAGACGAAGAAAAAGAAGCTGAAGAAAAAGAAGGAGAAAGCAAGTTCATTTTTTCATTCTTTCCCCTTCTAAGCCTGTTTTGTCCTTGTCGGGGTCACGGGGCCGCCGGAGCCCATCCCAGCCCCTCGTGGAAGAAAGTCAGTGTTTGCACAAATCTAACTCAGGTTCAAGTGGTGTTGCGTAAAATCTACACTCTGCTTATGATCGTATCATGTCAGGACTGGACGGCCCTGTCAGTTTAAGGTGTGGCCTCTGTTCATGTATGTAGGAATTCCACTCCTGCCGACAGGAGTGACAGGTAACCGACGGTTACTTTTGCAACATTGATTCACTGCTTCTTTCCAGTGGGTGTGTGCATTGTGATTTTCCTTTTGTGTGTAGTCAGGTGGATGAGGTGCTCCACCCTCATGCTGGTGACTCAAATCCCTCCCCACAGGTCATGTGACGGGGTCCTGTTTCGCGGTTCAGTGACTCATCTGTTTTGAATTCCCATGTTCCCCAACAGAGGAGCAGATGTCTGAGCTGTTTCAGAGTTTCGAATGACAACTAATTAACCTCTCTCGTTAGGACTCCAGCTCTTCATCTTCTTCCTCCTCTTCTTCATCCAGTAGCTCCTCTGACAGTGATAGTGGGGTAAGTCCCAGCAGATCACATAAAAAGGACATCCTTATAAGTTGAATTTGTCCAAAAAAAGTCAAAATGTTATTATTTTAAATGTATCTATTTAATGTAAAACCAAAATTTGCATAAACAGCAAAGTCAGTGACCACAACTGTCTCCTCTGGAGATAGGAGATAGTTGCCGGGTCCAACTTCATTAGGTCTTTTTCTTAGATTTGTTTTGTTTGCAGTTTCACTTTTTGAAATGATTTAAAACTAATTTCCCTCCAAACATGGCCGCTTGTCTGCCTTCAAGTATTACTTTCCATAAGACTGTCTAGAAAGTACAGAGACGCATCGAAAAATTCATCTGGTTTTGCGAGTCACAGAAGTATCTGTTGAAAACCACAGATGTGAACAAGATTACACGTATGTGAGCAAAATCAGAATAAATGATGCGTCAACTTTGTCAGTTTCTCTTCCTGTTGTGTCTTTACTGTCTGACTTTATACGTACAAGTGATGCAAACAAACAAAAAGCGTCCAATCACAACCATGACCTGCTTTATCCGTCACAGGAGGCATCCTCTGATAGTTCATCTTCTGACAGCGAAGATGAAAAGAAGAAGAAAAAGAAGAAGAAAAAAACAACTAAAAAGAAAAAGAAGAAGGTATTCCACCTTTCAATGTGCTAAAAGACGAAAACGTTGATGGAAGATGCACGTCATTTATGTCTACTTTGTTTTGCAGGACTCCAGCAGTTCTTCAGACAGTTCTTCTTCTTCTGATAGTGAGGATGACAAAAAGAAGAAAAAGAAGAAGAAAAAAACAACTAAAAAGAAAAAGAAGAAGGTATTCCACCTTTCAATGTGCTAAAAAGCATTTATGGAAGATGCACGTCATTTATGTCTAAACTGTTTTGCAGGACTCCAGCAGTTCTTCAGACAGTTCTTCTTCTTCTGATAGTGAGGATGACAAAAAGAAAAAGAAGAAGAAGAAGCAAAAGAAGGTATGAAAATGGAAGGAGCCATACTTTTCTTTGGTTTAGATCATAGCTCGTTTCAGGGGTTTTTTTGTGGTATTTCTAAAAAGGATTTTACATTTTATTACACCATGATGTAGTTTTTAAGTCTACCACTGGGGGCACTGTGGGGTCCATTAAATCGTACGGGTGGCATTGTATCACAGGTGATTTTTGAATAACTGGGTTTGTTTTATGACATTACAACCATTGACTGTATATGAGAACTGGACTGAGTGACCCCCTCCCCTCTCCGTGTTCCAAACAGGAAGTACCTGCTGATCCCAGAAAGCCAAAACCCCACAGATCTCTACAGAGAAATAAACAGCTTTTACTCATATTTGTCAGAACAAGTTCTTGTTAATCCTAGTTTTTCCATATTTTTTTTATTGCAAGCTATTCAAGTTATAAACTGACTAGTCAGACGCCTCAGTAGAAGTAGGTGGTCTGACATCAAACGTTCAAAGCGTTGGAGTGACAGATTCTCCAGAGTTGAGTGTTGACTTCCAGCAAACTTACTCCTGATTGGTGAGCGTGGTTTCCATTGAAATGTTGATTCTGATCAGCTTGAGCCATTAGCCGCGTTTACATGGGCAAAATATCTTGATGGGATCAGTGGTCGGGTTAAAATTCACCCGTGCACATGGGATCAGAAAACCTTTTTCCCATTAGAACAAACGTTCACATGGCTCACAGTTTTGGTCAGAATAAATCCTTTGGGCATGAGCAGTAGTGTTAAAAAACCCGGAAGGGAAATGTGTCCTGTTGTAAACAACCCTTTGCTGTCACAGACATTTATGCAGCAGCTCGGTAATATACGAGACGATCTTCCAAACTTGCTTTTATTAATGTTATGAATATTATGAAGCGCCTGTTTGCTCATCGTTTTATATTTAATCTGTGTGGTCACTGCTTTTTTGTGCTAGAACGGAGCTTGAAGCCAGGGTTAGGAGAGGCTATAAACACGGGCTAACAACATTAGCTTGGCTGCACGTAAATGTTTGGGAATAAGCCTTTATTCAGCCTTTATTTTGTCGGGACACAACTGGAAACACAAATCCACGTGATTGTTTGGACAGTTTCTAAGGACTGAACCACATTTCTGCTTTGAAGCTCACACACATTTTCTTTCCGATTAGCCCATGTAAACGCGGCTACTCACAGCTTCCTGGCGATGTCTGGCTCCAACAGGCGGACATCGGTACCGCGGAAAAATGCCAACTGAATTCACGTCATTTTCCTGGAACCAGAAGCCAGTCATTTTTTTAGTGGACGACATCACACTCACTCAGTCCGGTTCTCTTCTACAGTCAAGGATTACAGTCAAACATTTCACGGTTATTATTGCATCATTTTCACCACTTCACACAGTAAACACCTTCAGCGTCACTGAATACGGATTTTACTTGTCGTTACTCCACTTGTGTGTCTGTTCAAACCAATCGGATTCACCATGTTACTCCCATCTTATTTTTTCACCCAGGACTCCAGCTCTTCTTCCTCTTCATCATCATCTTCTTCTGACAGCGACGAGGACAAGAAAAAGAAAAAGAAGAAGAAAGACAAGAAACAGAAGAAAAAGAAAGACAAGAAGAAGGTAACAGACAGAAAAGTGTTTTATTACTCAGCACTATTTCATTTCTAAAGTAAAACGACCTTTCAAGTGAATTTTAATGGAACACTTTGACTGAATCTGGCGGGAAACTCTTCCTTTTTCCTCCCTCTGTCTGGAGAGTTGGTGGGGGGTGTGGGTGGGACTTTTTTCTGATGAAAATGGTAAAACACTTTAGTAAATTTAAACAAAAAGAAATCCATTAGTGGATGACAGATGAGGTGACCACAGTTTGAAGAAACATTGAAGAAAATGTATGTTTTAGGTGAAGAATTTATTGTTTTTCTTTTCGTCTCTGAAGTGTCTGAAAGCTCTGTTCTGCTTTACTGTGTCACATGTTGATACTGAAGCCCTTGCTCAGTAACTGATCTGCATCTCTGGTCAGTGAGGCTCTGTAGTAACTTGGCAAAGTGCTGAAACTCAACACACCTTGTGGCGAAACCTGAGGATGCTCGGCACAGAAAAGAAGCCACGCGTCATTCCTGTAAATACACACCTGTTTTCTGCTGGAAGCAGGCGTTCACCGGAGCGCCATGAGGGCAGACGCCACATTTTCCTTTACAGGGCCAGCATCTTTGCAGCATTTTTTTGTTTAATTTAGATCATTACAGACCCACAAAGTGGTGTTTTCTGAGTTTTTAACATGTCCTTGTAGCATTTTTCTCATTGTGAAAAACAAATTGAAAGAAGTCTGCATTTAGGAGGAAAAAAAACATCTACTAAAGATGTTTATATTTGTGACGTACAGTAGAAGTTGGCGAGCATCAAGCCCCCTAGTCTGCTTCCTTTTCTGATCATCCACTGTAGACAAATACATCCATGAACGTCTTTGTTTTCCTCGTCTGAGCTGGAATCTGGATCAGAACTGTACGGATGGATAACTGCAGTGTTGCTAGGATTTTTTGTTGCAGAGGCAATGTTAGCTTGGGTTTTTGAGGGGCTGTAAGCTAGTGGGAAAGCGTGTAAACAGATGGGTGATGGGAAGAGGGGCAGGCTTGCCCCCGGCCAACAGTCCCGCCCACAACTCAGAGGAGAATTTCTGATGAACTCCTGCTGTTCTGCAGAAAATCTGTCCAAGAAAATGTCATTTTTTAATTTTCTAAAAGCAGCATCATAATTAAAAGACCACTGGGAACACTTTGACAAACACCAGGTGGAAAAATGAACATTTAAGGAATGCAAAGCTGGATCATTTTTGTTAAGTTGCTGATAAAAAGTAAGTTTATGCTTTATGTAATTAAAACAAAAGTGGTGGGTGTTGAGTCTGTTCAGTATGGTTTTCTAGAATTCAGCATCTAGGGGGAAAAATCATGAAAGTGCCTTCATTTCTAAATAAATAGTTTTTGTTTTTGATGCAGGATTCCAGCTCCTCTTCTGATAGTGAGAAGAAGAAGAAGAAGAAGAAAAAGAAGGACAAGAAAAAGGTGAGGATATTTTCCCCGAGTATCTAATCAAAGTGTAACGAGCCTTCCAAAAACGTGACTGCATGTCTTCTGATGCAGGATGAGGGGAAGGAGCCCCGGAGTTCTGCTCTTTCAGCAGCAAGTAAGTGTTGTGTTTGAGGCTCAAAGTGGAAGATTGAAAAGTCACTTTTATCCAGCTTACAGGGTTCATGCAAACATGTTCTCTAGGTGGGGAAAAAGCAGAACAAGGCCATGATGGAGATGAGGAAAAACACAAGGAAGACCAGGTGAAATGTTGACGCACGCATACAAACCACAGGCCATGTAAACGTGTAGACAGGAAGTAACTGCTGTCTGTCTGTCTGGCAGGTCATGGAAGTTGAAGAGGGACGGCTCTCCTCCAGTCTGCCTGGTAAGGACTCTGAACAATCTGCAGAGAAAATAACATCAAAATGAGCCAAACACCAAGACATCTTTGATTCAAGAAAAGTCAGAACTACGTGTACTAGAGAAGACGACTAACTGGAATTTCTATCAAAACAAAACTTTGTGATTAAAATCTAGTTTTTGTCAGAAGAAGGAAACTTTATAAGATGCTGAACCAAATCAGTGAGCATAACAAAACTTTTCTCAATGACAAGACCGGGTCCAACTCGTACCTTTATCAAGCAGATTGAAGGAGAGATCTGAGGAATGTGAATAAAATAAAAGATTTATTTGTGATTCAAAAGATTTGATGAAGTAAGTTAGGCTCTGGGCTGATGGCGTCCTGCATGTGCGTGGGATAAGCTCAGACCAAAGATGAATGAACCCCAGAAGCTGATGGAGTGGAGGAGGCCCGGCAAAAATGTCTACTGTGGACAGATAAATGTCCCAGAATTGAAAGCAAAAATGTGATTGTGACTGACTGAGAAGAAAAGGCGGGGGACGTTAGCCGTCGGTCTGGAGCAGGGGTCTGCAACCTGAACCTGGAACCACATGCGGCTCTTTTACTGTGGTTCTCTGGCTTTACAGAGAAATGCTGCCCATTTAAATAAATAATGAGTTTGTGGTTTTGGATAATTGGCAGCTTTGTGTTTACAATTTCAAAACGTCCGATGATCAAAATGACTGAAAGATTAAATTTCTCTCAGAGTCGTTTATTAGTAGGAAATTGGTGTCTTCTGCTGCCCAGTGGTGTGAAGATGCTGTTCAGAGGCAAAGTTCTTAAAGTACAAAAAGGAATTTGAATGTATAGTTTAGTTTCTTGGAATTTACACCAATGTTGTCATGTTTATTACAATAGTAAAAGAAGAAAAAGGATGAAGGCGCTAAAGTCTTTAAAGGCTCATTTCATGCTATTCTAAAGCCTTTCAGAGTAAACTACATCACATTTGGAATATGAAAGAACGATTTTTTAATGACATATGAGTTACTTTCAAGGCACGTTTTCCAACCCAGGAGTAGGATGAGTCGATCTTTTAGTGTTTCTCTCCTTGTGGCTCCGCCCATTTCATGACATCATCCTAGAGTCGGCCTCGGTAGTGCGTCTGCGTCTGGCCCACGAAAACAAACACCCGAGCTTTTGCAAAGATGAATGCGCATATTATGTACATTAAAGGGAAGCGCTTTGCCAAACACCGCTAGCTCAGCGTGTGTGTGGGTTAGCCTGGGGGCGGGGCTGGCATTGTAGACTCTTCCTGGAAGGGGCGGTTCCTCCCTTTGTGATGTCACAATGGGAGAACCCACTGCTTTTTGTGGGGTGCTCAGAGCTCAGGTTTTTAGAGGAATACTCAACATTATGATACACTTAAAAGCTCAAAAAGTTGATTTTTGAATCATATAGGGCAGTGTTTTTCAACCTTTTTTGAGCCACGGCACACTTTAACCTTGATAAAACTCCCGCGGCACACCAGCATCCAAAAAAGAAAAGTAAAAACTCAGTCTGTATTGATCTACAGCCCCTCTGCAGTCTCACGTGCATTTTTGTGATAATTGTGGCAGAAAATGCTGGAAGCTGCAGTTGTTTTTTTTTTAAAAGATGTATTAAAAGTTAAGTTAAAAGATTCAAAAACTGTTTGATGTGTGTTCGTTGTTTAAAGATGTTAAGAGGAGAGGCTCATTGTGCGCTAAGACAGACGCTTTCACCCAATGCATCATGGGAGATGTAGTGCCGAAAATCCGCGACCGCAGAAAGACCAGCGTCTCTGAGCTTCATGGTTTTGTTCTCTTGTTCCACGGTCTGACACCGGTTTCTGTGGAAAGCTACACCGCTAAAGACGAGCTTTAGCTGGTACTTTTGTTAGAACTGAGCGACGTTTTGAGCTAAATCTAAACAAGGAAGTAAATACTTTAACCACTTCTGATTGGTCAGACTGATGACATGTGATCAAGCCTTCAAGAATGATTGGTGGAGACAGTTAAAGGTGCGGGATTTTTCCGCTTAGTTATAGCTGCAGCTAAATCGGGTACCGTCATTCTTATCAAAATGTCTTTAATAGAATCAAGTAAACACAAAGAAAAAATAATTGTATGTTTTATCAAACATAAAGCTATTGAGCTATTGTGTTTTATCAGGGCCTGTTTGGATGAGCTGATTTCCTGGAGATGGAAAATGTTTTTACATCAGTTAATTAATGAGGGCAATTTCCCACGGCACACTTGACCATCTCCCACGGCACACTAGTGTGCCGCGGCACACTGGTTGAAAAACACTGATATAGGGACTTTACTGATATAAACGCCATGTCGCCATTTTTTGCTATTTTAAGTCAAGTAAATCTGCTGCAGCAGGAGGATCTTATGTGAAACAGGATGTATTTATTTTGAAAGGAACTTGTCAAAAGTGACAGAAGTAAAAAATGTACATGACAAAATGTAACACTTGTAATTCAATTATTGTAATTGTTAAAAACTTTATTACATTTGTGAAAGTGGCCATTAAGCCAGAAAAGTGTAGACTTTCTTCTAGACGATGAAGATGATTTTTGTGACTCCTGGTAGGTTTAGTCAGTGGGAAACTGGCTGAAAGGCTCTTTTAGCATGAAAGGTTGCAGACTGCTGCTTTAGAGCGAAGGTTAAGTGATGAGTGAGAGGTAGATCTTCCTAATTTGAAACTGAAAAAGCCCAGATAAATATATTATAAGATTTAATTGTAGTGGTATTTAGGTTGAATTCTTCTGATGAAAGGTTTGATTTACTTATCAGAATTCTTATCAGAAATATCTGCAATCTTATCTCATCTTCCTCATTTGGGCATCAAAGTCTGCTCAGGAACACCCTAGAAGTCAACATTTGAACACGCACTGAAGGCTGCGACACAATGTTTCATTATTTATGCAAACATACTTTTCCTGCAGTGTCATCCCGCTGAGATGACGACACTCTTTGCAGAGTTTCAGGTGTGATAATGTTTCCTGTCCAGCAGGGGGGGTGAAGGCGTGCAATGAAGAGGGCCACCTGAGTGACGATGAGGGGGAAGGAGGCAAGGACGAGAAAGAGGAGAAGAAGAAGAAAAAGCTGAAGAAGAAGAAAGACAAGAAGGTGATCATGCCTTTGAAGAGAGCTGGTCATCCTCCGGATGTCTTTCTCTAGCTGCTGGGCCGCACTCTTCATCCAGCTCTCGACGCTCTTCTTTTCCAGGACTCAAGCTCTGCTTCAGACAGTGAAGATGACAAGAAAAAGAAAAAGAAGAAGAAGAAGAAGGTCAAACCTCAGATTTGCTTTGGTTTTTTCCTTTTTTTTGTTGTATTTGACTGAAACTCAAAAATGTTTGTTCTGGGCTCTTCTGTTTGACAGGATTCCAGCTCATCTTCCTCTTCTGACAGTGAGGATGACAAGAAGAAGAAGAAGAAGAAAAAGGCAAAGAAGAAGAAGGACAAGGTTCGCCTCTGTCTGAACCTTATAATACGTTTTTTTTTCTGTCATTGCGATTCACTCTAAACACTCTTCTGCTCTCTTTTTGAAGGACTCAAGCTCCTCTTCCTCCTCTGATAGTGATAGTGAGGATGACAAGAAGAAGAAGAAGAAAAAGACAAAGAAGATGAAGGATAAGGTTTGCCTTTGTCTGAACCTTATATGAAGGAACTTTTGCATTTTTTTAACGTTATTGTGATCCACTCCAGACACTTTTCTGCTCACTTTTTGAAGGACTCAAGCTCCTCCTCTGATAGTGAGGATGACAAGAAGAAGAAGAAGAAGAAGGGAAAGAAGAAGAAGGACAAGGTTTGCATCTAATTGTTTTGTTTGTAATGATGATCTTTCACGGTTGGATATTTCACTGACATGTCAATAAACCTCATCTGCTCTCTTTAAAAGGACTCAAGCTCCTCTTCCTCTGATAGTGAGGATGATAAGAAGAAGAAGAAGAAGAAGAAGGCAAAGAAGAAGAAGGACAAGGTTTGCATTTTTTTAATTTTTTAATGAGTCTCTTCAAAGTCTCACTCCAATCATCTTTTGATCCATTTCATCAAAGTGTTCCCAGTTGTCTTTATACGACACCCTTTAACCACAATTGAAAAAATCCTGTCGTTTTCTCAAGGAGGCAGTAGATCATTAGTTGAGTTGTGGGCGGGGCCACTGGTGCGGCGCAACCCCCCCTTCCTGTCACCCATAACTGAGAGCTCTTTGTTTACACTCCCTGCCGTTAGCTTACAGCCCCTCACACCACCAACCAAAAAATGAGGAGCAATATGGGCTGTGGAGAGGACTGTTGCCGCAGAGCAACACCATCCCCTCTTCCCCTCACTGCTGCTGAGAGTTCACAGCCCGCCCAGTGTATTTTTCATCTGCTCCTGATTCACAACAATTTGAACCAAAAAAAATACTCAGAAATGCAATTTTGAGCTTCATTTTTCCACATTTCCTCCATCATCAGAAAAATGCAAAAAGAATGTGAAAACAGCAAAACAATAGTTGCATATTTCACTGGAATTCACAATAACCTTCCTCTGCTGTCTTTTTGAAGGACTCAAGCTCCTCCTCTGAGAGTGAGGATGACAAGAAGAAGAAGAAGAGGAAGAAGAAGGGAAAGAAGAAGAAGGACAAGGTTTGCATCTAATTGTTTTGTTTGTAATGAAGATCTTTCCTGGTTGGATATTTCCCTGACATGTCAATAAACCTCATCTGCTCTCTTGTAGTAGGTTTAGGGGATGTCATCTGGACTTGGTTTTAAAGTTAGAAGACGTTTCGCCTCTTATCCAAGAGGCTTTGTCAATTCTGAATTAGCTGGTCTAAGAGCTGGTATATATGCGCTCATGGAGGAGGAGTCAGACCTGAAACTGGATGGTATTGTCCACTTAGCCTACATGGTTTCGGGTCGTTAATAGTCCTTTGTCCTCAGCTGGGGGGTGGGGAGCCAGTGACTCCCTCCCCAAACTGGTCATCTCTTTCAGCGGTTAACGACTCAGGTGGAACTGGTTCGGTTTGTTTAGGTTTTAAAACACTGCCGTAGATGGACGGAAGAATAAACCTGAGACCACCGTTCTTATTAAGAGAAAGTTTATCCTTCTTGACAAAGATGGCTTCTTTCACTCCTCGCTCAAACCATCCTTTCTCTCTGGCTAGAATTCAGACTTCACTGTCCTCAAAGAGTGGTTTGTGGCCTTCAGGTGGAGATGCACTGCAGACTCAGGTCCACTTGGGTTGGCTCTGCCATGTTGGTAAAGCCGCTTGTGTAGAGGTTGTTTGGTTTCTCCTATATACTGTTCATTGCAGTTCTCTTTGCAGTGGATAGAGTACACAACATTACTCTGTTTGTAGCTGGGAATTTTGTCCTTTGGGTGAATCAGTTTTTGTCTGAGGGTATTGACTGGTTTGAGATGAACTGGGATGTTGTGTTGTTTGAAAATCCTTTTACGTTTTTCTGACAGACCTGAGATATACGGAATTGAAATACTGTTCTGTTTTGGCTCTTGTTCCTTCTTGTCTCGTTTTCCTGTATGTTGGGATCTGGTGAATGCCCACTTGGGGTATCCACAGGTTTGGAGGGCTTGGTGGATATGTTGCTCTTCCTTCTTCTTTCCGTCAGAGCTTGTGGGGACTTCCTGGGCTCTGTGTTGTAATGTCCTGATGACTCCTAGTTTGTGCTGTGAAGGGTGGTTTGAGTCAAATAACAGGTACTGATCTGTGTGAGTAGGCTTCCTGTACACTTCAACCTGGAGCTGTCTGTCATCTCCAATGATCACAGCACAGTCTAGAAAGGCGAGGGTGTTGTCCTTTGTGTCCTCTCTGGTGAACTTGATGTTCTTGTCGACTGCGTTGATATGATCTGTGAAAGTCTCCACTTCCTGGATTTTGATCTTGACCCAACTGTCGTCCACATATCTGAACCAGTGGCTTGGAGTAGTACCTGGGAAAGAGTCCAGGGGCCTCATTTCTAAACGTTGCGTACGCACAAAAGAAGGCGTACGCCACTCTCTACGCAATAGTTGAGATTTATAAAAAGCAAACTTGAGGGGAAAATGTGCGGTCCTTCATCAAGCTCTGACCCAGGCGTACGCACAAAAACGGGTGAAATGAGAAACGGCGACACCGTCAGCAGATGGAAGAAACACGTGAAAGTGAGAATGACAATACTGCCTCATGAATAACATGAAGACTTCACAAAGCAAGTCTCACAATAACAGCTACATGAACACCCGTTTGATCAATCAGCAGTGAAACAAACAAAAAAAAATCAAATGAAAATGACAACAGAAATTCAAATGAACACATATTTGTATAAAGAAAAGTGAAATATGTTCTGCAATATTGGCATGTTATGCAATTCAACCTCATAAATAATATAGTTAACAGAACGAAATAATGTACAAAACTGATATTCTCCTCAATGTGTCCGTCTGGAGGAGCAGATATAGGTGCAGACAGACAGGCAGACAGACAGACAGACAGACGTATTAATTGTCCACTGGGGAAAGTTGTTTTCATAGTAAAACATTTCTTCATAAGCTACAGAATTATGGTATTCATGCATATGCCTTTAGTTTGTTTTATTTTTGATAAAACAATGTATGGCGTATGTCTCAACCACTCAGAAAGAAACAAGAAATGACATTTGATGAACAATTTCCCATTTCCACGTGGATTATTACCCACATCTGTAGCTTGTCAGATGCAGTTAAATGGATGGAAATAAAATGCCCCATCACAATGCGTAATGACCACAATGGCTGATCTTGGATCTTAGAAGATGTGGCAAATGGAAGAATTGGGAGTGAACGCATCTTTAGACAGCAAGAAGACTTGCTGGCAAACGAGGGCCAGTGGCTTATGAGCCGGTTCCCACTTCCTCCAGCCGTCCTGGTGGAGCTTTTGGGGGGGGGTCACCCGGTGCATCAGGTGCGTCTTGACCCCCCCCCCCCCCGCCTCAGTCACCACTCCACTTAATAGGGATTCCCCAATAATTGCCGCCACTCTCTCATCAAGAGGGGTCAGCTCCGGTGAGCTGCGCAGCATTTAGGATTGGTTGTGATTTATTAAGGGAAGGATGCGTAGGATGTGCGTGTGCACGGTTTATAAATCCGAATATTTCTGTGCGTATGCACGTCCTATGTTTCATCCGTACGCCACTTCTGACGCAAATCCTACGCAAGGTTTTATAAATGAGGCCCCTGGTTACATCCCCTAAACCAACTACAATGGAACCAACCTGGATGAATGAGAGTCTTCATAGACATGTTTCTTCTAACTCATCTGCTCTCTTTAAAAGGACTCAAGCTCCTCTTCCTCCTCTGATAGTGAGGATGACAAGAAGAAGAAAAAGAAGAAGAAAGACAAGAAGAAGAAGAAAAAGAAGGATAAGAAGAAGAAGAAAAATAAGGCGGGGCCTTTTTTATTGTTTTATTGCAGCTTTTTGGTTGAATTTGTGAATATTATCAAATGTGTGGGTCACAAAAACACAAATGAACACTGGGAATGAAATGATGTTTCTTTTGTTCAGGATTCATCTTCCTCCAGCGATTCTTCTGGTGACGACAAGAAGAAGAAGAAGAAGAAGAAAAAGAAAGACAAGAAAAAAGTAAAGATTTTCTGATGCTGTGTTAAGGTTTCAAACCTTTCAGTGACACCAAAGACTGCGATTGTTCTGGCAGTGATGATGACGAGGAGAGGAAAGACGGAAGTGATGAAGCAAAAACCGGTTGCTTCTGTGAAAGGTAACTGACGGATCTTTGCTTGTGTGTGAGCAGGAATCCTCTGATTCAAATGACAGCGGCAAGGAAAGCAAAGAAAAGAAGGACAAGGGAGACGAGGAAAAGGTAAAACGAAAACCAAACCTGCAAGAAACAGGAGTAACACTTGCTTTTCAGTTCACTGTAAAACAGAAATGATGCCAAAAAATTGCAACCACACAGCAAAAACACAAAATATCACAAACGTTTAACTATATTTTTACACTTAATAAAAGATGAAACTACCTTACAGGAACTTGGATGGAGCGATTTTGATTTTGAAAACATTTCATTTTCGGTTAAATCTCTAATGAAACTCTTTTTTTTCTCATAATTTACAAATAAATGTGACAATTTTATCTTAAAATATGTCATTCTAGTCCTACTTTGATTTGACAATAAGGATGGACTGACTGTTGTAATGCTCAAAATGGGTAAATAAACCCATAAATATGACCAGTTTCATACATTTCCAATCACCAGACATTCTGATTTCAAGGCCATTTTTTCATTTTTACCAAGGAAAAATATTTTGCATTTATCATTTTTTAACTTGTTTGAAACGTCTTTTTTCCTGTAACATGGACATGTTTTCTTAATGATAAGCAAAAAAAAGGCCTGCTCCGCGTGAGCCAAGCATGTCTCTGATCGGAGCAGCCGGACTCGTAGCGTCACGTTCACGGCAGGGGAGGGGGCTTTGTTACGGTGTTCTGTTCTGGAGGAGGCTTTGGACCGCAGTCCGTCCGGCTGCTGGACTCTGGAGAACCATGTCTCTGATCGGAGCAGCCGGACTCGTAGCTTCACGTTCACGGCACATCCAGACTAAATAAAGGCTGATGTTGTTCCCACATATTTATGTGCAGCAAAGATGCAGATTGCAGCATTGGCCGCACGGATTTGAACTCCATCCGAAGCTAAATGTTGTTAGAACGTATTAGCCTCATCCTAAGCCGTCTTCCAGGTCCGTTCAGCCTGCAAGAATAAAGCTCTGACTGCACAGATTTAAAAAAGTGAAGAGCAAACAAGCACCTAATAATAATCAGAACAATAATAAAAGCACATTTAGAAGATCACCTCACTCTATGCTGCAGCTCTGATTGTTTACAACAGAAACTATTTCTTCTTCTACGGTGGTTTCCAGTGTTTTCCAGAGTTCTGCGCATGTCAGAATGAGTTTTTCCAACCGAAACTGAGACGTATGTAAACGTTTGTTATAAGCGGATAAAGTTTTTCAGTTCAATTCAAATCCTTCGATCCCATCAAAGACATTTTGCACATGTAACCGCGGCTGCAGAGGCCGACTCTAGGGTGACGTCACGAAATGGGCGGCACCCACAAGGAACAAAAGGCGGAGCCTGAGAGATCGAGCCGTCTTACTTCCGGGTAGCTGAATTAGCTGCTACAATAACTCATTTGATTTAAAAATTGTTCTTTAGTGTGCCAAAGGTAAGATATGATCATGTTTATGGATATAGTTTACTCTGAAAGGCCTAAGAAAAGCATGATATAAGAAGAAAATTACTAGAAAGCAGTAAAATTCCTTTTTTACTATAAAGAACTAATAATAAGAAATCTAAGTCTACAAACAAGGAGTTCCACACAAAAAGGAAAAAAAGCTAAAAAAAAAAAAGGCTTTCACTTCAAATTGAATGTTCTACTGCCCAATAATAGGTTTTTTTTGCTGGTCCTAAGCAAATGATTTTTATTTTTCATTTAGATTAAAGGGGAAAAAGAAAACTAGTGTAATAAGTGGAAATGATTCATTTTAGAACTAAATGTGAACAAAATGTGAAAACCATCTCAGTGCTAGTTGGCCCATCCTATTAAATCCTCATAAAAGCTAAACTACAACTTACTTGGAACATAAATCAGGACTGCATGATGTCAGTGATCAATATTGCAATGACGATATAACTTGTGACACAAACGGCAAAACTACTAAAACCATCATTTAAATTGTACTGCAACAGTTTAATTGAAATACGAGTCAACGTGACTTAAATTAAACTCCAAACCCTCCTAGACCCTCGTCTACATAGGAGGCGTGACCCTAACATCAAAGGGTCCCTCTGATTGGTCAACAACGTGAAGGCGTCCATCCGATTAGTCAAATGCATAAAGGGATTCATTTGGTCCGTTAAATACTTCAAGCTGCCATAAGATTGTTTTAGCTCATCTAAGTAACCACTGACTGCAGTCTTCAGTCTTTTGCGATGCGAGTACTGCACAACTTCAAATCAAGATGACGATCAATGTGTGATTTCTTGTGTAGGACTAACATAAATCTAAAATGTTGTTTCCAAAATTCAACATTTATTGAACTTAAGCAAATACAGAGTCCAATTTGAGTCTTTAGTGAAAGCATTTTGACTCAATTTAATCATAATTTCCTTATTTCTAGATCTTAGCTCTTTATGAGACAAAAAATCTCAACTGTCCTGATTTTGAGAAAAACTTGCAAAAGTTTACGTAGGGGTGTCAAACTCCAGGCCTGGGGGGCCGACCTCCTGCTGGTTTCTCAGAAATCCTGCCTCATTTGCTGCTGATTACCTGGATCAGGTGTGTTTAGCCAATAAGGAGTTTCAATGGCAGGTCGGTTGGAAAACATGCAGGACACCGGCCCTTAAGACCTGGAGCTCGACTCCGAACTTTAGAGCAAAGAGAAGTTAAAACACCAAACTGGCCAAATATCCTGAATGTCAGAAAACAAGGTTTGAAATCTTTATAAGCAGTAAATAGACTGCAGCGAGTGTTTTCTGTGAACATCTCCTGTTTGATCACCTTCCAGGAAGTCCCTGATGGTCAGCAGAGCGGGGATCCAAAGCCGGAGGCCTCCGGTTCAACCAGGGGGGGGGCGTCTGCATCCAGTGACGGAAGCTCCAAGCCGAGCGGCGCCCACAGCCTCTCCGGCACGTCCGTTCCCCCCAAACCTGAAGGCCAGCTGGATCCTGTGGAACCGTCCTCTGGAGTCCAAACCTCCGCCAGCAGCCCCATGGAGTCCCTGATGGGGGGCACGAGGGTCAGAGATGGAACCATCCGCACCTCCACCCCCCTCAGCGCATCTGAATTTCTCAGAGGCCCCAGAGTTTATAGATCAGTAGATTCCAGTTATAAAAAAACCTTCTGATGAAATGCAACAACGTAAAGTCTGAGGCATGAGAGGGTTTGGGTTTGTGTGGATGTGCTTGCTTTACCGCGATCAGAGGCTGAGGAAAACACGATTTCTGTTCCACATGTGGGCCACTTGAGGGAAAAACACAATCAAAGTTGCAATCATAAAGTAATTTCTAACAGTTTTTTGTGGTTGAAATAAAGCTGTCAGATTAGATTGTGGCTGGATTTCTTTGTTTATATTAGTTCGTCTGAAAGTTCAAAATAATAATTTGATAAGTCATGAAGTGGTTTTTATTTAGAGAGTTTGACAAAAGAGAAAAACATATACAGACACTTCTGAGGAAGACAAACAATTCTAAGATTAATTTAGCATTTTTCTATGGAGAAGTAAAACATTTTAGGAAAGTAGACTGAATTTCAAAATCAAAGCTTTTGTATTAACATTGAGTCTAAACATTTTTGAATTACAGCTGTTAAAAGAAGAGCCTGTAATATGATCAACTGTTCGATGTCCACATGTCAGAATTAGTAAAAGTGAGGGATAAGTGGGATTAAAGTCAGAAATCATGAGATTAGAATTATAAATTAGATTATAAAGTCAGAATTCTGAGAAATAGTCTAGATTTTGAGAATATAATGATAATGACACAAAAAGAACTTTGCAGTATTTGATTTTATCCAAACTCTACTGGTGACTTCCAGCAAGAAAAATGCTGCAAAACTTTAAGGGTGTATAACAAATATTTTGCTTTCTAAAATCAGTACAACACATTACTACGGGTCTTATATCATGCTGAATCAACTTTTTGAGCCTTTAATTTTCTTTTATAATGTTCTTTCCTCGCTCAAAACAACCACATAGCAGTATTTGTCAGTGTTCCTCTAAAAACCACCAGCTCTTCTCAACCCACGAAAACGAGCGGCTCCTCACATTATGACATCACAAAGTGAGGAACCGCCCCTTCCAGGAAGAGTCTGTGCTCCAAGCACCGCCTCCCAGAATAACACACACCCACTTTCTCAGCTGAGCTAGCGGTGATGGCTAAACGCTTTCCTTTTCCATGCGCAGTATTCACATCCATCTTTGCAAACGTTTGGATCTGGTTTGTTTTCATGGGAGAAACGCAGACGCACTGCAGAGGCCGTCTTACCTCCGGGTAAGAAAATGAGCTGTGAAAATAACTCATTTCATTTATTCCCTGTGCTATCCTAGGCACTTTAATGTTGGGAGTGGGGTCATCTGGACCCACTAGACAGAGCTCTGAACCTTTTTTCTTCAATGATTTGTGATCTTCACTGGTGTCCATGGATGACATGAAATCCTCTCCACCTTTATCCACCTTTGTCATGGTAGGGAGAACACGTCAACGCAAGGGTGGGGTCATCTAAGATAGCACAAGGGTTATAAATTCATTCTTTTGTGTGTCAAAGGTTACATATTATCGCATACATGGATATTGTTTACTATAAAATGCCTAATAGCATGGTATGGGCCATTTAAAACGTAAATATTAGCTTGTGGTAGCAACCCCTCAGGAAAAAGGCTACTACAAGTAGTGTATACTGAAAGTGAGGCAGTATACTTGAGGTTTACTTTTTATATCCCATCCATATATTGTAAATTTTCAAATGTTTCAATTTAGTCTGAAGAAGTATTCGGTTAGTGTACTTCCCACACTATATGTACTTGCTAAACTTATACTCAGGTATCCTAAATAAAGTATACTCCAAGTGTTTTGCTTTGCTAAGTGACAGTATGAGCAAAAACCGAACCAGGGTGTGACTGGATGTAAAAGTGTTACTGACTCAGGAATTCTTCTCAAATCTGTGCTGAAGCTGAGCACAGACATTGATTTGGCTGCAGATTCCTGCAGAGCGAGCCTGAGCAGGCCCCGCCCACCCCGCCTTCAACAGGGAAGGGGTTCCACTAAAGAATCCAACAGTTTTTTGTCAACTTCAGCTGTGACTATAGAAAATATGTGTTTTAAACCTGTATGTTTAAGGGGTATAAATTCCTGAGAAAGTTTTACAGTCAGTGGGTGAATGTGACTCTGACATTTCCCAATTCCAGTGAATGCATCATTTCAAACGGCTGAGAAGGATCAGGTGATGAGTTCAAGGGTTTGTTTTTTTGTTGTTGTGGAGGTGTGGTTCTGGTTTGGCTTTTTTCCTCTCCGGCGTTTTGGGTGTGGCCACATTTCCTGGCAGTTTAAAGCGGCTGAAACGCAGGTAGTTCAGGAAAAACACTCCAGACGAGATCAACATGGACCTCAAGGACGGTAAGTAACTTCTCCTCAGAGTTGCTTTTTTTTTTGGACATGTTTGACAGTGAAACACTAAAACATGAAGCAATTTTTTTATCTGCGAGCTTTTGTTTGTTCTGAGTTTTTGTCACCCTGTCAAGAATCTCATGACTCTTCCTGGTTTGTTTGCAGCTCTGGGGGGAGAGGAGGTGCAGAAGAAGGATGCACAGAAAGATGAGATAAGCTTTCCTTGGAGCAAAAAGAAGGACCAGGATAAGGGCAAGGTAAGGAATTTTTGAAACCCTTTTACTATGAACTTTGACATTTCAAGAGATCCCTTAGCAAAAAGTAGTCTATAGAGTGTACTACAAGTATACTCAGTCCATACTAAAGGGGAGGCGGTATCATTGAAGTTTGCTTTTTAAATACTGTCTATATAAACGTAAAATGTTCCAATTTTGTCTAAAGAAGTATTCCCTCTACAGTACATCTACATGGTCTAAAGTATACTTATACTCAAGTATACTAAATGTCATAAACTTCAAGTTTACAACTTTTTGCTAAGGGAAGTTTTCCTTCAAGACATTTCTGTCCCACACACTCTGATGTGTTGCAATGCACTTTGTGTTGTATGTAGAGTGATGACAAACACAAGTCTGACCACAAGGACAAGTCTGACCACAAGGACAAGTCTGACCACAAGGACAAGTCTGACCACAAGGACAAGTCTGGTCACAAGTCTGATCACAAGTCTGACCACAAGGACAAGTCTGATCACAAGTCTGACCATAAGGGAAAGTCTGATCACAAAGACAAACATGGAGGTGGTAAGAACAAGAAGGAAAAGAAAGAGAAGAAGGAAAAGAGAGAGAAGAAGGGTGAAGGAGGAAAAGGCCATTCCAGTTCATCCTCCAGCAGTGATGAGGTAAAGCAGCTCTCTAATTCCAAATCTCCAGTTTCTTGTCCGTAGGGTTCAGGACAACCTTTTTGTGTCTAAATATCCAGGTTTTTTTTAGGACCTCAGATCCTTCAGAGCAGTGAAAGCTATAAAGCAACATACCAGTCGCACCTTAGTTCAATAGATCACATCCAAACCACGTCTTTTGTCTGAACGTTGGGGAGAACTGGATCAACCAGGGATGCTGGTTTTGAAATGGACCTGACACGAACACACCCACCTGCATGAGTGTGGACTGACAGCTTAAACTCTTGCATGGTTTTGGGTTTCCTCCTAAATACACTTCTTCCAACTGACTGTTTCAGGTCTCACTACGTTTTTCTCATTTTTCAGCTTTTTAGACACATTATTAGCAACTTGATAAAGATCCACGCCCAAAGGGGAAGTAGGAAGTAGCTGGTTGGAGTCATAATGATGTTGTCCTGCAGGTTTTGTGAAAGGGCTGTTAAAGGTTTTATGTAATTTAATTGACTTATTTTGTTGTCATTTCAGGACTGATCCCTGCTGAAGGACGACTGCAGTTGTTTTACTGTTTTGCATTTTGGGAAAGTGAACGATGACATCTTTGTCGCCAGTTTTTTTGTCCATTCATTGAAACGTGCAGAAGAAGAAGAAGAAATATAATGCAGATTACTCCAAATAAATATTAAAGTCTTTCTAAAAATGTTTCTTTTTTGTCTTTTATTATGGTTTTATGATTGCGGTTGTCTATAATTGTCACAAGGTGGCGGTGCCTCCCAACTTTTAAAAGGCAACCAAGGTTCAGAAAATGTCAAAACTTTCAAACTAAAGATATAAGATTGAAAATGAAGTGAATTTTTTTTTTTTTTTTTTTTTTACCCTCTAACAGTTTTGTTGAAAACATAGAAATATGTTCCAAACAACATCACAGGAATATTGTTTTATCAATTTCATTTACCCCTTTTTAAAGTTAGGAAATGGAATTAATTGGAAAAAATATGCTTTTATGTTTTTTTTCATATGTAGTTTCAAAAATACAGCGGGTTAAAGACGGAGTTAAGATGTTCCTGAGGAAAAATCAACATTAGAATGTTTTGCAGATGTACTGCGAGGATATTTCTCAGTCTTTTCGCGTGAGTCTGCTGTCGTTTGCATGATTTGCTAACTGTGGGGACAAAACAGTTACCATGGATACAGATGGTGCATGTGCAATGACAACTGGCTGCCCAGTGAACAACATTACCCTTTGATCATGGCATGCACACATATTGCTTTGAATAATTCAAGACCACACGCATCACCTTAGACCTTTTTAACCAAACGTTTGAAAATTGATCATAGAGGAAAATTTAATAATTGCAATTTGTGCCTGGCTGGAATTCTATGACACCAAGTCTTTCATGTATCAGAACAGACAGAAAGGAAAAGCCTGGAACAAGATTCGCTCAATCTGCACTGCTTTGACATTTCATGTTAAGTCTCTTCCAACTGCAGGTGGCGGCACGCGCTAGTAGCGGGTTGGGACAGTCCAGTGTGAAAACCATGGACTAAATGCTCTTTCAGGAATCAGCGTTTAGCGCGTTCAGTAACATGCGTCACACGCCCGGTGTGAACGATCATCAGATCGTCTACAACCAAGAGGCCGAAATCAGAAAACTGCATCAGACTGCAGTAAACTAAAACCTGTCTGTCCTGCAAACTAAAACCTGTCTGTCCTGCACCTTTTTGAAGCTTTCTGCACTGATGCATATTTTTAGATTATTGAATGTAGATGAACAAACCTGCCTGCCTATCATCTCAAACAATTCACCAGAAAGGCTGCTGCTCAGGCAAAGGTCAGCGCTCTGCTGCCAACAAATAAAAGAGTATATGATGCAGCACTAAAACAGAGGCTCGCTCGTTTACTCTGCATCAATATTAAAGTTGCTGAACTTTAGGACTGAGAGTCGAGGAGACAGAGAACATTTAGCGTTGAGGATCTCCTTCAGGTCTTTGTAAATCTTTTATGGAGATGCAGACAAAAAAAAGGAGGAATGGAGCAGAATTCAGCGAAGAATCAATAATAAATCAAGCATGCATCTTTCTGGGGCTGCTGGGAAAGGAACCCATCTATCATGTTGACCCATCTATCATGCTGTGTTTTAATCTGAAAGGTAGAACTGAAAACAGAGATCGTTGGATGATTTCCAGAAGCATTTTTCTGCAGGAGCTGCGTCGGTTCAACACTGGATCTCATCAGTCTTTTTGTTTCTGTTTTCCAATAGATTGTTTGTGCCGTTGGTGATAGCTCTGTGACATGTTATCGGGGTGATTTCGTTTGGACATCCAATTAGTGATGCAAGGATGGAAACATATATTTGTTTTAGCAAAAATCTACCAGTAATCTAAAAAAAAAAATCAAAAACAGATCATAAACCCTTTTGCCTACTTTTTGAATTTCTTCACTTTCAAGTGTTTTTCCAGATTTATTTAGTCTTCGTATAATAATAATAGATTGAATTCATCTGCACTTTTCAAGACACTCAAAGCGTTTACATTGTGTCCATTATTCATTCATTCCTCATTCATGCTTGGTGATGGTAGCTACTGATGTAGCCTCAGCTGCCCTGGGGCAGACGGACAGAGGCGTGACCTACGGCCCCTCTGACCCTCACAGGGACATTCATGCACATTCACACTGGAGCCACACTGGAGGCAGGGAGGGTGGGGTGTCCTGCCCAATCCTAATCCAATCCCAAGGACACAACAACGGGAGTGGGGATTGAAGCGCCGACCCTTTGATCATTGGGCAACCTCCTCAACCGCCTGGGCCACTGCTGCCAGATTTATGCCCGACATATTCTTTTTGCCCATTCTGAGTAAATGAAAAAACATGAGTGAGTTTTAAACAATTTTTGGGGATGGGTTAATTTCTGTGAAACTGACCTGACACTGTGAATTTAAAGTTTAAAACATATAAAAAACCAACAAAAATAGCTGTTTTTAGATTTGACGTCATCATCATCCATCCATCCATCCATCCCTCCCTTCATCCATCCATCCATCCATCCCTCCCTTCATCCATCCATCCATCCATCTTCTTCTTCCTGTCATCCGTGAGCGAGTTGCGTGGGCTCAAGTCTAAGCAAAGGTGTCCAGACTTCCCTCTCCACAGCCCCTTCCTCCAGCTCCTCTGGGGGGACCTCGAGGCATTCCCAGACCTGCTAGCCTAGGTCTTCCCTGGGGCCTCTGCCCAGTTGGACACGCCCAGAACACCTCCTCCAGGAGGCATCCAGACAAGATACCCAAGCCACCTCTCGAGGAGCATCGTCTCTACTCCAAGCTCTCTTCGTGTGACCGAGCTTCTTACCCTATCTCTAACGGAGTGCCCAGCCACCCTACAGAGGAGGCTCATTTCAGTCGCTTGTTTTCTAGACCTCATTCTGACCCAGTAATGACCCAGAGCTTATAAATGTTGACACTGTTCCAATCCGCCTGTCAGTCTCGTGCTCTGATATTTCCTCACTCATAAACAAGACCCCAAGATATTTGAACTCCTCCACCTTGGGCAGGAGCAGTTCACTCCCCCAGAGAAGAAAGACTACCTTTCTCTGGTCGAGAACCAAGACTTAGCGGTGCTGACCTTCATCCCAGCTGCAAACTGCCCCAAGGCATCCGAAGATCCTGGCTCGATAAAGTCAACAGGACAACAGCATGTGCAAAGAGCAGAGAAGCAGTCATGTGGTCCCCAAACCAGATCCCCTTCCGGCCCCTGGCTATGCCAAGAAATTCTGTCCATAAAGATTATGAACAGAACCAGTGATAAAAGCCAGCCCTGGTGGAGCCTAACATCCACCAGTAAAAGGTCAAATTTACTGCAGGTCTGACTTTTTTAGGTAGGCTGAAGAGTGTGATTCCCTGGTAGTTGGAACACACCCTGTGGTCCCCCTTCTTGAAAAAGGACAACCACCAACTCTGTCTACAACTCCAGTGGTACAGTTCCTGACTGCCACGCAATGCTGCAGAGACGTATCAGCCAAGACAGCCCAGAAACATTCAAAGACTTTAGGTACTCAGGGTGGACTCCATCCACTCCTGCCCCTGGTAGGAGTGCCTTGCCTTGCCTTCTGGTGCCTTGCCACTGAAGAGCTTATCAACTACTTCAGTGACTTCAGCCTGGGTGATTAACAGCCCCACCCCAAAGTCCTCTGCTTCTGAAAACTGATTTCCCCTTCTGAGGTGCCAGGTGGTTTGCCAGAATCTCTTCGAGGCTAACCAGTAGTCTTCTCCATGGCCTCACCAAACTCCTCCCAGGACAGAGTTTCTGCCTCCACAACAGCCCGGGCCAGCCACAGCTTGCTTAGACTGCTTAGACTGTTGCCACAGCAACTGGCACCAGAGACATTGTGACCACAGCTTTGAACAACAGCAGAGACAACGGAGGTTGAAAACATGGTCCAATTGGACTTAGTGTCCCAAGCCCCCCTCAGTACCTGTTTGAAGGTCTCCTTGATGTTGGATTTGAAGAATTTCTAAGGGCTCAGTCAGATGTTCCCAGTACACCTTCACATTATGTTTGTGTCTGTTACTTCACAAATCCAACTCACCACCAGGTAGTGATCAGTGAACAGCTTTGCCCCTCTCTTTACCCAAATGTCCATGACACATGGCCAAAAATGAATACAATTGACTACAAAGTCAATCATCGATCTCTTGCCAAGGGTGTCTTAATGCCACGTGTATTGATGGACACCATTGTGCTTGAAAATGGTGTTTGTTATGGACAAACTATGACGAGCACAGACGTCCAACAACAAAACACCTGCTTGGGTTTAGATATGGGAGGCCATTCCTACTAATAACGCCCCTCCAGGTGCCACTGTTGTTCCTCACGTGGGCATTGAAGTCCCCCATGAGGACATTTGGCGTTGGTGCACTTTCTAGTATCCCTTCGAGAAACATCAAGACGGCTGGGTGCTCCAACTTGCTGTTCGGCCCATAAGCCAAAACCACAGTCGGAAACCTTCACCCCACCCGAAGGTGAAGGGACATGACCCTCTCATCCACCGAGGTGACTTTGACTCTTGAATGCTGAGCTGGAGACTCACCAGTTAGATCACACCAGCCCACCGCCTCTCACCGTGCGCAACTCTTAAATAATGGATTTGATTTTTCTGCACTTTTCTAGACGCTCGAAGCGCACAGTGTGTCCATTATTCATTCACTCCTCATTCATACTTGGTGATGGTATCTACTGATGTAGCCACAGCTGCCAGTTTGCGCCTACGGGCCCTCTGACCATCACCGGGATCATTCATACACATTCACACACCAGCGGAGCTGCACTGGAGCCAAGGAGGGTGAAGTGTCTTGCCCAAGGACACAACATCAGTTGGCTGGGGGGAGCGGGGATCGAACCGGCAACCCTGTGATGATTGGATGACCTGCTCAACCGCCTGAGCAATCTTGAATAGTAGAGAGTCCGACGCCTCTCAAAGGACTGAGTTTCAGAGCTCAGACTGTAAGTGTGGTGAGGTTTACGGCTGGTGAGGCACTGACGTCAGTCAGTGTAACAAACAAATGAGTAGCTTATTCACCATTTGATTGGCAACAATTTAGGAGTGTTGTTTACATTTTCATTTCAACATTTTTCTTCTGTTTACAGACTGTAGCCTGAAAAAAAATCACCAACATTGTTGTTATTGACTTACTTTTACTTCTAAAAGAAATCTATGTGCCGCTCCTTTTGAGGAAACACATAACCTGTTTGTGGAAGTGTTCCTGTTCCTTCTGCAGTTTTTAAAGTCTCTCTGTCTCTTTGGAGATCACTGCCAGAGACGTGTCTCCACACATTTGTAAGATTAGACATGTAATCCTCCATTTGGAAAATTGTGCTTAACAATATTAAAGAATAACTAGACGGCTGCACTTGACTTGCTACCACTAGTTCTAATATTCTTAAACCGTGGTGTCACATTCTCTGGGATCACCAGCGCCCTCTGCCTTGAGACGGGCGTACTGCAGGCCTCACTCAGTGTATTTCCTATGCACATTTTTAGAGGATAAAAAAGATCAAATGAGTCACAAGCTGGCAGCAAAGTAATCAGACAGTTGGGGAGAGATAAAAAGAGGAGGTAATTAAGAATAAAGCGTATTTTATGATGATAGAAAGACAGAAACAGTAAAGCGCGTGTATCATCTGGAGCTCCTGTCATCCTGTAGGCATAGGGTGCCGGGGCCTCACCAGCTGCTGTTTCGTAAGTTTGAACAGGTAATTCATTAATTCGCAACTTTTTGATTTTATTTTAATTTTAAAAAGTATATTCATCTTATTTAAGTTGTATATCTTTTAAGCAATACCTTTCAGGTGAGCCACACCCTCTAAACCAAGAGCACAAGCTCAAGCTCCTTACCCCCCAGAGAGGTGACATTCCATGTTCCAAAAGCCAAGTTCCATGACCAGGGTTTGGGCCGCCGAGGCACCCACCTTCGACTGCCCCCCAAACCACATTGCACCGCCCCCTTCTGAGCTCTCCTACAGGGGGTGGGCTCACGGGAGAGGGATCTCTCTCACGTCTTTCCATTCTGGAGCCAGCCGCTCCCCTGCGCCGACACGGGCAATGTAACGGAGTCTAGATTTTTGTGACTCATAGAGGGATTTCTGACTCGTTACCAGGACCTGTATACCATGGAGGGTATACCAGGGGGCAAAAGCCCTGACAGCTTAGCTCCTGGGATCACTCAAGGTCTCAAACCCCTCCACCATGTGAAAAGGGGGGTTCATGGAGAGGAACATCATCATTGGATCAAAATGATTACCCACAAAATTTTCATTTTCCACTTTCTTAGTATCTTTCAATATTTACCAGGGATGTATTTAAGCCACTTAGATCTCACCTGAGTTAAACTCGCTAAAGACTGCGTGTTTCAGTCCCAGCGTGCGTTTATTTACATTCCAAATGAGGAAAACGGCTACTGTACAGGCCTGAAATAGAAACACTGATCAAAGGAGCTGCTGAGTTCTTTCATTAGAGCAGGAAGGAAGTTGTTCAACAAATGCAGCCTTGAGATTTATTACAGTTTATTTTTAATTTAGCTATTTATAGCTACAGTCAATTTAGTCTGTGGAAGTTTTAGGCCATATGGATGCCACAAAATGTATAACCTCAATTATTCTGTTCTGTTCCATTCTATTCTATTCTATTCTATTCTATTCTATTCTATTCTGTTCTATTCTGTTCTATTCTGTTCTATTCTGTCTCTGCATCACAGGCAGGGTCAGATCTAGACAGCCCTGGTTGGGGGTGCAGATAGAATATCAGGGGGGGAGTTTTGCTGTACTGAGAGGTTGGGGTGTCATAGTCTTTCAAGCCCCTAAATATGCATAAAAACTGCTAACTGTATTATAACTATATCGTCTCATGTGATGCACTGAATTTGTCGTCATGGTTTTGTGTAGGATGCCATTCCTGACCCCACCCTCTGCATTTATCTGGGTTCGGGACCGCCACTAATGTTTTCATTAAACTCGAGGTCCTTTGTTAGTGTGTGGTCAACCATTTTTAAGAAATCCAAAAGGTCCTCATCATTTGTGATTTCCACACTGCCACAAAGTAGAACTTCTTTACTGCAAGGAACTGAAGAACTTCTCCAATTGTTTTTATATCATGTTTATTTTTTTCAACGTGAGCGGGCCCTCATAGATTACTAATGATTTCCCCTGTGGCCTCTCTTTGGGACATTTCAGACCAGGTTTATGCGTATCTTTATGTGGCATTGATGCTCGCTTTGTGAGGCTTCTTTTCTTTTTCAACGAGAAACAAAAGCATGCACCAGGCCTTGCTGAGTATTCCAGCCGTGGTCTTCAACTATACCAGCCTGGGCACAACCAGCGTGCATTCTTATCAAGCTCCCCCCCCCTTGATCACGAGGAATTCCAACTTTTTTAAGTCTATGCTAATGTTAATTTCTTACAAAAAGCAACCCTAAAGCGGCCTTTCAATCCACTTATGCATCTCTGAGGATTCCTCCGAAACCCCCTCCCAACCCACAAATACAAGTGGGTTCTCACATTGTGACATCACAAGGTGAGGAACTGCCCCTTCCAGGAAGAGTCTGCAGCTGCCAGCCCCGCCCCCAGACTAACACACCCACCCACTTTCTCTGTGGAGCTAGCGATGATCAGCTAAACGCTTCCTTTTCTATGCACATCCATCTCTGCTAAGTTTCGATGTCGTTTGTTTCTGTGGGTGAGACGCAGAAACACGACACACTGCCGAGTCCGGCTCTAGGTTGACGTTATGAAATGGGCCGCACCCACAAGGAACAAAAGGCGGAGCCTCAGAGATCAAGTCGTCTTACTTCCAAATAGGAAAATGAACAGAAAAAAATGTAATGTTTAATTAAAAAATAGTTCTTTAGAGTGCCAAACAAAGGTAATATATTATCAAACATGTGGATATAGTTTACTCTGAAAAGCTTAAGAAAAGCCTGATAAAGGCCCTTTAGCCACAGGAGGGCACGCGCGGCTCTGTCTCGTCTGGCGTCAGCGGTCTCCCAGCAACAGCTCATCCTCATCTTCTTCAGATGAGCGCGGTCAAGCTGCGCAGACTCAGTCAGGCTGAAGTGAGTGAAGGGGGCCGATTCCTTTACAAAATAAAAGCCCCAGTCATTTGTCATACTATTAGTAAGTGAACCTTTTTGAGTGATTGGATTCAGTAGATAAACATTTACTAGGCAGAATAAAGAAAAAAAACCTGATGATTCAAATCTCACTTTAACAGTTTTAAAACTATGTTATGACGACTAAAGTTTTATTTTCTTCGATTTTTTTTTTTCGTTTTTTTAAATTGGACTCGATGGGACTGGTAATCAGATAAAAACAAAAATAGAAAATAAAATAGCAGAATACTAAGAGTTTTTGGCCTCCGGTTGCATCTGAGGGTTTTATTCTGGAAAGGCTCCAGCGGAAGTGGCGCCTCGCTGTCCGGCTTTGCTCTCCGCTCTTCTCGGCAGCAGCGGAGCCGACTAGAAACCATGAAGCGCAACAAGACGCGCTGGAGGGACTCGAGCAGCGGACGGAGGGAGCGCCAGCGCCAGATCGGTCTTTAAGTCTCTTCCAGGGACGCTGGGCAGATTTGGGAACGCCAGCAGGTGGACACCGACTTTAGTCCGCGCGTGCGTAAACTGAGTGGAGGGTCCCGAGCGGGGATACAAAAAATAGTCTTGGAGTTGCCAGCAAAGCCCCAAACAAGTGGAGACGAGATCTGGGTGAAGAGAAGTCAATCGGTGGCAGTTTTTTCCTCACATTTGGACATATTTGAGGAGATTTCTAAGAAGAACTGCTGCCGGCGTCCCCTGCGTAAAAACAGATGTCTGGCATCTCAAAAGCCATTTTAAGGAACCGTTACTTTTCCCTAAAGAGCCCGGGAGCGCAGCTGTGACTTTATAATTAAACAGATACTGGACGTAAAGTGAGAGGCAGACAGTTCAGCGCGAAACCATGGTAAAGTTTCACAACTCAGACCTGTGGATAGCCTGGATGGTTGTTTTCTGCATGGAAGGTAAGTTATCCAATGTGCCCAGAATACCTCACCACAACGATACCAAAAGGACAGCAAAAGTGTTTAAAGCGGCTTACAGATGTTTTATAACCAGGATAAACGATTGTTGCAGCCGTATCTGCTTCCCTGCAAAAACAGATGCCTCTGGAATTAAATTGTGCCAATGGTCCAGCCTCTCCAAGAGCGCGTGCCACGGCCTTTGATCCCACTCTTCTTCCCTACAGTATGTTTGGATCAGAAGGGCAAATCCCCGGCAGTCACAGAAACACTGAAGCAACATTTCAATGACTTTCCCCCCCTCCTGCCTGCTTCTCCGCCATGTCTGTCCAAAGCGCTTTTTGATCACGCGCATCGCATCGCATCCATGCGCGCTTTGTCTCACAATCGAGGAGAGCTGCTTTTACTCCACAAGAGGGGCAGGAGGGAGTCGCACCCCCGTCTCTGGTGGACTTGGAAACGTGGTGCGCGTGTAGTAGTAGTGTGTTTGGACATAGCAGCAGAGCAGAAGGTGGAGGGCTGCGCTGGTAATCCGCCCGATTAACGACGAGAAGTAGGCTATGGAGCGCGGTAACCCCGCAGGAAAAAACAGCAACAGGAAGCGCGCGCGCACACAAAACATTGCCCTGAAATTATTTATTTGATTTGATTTATTTGTTTATGTAAAAGCAGGAATCCTGTAACGTCTGAATTTCAGTTCACATCTGTAAGGTCTAAATACTTTGCTAAAAAAGATTAAAAAAAAAAAAAACAACGAAAAGAAACAGATTTCTGAAGAAAAATGAATCCAAATCTTTCTTCAAGCTAAACTTTGCATCTAACTAGGGTAGTGGCATTTTTGTATTTTAGTTTTTAATCCATCCAATGTAAAGGCGGGTTGAGTGTTTGAACTAATCCCTATGTTACTGCTGAATTGGGAACTCCAAACGTGTTTTGCTCCATTACCTCTTCCCAATTTATTGAGCAGCAGCAGTTTGTCCTTTTTGCTCCGGTTTTCTTTCTTCGTGTTGTTTTGGTTCTGGAGTTAAACTTTTATGGCAACCAGCCAAGCTTTTGCTTTCATAGAAGCCATTCAAGCAGGGACAGATGTACACACTGTGGATTTTAGGATACATTTATTAGTTTGTTCACATAAATCTGTTCATTTTTTGATTAAAAAACAACAGCATTGGTCTCCACTTAAGCTTTTCTTCACGTTCTTGTAGAAAGAGAGACTTTTTAAAACCATAAAAGTTGTTAGTTGTTATCTAATAGATAACATTAACTGGAAAAAACAACAGCATTACTAATAAATAATTGACAAATATTTGTGTCAGAAGGAAAGAAGAAATGCCTGACGGAAAACTAGAAATGTCCAAATGCTGAATTGATTTAGCTGCTGATTGGCCGGTGGTTTACTGTCTCATAGCTGCAGTTCAGTGGTCTCGGCTGGATCGCTGCTTGTCAGCTGTACTCAGGGTTACATGAACCACACACACATCCGTTCAGAAACCGTGCTGCAGCGTCACAGTCAGATTTTCACCCTCATCTTGGTCAAGTTAAAGACCCACTCGGATGAGAATCGTCTTTTTGCTGTTTTTAATATGTTTTTGTGGCATTTTTCTAATCGAGGACACATATAAAGACAATAAAAGCCTAAAATTGCATTTCTGATCATTTCTTTCTTCGAATTGTTGTTGATCCATGTCTGAGCTGGCTCCAAACCGTACGGCCGGATGGCTCCGATACTGCTCGCCTTTTTCTTTTGTAGCGGCAATGTTTGGTTGGAGGCGTGAGGGGCTGTAAGCTAGCAGGAACAGAGAGCTCTCAGTGGTGGGTGACATGAAGGGGGGCGGGGTTGCTCTGCACCGACAGTCCCGCCCACCGCTCTGCAGAAACTATGTCCAAGAGAACAGCAGGTTTTTGATTGTGGCTGAAAGTCCTAAATAAAAGACCGCTGGGAACGCTTTGAAAATGGATCTGATGAGGATCAGAGCGAGACTTTAAATGGTTTAAGGTGAAGGAAGGAGTTGCAGTCCTTCCCCGTTTCTTTCATCCTCTCAATATCTGATGTCTGTCTTGTTCATGAGTGCGCAGTGTGAAGGACTCATAGCAGTTGTGCTAACTCCTGAAGTGGCTGCAGTTGCTGGACAGCGCTCCCCTCGCCTCCTCTGGCTCTGGGCGTGGGGAGCTGCTCGTGTTGCTATAAATAGCTCTGATGCAGCAACGCCACTACCGATCACGGATGCATGTTTTGGACTCACGTACCGACCTCATGTCAGACCCGACACTTGGACGATCAGATCAATGCGAGCGGACCTCTTAGTGCTCTCAGACGGCGGCTCATCAGAACATTAGCTTCCACACATATGATGTAGGCTTTAAGGAGCTCACTTTCTTGCAGCAGTGAGAAGTTTTTTTGGAAAACATGAAGGCAAAAGTTTGAAAAAGCAAAAAAACAGATTAACTTTGAACTCAGGAAGGATCCAAAGCTCCTAAGTGACTTGCTGGGTGCAGCGCAGGACATCTCAGACTCTCAGCATCAGGATAGAGGACGTGCCATGTCCTCCTCAGCTGTCATCGCTCGGCAGATATTCATTAATATTGTATCTGCACCTTCCAGGGAATGCTGAGTCACTCAGATATGCAGCGCTTAATCTGGGGAAAGTTTTCATGGCTTTGGTAAAGCGGAGGCTTGCACACTGATGGATTCAGCTGTTGTCACAACAAAACAGCTCTCAAACGCCACCAGCTCTGTCCATGATGTACTGATTGAACAACCCACCCCCCAAAAAACCCTAAAGGGTGTTTCAGGGGCCGATCTGGACATTCAATCAATTCAGCAAATTAAATGGAAGCGGGTTTGTGGGTCTGAACTTTTCAACTGCGGCGTTTGGCCACATACAGTGCAGGTTTGTGTTCACACCAGCCTCCAAACCGGGATCCTGCTTTCCACATTTCTAGATGAGGGATTCGGTGGAAAAAAGGACCCAAAAAGTTGAGTTGGGTGAAAAACTGCTTTGGTTGCCCCCAGCACATGTATCCACAAATCAAAGGAGAACTTTGGCCAAATCTCCTCCCTGTTCCCACTGTAAGCCTGTTAACCTTTGGAACTGTGCTTAACGTCCCCGCATGAAATTACACGGCAAGCTGGGATTGTCTGTTGTTTGCAATCTTGTTTTGTTTACTGATTACATTTCTCATAGTGAATCCTTAAAGTATACTTTACTGCACTGTTTTTTTTCATTAAGAAGATTTTTAGGGATTTTATGGTCGGACATGTCAGGATAAAAAAACCTCTTTGTTTTACACTACAAAAAGGGAATGTTGAGAAGGTAAAGAGACCCTTGTTCCAGGAAAAAAATTCTTTTTTTATGTTTTGCAAGAAAAATATTCTTATTTAAAAATGTTATAATAGGAAAACAATTTATTTTCAGCTGTAAAAAAATCAATTTGCTTTGCTTTAAATTTAGGTAGAGCAATTTGTCTAAGTGAGTACAAGTTCTTGTCTTAAAGTAAGAATTCTTGGCAGGTTTTTTGCTTGTTTAATGAATTTTCTTTGATTATTTTAAGAATTTTTGCAGTGTGGGTGAAAAAAATCTTAGTTGTGCAATAGAAAACAGAATCTTAAGAAAGTTAAAAGACTATTGTTTCAAGAAAAATGAACTGTTTCTTGAATGCTAGATATCAATCTTTTCAGTACAACCCCATGTTCTTTTTCACAGACATATTTCTGATCATATTACACAACATTACACTCAATTCTGAGTGGGAAACTGTCATTTTCTTCCCAAAATCCCAAGAATTAAGATCAAATAGTTTTTGTGTTTCATATCAAAAGATCAAACATGTAGAGACAAAATAAAAATGTCCATACAGTACAGACCAAACCTCCTCATTCAAATGAATTTGGTCTGTACTGTATATCCACAAAGAAAGCAAAGACACGCTCAAAACAACGAGAACAATTTATAAAGTTAGGCCTTCATTAAGGACAATTGTGTGTCACATTTCTTCCAATGTTTGTTTGAAACCCAAAATTTCAAAGCCAAATTTTTTGTTAAATAGTTATGTAATAGATGGGTTTTATGGGGGGGGGGGGTCATTCTGAAGAGTTCAGGGATTAGTGAGGGTTAAGAAAATACGTCTTAGTGACCAGAATTTCTCTGTAAAAAATCAGAATTTCTGGTTTCTACTTTTTTCTACCAGATTCTTTTGGTTCTTTGTCATTTGCAGAATTTTTGACTTCTGTCAGGCTTTTTTGCAGTGTTTGTTATTTCCTTTCTTGTTTTTATTTTGTTTATATGCTTCTTTTTTTTGTGATGAGTCAAAAACAAAACTGAGCAGATTGAGGAAGGATTTAAAAAAGGAAATACCTCTAGGAGGTGGCGCAGCTCAGCTCCCACTTTAATCTCTTTTTTTGTAGAGAATTGCACTTAACCGTTTCTGCTGAAGCAAAAATGTGATTAAAAAAATCCAGTCTGTGTCATTTCCATCTAATAAGTACTGTGTCCCCCCCCCCGCCTGCCACTAAAAAGGAGCAGCTGGAACTAGAGTGTTGGACAGATGGAACTTTCCACCTCGATTATTTTTCCTACTAAAAATAGCCTCTCAAAAAATTAAAAGACCTCTGGGACCGCTGGCAAAGTGCATGCTTGTGTGCGCGCATGTTTGAGCGACGGAGAAGTTCAGACGACGCGGCCCTGGGATGATGGCAGCGGCGGCCGTCCTGGGAGTGTCAATGAATAAATGATGGGCAGATATTTGGAGGAGAGAGCAGCACTGTCCCACCGCCTCTTAAGCACACAAACCAGACCTCGAAGAGTCCGGGGGCTGCTCTGCTGCACGGCCAAACATCGGATGTGTCCGCCTTTACAGGGGTCTGGGGGGCTGGGGGCTTTGAGGTTTTGGGGTTAGTTGTAACTTAACGAGAGGGATAAATTAAAGGGAGCAGCCTGATGCCAATTCTCAGTGATCAGATTTTTTTTCTGGATGTGATGATGAAAAACAGCTGGGGGCCTCAGGGTGTCACTCTCCTGCAGGCCCCTCTTTGAGGTGTGTTATTTCCAACTGCTTTAAATTTTGATAAGAATCAGATAAGGGGGGGCTTGTAACTTTTCCAATTTGGCACTTAGACATTAAAGACATTCCATTAGGGAGTGAAAAGCTGCCAGTGCCAGTTTTTATCTCAGTTTGCTGGAGCCCAAAGCTCCTTTTCTTAGTGGATTAAGTGTGATAAAAGTGGGATTCTGAGCATTCGTGTTGATTAAGAAACAACAAAGGGAAACTTTCAACATGTGATTGAGTCCTGCAGGAGTGTGTCCTTACAATTACAATAAGTTCTAAATCCAAATCCACGTTTTTGTGGAAAGCTGCATTCACTCGGGCACATGCGGCGCGCTCTTGAAGGCGCTTTCAGCACATGCTGTTCACACTGAACGAGCGAGGAGATTCTTCTCTTTCTTTTCTACTGTTTACAAGCGCATGTCCTCCACCTACAGTTAGAAGAGGCTTGGTGTGAAATGGCAAAGTGGTGCAAATCCGGCTCCAGGTTTTTCTTTCTCAGCTCTATTTCAAAAAATGAAAGACCTGGTGTCATAGAATTCCAGCTGGACACAAACTCCAATTATTAATGTTCCCCCATGACCAATTTTCAAACAGTCGAGCCGTCTGTTAATGAAAAAGGGGGGCCATCCATACGTCACTACCAAATAAAAGTCCTTGATTGGTCAAAGTTAACCTGTTTAACTGTCAACATGTGATTAACCCTTGTTCTATCCTAGGCACGTTAACATTGGAAGTGGGGTCATCTAGACCCACTAGACAGAGCTCTGAACCTTTGTTCTTCAATGATTTGTGATCTTCACTGATGTCCATGGATTACATGAAATCCTCTCCACCTTTATCCACCTTTGTCATGGTAGGAGAACACCTCAATGGTCATCTGGACCCCATAGGATAGCACAGGGTTACTGGACGTTTGTACGTAGAGCCTGAAAACGGTTGTGGAAACGTGCACAGTACACATCAACGTGAAAGTTCTGAACATGAAAGCCTGAAAGGCTCATGTGGGCCAGGCCCATATTTAGCCCCACTATGGAGGGCAGGCAGGGGTGAAAGTAGATTTTTGCTTATGCTAGTACTATAAAAAACTATGTTAACATAAATCATGTTATTTATTATGGATTAAATGACGATTTTTCAATCGTTTTTCGGGCAGATACTCGTAGCAGTGTTTACTAGCTAATACCCTAGGGCGGTTCAGTCAATTAACTCACCTGCTCAGCGTCCTATTTAAGCCAGGTGCGCAGGCGTTCATTCTCTTTCTTACCTTCAGCGCTCATTCTTCGCCGTTCCCCGTGCTCGCGGATCCGGCGGATCTCCTTTTCTTCGACGTCTTGCTGTATTCCCCCCGTCCTTTGGATGGATGATCCCCGTTTCTGATGTGGGTTTTCCGTTTTCGCCGCATTTGCCCTTTTTGCGGATCTCGCCGGGCAGCTAGCGGCGCTTGCCGGGCGGCTAACGGCGCCCAGCGTGTTCGTTCCGCCGCGGTCGCGTGCATCTGCAGGGGGGGGCGTTTTCCGCGGTGTTCGGGTTGTCCGTGGGCCCGGATCTGGAGCTGTCCGGGTCTATCGTCTGCCGTGGTCGGACGGTCTTCTAAGGTGAGCGGCGTGCGGATTTTCCTGTGTAGTTTTTTCTGGGCTGAGTCTTGTTTTGTTTACTTCCGTGTATGGTGACGTCGCGCCCCTAAGGACCCTGGGAATTGTAGTTTTTGTGACTCGTGGTTTGTTCATGGGGCCTTTCTGATTCATTTTCTGCTGTTATTCTGCGTCGTCCGATTATTGTTTCAGGAGTTGTGGGGTCTTTTCTGTAGTTGTGACGGCTGGCGGTCCTCGTCTGGCCTGGTTTCTCATGCTGGCTTGAATTATTTGTGGTTTTTTGCATTTTCTTTGTTGCTGTTTTGTTCTTTAGGTGCTGAAGGGGACTCTTGACTATCTTTAATTAGATGCTGGCTTTATTATTATGGCGGTTCTTCTGTTTATTTTCTTCGTTGTTGTAGCTGCTGGTTAGTCTGTATGTGAATTGGTCTCTTGGACCTGTCTCTCCTCTGTGGACAAATTCCTTATGCTTGGTCTCTTTTGTGCGGCGTCTTTGGCTCATTTTAATCACTCATTCGTTGCCCCTGCACGTTCTGCATCTGGTTCTGCTTCGCCTGTTTTTTTTCCCCGCTCTGTGTACCCCAGTGGGTCCCGCCCTGGCTCGGGGACTTGAGTCGGTTGCATTAGTGAGTGTGTCAGTCTCCTCGCTGCCTTTTTTCTCGGCTGGACAGTTAATTTGTTGTTCTCTCTCTGGTTTGGTCTGGAGGTTTGTGGGGGCTGTGTGATGGCTTTTTCCGGGGCATCGTTTTCTAAGCCACCACTGAGGGTGGCCCCTTCGAAGTGTTCAGGTTCTCGTGACGTGAATCTGGACCCGTTGGCGCCTCACAGTTCATCTTTCTGGGCATCAGTGGCCTGGTTCCTCATGCGCCTTCAGGATTAGTATATATTTTCTTCAGCTGCCCATGCTGTCTCCGCGATTTTCTTCCGAGCACAATATAAGGCTGAGGATGTCTTATCGCTGAGGTTCTCCCTGTTCTGCCTATATGCCTCTCGGCGTCTTTTGGCATTCAGTTGGCGCTCGACACGTTTGCCGGTTTACTTTTCAGCTGCCGTGGCAGTCCTCATACTTTCCAATTTCTTAGCAGAAGCTCTGTAATGTTTATTTGTAGGCGATGGGTCCCCCTCATTTTGCGAGTCATTGATGGTTTTCCTCTGTATCCCTGGTCTTTTGGATATCTGTGGGGGGGGATTTATTTTCAGATCTGGGTTCTGCGTTGTCTATACTGTATGGTCCTCCACCCTTCCGGATTTATTTTATTCAATGGATCGGATGGTTCATTGCTGCTTGTCTCTCCCCATTATGTCATCTTTGGCTTTTGTGCAGCGTGTTTATTCATTGTTTGGTTTGAATATGATTTGTCGATGATTGGGCCACCTGACATTTGCTGTGGCTTTGGTCCTATGGTCTTCCGTCCTGGGCCCTGTGTTCCTGTTCTGGATTTCGTGTTTTGCGTTTGTTCCTTCCCTCTCTATGCTTGGAGTAGTTATGTTATGATGACTGTCGTGTCTTCAGGCTCCCTCCACTTGTTCTTCTGAGGCTGTGCCTTCTGGTTTGGGGGAAAGGATTTAAGAGTGTTTTGTGTTTGTCCGGCCGCCTGAATCTACAGCTCTGATGATTTATAAGATGTCGTCCAGTTATTTCATCCTTGGAGATTGTATTAAGGCTGTTTCAATAGTGAATGATAGTATTGTGTCATCGGTTGACTTGGTTAATGTTTAAATACCACCTTGAGCAATTTCTACCCTGACCGTAGGAGTATATCACTTGTGCTCTCAAGCTTAGTTCAAGAGTTAAATCTTGTGTTCACAAGTCAGTCTTTTATCTGCCTTGCTTAAGCAGATGACAGTCTGCTAGATGCTTCCCCATTAGTGGCTTGTTATACTCCGCCTCTAAATGCTTAAGGTTCAGTCTAGAAAAGAATGCTATCAAAACCTATGGTCCCTCATGGCTCTTAAGTTCTCTTTTTCAGTATCCAGACGCCCTTGGCTAATTACAATTTCAGTAGTCTGTACTTTGTTGTCCACCAATTTGAGGACCACTAATATCAAGTACAAAGCATCAAATCCAGCCAGGCTGTAATCCTTTGCTACGTGGGATGTTGATCTTCCTCATCTACAATCTCCTCGGCTGCTCTTCCCATCACCTACTCCTCGATGGCCTCCTGAAGGTGCGTCCCTCTGAAACTGTCAAAGGTTACTTTTCTTATCTTTGGAATATATAAAAAATTTGGTGTTAAGACTTTGTGCAGGTTATATAGTTCACTATCATTTCACTGTTGGAATTTATAATTATGATGGTTTCTAGGGTGCGATAAATCCACAATGGGTCTTTACCTTAACTATCTACTAAATTTCACTTCTCAGATTTGTTCTTTAAAAGCACTGTTATTTCATTTATCTCAAGCATTTTGAATCTCATCGGTATCTGGGATTTTTATATATTCTTGTCAAGACTAATACTGCTTTGTTTTATCTATGCACCACATCCTGAGCTTGCACACCCCTACGCCCCGATCAGCTTCTCCGTTTCCATGAAGTGATGTCACCCCTGCATTCCTTGATCTGGTGCTGCAACGATGACTGCTCGACGTACCTATTGCTGCACTGAAAGTGACGGGGCGGTGGACCTCCTCTGCATTCCAATGACACTTCTGACTGAATTAATCAATGTCAACAGCAGAATGAATGTAAATTCTTCGATTATAGATGTTACAGAAAAAATTATAGCCAGGTGGAAGCCTTAAAAAATTAGGATGTTCTAAGCTGTATCATTGTATGCGCTGGAGCTGGGTTCTTAAGCCAATTTTGTAGTATGCCAATGAAGCATGGTACTTATGGGCGTCGACGCTTAGTAATTATGGGCGTTGAACTCGTCTTACTATTGGATGGGCTCTCAATTAAATGATGTTTCTTGAGCGCTTATAGTTGTTATGCCAAATGGAGAAAATTATGGCTATTAAGCTCGTTCGTTGTACTGTCATTGGGAGCTTCAAAATAATGGTATAATAATGGTATAAATAATCTAGTTGCCTCAATGGAAGAAGTTATGGCCATAAAGCTTGTTCTTCGCTTAATAGTAGTTCGAATAATGGCTGTTCAGCTTGTCTTACTGCACCATCGGAAGCTTTGGTTTGGATGTTAAGTTAGTGTATCATACGGGTTGTTTGGCAGTTTAAATTCTAGTTCTGCACGGCGTTTTGTTTTGGGGAAGTGAGCTACGTTCTAAGATCAGGTATGAGTAATTTATGTTGGCTCCTCTTCATTCTTCCCTCTCTCTTCAGATAGTATGCTCCCCGTGAACGGGAGCGGCCCAACGGTCAATGTACCGGGTAAACACATAGCAGATACATTAGATAGTATGTTCCCTTCGTAGAGTGGTTCTCGAAGGGAGCGGCCCAACGGTCAATGGTGCCGGTTAAACACATAGCAGATACACTAGATAGTATGTTCCCTTCGTAGAGTGGTTCTCGAAGGGAGCGGCCCAACGGTCAATGGTTCCGGGTAAACACATAGCAGTCATACTGGAAAATGAAATGAAATGAAGTGAAAATGGAATGCCGCCGAAAACACACCTCATCTTATTTACACACTGATTATACATTCACATTCACATTTTCTTCTTCTTCTTCTGGATGATCTTGGTGTTGGGGGTTTTGTTACCCAAAAAGTTTTATGGAAATCTCTCATGGAATTGAACGGAGCCTTATGCCAAACCAAAAGTTGTGAATGCCAACTAAAGTATGTGGAAAATGTCAAATAAATATTTCTTACTGCAAGAGTTGTCTGACTGAAATGACGATTTTTCAATCGTGTTTCGGGCAGATACTCGTAGCAGTGTTTCTTAGCTAATACCCTAGGGCGGTTCAGTCAATTAACTCACCTGCTCAGCGTCCTATTTAAGCCAGGTGCGCAGGCGTTCATTCTCTTTCTTACCTTCAGCGCTCATTCTTCGCCCCACCCTCCTCCCCGGCTTCCACCTGTGGGCTCCGTAAAGGGGGGGTTTTGTTACCCAAAAAGTTTTATGGAAATCTCTCATGGAATTGAACGGAGCTTTATGCCAAACCAAAAGTTGTGAATACCAACTAAAGTATGTGGAAAATGTCAAATAAATATTTCTTACTGCAAGAGCTGTCTGACTGAAATGCAGATCAGGGCTGTGCCGATTAATGGATGAATTGATTTATCCAACCAGATAAATCTGTCTGAAGCAAGTTGTTAATCAAACAATTGACCGATACCATTAAAAATCATAACAAATATTGATTTGATCAATATTGGAAAATACCATTTAGATTGAGGTACGGTAGGTTTAATTTACTATTAGGTAAAAACGACCAAGTGACATCACAGCGGACAACATACATGTCCATCATTCCAGTCCAATGTGTGGAAACACATGTGACCATCCAGTGTCTAGAATGTTCTAATAATGTTCCCTTTGGATTATTTGGATGTGGAAAAACAACAGTGGTGAACTTTAGGAAACTAACATGTGAATGGATTTGACATTCATTCTTATTTACTTGTTTGTTTGTAGACATATTTCATTTACACTTGATGATCTGGAAGAAATCCAAGGAATCTGGAAAACTTCACTGTTCAGTTCCAGGAATTTCTCTCTGAGTCACACTGGTGGAAGTTTTGGATAAAGATGTTCTGGATCCATTTTAGTTCAGAGAACCGATGGTTCAAAGTGAACAAATATCGACCATAAATCGGATCGTTGTTAATATGAATCGTTACAACACTAATATATATAAATGGATTTGAGAAAAAATCTAAAAATGTAGACGGGGCTTTGTGGAAAAAAAGCTTGAATTGTACTAAAGGACTTAAATGCAGAAAATGCAGCTCATTCTTTCATAGTTTCTTTTCTTCTACAAATTGTAGCTTGTACATCTTCATCCTCACTTGTGATTTGCTCTTAACCATTGTTACTTTTTTCCATAACCTTTTCAAACATAAATTCATTTCTCTGTTCCATCTTTCAGTTCTTCCATTGCGTTCGGTTTTATCTTGAACTATCAATCACAGAAAACTGTAGGAATAACTTGCAATCATTGCAAACTAACCAACCTCCAACTTGCACAAAAAAGTGTATAGTTGACCGTGATTGAACTGAACGTCCATGGACTCTGGCTGTAGGACGAGCATGCTCAGTGCGTTTGTTTGGGGAAGCAACAGAATTATGGGAAAAGGTGGGGGGAGAGAGGGACGTTAATCACATTTTGTAGTGATGAGATAAAGTGCAGCCTGCTTCACAGTCTTAGTGCCATCAGCCTACAGATACTTTAGTATGAGTGTTAAAGCAGTAAAGAAGGAGGGTCTACGGGCAGAGATGCCCAGTTTAGTTCAGTCTGTTTAGTTTAGTTAAGCAATCAGCTATTGAATTCTATGACTTTATGTTCTTTATGATTCATGTTTATTACACATTCACCGGCATGAAGCCCATTAAGACGACTATTGTTGTAAATATTGGGCTGCATAAATAAAAGTGAATTGAATTGAAAGAGCGGCCACACAGCTGATCTTCCAGCCGGTGCGCCGTACTCAAATCACATACCAGTACCAGTACTGGAGCGTACCGACTTACTTTCAGCCCTGGGGACCGGTAAAATATCAGCGGGAGCAAGTCTGGGACAGCCGAGAGTTTGGGGAGTCCTTTCCTTCTAAAAGGCCTAGAAAACTATTCCATCATCATATTCAAATCTTCCCTATCTTCCTCTTTGATCTATTTGGTGTGTCTTATCACTATTAGGTTGAAAGCTCTTCCTGACACTACCCTCTGCATTTACCGGGCTTGGGACAGGCACAAGCAGGACCCTGTCCTGTCATGTCTTGAGGCTGCGCTTCTCTTTGTCTTTTCTTTTTTTCCCCATCTGTCCTTTTGTCCATCGGTTAGTCCATCCTGACGTTTTTTTGTATTTTATTGTATTTGTTATTTTTTCCCCCCAGACTTTTCATCGGAGGTGGTCGCTTGAACGTGCGTTTCCGAGGGGGGCGTGAACGCAGATGACAGTTTATCCATGAAGAAGGGGAGTGACGGGTGGTAGATCTTAAATTAGAGCATCTTTTAGCTGGATTTTCCTCTGTAGCTTCTCATGTGTGTGTGTCTCTGTGAGTCAGGGCCTTATGCATATTTAAAGTGGATGTCTCCGTCATGTCAAAGCATCCTGAAGATGCCACCTTTGAAATGGAAGTTTTTGCTTTGCTGGCTGCTGGAGTTTGACACGGCTTTTGCTGTCAGCACTTGCCTATCGCATCAGTAACTCTGGAGATGTTTGCTCCAGTCAGGTGCAACATCAGGCTGATCACCCTGATTCCTCAGGTCTCCTGGAGTTTGCAGAAGCTGTCAGATGGTAATATGTTTCCTTTACACCCAGAAAATCCAGCATTGTAGCTGCAGTTTTATTTTTGTTTTGTTTGATTTACACAGACAAAAAAGGTAAAAAAAATAAAATAAAAGTGTCTTTAAAACATCTCAATGATCAGATAAAAAAGTATGAGTTTAATGGCTGAAATGCATGAAAACCTTGTTTAAAAAGTCAGATCCAACAAGGTATTTCAGTAGTTCCTCTCAAAGTCTGTCATGGTTTGAGTGTTCTGTCTTGGTGTTTGCTTTAGTTCTTGTTCTGTTTTGGTTCTGCTTCCCGTTTTATTTTGAAAGGTTTCCTGTCTTGTCTTGTTTCTTGAGTTTTACTTCCTTTGGTCCCCATCTGCCCTGATCGTGTTCACCTGTGTCTTGTCTTCCCTGTCTGTATTTAAGTCTTGTCTTTGCCTTCCTCCTGTGCTGGTTCATTAGTCTTGTCATGGTGTTTCATGTCTTGCTGTATCTTGCCACGTTCCTTGTTTCATGTTCCTCGCCACGTCAAGTGAGTTTAGTTTTGTTCTGAGATCCTGCTCTGCAGCGCTTTGTGTTTGGTTTTTGTTCATTAAAATCCATTAGACTCTGATCCTCGTGCCTCCGCTCTGCTACTGGGTCCTACCGGCTCCCGAGCCACCCCTCCACCGTGACAGAATGAACCAGCCAATTTTCCTGGACCCAGCGGAGCGGGACATGTTTTTGCTGGAGACCTACTGCCAGGAAGCAGAAAGGACCAGAACTTTTTGGATTTTTGACCAGGCCCAGTTCTCCTCGTCTCCCTGGAGTGGGAGCTGCCCCGACTACACTGGGAGCCGTCTCGCCATGAGGGGGGGTCGTCGTCGCTGTCGTCCCCGCCGTCCCCGCCGTCCCCCACAGTCACGTTCAGGGGTGGTCCCGGATCCACCACAACCATGCCCAGTGGTGGTCCCGGATGCACCACAGCCATGTCCAGTGGTGGTCCCAGACGCACTCCGTCCCGTCTTGGCTCCCAGGGGGGTGGCGCCTGCACCTCAACCCGTCCCGGCTCCCAGGGGGGTGCCGCCTGCACCCCGACCCGTCCCGGCTCCCAGGGGGGTGCCGCCTGCGCCCCGACCCGTCCCGGCTCCCAGGGGGGTGCCGCCTGCGCCCCGACCCGTCCCGGCTCCCAGGGGGGTGCCGCCTGCGCCCCGACCCGTCCCGGCTCCCAGGGGGGTGCCGCCTGCACCCCGACCCGTCTCGGCTCCCAGGGGGGTGCCGCCTGCACCCCGACCCGTCCCGGCTCCAGAGCCGGCGCCAGAGCTCGCTCCACGCCTGACCCCGCCAGAGTTCGGCTCCACGCCTGACCCGCCAGAGCTCGGCTCCACGCCTGACCCGCCAGAGCTCGGCTCCACGCCTGACCCGCCAGAGCTCGGCTCCACGCCTGACCCGCCAGAGCTCGGCTCCACGCCCGACCCGCCGGCCGACTGCTGGCCCGACCCGCCGGCCGACTGCTGGCCCGACCCGCCGGCCGACTGCTGGCCCGACCCGCCGGCCGACTGCTGGCCCGACCCGCCGGCCGACTGCTGGCCCGACCCGCCGGCCGACTGCTGGCCCGACCCGCCGGCCGACTCCATGCCTGACTCCACGCCTGACTCCACGCCTGACTCCACGCCTGACTCCACGCCTGACTCCACGCCTGACTCCACGCCTGACTCCACGCCTGACTCCACGCCTGACTCCACGCCTGACTCCACGCCTGACTCCACGCCGGACTCCACGCCGGACTCCACGCCGGACTCCACGCCGGACTCCACGCCGGACTCCACGCCGGACTCCACGCCGGACTCCACGCCGGACTCCACGCCGGACTCCACGCCGGACTCCACGCCGGACTCCACGCCGGACTCCACGCCGGACTCCACGCCGGACTCCACGCCGGACTCCACGCCGGACTCGCCTCCCGGCCGTCCTCCGGACCTGCCTCGCCGGACCGCTCGGCCCCCCGGCCGTCCTCCGGACCTGCCTCGCCGGACCGCTCGGCCCCCCGGCCGTCCTCCGGACCTGCCTCGCCGGACCGCTCGGCCCCCCGGCCGTCCTCCGGACCTGCCTCGCCGGACCGCTCGGCCCCCCGGCCGTCCTCCGGACCTGCCTCGCCGGCCGTCCTCCCGACCTGCCTCGCCGGACCGCTCGGCCCCCCGGCCGTCCTCCGGACCTGCCTTGCGGCCGTCCCCTGAACTCTTTTGCCCGTCTAAGTTTGTCCTCTGGGCCCCCCCCTCAGTTGACTTTTTGGAACCTCGGTGCGGTTCCTTGAGGGGGGGGTACTGTCATGGTTTGAGTGTTCTGTCTTGGTGTTTGCTTTAGTTCTTGTTCTGTTTTGGTTCTGCTTCCCGTTTTATTTTGAAAGGTTTCCTGTCTTGTCTTGTTTCTTGAGTTTTACTTCCTTTGGTCCCCATCTGCCCTGATCGTGTTCACCTGTGTCTTGTCTTCCCTGTCTGTATTTAAGTCTTGTCTTTGCCTTCCTCCTGTGCTGGTTCATTAGTCTTGTCATGGTGTTTCATGTCTTGCTGTATCTTGCCACGTTCCTTGTTTCATGTTCCTCGCCACGTCAAGTGAGTTTAGTTTTGTTCTGAGATCCTGCTCTGCAGCGCTTTGTGTTTGGTTTTTGTTCATTAAAATCCATTAGACTCTGATCCTCGTGCCTCCGCTCTGCTACTGGGTCCTACCGGCTCCCGAGCCACCCCTCCACCGTGACAAAGTCTTCCGTCTGCAGTTGAATTAAGGTCTTTCTGGACCCTATTTATCCTCCTAAACCTGACCAAAATAGTGCGGTTCACTCCTCCTGCAGGGCATCCACTCACGCCTTGGTGTCCGTAACAATCCATGTTAATTGACTTAGAATTCACAAAAGCTCTCCTGCACCAGTCACGTACTTGTGTGTGTGTGTGTGTGTGTGTGTGTGTGTGTGAGTGATATATTGCGCCTCTCCGTCAACGACTGCCAGAGGGTTGTTAAGTCGTTCTCGGGCGTTACCAGGAATAGTCGCCGTGCTTGTCGTTGGACGGCTGTGTGAGCTCAGATCGATAACGGCGTGCATGTGATTCCCACAGGTGTGTGCTCACAGTCGGGGGTGTGTGTGCTCAGGGTATTCCCACGTGGGACAGGATTAAAAAAGAGCCACTCCTCCCAAAGGATGCCGGTTTCTCTCAGACGGTAGTGACATCATCCGGCGTTACAAATGTTGAGTTCACACAGTCTGATGACCTCAGAGAAATCTGCTTCATTTTGTGTTTTGAGTCGTTTCAGAAAGACGCACAATTAGATTCACTTGTTAAACCTAGTTAGGCAAATGCAACACACAGTTCTGCTAAATAAGCCAATAAACGGAAGGTGCCACGGTCTAATCTTTGTACTTTAGCCATTGCATTTGTTAATCTGCCCTGATTTGATATGAATTATGCATATCAATGATGCAGTCTAAACAATGCCCTCAGAAAAAAAACGAACTAAAAGAAACAAAACATCGCTACAGCTCACATTTGCATCAGACAGTATGCTTTCACAATTAACTGAGATAAACAACTGGAAACTCCAAATGAGGTAAATATGTATTTGATTCATTAGTTGACTGATTAATAGATTAACTGATTGATTGATTTTAGGAAAGACCATATTGGTTTGTGTCTGGAGTGTTTTGAAGCAGGATGCCATCAACAGAGGAGTAGAAAGGAAAGAGGGTATCATGTTGGTTTTTTCTTTGGTGTTTTTTAAGTGGCTATTTTAAACATCCACTCCAATCATCTTTGGATCTACTGTCAAAGTGTTCCCAGTTGTCTTATAAACTATGATTTTTAACCAAATCATTTAATTTCTGCAGAGTTCATCAGGAATTCCCATCTGATTTGTGAATGGGACCAATGGCTCGGAGTTAGCCTCCATGTGTTTACACTCTTTCCCTCTAGCTTGCAGCCTCGCAACCCCAATCTGACATTAGCGCTTCAACAATTGTGGTGAGCAACATCAGAGCTATCCAGCCGTACACTTTAGACTCCAGCTCAGACGAGGAAAACAAAGACGCTCTGAAGATCGATCTGTTCTTCTGCAAGAAGGTGCATCGGAATGGAGCAGAGCAGGGAGCTTGGGGTCCATCCAGCCTGTTTTCTGTCATAAATAAGCTCTTTCAAACGACATCATGGTCTGCTCCTGATTCACAACCGTTTGAATATGAAATTTTAAGTCTAATTATTCTCACATATGTCTTTCATCATCAGAAAAATGCCACAAGAACACGTTAAAGACTCCAAAAGCACAGGTTTTATCGGACTGAGTCTCTAAAGTGACGTTAAAAGACCTTCGCCAAACAGCACAGGACTCTCCGTTTCTTGACAGATTGCTACATGGAGCTGCTTCCGCTCAAGGCTGCAGGAAGGATGCAGATTCAGCCCCCGGCTGCTTCCAGGACAACGCTCACTGACACCAGTTTGTCCTTAGGCAAGGACTGTGAATTGGATTTTTTTTTTTACTTAGCCTCTGGAGTACATTGGCTTTACAGCACTAATTTGAAATTGATCGTTAGTCAATCAACACGATGACCTCAAAGCCATTGATGAACCCGGAGCCTGAACTTGTGTTCCAGCGTGTGGCAAACACGTTCAGGTTTTTCCAGACTCCATAAAGACATGGTTCACGTGGATGTCATTTTGGCTGGGTTGTTTGTGTTCATGTGTAATGACTAAAATGACCCCTCATTTGGGTTTTAAGCAGCCTCTGAGGGTCTCGGCTAGCACAATGCCACTTCTAAAGGGATGGAAAATGAGGCAGCACGAGGAAGCTTTATGCTCTCACATCTACAGTCTTTCTTTGTGCTTAAGGAAATTTCCTGAATCATGTTTTTATTCCTTTGACGGCAGCATGAGATTGAGAAATCCTTTGTTGTGCCTTTCAAGATGAAGTAATCCTGCTCTTTGGGAGCTGTGTGGTCAGAGTGCAGATGAGCTAAGCCCCAAACCCCTTGTCTGTTGCCGTGACGCTCACTGATGCCGAGCCACTAATGAAGTGAAAAAAAGCTGAATACTGCAAAGAGAAGGAGAACAGAGATGAACAAAGGGAAAGAAAGGACAGATTCTCCTGCATTAAATATGCTCGGGGCTTTTCACCGCCATTGGTAATTCATAAAGTGGCTGCCGGGGCAACGCACGGTTGTTTTATTTCCTTTCCTTATGTGGCTCAGTGCATCTGCTCTCTGTATTAGCATCGAGTCTGTCACCACAATCAAAAGGAAATCATTTCTAAAGGCAGAAGGGAGTTAATAAACAATTTCATTTATTTGGTAATTAATTTGTAAGATCTAGGAATATGTCACTTTAGTCAGCTTTACAGAAAACATAACAGGAAAACAGTAAACATGTAGCAAAAGTGAGATGATTTATACACAGCAGCTCTTCCGGCAAGCTGCGATCTATACTGTGTATTACGGCGGGTTTACGTGTCGTAAACAGACAAAAGAGACGAGACAAACTGAATGCCTCAATCGCTCTCAGCTTTTCCATAGTGCCTCTATTCAAAGAGGAGGACGCTGACTTTAGCCGAGGCGAGAGTGAACTTTCAAACTAATGTTCTGGGTGTCTTTACATGCCCTTAACACTCTACGGTTCTTGGTCTGTCCGGACCCGTGGTGGGTCGTAGAACTGCATCTTAAGGGGAGCACACGTGTGCCTTCCAGTTCTTTTGGGGTTCATGTGGCCTCCTTAAGGGAAGTCATAAAAATGGAATGTACCATTGGTGAGCGGGTGGTAAACATTTCGAAAGTACTTGTAAGGATAGTGTAAGTTACGCACACTTATGAGGTACAGGTGATGTTGTCCTATGGTGGCCTAACGCTGCACTCCAGTCATTAGTGAGGTGTCTGTACAGACTTCTTACTGAGCGAGCGCAAATGCTGCATGCATGAGATGTGATACGCAAGAGCGCATTCCCTCATTTCTAATAGGATGTCCCAGTCAGGTTTTTTGGGACTCTAACCAGTTCCGAGTCATTTGATTTTGTACTTTCTGAACACATTTAAAAAATTAACAAATGCAATGAACAGATCCAGGTCATTTTTATGTTATCAACCTTTTTTTGTCATTCTCAGGCAGAACACTTCTGGAAGGTAGCAAAACTACCACCTAGTAAAGATAGGTAACTATTAACTAGTATAAATAGGTAATAATTAGTCATGTAAGAAAGTTTGGTCACTTTATAATTTGTATTTACATCAATTGCATTTATATGATGCAAAATCAACTTTTTGAGCTTTAAAGTGTATTATAATGTTCATTCTTCACAAGCATTTTGATCCATTCATGTGTTTCTGAGTACTAGTCTGAGCACCAGCCCCTCCCAAACCACAAAAACTTATGGGTTCTCACATTGTGACATCACAAAGTGAGGCACGGCCCCTTCCAGGAAGAGTCTGTGCTGCCAGCACCGCCCCAGGCTAACACACCCACACCAAATTTCTCTGTGGAGCTAGCGGTGATCAGGAAACGATTCCTTTTTATATCCACAATATGCACCTCCATCTTTGCAAAAGTTCGGATGTTGTTTGTTTTGGTGGGACAAATGCAGACACGCTGCTGAGGCCGACTCTAGTTTGATGTTATCAAATGGGCGGCACCCACAAAGGGCAAAAGGCGGAGCCTCAGAGATTCTACTGCCGGGTAGAAAAATGAGCTGCGAAAATCACTCATACTTCATAAAACAGCTGTTCTTTAGTGAGCCAAAGGTAATATATTATCATATATATGGATGTAGTTTACTCTGAAAAACGTAAGCAAAGCATGACAGACCCGTTAAATACTTATGATGACTTACTTTTCAAATCCTTATTGTAGCATGCAGGCAAACGTCTAGTAGAGCATTTATTTGACATGATTAGCTTGAAATACACAGCACTGATTAAAAATAATAAAAGAAAAAATAAATATCCGTTCCCTGATGGGGATACAACATCCGATTCCGATTGACTCTGACACTACGTGATTGGACCTGACTTCTGATCAAGTGATATCCTTAGGCACGGACACGCAACATGTTGTGCAGGAAGCACGCACGGATGGCCTCCTGGCGAAGTGTGCAGGTTTCAAGGGGGATTGAAAAAAATCAAAAATGTGTCCAGCGTACCTGCGTCTCACCTACTCCACCCTTATTTCCCCAAAAGCGTTCACCACGACCTGTCGCCGGCAGCATGTCCGTAGAAAAACATGCGCCTGAACATTTCTTTCTCGACAGACTCACCAAGTGGTTTGTAATTGATATTTCCTGAGGTCCACCTGAGTGCCCATTTTCACCTGCAGACAGCCTGTATGCAATAGTTAGGGCAGTTGTGGCTGAGACTTAACACGACATCAAAAAAGACTGCTGACCATCAACTTTCCAAAAGAAGAGGCAACTGGATGAAAGAAAAGATGATCTACATGTAGCATAGTGAAGGATGCTCATTCAAACCTGTATCCTAGGTTTTCTGGTATCCCAGGCTTCTCTTATAAAGCAGGTTATTGGGTGCTTGTAACCTGACCTCTTTATGGTGGAAATGCTCCACCGGCTGAGCCCCAAGAGGAAGGAAGTGCAGGGCAACAGCTATGCAAGCCCAGATGGTCAGTGCAGACTCAGAAGGCTTTCTTGTTTTCAGAAATCAAAGCATTCCATTTTGTGTAATTACTTTGAAGAGAAGTGAAATAATTCAGTGAACCCTGATCATGTGTGATGTAAACAACGCTCCATACTTCTGATTTCCTCTGAAACATTAGCCTTGCTTTACATAGCTGGTACACTATACTAGCATGAAAACCCTTTTTTTTTAAACTATAACATTTTAACTATTCAAAAAAGATACAATTTTTAATTGGAACACAAATAGCTGGACTGACATAATAAGATGACAAATCCCTACTGTGATACATTTTTGCTGTTACTTAATGAGCGGCACCTGCTAGTTTTATTTTCAAATGTGTTTCACACTGGATGATGCAGAGTCCAAAAGCTGGTGTCCATAGCTACAGTTCTGGCTTTTAGTTCTTGAAATGGGATAGAACTTTTCTTTCTTTCTTTCTTTCTTTCTTTATTTTTGGACAGTTTATGTATAGACTGTAAGTGTGTGTTCAGACTTGATTTGCTTTAAGTGAACCAGAGTTTGTTTCTCTCGATAATCGAGAACACATTTTTCCGTCTAAATACACCCAAGCGGACCCGGGTCTGGGACCAGGAATCGCTCTCTGAGGTGGGACTGAGCTTCGGTTCGCTCTGAGATTCCTCAGTCTGGACACAATCCATCCTCAGATTGGAACAACTGAACCAAAATGGCCGCTGTAGCCGGTGGTCACGTGACGTAAACAGAGCAGGAATAAAGTGACCGATGATCCACGGACTAATATCAAGCAACAACTGTTGGTTATCAAACCCAAAATGGGTCCAAATGTGTATTTGTTATAAAGTTTATTTTAACACAGCTGAAAACATTTTACATGCTTTTCTGTCTCATTCCGCGGCATCCTAAAAGCTTCCTCGACAGAATTCTCTTGAAACAGTGCCATAACACCACAACGATGAGACAAAGCAACTCATTGAAATGTGGTGGGATGAATGCAGGCTCAACAAAACTATTTTTAATGTGATACACATTCCTGCTCCCTGTTTCCCCCACAATCTATATGTCATAAACACTTATTCGTGTAACTTCTTTAGCTGTCATCTGGCCAGTGACCGTCCTGCAGCATGCCTACACTAGACCAACGTAAAGTGTTGACCAAATTATAAACTGAACTATCCTGAGAGGGGCTGCCAAGTGCAGGACTTTCATAATTCCTGTCTCTAATTGCATTGCCCCGCCCTCGTAACTCCTGACCAATGATTAAACAGATCTTTAGTCACATGGTTTTGTTTACAAGCTTTGGTCCAAAGCAGAAGTCAGTCTGAATACAGCCCAAACATACGGTTCAGGACTCGATCCGGACCAACAGATTTCTCCAGTCTGAATACACCCTAAATGTAAAACTGCATGCTCTTCAGTGTTGCACCTCCACACCACTGCATGCATCGAGTGTTTAGTGAGCACACCAAAATGCCACATAAATATTATATTTGACTTTTAATTAAGAATTTTGATACAACTTTTTGGTGGTTCTTTTTGGAACTTTTATCCCTCCCCTTATGCACTTTCTTGCTCCCATTTGTCTTTCCGCTTTTGCTTCTCCAGCTTTCCAGTTCCACTATTTTTCTTTTTCACCCTCGATTTCACTTTGTGCCTCCTGTTCTCACAGTGGAAATCCATCGCTGCCTGCCTCCGTTGCCCCGTCCTCCCACACACTCCGTGGACGGACAAATCACTTCCCAGGGATGAGAAGGAGACTGAAAAGTGGTCCTTGGTTGTTCTGGCCTCGCAGACAGCAAATAGCCATGTCAAATCTGATGCATGTGAACAGCCAGGAAGAGTGGCGGATCACCGCAGGCACACAATGAGAGGGAAAGCGAGGGGAGATCCCATCTGTGCATGTTACAGCAGACTTCACAGTGGCATTGTCTCGGCTGCCTCCCAAAGATCAGGAGGGGGCACCAGGTGGGACTGTGACAGAGCAGGGAACATGCGCTCTCCACACACATGCGAGTTGATCTCACTGACGGGCATTGGCAGAGCCTCCACGTGCCTATCCAAGCATTCACAGAAACACTTTCCGCTCCTAATACGTGTGCGTGCAGGGATGGTCATGCGTATGCATGCAAAGCAACACCTGAGGCCGTCAACAACTTTGAACAGAATCAACTTGTTTTTTTTTACATCACAGTGTTGGGTGTTTTAATCTTTATTTGTAAAGTCTGTAAAGTCTTTGCATTGGAACTATTTGATAGGCTGCCCAACTGTAGATTTGCTACCTAAAACGAATAATAATAATTTTGGTCTGTAAGTCTGTAATTCTTTTACTTTCTTCAATGATAATTTTAAACTCAAAAAGCCAATTTTATGAGGTCTTTGCAATTTGTTTCACAAAATTCAAAGTAATTGTTAGCAGAGCTTGCACCATTACCATGGCAACCAAAGTACCAATTACTAGATTGTCTGTCCTAATTATCTGATTAGACAAACAGTGATCGAGGGAAAATAAAATTCTACTTTGTAATTTATTTAAAAATATTTCCAATTGTTGTACACAGAAAGGAGATTTTGTCTAATGTGATGCATTAAATTTCCAATCAACGCCAGAGATTTTTGATTGCAGCAAAGAGACTCTTCAGTTAGCTGAGGTGCTTCAATCACAGAACTAAAAATACTAGCTAAGGCAAAGCTGCACAATCTCCCAGTCTGGATCAAAAATACAAAGCAGATGGGAAGCATTGCTAAAACAGGATTTTACATTTTGACTTTAGACTTGGAAGAACTTTAAATTTGTTTAAAGATCCATTCTAATGGAAATGGTGCTTTTGGTGTTTTCAAACATGTTCTTGTAGCATTTTTCTGTTACTGGAGGACAAATGTAAAGACAATGAAGCCCAACATTGCATTTCTAAGGATTTCTTTATTTAAATATTTGTGAATCAGGAGCAGACGAAGAAATGCAGATTGAAAAACGTTAGAAAATACGCTGGGCGGTCAACAACTTCCCTGCTCTGCTTCAGTCTGATGCATCCACGTGCAGACAAATAGATCCATCCATCCATCGTCCTCCGCTTATCCGGGTCGCGGGGGCAGCAGTCTAAGCAGAGATGCTCAGACTTCCCTCAACCCAACCACTTCCTCCAGCTCCTCTGGGGGGACCATGAGGCGTTCCCAGGCCAGCTGAGAGATGTAGTCTCTCCAGCGTGTCCTGGGTCTTCCCCGCGGCCCCTGCCCAGTGGGACATGCCCGGAACACCTCTCCAGGAGGCGTCCAAGAGCCCCTAACCTCAACTGGCTCCTTTCGATGTGGAGGAGAAGCGGTTCTACTCCGAGCTCTCCACGGGTGACCGAGCTTCTCCCTCTATCTCTAAGGGAGCGCCCAGCCCCCCCACGGAGGAAGCTCATTTCAGCCGCTTGTATTCGGGACCTCGTTCTTTTGGTCATGACCCATAGCTCATGACCATAGGTGAGTACTGGAACGAAGATCGACCGGTAAATTGAGAGCTTTGCTTTTTGGCTCAGTTCTCTCTTCACCACAACGGACCGATAGAGCGACCGCATAACTACGGACGCCTGCTCCGGTCCGCCTGTCAATCTCACGCTCCGGTCTTCCCTCACTCGTGAACAAGACCCCCAGGTATTTAAACTCCTCCACCTGGGGCAGGGACACTCCACCCACCGAGAGATGGCAAACTACCTTTCTCCCGTCGAGAATCATGGCCTCAGATTTAGCTGTGCTAGAGATCCACGTACGTCTTTGTTTTCCTCGTCTGAGCGGGAATCTGGATCCAAACTGTACAGCTGGATAGCTCGGATATTGCTCACCATTTTTGTGAGTAAACAGATGGATGACGGGAATTGTGGGATTTCTTGCTCTAAACCAACAGTCCCTGCCCACAACTCAGATTTCTTAGGAACTCCTGCCACTCTGCAGAAACTATGTCCCAGTAAACAACACAGGTTAGTGATTTTGGTCAAAAACGGCATCATCATAATTGAAAGACCACTGGGAATGCTTTTACAATAGATCACTAATGTCATGGAGATTTAAAAAAAGTTATTAACAGATGAACATCGTTCACAAGTCCCAAACCTCCATTCTAAAATCTTAGATGTTGAGTATCAAGTCAAGTCTCTGCAAAGTTGAATTTGGGACTCCATCTCAGACAAATTCTTTATTTCAAAGAAGCATTTTCACAGTAAAAATAATTACCAAACACAACTATTTTTGTGCAAAATTTCAACATGTGGAGCACAAATCCTGATAGGAGGGCCATGAGGGACCCTCTGAAGCTGGATACACTGGGGGCTTTTGACGCCTGTTCCACAACGTGCTAAACGCTGGTTTTGAACCCACGTTTAGCCCATGAGGTTCATGAAAGTCCAAAACACACATAGACTTTTCATTGGAAGTGGCCACTTGGTGTGAATGTAGCCTTATAAATGGCTATACACTCAAAGACAAAATAATATGAAAGAATTTAGATGTTTTTAGCTTTCCTCAAATAATTTTTCAAAGATGTTACTATCCTAGAGTAGGTAGTTGCCTCTATGTGGGTTCTCATGTCGTGACAGCCCTAACACAGGCCGTTCAAACAATATGAGACATCTCCTGAGAAGCCAAATCCACGATCCTTCATTCAAGCCTAAACAAAAACATCATAACTCTTTAAGGTCTGTCATCTTACTTAAAGATTAACATCCAACCGCTCACAAATGTAGCTCATAATAACACAGAAAAGGAATAACACATTGATTCGACATGCGTTTAGCCACATTTGTCCACTGAAAACATCTTTAAAATTTCCAGTCTTGAAGCTTAAAACGTACATAACAGAAATGGAATATTGTCTTGAATAGACTTGTCTGTGGAGAAACACAAATTCTGTTACAACGCTCTTAAAGGGATAATAGCTTTGTGATTAAAGGCTCCCACTCAAAGAGTCATCTTGAATGAACACTGACGTGGTGCTAATGAGGACACGTTAGTAGACAGTGTGTGGCCAAATTATTAGCTGTCGGCTGCCACACATGCAGCACTTTGAAAACCAGTTGGTGCACCTCAAGGCTAAATCACGTGGCACATTTAATACTTTGTGATGTTTGCTGTCAGCGAAGGCGCTCTCTTCTTCTCCCTTCATGGACTGAGATAACTGCAATTAGTTTGTAAAGCTTCTGTATCTGAAAACATCTCGCAATTAAGTTGAAGAAAGATAAACATCAAGTATTAATGGTTAATCAAACAGGATGTAATAATTGCACGCCTTCTTACTTTGTTAGCTGGAGTCGAATCTATCCTGTGATTGAATAGACACAAGTAAAAGTAAGGCTGTACTTGGACACATTTGGTTAGCCTAAAGTAAAGCAGGGTTTTTCCCCCCAATAATCCAGAAAACATTTTCAGTCTGAATACACCCAAGCGGACCCTGGTCTGGGTCCAGGAACCGCTCTCTGACCCATTTTTCAAGGTGGTCTTGGTTTGTTTCCAATCTGACTGAGCTCCAGTTCACTCTGAGTTTCCTCAGTCTGAGTATGCTCCGTGCGCGGAGCGCAACAACTGGACCAAAACGGATGTTTGGGAAAGGACACAATATAGAAACATAGCAACCATGATGATAAAGTTAAAGTTTCACTATCTGTCACATATGTAGGTCTGCGAAATTTGTTCTCCGCATTTGACCCAGGGGTGAGCGGTGGAGCTGCCGACGAACTGGGGGGGCAGCAGTCGGATGAATGCAGGCTCATAAAAACAACGTTTAAAAGTGCTTCTAACTGTTTCACCAACAATCTATACGTCATAAACATGTGTGAGCGTGCCTTCTTAGCCATCATCTCCTCAGTATCTGCCTTGCATGCCTCCAACATACCAAAAAGGAAAAAGTGATCTACCTGAACTTGATTTAGACGTTCTAAAATATAGCAAAATATAAGTTTTGAAAGAGTGAACTATCCCAACAAGGACTGCAAAAGAATTTCATCATTGTCTCTCTTGTGGCTTTGCCCCGCACTCCTAATTCCTGGCCATTGATTAAGCAGATCTTTAGTCACATGGTTATGTTAAAAAGCTTTGGTTCATAACAGAACAGTCTGCTTGATTGGCGGTCTGAATACAGACAAGGTTCAGGACTTGGTCCAGAACAATGGACCATTCCAGTCTGAACACACCTTAACCCTTGTGCTATCTTGGATGACCCCACCCTTCCATTGACATGTTCTCCTACCATGACGAAGGTGGATAAAGGTGGAGAGGGTTTCATGTAATCCATGGACACCAGTGGAGATCACAAATCATTGAAGTAAAAAGGTTCAGAGCTCTGTCTAGTGGGTCCAGATGACCCAACTCCCAATGTTAACGTGCCTAGGAAAACACAAGGGCTACATGTTGCAAGACAGAATTACTCAAAAGTCTTTTAGGTTCCACTCCAATCACCTTTGGATCTATTTCCAAATCGTTCCCAGTGGTCTTTTAATGATGATTATGCCGTTTTTAGCCAAAATCTTAAAATCGATGACGTTTTCTAGGACATAGTTTCTGCAGAGCGACAGGAGAAATTTACCTCTGCTGGCACGTAGCTACCCTGCCCTCACTTCCCCTCCCCGTTCCTCGGGAACAGCATTTTTTCATCTGCTCCTGAAATAAAATTTGAATCTTAATTTTCCTTTTCAGTGTTCTCCATCTTGAGAAACAATAAAAGAAGAATTTGTTAAAAACACAGTTTCGACCAGAGTAGGTCTTTAATAAAAAAAAAAAGATGAAGCAAATTGACTTGGTTTAAACCTGTCAGACAACAGTACAGTTTTGCCACAATGATCCCCTGTTTTTCTTCATTTTCATGCTGATGATCATTTTCACGCTCCCACCTCTTTTCCCTGTAGCCGTATCACTAAAATAAACCCCTTTTTTTGGTTTTCTGAGGAGGCTTGGTCTGCTCTCATCCTGATGAGCTGCAGCTGCTGATCCATATCCAGTGTGCCTGCCAAGAGATGATTTGTGAACATGGTAACATGTGTAACCTATTGAGCAAAGGCCTGAATATTCTGCCAAGATGGGCATTGCTACAGATTACGTTTGTCAATTGCTCTGTGACCTCGTTTCATGGAGATTATAGGTGGCTTTGGTTTCATTTTATCAGATCAGTAGCAGATAAGCATTATATCAAATATGAGTACTCATGCGTGCACAGTTGTCCAGCACTGAAGTAAAGGAAAACTCTACCATGGTCTGAAAGGTTGTAGACTAGATTCATCCAATTGACCTGACCTTTGCATAGAGATTAAATTCCTTAATTCCAAGGTTTTCGGACAAAAAGTTGGGGATGTTCCACATAAATTAGTGTTTATCTTGCTGACCTGTTAACCTTTGTGCTATCCTAGGAACTTCAACATTGGGAGTGGGGTCATCTAGACCCACAAGACAGAGCACTGAACTTTTTTCTTCAACAGTTTGTGATCTTCATTGGTGTCCATGGATTACATGAAATCGTCTTCACCTTTATCCACTTTTGCCATGGTAGGAATAACACACCAATGTAAGGATGGGGTCATAGGGTTAAATTAAATTAAATCACACTACCTGTCACACACCTAGGTGTGTGAAATTTGCACTCTGCATTTGACCCATCCCCTAGGGAAGTGGTGAGTTGCAGACACAGCCACACTCAGGATTTTCCCCACCCAATCCACCCCCTTAGTGCTGAGTGTCAAACAGGGAGGCATTGGGTCCCATTTTTAAAGTCTGTGGTATGACTCTGGCTGGGTTTGAACGCACAGCCTTCCAGCCTCAGGGCAGGCACTCTAACCACAAGGCCATTGAGCTGTTTCCCAGACATAGTTCAGGTGCTTTCAGACTTCAACATCACTATGAAGCCATTTTAGCCATTGTAGCATTGATTTGTTGAAGTTTGCACATTTTAGCAGTGGTGCTTAGGTCCCATGTCAAGTTGTGTTACCCCCAATCTTGGAGTGTAAAGATGGGAATACCAAGCATTGCAGTTCCAGAAAATATCTGGTGTTAAAGGACAGAAAAGGTAGAGTTTTTACTTTTAAATACATGCTTCTTGATTTTGATTTTATAGAGGTCAGACATTATAGGGAGTGTGTTTCTTTAATTGTAAAGGAAGTGGACCCAAGTGTGGATTCAACGAAACGCCCACCTTCATTCCTTCACCCTTGAGTCAATGCTTTCCTCCCATTCCAGGTCTCGTCTTTGCTGTTCAGAGTTCTATTGGTGGTGTCAGAGATTATTGGTCCAGTGTGTGACCCAATTTCAGCCAGGCTTTGTTTGCTGGACAGATGGCCCCAAATTTAACTCTGAAACATTCCTAGAGAAGCTTATGTTCAAATCAATGGCTCTAAAGTTCTCGGTTGTGACCACAAACCAAGCCATCGCACCTCCACCAGGAGTAAAGGTTTTTCACAGTGGGGTTCAAAACGTGTTTGTTGATGGACACATATTTGCCATATGGCCTTAATTGCTCATTTTAGCCCTACTATCCCATAGGTCATTGTCCTGAAATGGTGCATTCAAACGTATCTTTGCAAAGCATTGTACCCTTAAAGAAAATGGGCTTGTTTGTTTAGCAACTTTTCTAAAGAAGACATACTTCTGTGTTTCTCTAATTGAAAAATGGATAACATTTCTTGACAATTGTGTCTCTTATTCTGTTTTAGACGAATAGATTCCGAATATTTGCTACTCTAAAATAATCAATATTGTCTTTTCTCTGATCGAGACCATTTAAAAATTGGTACATGTAACTTTGTAAAGGCTGTCAACCATCACACTCAGTTGATCAGCAGTCATTGACTCCTATTTCTCCTCATAGTTTCAGCACAAAAAGTAGAAAACAGCAGTCATTTGGTTTTGTACATCAATATTGGTGGATAAGAACCTTCCTTTGTCATTCAGAACCTCGCAAATACCTTAAAAGACTCTAGAATCTACAAGAGCATTGTTTCATAGTGGCAAAAAGGAATCACTGAAACAGACTTGTTTCCCCAGAAAACACATACAGGAAAAGCTGAAACTCCATAGCCACAATGAGATAGCTCTTAAGGGGGTCCTAAACATGGGTTTGTGTTACAGCACTTTTTACAATAAGCCAAAACAGTCGTGTGATAAGCACTGGATTGGATCAGAGCATATCACGGGTTTTATCTTCCAGAGTGGCTCCTAAAGGACATGTGTGCTCCACTGCCTGCTAATTTCCTCCTGATTGTTGGTGACTGTCTGCCGGCCAGCTCCCTGTGATTGTAAATCATGACAGGATACATAAGGGATGATGAGATCAGATAAATATGATTTTGCAAGCTTGTTTACTATTTCTGTGCTTGCAGAGGGGATTGGAAATCAGATCTGGGGCAAACTGGAAGCCAGTGGAAGGGTATCTGCTGGGGGATCACGCCCTCACAAAGCAGTATTTGATGTGATGGACATTAACTCTTGTAATTTGGTAGTCTAACAAACAAGACATAAATACATTTGAGGAATAGCAAACATGTCATAAGACAAATAATAAAAGGCTGGAAATTAGGCATGCCAAGAAACCTGCTAAACTTATTGTTCTAGAATTGTTGCAACAAATACCTTTTTCCAAGTTTTGAAGGCTTACAACTCAATTTTTGTTTTTTATTGCCGTATTAACTAAAAATGTACAATTGAGTTTATATCAAGGAGATACACAACGACTAAAGACAAACCCGTCAAAGCAAGCAAATCTTTTTTATTGGTTTTAACCCAATGGATTCTCAATCATTGAAATTTCTTCTACTCACACAAAATTATTTTAAAAAGGCCAATTTATAAATACTGTGTGCTGGAACATCTGCTTCAATGTTAACTGTTAATTTTTTAACGTTTTTTTGCCTTAACCAATGTGGAAACATCAAAGGGGCTGCACGACGATGTAGAGGTTGTACAGCGAGAAATCCCGGCTAGGACCTTTTGGTGTAGAATTTCTCTGGGCTCTCCTGCTTCGTCCAACAGTCCAAAAACCTGCTTCAAAGTTTGACCAATGATTCCCTAGGAGGGATTCCCAAAGGGATTCAGCAGATTCTGAAGATGGATGGACGGATCAAAACATCAAACAATTTCAACAAAAAGTACACATTTGAAATTTTGTTTGTATTCATCACTTCACTAAATGTTTGGGTTTCCTTCGTTGGCTCAGTGGTTTATATACATTTTCACAGGTACATAAAACAAATAAAAGCATTTTCCCAAGAATGCATGTGGACCAATCACGTCCTGGAACTATAGGCTTTTCTCATCAAACTGTTTGTGTTTATTAAGCATTTAAAGAGTAGATTTCTCTGAAAGGATTAGCAGGATAAGCATGAATGTTGTTAAAGTTAGGAACCACTTGTAAAAGTTGATTACGTTCTCATGTTGTGCAATAAACATCAATCGTATTGCCAAGTGAGTCACATACACATACCTACGTGCACCCATGTGCACGTCCACACACCGTCAAACAATCCAATTAGCCCCCATCCAGCCAATTGGGGTAATTACCCGAAGACTATTAAGTCGTTTTCTCCCCGTGCACTATCACAGCAGTAATTATGGCAAAGCAACAATGATGTGCGATCACAGCTCGCTGTCATCTTTCCAGCGTGATGTCAGTGAGGATGATATAGCTGCTGGCCCGAAGAAGCCTCGATCGATGAAGTACTCGCTCAGATGGAACAGTTGGGTGGAACCGAGGAGAGCCGAGTTGTTTTAGGTGATCCAGCTGCGTGTTCTGGCTGGGTCCTGCGAGCCGCCGTCTTCTCAGAATCATATCTCATAATCAATGGCAGAATATCAAGCGATTCATCTTACCTCGCCTGTAAACGGTTGACATTTTCCTTTTATTAAGGCAGTGAGATGAAACGTGGGGCTTTAACGATGACTTGAGATGATCAATGAAGCCATTGTGCTCAGCTGAAGGGGGCTGAAAAAACACCATATCTACGTATTTAGAGGATCATTTTGCTTTGGAATTTGGGTCTCCGTCGGCCATTGTGACACGACGGGCTCTTCCTCTTTTGTGCTTTGTTAGAAACATAAAGCCTGATGCCGGGGTAGTGAATACGGGGCAGAGGCAGGCGCAGGCAGAAAGAGATATTGCTTGTCTTTATGACTGCAGCGCCGGGTGATGAGAACGACATGGAGATGTGTGCCCCGTATTAGAGCACAATGGAGAAAAAATACTCTTTGTTTAACTGCGGGTATGGTGTGGAACGGCTGTGCCCAATGACACTGCCATCAGTGTGCTTTCGCAGCCACCCGGGATGCTCGTCCCCATTGTTGCAGCAGAGCAGATAAGAGCTCATGAATGCATGTTGCAAAGGCAGAATGAAAGCAGAGACAGATTACGGCACCAGCAGTCAGAGCAAGGAGGAAAAATGATTATAATTACAGCTTTTTCATGTTAGGAGGAGAAATGAAAGTTATGAGAGAGAGTGAGCAGATGAGGTGAGGCAGACTGTGTTTAATAGCTGGTTATCAAAACGCCACAGACACTTGGAGGATGGGGGGGGGGTTGAGAGCTACATTCTCAAGGAGTGTGAGTGAGACAAAAAATTGGTGGGGGGCTGCAGATGAGAAGGCCAAAACGAGGCTAAGACGGCCAACAAGCAACTTTCACGATGGGATAGACTTCCCTCCAGACCAGTAGAGAGCGTCATCATAATCCCCGTCAGGCAAGATAAGAAGCAAAGTTAAGGATTAGTGTTGTTTTTTCAGTTTAATGGAGTGCCAGATGCGACTTAACACCTACAGCCTGACAAAATCACACTGAACTAACTTTGTGTTGATCATGTGCTGAAGGACTGGACGCAAAAGTGTTTTTTTTAGCAAAAACAATAAAAGTCTTCTGGTAGGATTTCCTCAGGTTTAAAATCCCAATGAGACCCTCTTTTTGCATGGGACACATTCCTATTGATACAGTTTCAGGTAAACCAACCATACCACGGTGAAATGTTTGTTTAGCTGATTATACAAAAAGTGGGAGGCCGCCATCAGCTGACTGGATGAACAATCAGGGGGTTCTGTCACAGCCTTCATCCACTCAGCCCCTCCTCGTTTGGACCTGACGCTCATCGATGCTGCTATGTTTTGTATTCTGGGGGCTCTTGACTGCAGCCTCAAACAGATCGGGGACATCCCACAACTGTGTAATAGGTCTAAAATATCAAATGGATACGTTACTTTCTTGTTTCCTATAAGGGTCATTTCTGGTGAAAAAGGACTGAAACTACACAAAGCTTTCCTTATGTCCTCTATTGTACTTTTTTAGATTATCATGTCAAACAGCGGGGGGCAAACTACGGCCCGACCTGAACCCCCCCAAAAATTCCTGTCAAAAAGAACAGAACAGTGTTCCCTTTCTACGTTGCAGTTCGTCTTTCGCAGTTTTGTTCCTTTGTTTAGAGCGATTATGCTGTTTATCTTTTTCAAACACTGTACTGGGGAATAGGTAAAGCAGGTATGTGTCCAGCTGCAGCAGAAGACATATGCATATATATTTGACTGCTCAATCTGAGCAGCGGCTCAGTTTATTCGTGAGGTTTAGCAACAAACTGTGAGAGGAAATGGGAGGGGGCAGAGTATTTATTGGTTATATTTCTGAAACTTATCATTATTATTATTTTCCTGACTTTTTTCCTTGAAAATCCCAGAGAGAGTTATTAGGTTTTTTTTTATTAAGTGTTGTTTATTTTATTAAAAGGGCAATGAATAAATGAAGGAAGGAAGGAAGGAAGGAAGGAGGGAAGGAAGGAAGGAAGGAAGGAAGGAAGGAAGGAAGGAAGGAAGGAAGGAAGGAAGGAAGGAAGGAAGGAAGGAAACTTTGTTCATAAAGCACTTTACAACTCCTTCAGGGAAACCAAAGTGCTTCACGATAAAAGAAAGTCCAAAGAAGTTTAAAATTACATCCAAAGTTGTGTGGCCCTAGCAAGAAAAGGTTTGGGGACCACTGCTCTAGCTTCCACGTGGAGTTGGACGATTTGTTGTTTTTTTCTTCTTTATCATTCAAGCACTACTTCAAAGCAGCATTTCTCTAAGTTTGGGTTTTAGGTGAGCTACATCGAATGGTGCAAATGGCTGTAAAATGAGAACAAAGTCACAGTTTTGAGATAAAAACGAAAAAATGTTCTGTTTTTAAATATATAAAGCATTTTAATCAAAATGTTTTCGTCCAGATTCCATGTTGTGTTTTTTTCTCTTATAAGGTGGGTTACCAAAACACTCCATGCATCTGCTCCTGGTCCTTCTATTGAATTGTAGAAACCATTTGTGGCCCACAAGTTTCCCCACCCATGAGCTAAAATACATCCATCTTAGTACAGTGGTACGCAGAGCTGGTTGGGCTGAGCAGATCAGTAAAACTTTAATTTATTGTTTATTTTCAACCAATAATTAAATATATATTTGTAACATTGCTGTTGTTTGTTTGTTTTCTGCTTTTGAAAACAGTTTTATGAGGGATTTGTTTGCCATTTGACCCAGTTGTTTTTAATACAGATAAACTAGGATTATTAGTTTTTATTTATTTTATTAAATAAGACATTGCAGTCTGATGATTTCCTAAAATGTGAGCTATTTTATCTTTACCTCTTCTCTTGATCTCTATTTTTCTCTGCAATGCATGTTGGGAATTTTCCCAAAAGAGCATCAGCGATGGCTGGTGGGGGTTTGTGGGTGTGCAGTGGTTTTGCACACCATCCGGCAAGATGGATCTATCCTTGTAAAAAAACATTTCATTTGCCTTGCAGCCGACAATGGACTCCTTGGAATTTTTTAAATAAAATTTGAAAAGCAGAACAATCATCACTAATTGCTAAAAAGTTAAGGACATCTTCCTGAAATGCTTCACATGGTGCAGCACTACGTCATGCCCTGAATTTTAAAAGCAATTCAGACACCATGCTCACTTTTTTTTTTAACCCTTGTTCTATCCTAGGCACTTTGGGAGTTGGGTCATCTAGACCCACTAGACAGAGCTCTGAACCTTTTTGTTTAATTTTTTGTGATCTTCACTGGTTCAATGGATTACATGACATTTTTTCACCTTTATCCACCTTTGTCATGGTAGGGAGAACACGTCAAAGTAAGGGTGGGGTCATCCAAGATAGCACAAGGGTTAAACGGCGGATATGACATAATCAATTTCACGAAGTCAGAGTGTATGTCCGACTTCACGCCCTAACCCCTACATAGTGCACTACATAGTGCTTCCGCCATTTTGTAGTGTTTTCTGAATCCACAATTCCAAAATTTAGTGCCCTGGAAATTACCCAGAAGTCTCTGTGAAAAACCAGTGAGCGTTAATGCTCACTAGATTGACGAATATAGACCACAATACATTCCGTCTGAGGATTTTATTTACCAAAAAATTGTATTTAAATATATTTTTTTGATAAACCATCAATGTTTTTATCCTCAGAACACAGTGGATTCATAAATAATCGCAGCAAAATTCTCACTTTCATTAGATTTTAACTTTGTGAAATCGATGACGTCATATCCGCCGTTTAAAAAAGTAGTGAGCGTGGTGTCTGAATTGCTTTTAAAATTCAGGGCACAACATAGTGCTGCACTATAAAGTTTTTTAGTAGTTAGGGGTTAGGGTGGGAATTCGGACACAACCAAAATCGAATTAAAATGAGCGTTTAGCGATGATTTTATGAGTCCACTGCTTTTCTTCTTCCGGGAACCATCTGATGGTTTATCAGTGAAGATTGAAGAAAACTTGTTTTGGACAGATTCATAGTTAAAAATAAATACTGCTATTGTGTGTACAACTAGGTATAGAAATTATATAGAAAAGCCATGGAGGGAAAAAAAAGCATATTTGTCCCACCCTGGAAACATAAATAGAATGGGTTTGTTTCTTTACTTCAGGTGAAAACATTGATGTTCCAACAGGTGACATGCAGGGCAATTGGTGCTAATCGGACTGCAGGTGTATCTGTTTCATGCCACCTGGACTTAATTAACACATCTGCATTAGAGCACAACAGCGTGCAGGTCATATGTTCTATAATTAGAGGATGACATGTTTCTGTCCTCATAATGTAGCAGCTGATTGTTCTGGGAAAGACTGTAGGGGTGTTTCATTAGTCAGGGGGGGATTTGTGTCACACTATCCTGAGTGAACAAAGAAGCAGCAAAGCTTTTTTCCTGATCAGCATCTCCTTTGTCTCGGGCTCTTGTGTAAATGATTTGCCACATGTTTGATGAAGCTTCATTGAGCTGTCAGACACGATAAATGCGTGAAAGTCAGCGGGGACAACGCAAAGGCGGCAAACCAAGATAAGAAGATAGAAATCAAAGTTGCAACATCAGGCTAATTAAAGCAACAACATCGGCATTTTTAGGTACGTTTCAGCATTGATAAGCCTTTCCCCGTGGCGCTGGTTAGTCAGTCAGACTTTATTAACTGCCTTCACAGTAGCTCCAGAACTTCCTTGTAGCATGCTACAAGTTAGCCATGTTAAAAGCGTTTGCCGTAGCACACCACCTTGTTTGCACTGAAACCGCTAAAACAAATGTGACGGTGACTATGCTAAATTGCAACCTTGTTGTAGAAAAGGACTAGATGGTGCAATCCCTAACAATTTACCACTTTAACTTTAGAAAATCTTGAGGTTCTTGGACTTTCACCTGCGAGACACATCGTCACATGTGTACCTCAGCATTTTAGGGTTTTCGGCCATTTATCACAATAGACCCTCCGCTGAGGTAGACCCACCACAGGTGAATCAAGCCGGGGTGTGTGTCTCGCTATTTATTTGGTCATTGTTGTCCGTGTGATGTCACTTCTCCTCAGCCACATCCAATGGCTCGTCCTCTGTGTTGGTCAGTGCTTTGATGGATTAGTAACACCGCTGCACGTTAGCTGGGTTACTGTATATAGAAAAGCCCCCATTCAAACATTCTGACAGAGCGCTGTGTATCTCTCAAAATCAGCCAAACTAGACTTAATCCATATATAAGGTGCAGTTTTTATTTTGACAAAAAATGCATGCGTTTAAGTGCATTATAGGTAGGCAATCGCCTTGGGCCCCCAGCTCTCTAGAGACCCCCAGCTGAACGTTTAATAAAAGTGAAAAATACATTTTACGTCCATCATTTTTTAACTCTGTGTGAATAAACATCTAATTCACTGAACGGGCATAAGATTGGTCATGTAAAGGTTTTTGGTCCCCCCCCCCCGTCCTTCTGCAGCAATGGTATATTCCAGTCAACAGTGCAGAGACTTGCAGGTCAGCGAGCAGAGGCAGCATTGTCAGACTGGGCGGTTTCCAGCTCAATACGACAGTTTTTATTCAGACTTTGTGGGCAAAGTTATTTATAAATTAAACTGTCCAAAGATTAAAATTAGTCATAGAAAAAATAATGAAAAGCCTTGGATAACCAAAGGTATTGAAAAGGTTTGTAAAAAGAAAAATGCACTATACAGACAGTTTGTAAAAGTAAAAAGTAAAGAAGCAGAAAATAGATATAAAAATCATAAAAATAAATTGGTAAATATAATAAGAAATTCTAAAAAACAGTATTATCACAGGTTAATTGAGCAACACAAATTACAGATGCAAGAAATGTGGAAAATAATAAACAAATTAACCAAAAAAACCAACAAGAAACAAGAGTATCCAAGTTATTTTAAAAAAGATGATATTCATATCAGAAACCCAATGCTTATTGCAAATGAATTAAATGAATACTTTGCTAATGTTGGAAATAAACTTGCAATGGAAATAAAAGAGCCAATAAAGAAGATGAAAGAATTTAAATCCAACCAAACAGGTTTTCAATGTTTCTGTCTGAGGTTAGTTCAAATGAAATACTAGAAATTGTAGGAAAATTTCAAAATAAAAGATCCAATGATTGGAATGACATTGATATGTCATTTATTAAAAACACAATTGAGTTCATTGTTGAACCACTAACTCATATATTTAACATGTCTTTTAGGGAGGGCATTTTTCCAAATAGCATGAAAATAGCAAAAATTATTCCCATTTTTAAAAATGGAGATCACCATGTATTTACAAATTACAGACCAATTTCATTATTATCCCAATTCTCCAATCTTCAATTCTAGAAAAAGTTTTTGTTAAAAGAATGAATAATTTAATTGGAAAGTTTAATTTACTGCATGAGGATCAATATGGTTTTAGGGCTGGTAGATCTACTTCAATGGCGATAATGCAGCTGGTTGATCATATTTCTTCCTCGATAGAGAAGAAGAAATTTACTGTAGGCGTTTTTGTTGATCTTCAAAAAGCATTTGATACATTAAATCACACTATGTTACTTAGTAGGTTACAGAAATATGGTTTTAGAGGAATAGCATATTCCTGGTTAGAAAGTTATCTTATTAACAGATGTCAGTATGTTTATTTCAATAACGAAAAATCTGTTATGTGTCCTGTAACAAGTGGAGTACCCCAGGGGTCCCTATTGGGTCCTATATTATTTATTTTAAACATAAACGACTTTTGTAAAGTTTCTGATTTGTTAAATTGTGTTTTATATGCTGACGACACTACTTTGTATTTATCAGGAGATAACCTGGAAAAGCTTCTTGCAGACATAACAAAAGAATTATCCATAATCAAACAATGGTTTGATGCAAACAAACTGTCTTTAAATAAAAATAAAACCAAGTACATTATATTATAGAAATATATATAGAAAACGGGAAAACATCTCTGACTTAAAGGTTGAGGATGTTGTTCTTGAAAGAGTAAATAAATAAAATTTCTTGGAGTCATTTTGAATCATAAATAGTCATGGAAACCACACATAACTTATGTTCTCTCTAAATTGTCCAAATCATTAGCCATCCTACATAAAGTCAAGTGTTTTTTAAACACAGCTACATTGTATATTCTATATTGTTCCTTCATAATTCCTTATTTGACCTATTGTTTAGAAATCTGGGGGCACAGTTACAAGTCAAAAACAAAACCTATTTTTACTCTACAAAAAAAAAGCAATTCGAATTGTAAATCCCTCTTCATACAATCAATCCACAAAACAAAGATTTCCAAAATTAAGGGCAATTAAATTTTTGGATTTAGTAGATCTTAGTACTGGAATTTTTATGTTTAAAGTTAAAAAACAATGTGTACCCGCCAAAATACTGAGTTTGTTTGAAATAAAAGTGAATAATTATAATTTTCGGGGTAAAGATATGTTTAAAAACAAACTGGTCAGAACTAATGCATTAAGGAATAGTATTTTTGTTCAGGGGGTCAACATGTGGAATTTATTATCTGACGATCTGAAGAATGCAAACTCCATATATCAGTTTAAGAAAATGTATAAATTTAAAATACATCAAAAATACCTTCTGGACTGAGAGACTCTGGGGGTTGTGAGGTAAATGTGAGAAGTGTTTGTGTTTGTTTTGTTCCTTTTCTTTTTTTCTTTTCTGATTTAAGGTTCTAACAATTTGGAGGTAGATGTGATGTTTGTATTCAGGGTTGGGAAAATAAGCCTTGGCTTCACTCAACACCTTTTTCGGTTCATTTTGTTCAATGTTTATGTTGATGTTTTTAAGTTTGTTTGTTTAACATAACTGAAATAAATGTCTCATGTTAAAATGAGCTCTAGATGGACATAAACTGGGCGGGTTTGGGATCGGCACGCATCGGCATGTGCAGTCTGGGGAGAGGCAGGTGACTGGCAGTGCTTCACCTTCATCTTCCTCACCTGCCTTCATGAGATGTAAAGTCTACTGATAATAAAATAAATATGGGATCACACCAACCTGCTCCATAAATGCAATTTGTTTGATTCTCATCATTTTTATCCTCAAAATTACTGAATTTAGCACATTTCCTGTTTAATTTCAGCGCAGGCTGCAAGCTCTGCAGCATGAGAGATTATGCAATCTTGAGTGAAGTCGGGTTGATTGTCCCTTTAGTTTATTCATCACCATCATCTTCTCATTTTTTACATCCGTTTCGGGGTCACAGGGTTGCTGGAGCCTATCCCAGCCGCTTGCAGGGCGAAGGTCTTCTAGACATCATTATTCCACATCCTCTCTTTCTATATGAAACTAAACCAATAAACTGTCACTACACTGTGTATACTATTCTGTAAATATAATATAAATATTACCAAGAGAGACTGGTTGACTCTTTGAGGTGATCTGTAGCCACTAAAAACGGTTCATTTCCTGTGTGACGCTGCAGACGCTGTACTGCTGTTATCATGCATGTCAGAGGGGACTCAAGGGCTGAATGGCCTTTGAAGTCGCATTGCAGCTTCTGGTTTTGGGACCAATTTATTCTGCAGGAATGTGTGGTTAATTTTTTAATAGGTCACGCTGAAAGGAACATCTGGCTCGGAGGGAAAAAAAAAAAAAAAAACCTGGTTGAGTGGAATCTAAAATGGCTTAACTTGCGTTCAAATCTTTGGTGCCTTTCTGGAAAAGCGAGAGTTGACCTAAGTTGGAGAATTTTTCATTTCAGGGACTTTGAACTCTCGGTTTTTCCTGAGAAGAGTAGTTCTAGTTGTTTTTCAGTATAATTTAGTTGATCTCGTTTTACTTTTACGCTCTTACAAAGCTCTGCTCTGTAAAACACCCAGAGCTTGACACAGAACCAGCTTTTTGTCTCATTTTGCTCTAAATGCTCCTGCTTTCTGCACAGAGGCCTTCTTTACTTGATTCTCCCCGTTTATTTCCTTCCCAGCCCGGGGAGCTGTGAGTGAAAACGACGACAGGAAAAGCTTTCTATTTCGTGGCTCATTTGCACTGCATTTCCCTCCTCAGCCTGGTGGAGACTCAGGTGGGCATCAGTATTATTAGCTCCCCTCGTCGCTGACGTCAGCGGAGTTCACACATGCGCCTCTTAACGCTCTCGTGGTGTTTTATGATAGTTAGGAGCTCAGCTGTTATTTAGTCAGCGCTAAAGCACTTGTCGGTATAAAACGGGGCGAAAAAAAATCTTTTGGTTCCGCTTGCATCGCTTCCTGCCTCTTTTCCATAATGACTTTTTTTTTAAAGCTACTCCAATTTGGTTTCCCCTCTGGAGGGAGGTTTATCCCTTCTACCTGCTCTTTGCTTCCCATTTTCCCTCCTCTACACCATTCTGCTCTTTTAATGTGATTGTCAGACATCATTTCTCTTTGCTCTCCATTTCTCTGCATGCTGTCCATGTGACTCTCTGTGTCGTCTCATTGAAGGGGCCTCCTTGCTCTGCCTGAAAGCTTTATGGGGTCCTCGATGCTAAATGCCAGTCCATCTCTGCCAGGCGCTCGCTTAATGCTGGTCTCCTTGGTGATGAGACCAGCAATCAGCCTGTTCTGCACCCGGCATGGAGGGGTCTGGGAGGCAGCATGTTTGCTGCGACTGTGCGGATGTGTGTGCGTCACTGTAAAGTAGATTTGTGTGCGTGTTTTGCCCTTGCCTTCGTAGAGACTCATGCAGCAAGTACGGGAGATAAGCAGAGCGAGATGGGCCCAATGCATGTCCTTTCTCATTATCATGTGAATGCATTATGTTTCCCGTCAACGGGCCTCTGCCAAACAAGGGGCCCCTCTGTTCTCTCTGCCAGGGCTGGAGCGCCGCACGGTCCAGAGCTCGACTTGGTGCAGTTCTTGGCTGGCACGATTCACAGAGAGTTTAGCTCCACAGACACTGCTGCTGGCCTCGTCTTGTTCCTTCTTTCCATCTGTACTGGCATCTCAGCCGCCAGTGAGGAACGAACTGGAAGGACTCCATTCAGAAATACATGAACAAAATAACCTCAAGGACGAGATAGTCATGACAAAACAGTACTTCTGTGTTTTAATGTCACTATTTTGTTTTGTATTCATCATAAAAACAAAGTAATCATAATTAATTGACTTAATCGATGAATGGATTTATATTTTTACAATTCAACCAGATCAATCTGTTTGAAGCAAGTTGTTTTGATTCGAATTGACCTAAACCATTATAAAATCATTTCAGAATGAAATAAATTAATTATAATCTTTATTGGAAAATACCATTTGGATTGAGACACAGTAGATTTATTTTACTTTAACGTAAAAATAATGCAGTGCATCACAGCAGACAGCACACACGTGACGTAATCAAAAACTGATCTGTCCATCATTCCAGTCCAATGTGTGGAAACACATGTGACCATCCAGTGTCTAGAATGTTCTAGAATGTTCCCTTTGGATTATTTGGATGTGGAAAAACAACAGTGGTGAACTTTAGGAAACTAAAATGTGAATGAATTTGACATTTATTCTAGTTTACTTGTTTGTTTGGTCACATATTTAATTTACACTTGATTATCTTGAAGAAATCCAAGGAATCTGGAAGACTTCAGCTGTGCTGTTCAGTTCCAGGTATTTCTCTCTGAGTCACACTGGATGACATTTTGGATAAACATCACCTGGATCCATTTTAGGTCAGTGAATCAGAGAATTGAACTAAAATCAACTATGAATCGTATCGTCAATCACAAATAAGGATATGAATTGAATTGTTGTTAAAATGAATCGTGACGCCCCTAGTTAACATATGTTCTCTCATTTGTGTTATTTAAATCAACAATTGGTAAACAATTTGAATATTTAACTGTTCTTTAAGACATGCAAAGTTAAAAAAAAGTACATGATCCTGCTTGGTAATGAGAGATGCCTGCAGGTCAGAAAATGCTGTAACCAAGTCTCTCTTTAACTGATAGGAGGACACTGTATCAATCCTAATGTAGACACAGTGTGGAAGCATCAGTCATGTTGTCATGAAATTTACCAAAGAAAAGTCATTCCTCAGTGTCAACCAGTGTGAGGCATTCAAAGTCCCACGCCGATCGTCTTTAATCTTATGTGAAAGTGCTTCCAGTGGTCTCTTAGTTAAGATTAAGTCCATTTTAGCTCAAATAAATGAAAAAAACGGTGTTGTTTTCAATGACATAGATTCTGCAGAGCAGCAGTAGTTCAGCAGCAATGCAGCTCTAAGCTGTGGGCGGGACTATTGATGTGGACTAGCCCCACCCCCCCTTCCCCTCCCCCTGCAGAGCCAGGAACTCGTGGCCCGCCCAGCCCATTTTCTGCGTCACAAATACATTCTTTTTCTAGGAGCAATTTTTGGTCTGCTCCTGATTTACAATGATTTGATTAAAGAAACAGCCTGAAATTAAATTCTGAGCTTTATTTTATTTTAATTTTTTTTTGTCCTCCATCATCTGAAAAATGCTACCAGAACATGTGAAAAACACCAGTGGAGTGGGTTTCTGTTGAAAGAATTGTTGTTGTGTATCATCGTGCTGACTTCCTTTGCAGGACACTGGATATCCGCAGTGAGGTTACGCTGTGGAGTGTTCAGCACGTTTGTCACGACAAAAAGGGTTCTGGTTTAAAACCCCTGCTGGGTTGTTTTAGCGTGATCTTGGCATGTTCTCCTCATGAGTGTGTGGGTGTTCGTCAGCTTCTCGTCTCCCACAGCCTAAAATAATTGCTTTAGGTGTGAATGTGAGTGGGTCTCCGTCTCTGTGTGGCCCTGCGATTGTCTAACACAGTGGTCCCCAACCTTTTTAACGCCGCGGACCGGTATGACGTCATACAACCTTTTCACGGAACAGTCTTTGTTACGATGAAGGAGGAACAGACACATGACGAGATGAACTCAGTGTACATGGCACAGGCGTGATCATCCTCCCCCCTTCCCACACTCATGGTGCAAAAAGAAGTACTGTCTATTAAATGTAGCTTTCTGTTTTTGGAAGTGGAAGGCTCCTCTTCTGTCTCCTGGTTGGACCTTTTCCCCTCGGCAGAGAAACTTTCCAAAGACGTTTTGTTTGTTACTCATTTTGCTAGCTCCTGGGTTGTATTCAGAGAAGAGCGCCTTGGCCTGCGTCAGAAGTGACATAGACGGATGTAACAGAGAATCCGGCCATTTTTCAAAATAAAACATTTTTCACATTACGTTGTTAAATAAATAAAATGGAAGCAATGGAAGCTGTTCATTCTTGCTGTGTGGCCCGGTACCAAATGAGTCAAACAGACCATCCTACGTGCACCCGCCTTTGCCCAAAGGAAGAAGAAACTGGGATAGACTCCAGCAACTCCGTGACCGTGACCAGGTACAAGAGCGCCATGACCTCTGCATTTACCTGTAGGGCTGGTATCACTACCAAGACACTGAAACAATTCAGTTACAAGTTTAAAATTCATTCTAACTTACGATTTGACCCTTTAACCCTTTAACCCTGTGCTGTCCTATGGGGTCAAGATGACCATTGAGGTGTTCTCCCTACCATGACAAAGGTGGATGAAGGTGGAGAGGATTTCATGTAATCCATGGACACCAGTGAAGATCACAAATCATTGAAGAACAAAGGTTCAGAGCTCTGTCTAGTGGGTCTAGATGACCCCACTCCCAATGCTAACGCACAAAGGTTTAATATATATGTTTTTACTTTTTATCTTGGTTGGTTAGTTAAACGGTAAATTTGATTATAAAGCTAATTTTGTTTTTTATTTCCATTTTAATCTAAGAAAGTAAAAATCTTTTTGTCACATACATAGTTCGACATGCAGTGAAGTGTATTGTACAAAAAGGGGCAGTCATGACGGCTGCCAACCTCACCTGTGCCGGTGGAACTTGATATAAATTAAAGGATAAATTCTTACATTGAAGCAGTTTTTCACCACAAAATACTATAAATAGAATAAGGTTTATTGTTGTTGTGACATGTTACATGCACGGTGAAATTGCCATTTCAGTTGTGTATTCAGAAAATTTAAAGCAAGTTTAAACGGAACAAAGAGGAATGCTACCTTCATACTGGTATACCTTTTGCTAAATTAGTCTTTAAAGGAAAATCATAGATTTGATGAATAATTGTTCATTTTAAGCTCAATTTTGTTATAAAATACTGGATTATTTTTAGACACAGCCCTAGAGACCTGTTAAGTTTTAACAATGTACATACAAGAAACACAAAGAGCCTTAATAACAAACAATTTTAGCTGATTTTGGCATTTCCTAATTGGTTCCTGAAAAGGTTTCACTATAAAGAGCCAGAGGGAACAGTCCTCAAAAATCATTCGTCTGCTTCAAAGAAAACCACCAAGCAAGTGGCCTTTGCCATTAGCGTCATCATGGGCTCTCTAATACTCCTTAATAGCCTCTGTCCAGGCTTCTCTCGCGGCAGAGCAGTGCTCTGGGCTCACAGGGTTTAATTCAATGATGCAGAGGCGTAGAGTTAGAGGTCAGCCCTGTGGCCTGAGCTCTCACATCTCGCTGGGACCAATTTAAAGGCCCAAGTAGCCGAAGGTCTTCACAGCACGACCCGTTTCGCACATGCAAAAGCCGAGGTGTTGTGGAGCTGTTTTTGCAGAGCGATGTGGGCTGCAGGTATACCCGTCTGTGTGTCGATAAGGACGTTTTCTACACCTGCTTTTCCATCCATTCCGCTCTGAAGTGCTGGCGCCAGCAACTCAGGGATGCTCGGACTTGCAGCTGCGAGCAGCTTGCACACTCGCCATGTATGAATGGGTGGTTGCATTACACCTAAGAACTCTGCGTGAATGAGCATGTTGTTGACAGATGCAGTAACGCAGAAAATGACTGCAGTGTGGCAAAGGCTTCATGTATTATGGAGACCCAAAGATACCCTCTACGGTCTGATCAGATAGAAGAGATGAGGTGAGCTTTAAGGAGCTAAACCTCTCCAGGAAGCAGCAAAAAAGGAATTTAGTATTAGCCTCTGGGCCATGGCTATGTAGTTAAATGAGTCATTTCCTTCCTTTCTATTGATATTATACTTTACCATAATAGAATAAATTATACAAACGTGTTTTTCAAAGCATTTCTATCCATCTTTTCTTTATTTGACAGTTGAAAGGTAAATCGCTTGGGTTCCGACAATGCGGTCTGATTAGGAGTGATGCAAACATGATTTGCTACCACTGACTGCCTCTTAGAATAAAACCTGTTCCAATCTGGAGAGTTGTCTCCACGAATCTTAAGCGCCAAAGTCAATTTTTGCCAGATGGAGCCACCCCGACTTCTTTTTTCCTCATACTTTCTACAATTAAAACATGACTTGTGATTACAGGACAGCAGTGTGCTTGGCTGTGTGTAGTGGATGTGTGTGCAGCAGGTTGGAGCCATTGCTTCTTTTGCTCTTTATCATCTTAGTGTGGATTATCTTTGCTTTGGCCAGCCTTTACTTGAGCATCTGTGCTTGGTGGATCTGTGTTATCTCGGCTTTTGGGACTCCTCAGTTCACACAGCAGGTTAATTGAGCCCCAGAGACATTTCTCCTGCAGAGTTATGGGGATTGGTTGGATTAACTGATCCTTCTGGATTCTCTTTAGGTGTGAAATTTATGAGGGATGGAGTTTAAAAAATAATCATTTTAATACACCATCTTTCAAATCTCAAATCTGACTAAACACAGGGTGAAATTAAAGCCAACAATAAATTATATAAGAGAAAAAAAATCTAGGTATCTGATTTCTGGATGCTTAATTCCTTTTTATTCACATGTATACATTTTATATGAGCAATATTAAAAGGTCTTATCATCAAAGATTAATAGATGTTGTGCTGTAATGTAGGTTATGTCCTGAGAGACCGGGGAGCTGGAATATAAAGCAAACAAATCATTGTCCATAAAGGCAAACATATTTAACACCTCCTCCTTTGCAGCCTGCATTCCTAATGACACGTGCTGTTGATCAAACAGGCGACTGTGAATGAAACTGGATTGATTGCTGGATTTCTTTTGTTTCAATTAGAGCTGGGCGATAGATTCAATTTTAATGCATATTTTTTCTCGCTGCTTTTACTTTATTCAACAGAAATGACAAATGTTGCAACTTATTTTAACATGTCCTTTGGAAACCCAAAAGCCTGCAGCACCCCTTTGGGTCAGCCCTCGTACTGGTGCATGCCACTAAGATTTGAACTTATAAATGTCAAATGTACAGATCATTGCATTTTATGTGTACGTAGCGTTCCACGAAAATGTTGCTGTGGAGTTTATGAATACAAACGGCGCTAGACACGTGAAGAGGCAGGAGCTACAGTGTGGAACTACAAGAGTACTCAGCTGATATTAATTATTTCAAGCAGCAGCATCACCATGCAATTAAAGTAGAAAAGTGGAAGAACTTGTTTGATCCCTTTGGATTATTTCTTGTTATAGCTGACACCTTTGGATTATTAATGGTGAACCGTCACTATGCTAGCAGAAAGGAACCCGGAAACTGGAGTCGGAGCTTTTTAAAGTGCTGTTTACAGCCTTTCTACCTAAATCTGCTGGGAATGATAACAGTGGAGACAATTCTGTTGTTGTTTTTCTAAATGTGAAAGTAAAATGTTGAATTCCAAAACTGTATTAACATGCAAAAACAAATCAGAAGAAATGTTCATTAAGGGCAATGCCTACATTGATTTTCACTCATCTCCAGACTTCTGTCTTATTATTTGTAATTTTACAGACTTCATCCAACATCTTCAGGAGGACCTCAATCATTCTAATAAAAAAGACATGGGAAAGACATAATCCTTCTATCACAGATCCACTATTGGGCTTTCTCTTGCTTAGACATGCCTGGAAGACATTGGTAGGAGGCATCCTGTTTAAAATGATGTTTTGCCATCAGTGAAAGAAATGTCTCCATAAAGATACAGATAGATAACCTGAGATTTAGTCAAATTCAAGGAAACTACGTACTCCTTGTTTAAGGCCAAAACTCAAAGTTGCTTTTTCACTTTAAATGAAGAAGACTCTGGGTACTCATCTCCATTTTGACCAGTACCTTGCGACTAATTTCAGGATTTATTAACTTCTTCAGCTTATGTGAACAGAAATGCGTAAAAATTGGGTTGGGATTGGGATTTCCTTGCTTCCCTTCCCTGCCTGTGTTCACCTATTCCTTTACCATTCTTCTGCAGTGGAGAATGATGGGCATGATGTTATGGGGTGTTGTGGGGTTAGTGCTATTGATGCCTCTTGACACACTACAGAAGGGATGGGTACCAAAACATAATGACAAAATAGTTCTGATACCAACGTATACAGTGCTACCGGTACGGCACAAAAACTGAGATTTTGGTGCTTTTTTTCCGGACATGCCATTAACTTATCCTTGCCTGTCCCTGATTGGCCTTTTCAGCCACCAACGACGCTGTCTCAGACAATCCATGAACCACGACGAGAGCTAGGATACGTCATCAATGGTCAACACTTACCGACAGACGCCAATATTAACTTGTATGCTATGCAGTTTTACTGAACAATTCTAGCCAATCGTTTTACCTTTCCAGCAATTGTGGGCGGGCTTTTATGAGAGATGGTGAGGCCATGAGGGTGCGCCAAGAAAGTGTGACTGCAGAAGATTCTAATGCAGCGACCTGATGGATGAGACCGACATGTACAACGCTCCAAAGACTGATGTCGTGGCAATGAGCTGTCACATACATGTTTACCACAACATGTGTGAAAACAGAGATGCACCGCCACAGTGTACACTTTACATTGAGTCTTATAGGCAACTTAACTTTAGCTCCAGCCCACCCAAACCCTTAACATTCGTGCTGTAATTCCATTAATATTCAAATCGTTTAACAGCCTACGTTTGGAACAATAGGTCCCATTATTTTGGCTGAAATTGTCTTAATCGACATCATAATGTGCTCTTTCATGTTTTCCACCTATAGCAAGTCAATAATTCATAATGAAATTATATTACATAACTGATTTAATCATTCAATTTCATACATTGTACTATTTAGCCATGTTTGTTTTTTTGAATCTCTGGCATTTGGAAAAAGTGTATGCCATGTATAAATGTCATCTTTATTCCAAACTCTTGGTATAATGTACGTATTTTTAGTGTGGAAGTGGAAGAATAGTCTTTACCACCATGAAGACTAAGGGGGACCTTTAAATAAACAGATAAACCAACAACCAGCACAAGTGTAACGTGCTAATGCTAGGTCAAGTATTTCAAGCCCAACAATGATCATTAAAAGCAGTGAAGCGTACTTTGGGGTCAAATGCACTCTGCATAAAGCAAATGGTTTGCTGTGAGTCGACTCCATTCCATTCTAGGAAGGAGGGCTGTGGCAGACATCCTCAGCCATCATCAAAGGTTTGCAGTTTTTCTGGATAACTCTCGTTTTCCCAAACTTTCAAGCCTCGTCCTTAATTTGTTACTGGGAGCCTGTCTTTTAAGTTTGCAGAGCGTTTCTTTCACTGCAGGGAAATCCTTTGAGAGTCCAGTAAGAGAAGCAGAAAAAGCCAGCAACACATAAGAGCATTGTTTAGCGGCTGATATGTGGCCATCAAATTCAGCTTTTTTTGTAAGTCAAAGGGAGGGGAGTGTTGGTGCCCACAGCTGGGGGTGCCGAGATCTCCATGGAAACTAACATTCCCTTAAAGGTGCTGGGCAGCCATTGCCAATTGTTGTGCTTGGGTAATGGTTTGAAATTCTCAGAAAAATGCCTGAAAGGCTGAAATAAAGTCCTGCCTGCTTCAGGTGCACTCAGGCAGTGACTAATCACACCATTTACCAGAGCTTAATGGCATTCTGACAGTGGAAGTACTGTTAAGCCTGTAGCTGTCATTCCCCCCCTTTCTCTGCTGGTTTTCTTCCGCGCGCTTGACAGTCAGTCTATCTGTGAAATATCACTTTAGTTCAATGAAAAGCCACTTCTTGGTTTGACGGTCACTGACGACTGTTTCTTGTTAAGGAGGTTTGTTGAAATGTCATGTGATTATACTTTTGGGTTGTGCTTGTGCGCACTTTCTGTTTCCATAAAAAAATACTCAGAGCCAGGGATGTGGCCATTCAGGCTGTCAAAGCTTATGAAATGAACACGGCCCAAAATATTTGAACTTTTCATCCTGCAGCTCTGCCACCGGTTCCATGAACCATCATGGCCAGCCACAGACGAGCAAATTCCTTCTTTCTGTGGACCACTTGAGCAATAAAGCCTTAGTCACATCTGCCGTTATGGGTGGAAACGGGCTGTTGGGGGGGGTGGTAGAGCGCCCGGTGAGATTATAGTGAAAGATCAACCTGTCAGATCTACCATTTATTAACCAAACAGTTAAAAAAACAAGACTGTTTCCAAGGTATTAATATAAACGCCACTTTAACAGCCTGGTGGGAATTTCTCAAAATATCGAAATCATCGATTCAACCGTGCAGAATGACACCCATCTGGAACAACATCCTTATCAACCAAAGATGATACACTTCCCAGCTTAGCAAGCAGGGGGCGTAACATTACTAGAGCACTTAATTATTGATAGAAGATTCATAACTCCCCAGGAACTACAAGACAAGCATGGAATAAATAACTTCTTGGAATATCAGCAACTTAAGTCTATTATTACTAAAAGGTTTAAATACAGAGACAATGATTTAAATCCACCAGAACCAGTTACCTCTCTGATTAATTTTTCAATGAATAAAACTCTCCAAAATATACAAACTTTTATGTAATTTAGATAATAATATTTCACTTCCAATAACAAAATTTGAGCATCTACACAGATGAAAGCTTCTGGTCAGAACTTTGTCTAAACACCTTTAAACTGACAAAAGTCCAAACTTGCAGCTAATCCATTTGAAGAATAAATCTGAGACAGCCCCCGCTGCCTCTGAGAGGGGGAAGGTCCACTATCGGTACAGGACCTTGGAGGTTGGTGGTGATGGGGGGGGGGGTTCAGCCTGCGATGCACCTTGGGGGGAGGAGCCACTTGGCAGTGGTCCCCCTCCCATGGTTGCCGTATTGAATAGCCCCCCCTCCCCCTCTTAGTTTCAATTGCACCTTAGACATGTAGGGCCCTTGGTAGGGGGGGTGCTTGGACATCACTGCCAGCAAGCAGCAGATGTCCTCCTAGCACCCTACCTGCCAATTTTATCTGCACCCCCTTCGTACACACACCCTTTACTCCTCTAAATATACACTCCAACACACATACATGCAATTCATAAGGAAGGTGGGACCTCGGCCCATCTGTCCTCTACCCCATTCCTGGAGAGGGGTACCAGGCCCTTGGTGACGGCGGCAGTGCCCCTTGGGTGCTGGTTTCCTGGGCCTGGCAGTTCTCTGGCAAGACCAAGAGGTGGGGATCACATTACACCTGAGCCGGGGGTGTCCGTGTCCCTGCGGTGGGGGGTTCTGGTCCTTGCCCCTGAGTGCTGGGCCTCGCCAAATTTCCAACTATGACTAAGCCTGGTTGGGCCATGTTTACAACACCTCTTGTGGGCCCCCTTTTCTCCTGGGTACCCCCTTCCTGGGCGGGGACAGTTAGCCTCTGCCTTGCTCCTTCCTGGACCATCCGTGGGCCGGGTGGGTGACTGCCTGGGGTGTGGGGAGGGTCTCCTGTGGGGGGTCCTGGCTCGTACCTGGGGTTGGGGTGGGGGGATGCCCAGAACTCCTGGGTGGTAATAGGGTGCTCGTTTGGGCTTGTGCATTCCCTTCTTGGGTGGGGCCCTGCGTTGGGCCCTCCCGGCACGGCGCAGGGGCTGCTCTCCTGGTTGGGCTGGGGCTACACTCTCTGTCTCCCCAGGCCCCCCTGCTCTCTGGCTCTGGGGGCCTCATAGTGGTCCTGCTGGCCCTGGCCTGGGTGCTGGATGTGGTTGCCCGGGGGGCGGTTGCTCTCTATCTGCTACCGTGCGGGTGTTGGGGGGTTGGGGGGTTCTGGCTGCCGCTGCTGCTGTGGCGGGGGTCTTGGTGTGGGGATGGCTGGACACTCTCCCTCCTTCTTTTCACATTCCATCATCCATAGAAGAACATAAAGACTCACTTGAGCACAGGTGTTAGCTCACCTTTACACTAATAGTTTGCATGATTGAATGAAACATTTCACTACTAGTTAATTGAAAGTATAAGTATGCGTGTGTGAACAATATCTGTATTGTGTGCATGTTGACATGTGAACACTTTTGGAGCCAACAGGTGTGTTTCTAACATCTGAGTGTGTGTGTGTGGACAGGCCCCGCCCCTTCTAGACTTGTATTACATCTGAACCTCACTGTAATGAGTATAACCATCCAGAAACTTGTTGCTTTATGCTGCTTCATGGATTTACCCCCCCCCCCCCCCCCATTACCACCCTCCTATCCCCCCTCTCTCTAACATCCCTCTCTCTTCTTCCCTCCTTTCCTTTTCCGTCCGGTCCAACACCAACGATTTTCAAATATAATTAAAATTAATAAAGTTTGTCCTGGATTCCAAAAGGGGTTTATTCAGACATTCCAATGGTTTGTCAGAAGATTCATAACCCCTGTTGTTAAAGTAAAATATAATATTATTTGCTCCTGATTCGCAGTTTTAAAATCATGAGAAAAATGTTACAAGAACATGTTGAAACACCAAAAAGATGATTTTTTATTAAAGTGGGTCTTTGGGTAGAGTAAGGGTAAGTAGTAGTGATCCAGGGACGTGGTACAGATTTTTCAGCTGTAAACCCCCCAGACTCTGCACACTGCACAGGGAGCCCATCAGTGCTGTTCAATGATAGGCGGGCGCTCCTTGTGTGCAGCTGAACTCGCACCTTAAAAAAGTATGTCGTCAACGTCATCACCAGTATCTCATAAGTGTGTGAAACTTATCTGACAAATGCTTTTTGTCCTCCCTTTTTTTTATGATGTCCCTTACGGTGACCACATGAGTCTTAGAACATCTGTAGCAAACTTAAGTTGAATGCTGCCTCCATTCAGCTCTGATCAGAAGTTAGATCGCTGCCAGTTGCATTGACGAGAGCGGGAAAGTTGACATGAGTCTTAAGGGAACTGCAAGACACACCTGTGCTTCCCTTAAGATGTGGCCGATCCTGTCTATGACCTCTATGGGTCTGGACAACCCCAAAACCTGCAGGACTGCACTCCTGTAGGGATGGATGTGACTAAGGCTTAAGGCACATGCGGGGATGATGGTGATAGCAAATGGTAGCAAAAGAAAGCCTCACACTATTGGCCTTTCAGGATAAAATAATGACATTTACTAGTATTTCTTACTTACTTAAAAAAGCCTTGATCTTGTCATGCAGCTGAGTGCAAATTGTGTTAATAGTTGAAAAATTGCTTTGCTTGAAGTTTTGTCATGTGACCTACATTTGGGCTATAAACATGCATGAAAAAAACAACTTCCACAGAGTGGACAAAGGCTTTTGTTTTCAGATGCTTTGTAGTCTGGGTGGCCGGTCAGTTTTCAGCCAGAAGGAATCAAAGGCTTTTGAAGAAGAAAGACCAAAGCTGTCCGTCTCCTCTTTTCAGCCCACAGTGAAAGGAGCCATGGTGTTGGACAACACAACAGTGTTTTGCAAGAACATTAACCAAAAGCAAAACAAAAAAGAAAAATCATCAAAATGTTCTCGACTGAGGGATGTAGCACATCAGACGTCCAGAGTAGATACTCTTATTCAGGAGAAAAAAAAGCCACACTACATGCATTCTTCTGCTGGCAAAAAAAGCTTTTCTCTGATTATATCCACACTTGACCTCACTGACATCAATACTGCCTTCAAATTCAGTGGAATTTGCAGCATCTGTTGCACAAACCAACCAGGCACTAGTCAGCCTGCTTTCACAGAAGACCATGAGGTCAGCAAACTGAAACAATATCCCTGCTTTAACGTTTTAAGGTTTCTTCACTAGCTTTGGCTTGACTACACTTATCAGGTCAAAGACATTTTCTGTGTCCTCGCATGCCAGAACATCTGTAGCAAACTTGAGTTGAATGCTGCCTCCATTCAGCTCTGAGCAGAAGTTAGATCGCTGCCAGTTGCATTGACGAGAGCGGGAAAGTTGACATTGGCTGTTTGTCGCATGCAAGTCAATGCAGGCACACTCAGTTGCCATCTGTTTTTATTTTGCCTGGCAGGGTGCAGTGCTTATACAAACTGTTTTTTTTCCTTCTTTCTCCCCTTAAATAACCAAACGGAAGCTTTATGATGCAAAAATGTGATGGCAGCTTGCAATCAAGCAGCAGTTGGAAATAGGTGCGCTTACAGGCTCATTGCAGCTGTGCGCACATGTATTTAGCACACGAGGTTTAGGACTTGTTTTTAATAGACACTCAACCATGCACAATAATTACTTCATGCTTTCTGCCAGCGAAGGGATTTAATTAACCGTCCACTGTCAGGGCAGATAATTAGTCAATAACACATATGCACAAAAGCGCACACACAGACGCACACAGAACAAGTCAATACAAAAGAGAAACTCTGGAATTGAAAAGCAGTGGGACTTAAGGGAAATGGGACTTCAAGACTGGTGTTTGAATGGGAAGTCATGTAAAAAGTGGATTATTATCCATCTCAACTCTTCATAAAACCCAGAAATTGAGCCTTTCTTGTCTGTGATTTCCTGCAGTCTAGAGATGTTCTCAACTAGAGTTGATAATGAATTGATTTCTGTATTTATTAACAAATTACTCATATTTCTAAAACGTGGTTTCAATTTTAAGCAGGTGCTAATTATTCGACCACTGGGACTGCTTTAAAGTCCCACTCGAAGCATAATTTCTCTATTACAAAAGCGTTCTTAATGGTCTTTTAATTCAGTTTATGTTGTTTTTGGCCAAAATAAAAAAGCCGGTGTCGTTTTTTTTAAGAAATATGTTCTACAAGGCAGTACTGGTTCAAGTTGACATGAAAGTTAGACTCCAGCTAATTTCCCATCAGCCCTTTGTTTCCACTCTCTCCTGCTAGCTTACAGCACCTCCCAAGCCCACACTAACATTAACATCGGAGCTATCCATCAGTTTTGAGTCCGACACCAGCTTAGATGAGGAAAATGAAGACGTTAATGGATTTATTTGTCTCATAGCGCAGAAGGGAGACTTTGGCCGACCATGGCAGTTGCTGTGTCACAAACTCACGCTTTTTTCACGCTCCGAACTTTATTTGTTTTATGCAGAAATTGACAAAATCTCCATCAAATCACAGATACCAGTCCAAATAAAGGTGCTTTTGCACAATCTCTTTTTCTAATTAAATAAAAGAGCTGAAAACAAAACAAAACAACAAAAAGCTAAAGAAAAAAAAACAACAAAAAAGGAGACACACAAAACCCCACCAACCCTCTCTATTGGAGCTTTAGAAAATATAATAGGTTTCAACAATCGTAACTTAACACATGCCCAGATTTCTTAGAAGAGTAGATTAAAATAAGCAAAAAGTAACAATATCCATGAGATAAAATTAGACACATTTATCAGAGGATCCATTCAATGTCATTCTTATCTTTTCCAACTTGAGGAAGAACATCCCTGAGCCACTGAGAAGATGATGGGGAGTGTGGTGATTCCCACTTTAACAGAATTTCTCTGCTTGCAAGAAGAGTCAAAAAGGCGAGGGAGTCTCTTTGAAAACCCACACTTTTTTAAACTGCGCCTGATCCATTAGGTATGAATACAGAAGTACTCAGAAACACAGTTTTGATACTATATTATTACAAATGTCCTTCATCACTAGAAAAAAGCTACGTTAAAAACATTCAAAACACCATTTTCATTGGAGTGTGTGTTTAGCAATGATGGGAGAGGGTCTTAAAGTGGTTCTGTCACTAAAGAAATTTGCTGAACCAGGTATGATAATAACAATAACAATAATAATAATAACAATAATAATAATAATGTTTCTTTTGTCGTTTTGCAGGTTGGAGGTTTGATCTGCACACAGGGAAAGGTAAAGCCTGAAACTTGACTAAAACTGTTTATCTGCATTTTTGCCATCTTTTGTTGTCTGTAAGGTTATGTGTGTGTGTGTGTGTGTGTGTGTGTGTGTGTGTGTGTGTTTAGGTGTGTGTGTGTGTGTTTAGGTGTGTGTGTGTGTGTTTAGGTGTGTGTGTTTAGGTGTGTGTGTGTGTGTTTAGGGGTGTGTGTTTAGGTGTGTGTTTAGGTGTGTGTGTGTGTGTGTATGTTTAGGTGTGTGTGTGTGTGGCTGCATTTCTGATTTTTCGTATCACCTTCATTGGTCTCAGTTATTTGACACACACTAGTTCTGCTTGTTGATATGAAGTTTCATTATAAAATGCATTCATGGTGTGTTTTTGCTTTTATCGATGATGAAGTTAAATAATTTTTACAATAATTCAACAGCCGCAGACTTTGATCTTTGTTTCTTTTGTTATAAAAAAGGCCACTTTAGGTCCGACAGTGTTTGATCATCATGTTGATGGTTGCCTACAACTTCTTTAGGTCTGTTTCTGGCAGATGGGTTCTGTAACAGTTAATGTGTGCGGCCTTCCCTCTCCGTGGATCCCTGAGCATTTTAGTCTGGAATAATCCCCACCATCTGGTGTCTCCTCTACTTTTCTGTGAGCTTTGCATTTCCCAAGCCATCTCCTAGTCCAGTTCCAGCTGAAAATTCGTGGGTTTTTGTCTGATAATCTACCACTTTCACGATGTCAAAGTAATGCTCCTCATTCTCTCCTCTACAAAATTGCTCTTCAACGCACAACTTAATCCTAATCTCTCAGTTTCTTCTTTCTTTTGTGGTGGCCTTAGTTGACTGATGGTCAGTAGTTCAATTCCCAGGCTTGGCTGTCATTGTGTCCTTGCTTAGCCCCACATTTCTTGCAAATGTAATAAACCGGTTAGTGACTTTGGAAACAAGCGTTAGCTTGTTTTACTTTGTGGTCATTCTCATTAGCTATGTTTCCGTTACGCATATGCGCAAAACTTTATCGAAAATCTAGATATTTCTAAAAAACACAATTTTGCCATTGCACTGTTTCAATTAAATAATTATTATGTGAATAAACACAGATGAGGCGATAAGTCATTACGAAACGTGACGACGAATATGAACTTTGATTTACAGCAGAGACTAGCGCTCATCATCATCTGTCAAAGCAGACGTCGCCATGGAGCGGCGAGCTACTTACAGGTGGGAGGGGCTACAGATGAAGCCGTTTTGGGAAATGGTGGTTGGTCATTTTACAGAGGAGCTGTGGATCCAACGACTCTGCACGCCACGCTCAACTTTTGATGAGCTGAGGATGCTGTGGGACCACCATGAAGTCAAGCTATGCTCAGAATTATGATCTGATTCACATTAAGTCCCACTATAATCTTCTTTTAATCTTTAGTAAAAGCGTTCTCATTATTGTTGTTTTTTTTAACTATGATGATGCTGTTTTTAGTCAAAATCAAAACTTGTGTCATTTTCTAGGACATAATTTCTGCAGAGCCGCAACAGTTCATTAGAAACCCACCTCTGAGTTGTGGGCGGGACTATTGGCACAGAGCAACCCCACTCCCGTTCCCCTCCCCATTACTGAGAGCTTGTCGTAGGGATATCTTACTTTCTACATCACAAATATGGTCTTCTGCTCCTGATTCCCAACAATTTGAATAGAGAAATACTCAGAAATGCATGTTTTAGCTTATTGTATTTATACATGTCCTCCACCATGAGAAAAATGCCACAAAAACATGTTAAAAACACCACAAACACAGTTTATTTTATCAGAGTGAGTCTTTAAAACAAAAAAAGAGGCAGTGGTAAAGATAACTATTTTCAGGCCAATTAAAAGCCAATATTCAAATATTACAGTAGGAGTCAACTGTCACTTTTGTCAATTAGTCGAACTGCCTTGGATGAAAAAGAGTGTGAGCAAAGAGAAGCCAGTGAAAGCTACTTTCCAATAGCCTGCCTGACCGGGGGGGGTTGAAATTCCAGATAACTGCAGCAAGTTTGGCAGAAGATGAATCACCGCTCTAATACCTGTGCTTGCATCTTCTTTGTGCTGCAGTTAAACAATCCTCACTTCAATACTGTACAGCTGGATTCCCAACATAACAGAGATCATTTTATCCGATAGCACTGCTGTATGTAGGGTGCAGATGGAACGATTCCATTTTAATTAGATGAGTCCTCACAATATTCCTGTTGAGTTGGAGTTTTTGTCCCACAACTTCACCAACCTTCTGCTACACATTTTGGGGGTAAACCCTGAAAACGGTGCAGGAATATGAGAAGACAGTTGGGGGAAATGGTGGACGAGCGGAATCACCTTGGTTGCAGACAACAAAGTGAGTCTAGGCCTCCGTTCCACTGTAGAGAGCCCCAGAGAGGACAAGATCCTCCCAAAAGCACAAGAACAGCTGCTCATTGAAAGAATTCAAGTCAGACTCATCATAAAAGTCTTAGACCAGAAGTTGGATAGTCTTCACAGGTACTAAGCAATGTCCTCCCCAAACCAGATGCGGATGCTGCTGCAAACTTTACCCAGAACTAATGAATGAGAACCTTCACTACATCCTCAAGCAAATTGGAATTAAACACTTTTTATGACAAGGCACACTTTCCACATCAGAACAAATGGAACATTTTGTCCAGAAGCATCTGTGAGGCCTCCTGCAGAAAGGCCCACCTCACCTGCTGTGACAAATGCTATGCAGCACAAATCCACCAGTGTGCACGATCGTCTCCCTGATTGATTCGGATTCCTGACTGAGGCCGCTCTCCCCCCGCCTGTTCATCGAGGACTGACACAACCAAGAACATGACAACAACGTGTCATGTTTGTGATGCCCGTGATCTCCGTAGAGGTAAATTTAGTGCGCTGCATGCAGAGCCAATCCGGAGTTTGCATCAACTGCAGTGACAAGCAAAGACACAGACAGGTGTGACAGACAGCAGCACTTTTGGCTTGGTTTCCTGCCATGTGTGACACATCTCTGCTTCAGGATTAACAGCTGAATGGATTAATGGGCAGATGTGTGTGTGTGCGTCTGACAATGATAGTCACACAGAGACAGAATGAGAGGACACTGGTGACTCCTACGTCAACTGGATATTTGATAAAGCCTCAAACCTTAGACGGAATCTGATAAATCCCCACATTATCATACTTTGCTAACAACATAAATAATAAAAAGCATGCAGTTGGACAAGTCATATCATTTGATCCAAATACTGGCAGTCATAACCTCCTCTGCCAGCTCTCTTATCCTTCACTTTTACCTTTTTTCTGCCATTCTTCCAAGTTCATGGTTGCAATCTTTTCCTTTCAAAAATACGTCTAACAGAGAAAAGACACTGGTTTGTCAAACTCTGTGGGCAGCCGTTCAGCCTTAGAGTTACCTCGATCCATTCTTATGGCTTCACTCCTGGTTGAAATGTGATGTGTTGTTATTTTTCCAAGTTGTTTGTCCAAAAACTGATGACAGCGTGTTTAAATGCAACCGTTTACCTACAATTATTTGCAGTTATCCTTTTAATTAATGTTTTTTTTTTTTGCTGCCCAAGTCATGTTGCTCTCCAAAATTCCTTTTCTTGAGGTGCTCAAGCTAATTTGCATGGACTCTGTTCTGTATCACTTTTGTTGAGCAGTCTGGACAAATTCAATTTATTTTTGCTGCTGCTGTAAATGACTGTTCTGCTGTGTTAAAACTGCCACATATCTTCCAATGCTTTTGCATCCATGTTGCCATAATATGCTTTTAGGATTACTGTATTTAAAGCACTGCCTGAGACGCTGAAGAGAAAACAGGAAAATGAGCAATGCCACCTCCCCGACTGCTCAAATGCTACTAATTGAAACACTGAGCAGACAGCTTTGGCTAATCAGCTTAGAGATGTAGTCCACAGCTGACGGTTAATAAAGAGGATCTTAGTGCTGAGGAGTCTATTACCACTCTCTGCAGTATGGAGTTCATGTAATATCATCTGGGAACAAAAGAGGGATGGCTCAGTCTGGGGAAAGGATGAGGAGGAAAGTGAAGGAAGTCGGCATGAGGACAAAGACGTGTTCAAAAGCACAAATACCGACTTAGCAGGTATAGAAAAAAAAAGTTCATCCGAATAGCACAGCTGTCAATTTTCACTTTTTTAATTGACTGTTTTCTTTGTTTTTACAGGTTTAGTATTTAGCATTGTTGAGTTAAGTTTGGATAACAGATGAGAAAGAAAAAAAACTAGCCTAAATTAGAGATACTTTATTGTCATTTAATACTTCATCATTCGTTAAAAACAAAGAAAACTAAGAAAAAGAGGGCTCATTTTGAAAACATTTCTTAAACATCAAAAAAGTAGGAATAAATTCACCTACCTGATAAATAAACCAGAAAACATCTCAGTTTGTGACTCTTTCCCCGTGTTTCTAGAAGGGGCGTGTTGATTCCTTTTAACAATAGTTTGATTTATATCATCATTTGTTGTTTTTGATAGGATTCATAGTTGATATTTATTCATTTTGAACGATCCGATTCACTGACCTGAAATGGATCCAGAACATCTTTAACCAAATCTTCAACCAGTGTGACTCTGAGAGAAATTCCTGGAACTGAACAGCACAGGTCAAGTTTTCCAGATTCCTTGGATTTCTTCCAGATCATCAAGTGTAAATTAAATATGTGACCAAACAAACAAGTAAACAAGAATGAATGTCTAATCCATTCACATGTTAGTTTCCTAAAGTTCAGCCCACTGTTGTTTTTCCACATCCAGATAATCCAAAGGGAACATTCTTAGAACATTCTAGACACTGTGTGTTCACATGACTTTGCTAAATTCAAAGTGTTTCCACACATTGGACTGGAGTGATGGACAGATCAGTTTTTGCTGACGTCACATGCATGTTGTCTGCTGTGATGCATTAGGTTGTTTTTACGTTAAAGTAAAATAAACCTACTGTGTCTCAATCCAAATGGCATTTTCAAAGATCGATTATAATTGATTTGTTTCATTTTGAAAATGATTTTATAATGGTGTCGGTCAATTCAGTTCATACTTTGCCTCAGACAGACTGATCTGGTTGGACTGTAGGTTCATCGTTTGAGTCGATTAATCGACTTCTAGACTTTTAGGAAGATTTTTTTTTTTCCGTTTTATTTCTATAGCCCAAATTCACAACAACCGTCGTCTCGATGGGCTTCGTGTTCTCGTGTAAATCTTTAAAAAACATTTTAGTGCATCTAAATGTTTGGATGTCATTGGTTTTCCAAAAAAATTGAATTTTTCTTTTCATAGACAGAGAAGATGCTTTAATGTGGCACGAAAAGAGTTTTCTGATAAATCTAACAGGACAACCTGCTTGCAGGCAACCTGACATCATTAGCCGGAACCGGAAGCTTGTGTCTACCCCTCATTTCGGTCAGAAAACACTAATGTAACTAAGAGTGTCGGGGTTTTTGCAGATCAGTCATCTAAAATATATGCAGAGGTCTTCGTGTTCCTGGGTTTTCTTAGGGGCCATGGTCAGCTCTCTTTTTGGAGAAAATCAACTTTTTAAGTCATTTGAAGATAGTTGTATCCGCAGAGCGCTACGTCACGCGTCTTGCCGTAACCGGAAAAAAAATAAAAAGCCTGCATTGATCTGACCGTAACTCCTTATGCGATCAACGTGAATCAGCTGATCGGCAGAGAAAAGCGGCTTAGCGCCGGTAAGAAACACTTCAAAGCGGCTTTTTACCAATATGCATATAAAGTGGTACGTACCAGCGCAAAGTCGCTTTTCACCACGACAGAAACCGCTGATTCTTGTTGATTGCATTAAGGGTTGAAAAGTTATGGTGTTGGGGGAGAACGAAGCTGGACCCAGATGCAGGACAGAAACAGAAGGTGGATGAAGTAATCAACTTTTATTGAGTCCCAGTGGAGACGGAGGGTTCTGGCTTGGGCTGATGACAGAGGGGAGAGCTGCCGGACTGGTGCCGACTGAAGAATGGAGCTTTTGCTTGGTGTCCTGAAGTGTGGAAATCGGTGAAGCTGATGGCAATTCCGCATGAAGCCGACGGTCAGACGTCAGCAGAAGGGTGAGGAGTCCATATGAGAGCTGCAGGCCGATGAGAAGATGGGGGGCATGTGTGATGATGATTCCCGGTAGGTGTGGGAGGAAACCAGGATCCTAACATACGGTTGTTGAAGGAATTTAAACACTGGAGCTCCGATGGAACAGTTTTACAAATCTGAACACTTTTGAAATATATCCTGCTTGAAAGGAATAAAACGATTAGCATTTTTTTTAACGCTGAACCGTTTATTTCAATGAAAACGTTTTCATTAAGGGTGCCACAATTCTGAAATCTTGTAGAATTTCCGTTTCCGGCTAACAATGTCTTGCTGCCATCTTGTCTGCAACCAGTTCCCCCTCGGATTTCAAGACTTGAGTGATAAATATGGATTTCTTAAAAAAAAATAAAAAAAAGGATTAAAAGTAGTTTAACTGACAGCAAACTCCCGGTTTGCAGAATTCAGACATTCCCTTTTGCTGTTTGAAGCAACTAAAGCTATTTGGTAAAACTCAGCACTAATAGTTAACTGACCTAAGTAAGAAATGACTTGAATTGGCATCAATTTTCCCCGGTTGTTTGAGAATGCAGATGGAATGATGCTGGGAATTATCTTTGGAACGTGGGACAGAGCTCAAATTGAGATCAACTGGTTTAAAAGTTGGAAGTTCTTGAAGAGCTTCCGTTTGTTCAAGTTTTGAACCATCTTCAGGAGTGTGGAAATCTTCAGTCCAGCAGATCTTTCCCTCACCAGGATGTTCTAGTAAACAAGTCCATATTTTGAACATCCTTGTGAAACAGAACATGGTGTTTCTGAAATGCCGCTGATGTGCTGCCAGGTGAAGCAGAGAGAACGCTGCTCTCAACCTGTTGTGGAGTAGACAGTACACGGCGGTGTGTTAAGATCTCCAGTGGAAAACTAAAATGCCATGACCCCCCCCCCCCCCCCGAGTTTCTCACTTTCACTCACTGATCTCCCAGTCCTGCCTCAGGAAAGCCATGCTTACGAGACAGACACAGGTCAGAGCATTTGCACCTTTGGAAATAGCCCAAGTCTGTGGAGGGAGACTTGAAATCGTCTCTCCGTGTCCTAAATAACCCCGCACTCCTCACCTTTTTTTCTGTCCATTCCCAAGCTTGCATCTGATAATCCTATTAAAGTGAAAACCAACACTGCCATGAATTAGCAGCGCCTGTGACTTTGTTGGCTGAACGATCAGATGTCCAGTATGGACTATCCTGTCCTTGTGCTGTCTCTTTCTGCAAGCGTCCAAAAACATTCCTTTCATTTAGCCAGAGTAAATGTCCGCGGGCAGCCACAGAAATGTCGTTTTCATTTTTGCTGTCCTTCTGAGAGTTTGATGAGATCAATGATGTTATTTCTAATAGCTGCCAATCAATATCAGCAGCTCGTTAGCTCAGAGGCTCCATTACATCCGCCAGTGATTGTCGTTTTCGCCGCAGAGGAAATGAAACACAAAGACATCGCTTGTGAAAAAAAAGAGAAGTGTAAATGTTTGTGGAGAATCCATGAAAAGAGAGCTGTAACACAGAGGTGAAGAAGCTGGAGGGAACGCTCAGCAGGCTGTTAGTCCAATTAATCTGTGTTAGCTGCCTCTACTCTGCCCTGCAGCCCCCACACAGGACAGCTTTCTCTCCACATGTGAAAGTGGGCAGATGCCAGCTCCTGGCATGGAAGAATGGAAGAGAGCGTGCTCATTATCGCCAGCAACACCCGCATTAATCACTGCACCTTGAAGTCTCTGAAACCTACAGGATACAAACTGAACTGGGGTTCAGAAGTGACAGCAAACCTCAAGTGTTCCTAATAGGTAGACGCCTTGGTTTGTTATTTTTTTCTGGAATTTTAACTCGTTGGGTTCTTAAAGAGACGATTTGAGGGTTTTGTCACATAAAGCCTAAGAGTCATATGCACTCAGGCGGGGCTCCGTATGGGAGCTGCAGGTTTTTGGGTTGTCCGGGCCGGTGGAGGGTCGTAGACAGGAGCAGCTACATCTCAAAAGGAGCACAGTCTTGCAGTTCCCTGAGGCTCCTGTGGCCCCCATAAGAGACGTCACGGAAATGGAACATTCCATTGTCTCTGGAGTGGTATATGTACAGGAAGCATTTGTAAGCATAAAGTAAATTAAAAGCACTTGTGACGTACGGGTAGGGCTGGGCGATATGGCCTAAAAATAAAATCTCCGATTTTATTTTTTTTAATTCGATTTCCGATTTTTTCCCGATTTTTTTCCCCCCCTACTTAAGGAAAGCAATAAGTACAAACGGCAGACAACTTAAAGCAAATGTTGCTTTTATTTAATCAAATGCAAGACAAATGTAACCCCCATTTCTGGGATGAATAATAAATAAATAAACACACTCTTGGAATCAAAGTTAAGTATAAAATTTTTCTTCTTCTCACTCCCTTTTGGACTTCTGTTTATATAATTTTGTTGTGTTTTACATAATTTTTTCTTGGTTTTATATAATTTTTGTCTTGTTTTTTTCTTATTTTGTTATTCTACTCTTGTTTTCACTTGTCCAAAATAAAAAGGTTACTTACTTACTTCAAGTCCCAGCTGTGTTTTAAGTCACACTTTATAGTCTAGACTAAAATCAGACAAACATTCACCTTGAGAGTAGCAGCATTTTCTAAAAAGTTATCAATACAGCTCATATCTTGGTCTAAAGTTTTAAATAAATTAATAAACCCCGTCTTGATGAAGCAGCAGGAGTCGCGGTTACCCCCCCCCCCCCCCCCTCCGTCCTCTCCCGAAACAAAATCCTACGGTGGCCGCGTCGCAAATGAATATACAAGTAATAATTACAGCGCAGCATTCTTTATTAACAAATAACAGTAAAAAATAACTATCTAACTAATGAACTAACTATACAGGCGTTGTAGAATGAGTATGTGTGTCAGGTCGCGTGTGTGTTAGGGCGCGTGCATGTGTAAGTAGACCGAGCGCGTGCCACGCGACCGCGCGTGAGAGCCTTTGACTCCGATGAGCTCCTTTAGGTAAATGTTGCAGCGTGGGGACTCTTCCTCCACGTCTGTGACAGTAAAGCCACACCAGTTCCACACAACAGATGAGTTTATTTCTTTCTCAGGAACAAACTGCCCACTCTCACTGGTAGCCATGCTGTCGCGTGCTGTGTGAAACTAACGCTACGGAAGCTCTGAGGAGCCAAAAATGCGCCACATAAAAACTCGATTTAGTTATTTTTGAAATCGGCCGTAACAAAAAATTCGAATTAATTCATTTGATCGATTTATCGCCCAGGCCTACGTACGGGTGATGATGTCGTACGATGCCCTCACGCCACAGTCTAGTCATTAGTGCGGTCCACGCGTTGACTCCCTACTGACCGTGGAAATGCTGCATGCAGGGGTGTGTGTGATGATTCGTAAGGTTCTGTGGGATGCCCACACAAACTCTGCTTCGATTGTCTACTTTTGTTATTTTTAACAGTCAGGCTGCGAGCACAGAGCGTGCAAAGTGTGCGCAAGAAGTTTACAATTATCACTTCAACACACACAAATTGGCCCCTTGCACAATGCAAAGGTTTTGGGGAGTTGAATTCAAGAAAAACCATATTACATGCCCGTGTCTTACCTATTTCACCCTTACTCACCCTCATGTGTTGTTTTCACTGTTTGGTACAATCTGCTGCATGCAGCAAGAAGAAAATAAATAGTGTATGAACCTTTTTGCTCTGTGGGCCGGTTTACTATCCTAAAATCTTGTGTGGGCCACCTGCCTGGCCTGTACACGTTTGCCCATTTTAGCGCAGCTGTGTTTACCAGTTCCCTTGAGGCTTGTATGACCAGGGACGTCATGGAAATGGAACGTACCATTGTTGTGTGTGTGGTAAGAGTATGTTGAAGTATTTTGTAAGAATAATGTTGTTGTCGTGGCATAAGGCGCACGTACTGCTGCACAAGTGTGGAAGCAATGCGTAAGATGCTACAGTGGCTGTATACTGCTGGCAGAGACTACACCACAATTGCCTAATTTCCTAGATTATAACTGCGCAATAACAGAAAAGTAAAGCACTTATCACTTGAACAGCACTAACGGGCCCAAGGAAAAATCAGCACTGTACCCTAGCTTACCCTTGTGTGTTGTCTACGTGTTTATCTGGAGTTTTGTGTGGACCACCTGTGTGTCCTGTACAGGTTTCACCCACAGACAGTCCGTTTCCACCCCAAAAGGGCAGGTGTGACTCTGGCCTAGGGTATGGGGGACTTACTCTAGAACCACAAGATGAAGCACCAAAGCTAAGACAGTTGTTAGTGTCAAGCAGCTAATTTAGAAAGTGTTGTGTCAGAGAAAAATGAGCTGAGAGGGAGATTCCGGTACGAGGCTCACTCACAGACTGCCTGCCCATTTGACAGGCTGATACGAGCACCAAACATTTTTCTCAATGGAAAAAAGTTCTTCAGCGTACAGGCAGAAGAGATATTAAAAAAAAAGGAGTCCCAAGAACTTAAAGGTGCTCCTTGACAACAGATGAAGAGGAAATGAAGATGAGTTGGTAGGGCTGAGGAAGTGGAGTTAGAAAGTTGTTCCATGTTTGACAGCGAGGGGACTTCAAGAGAAGGAGGGAGGGACGGAGGCGAAAGGAAGTGCAGCTGTCCTCAGATGTCAGCCTCAGAGGGCTCAACCAGGAGGCATCTTTTAAGTTTCTCCTCTGCGTTTTCACACCAAGAGGACTGCAAAGAGACGAAGACAGAATGGAGAAATGAAACGGTGTCCACACCAACTTCTCCTACAGCTCTCTCTTTCTGAATGAACATATCAAAATAAATAAAGTGAAGAAAACCACATTTTTAGATGTGTGCTTGAAACTTAAAGAAGTACTCCAATGTAAACAGTGTTGTGGGTGTTTTTAACATGTTCTTGTAACATTTCTCTCTAATCTGGATTCAAATTGCATTTTAGAGTATTTCATTATTCAAATCATTGTGAAGAGACAAACAGATCCATGAACGTCTTTGTTTTCCTCGTCTGAGCGGGAATCTGGATCAAAACTGTACAACTGGAAAGCTCTGATATTGATCGCCAATTTTGTTAGCTTGGGAATGTGAGGGGCTGTAAGCTAGTGGGAGAGAGTGTCAACAAAGACAATGATGGGAAATGGAGAAGGCTCATTTCACTCTGCCACAAGAACAGGCAGACAGCTGGATCCAAATGCAGCAGGTTTAGTAGCTCAGCTAAAAGTCCACAAGGCCAATTCAGGGTCAGGCAGGCAGGGGTTGATAACAGGCATGGGATCATAGAGGAGAGACGGGGTAGTCAGGATCCAGGCGAGAGTCGGGGTCAGGACACAGAGGATGAGGTCCAGATCCAGAGGGGCACAAGCAACACTTCGTACTGAGCTCGACTCAGTGCAGTGTTTAAGAATGCTGTGGTTGATTCAGCTGTCCAGGAAGTGTGCGCTGGGGTTGCTAGGAGACGTAGTATGGCTAGAACTCAGCTTCCGCCGGTGACCAGCGGGGGAGACAGAGCTCCTACGTCTGACAGACACCAACAGTCCCGCCCACAATCCAGAGGTGAATTTCAGAAAATACTGTATGCCCTAAAAAACAACACATCTTTTGATTTGGGCTAAAAACAGCATAATCATGATTAAAAGACCACTGGGAACCCTTTGGAAACAGATGAAAAGATGTTTGGAGTGGGACTTTAAGGTTACTAGTCCCCACAGTTCCCTCTAAATTCTCACTGCACCCTTTTAAAAGCAATCACTGCATCTTCAAAAACATTATTTATTCAGTTATTGGAAATGAAACAGCTTCGTGAGGCAGACCCTGCACCCTCGATCCAGCAAAGGGATACAATCAACACCCCGGTCACCTGCGGTGATGGTCAGAATCCCCGGCGCCGCTGTGAGGAATTGACTGGAGGCCATCATTGATTTCTGCTCATCCTTAATTGTAGTTTTGGCACGCAGGATGACGACTACATCACCGCAGTGTGTGATCACTGTAGCACCATGGGGACACAGAAAACCCTTGTGTCCCATTTATCTTCTCTTGACATGCGCCTTGATTTTTCTTTTTTTTTTTTTTTTGTCCTTGTTCATCCCTCGCCCCTCTGTGGCAGTGTTTTGTTGCAGTGGCAAACGTTTATGAAACATCTACCTCTCATTACTTATGGAACTGTTTGTCTTTGGGATGTTTTGGGCCGTTTTGTCACAATTGTACAGCATGAATGCATTCTGCAGAAAATATTGCTCTGTCTGCTGAAGGGAAAAGCAGTGAGTGTAGTTTCAGGTGAATTAAAGGATGGCGTTTGATGGATACCTTTGCTTCCCACTCGTTGCTTTTTGTTTTCCTTTGCTTCTGATAATGGCACCTCTGAGCAGGAATGCAATCACTCCTGTTATGACTCTCATTGAGGCTCGCTGCGATTCCTCCTTTTGGTTTCATTAAAATAATCAGATGTAGAGATAAAATATTCAGCTTGGAATAAACCAGTCTTCTACCCATCTTTAATATCAGTGAGAATAATTGCCTTTTTTGGTAAGATTTTCCTTTTTCAAGCATTTCTGCCTGTCTCACGCTGCCTGAATTCATTCACTACAGAGAAACTCATTACTCAGCAAAGCAGCTATCATGTTTTAATTTTTTTTTAGGTGCAGGCCTTTTCAGATATTTTATTTACAACCTTCTAAATTATTCACAGGTAGAGTTTTTAGTGCGGGTTAGAGCTGGTCTAAAGGCTTTACTCTGGCTAAGTGTGTCAAATCGTTCTGATCTGAGCTTTGCTTCTTTGTTCAAGTCCAAAAGTCCAGACATACCAAGCACACCTGTGGTGCGTAGTGTACATACAGTGGGAAATAAAACATTTAGTTATCCGTCAGTTGTGAAAATTCTATCATTGAAACAGTTGAGAGGGCTGTAATTTTCGTATTAGGTACACTTCGTTTATGAGACACAGGATAAGAGGAAGAATCCCGGAAATCACATGTGATTTTTACTGAAATTATTGGTAAAATCCTTGGATTTTTAGTATTTGGTCACCTTCAAACAAGCATAATTCTGCCTCTCACTGACCTATGTTCACACCAGGCACGTGAGTCTCAAAAACACATACTCTTGAACGCGCTTTTAGCCCACGGTGTTCATTCTGGACTGTTGCTATCCGATTTTAACCGCTACAGTTGGAAGAGGCCTGGTGCGAAATGTTGAAGGGGTGCATATCTGGCTCCAGGCTTTTCCTTTCACAGCTATTCCGATATATGAAAGACTTGGTGGTATAGAATTCCAGCCAGGAACAAACCACAATTTTTAATTCCTCCTCCATGATCAGTATTCAAGTTGGCACCGTTGGTAGTAATGCCGTCCGTACGTCCAAATCTGTGACACCGATTGGTCAAAGTTCAACCTGGTTTACTATCAACACGAGTTCAACAACACGTAGCTGATTGGTTTCTATAAAAACCCGGAAAATAGTCTTAAAATGTTTTAAATGTGAAACATGTGCATACATGTGTTTGCGTGGACTTTTCTTGGGGAGTATGTGTGTTCCCGAGTGCAGTGTGAATGTTGCTTCAAAGGTTCCTCTTTCCGCCACTCGTTGCCTTTATTCATGGCACCTGTTTAAACTCATCACTAAAAAAGACACACCCCTTAATCGTGTAAAGCCCCGCACACAGAAGAATTGACAGAATACTTTTTTTTCCTATTGCAATGTTTTTAAAAGCCTTTGATGTTATACACAAACACAAGAAATAGCCATATCTTTATTTTATGTGATACAGATCATATAAATGATGATACACTGGGTAATTTGGTCAATTTTTCCTCAATGTTAGTTTAAAATGCAAAAATAGTGACATGACTGTTCTGGAAAAAAGCACCCTATTTACCCACTGTCTCTGCAACATGGTGGAAATGTATTATAAAAAATAATTATCAACACAGTTAGCGTTCTTTCAACAGAGCAGGCTGTCGTTTAAAACAATGAATAACAATAGATAAGTTATCCTCACATTAAAGTTTTTACAATTAGCTCAACCTTTCCTACCAAGAGTGTTTTTGAGATTTAATGGAAGCAGCCATTTTGAAATGAGCAGGAAAAGCCCTTCTACTGCCCCTAGTGGAATAATGATGAACTACAGAGCAGAAAACACCAACCATCTTCTATCTATTCAATGGGTTGAAGTCCCACTCAAATTATATATTTCTTTTATTGTTAAATTGTTCCCACTATAGTTTTTCAATATGATAATGCAGTTTTTAGCTGAAATCTAAAAACCTGTGTCCTTTAGTTTTCTGCAGAGCAGCAGAAGCTTATTAGTAATTCACTTTCAGGTTGTCGACTGGACTTTTGGAGGGGAGGTTAGCCTAGCTAATTTCCCAGCATGCCTTTGTTGACACTCTATCACAATACCTCACAAGCCCAAGCTAACATTAGCATAGCAAAAACAACAGAGAGCAATAGCGGAGGTATCCAAACTGCATTTGGTGTTTCTGGACTTTTAGGTTTTGTAGGTATTCTTACATGTTGATTTTGCATGTTGCTGTGTTCGTGGGCAGAAGCATACAAATCAAATGCCGATTTTGTTTTTCCAGTTATCACCGTTTTGTGGATGTTTCATTCTAATCAGTTTCATTCTGTATCATTTTGGGCCACTAGCTTTTCATGTTCTTCACTGCGTTGCCTCTTTTACTTGATCTACTCTATCTTTTCTGTCAAAAGTGATCAACATGAGCCTCATGAAACCTTTACAGGTTTCTCCTTTGGAGGGTTTCTTGCAGGTTCTGGTGTCTAATGATGAGTTAGTAATGTCAACAAACAGCCAGAGAAAAAATCCTGCCATGGGTGCAGGTCATTGAAAGTCCCACCCCGATCAGCTTTTCTTCTATTGTGAAAGTGTTCCCAGCGGCCTTTTGGTTATGCCGTTTTTAGCCAAAATCCCAAAATCTGCAGCAGTAGTTTATCAGAAATTCACCTCTGAGTTGTGGGCGGGACTATTGGTGCAGAGTAAGTCAGCCCTCATTTCCCATCATCCCTATGTTTACATTCTCTTGGTAGCTTGCAGCCCAGGATCCTTAAAAGTCACTGATTTCAAAGTTGTAGGTTTTACATATTAATATTATTATTTTCCATGTATAACAAGAGTTACAGAACTCAATTGAATCTTCTTTTCTTCTCCATATACTAGTGGTCTTACACACAGCTACACTGGATCTGGGTCTCCAGAAACATCAGTCATCGATCGCGCTGCTGAGACTCCTTTCCTTCTTTGAGCGTGCACACACACACACACACACACACACACACACACACACACATGGACACACACATGCACTGGACCTACTTACTCTCCTCTCACCAAGCCTCTGTGATCCCCCCACACCCTCCTTTACTTTCTCTGATCTTCTGAACATCAATCCCTCATTCCTCAAAGCAAAAACAAGGGGGAAGGGAGATGACAAAAATGAGATGACAGATTACTTGCTATATATAGAGCCAGTCTTGTGCCAGTTCCCCTATTCATCTTCTCCTTGCACCCTCAAGTCACTGAATACACCTTTTGGTTTCCATCTCGCAGTTCTAATAGACTCGCCGGGCTGCCGCGCAGCTTGCAAAATTCAGAGGTTCCAGTCGCATCACTTTTATAAATGGAACTGGACCAATAATGAGAAACAGGTGAGCAGTAAAATAACGTAACACGTTTGCAGTTTGACTGATTCTGTGGGTACCATTTTTATATTTCCTTTCTTTGATTTGAATAAACCAATGCGGGGATTTCTTTTTTTCTTTTTACAACGGATTGTATCACTTTATGTCACTAACCAGAAATCACATTTCACATTTCAAAGAATTGCCCTCATACATATTTTCATATGATAGTAAGAGACAGATTAACACGTCCTGCAGTGCAATATGCTGTTATGTTCTTTCCATTTATCTAAGTGGCCAGAATGTCATACAGACGACTTTCAATTCCTTGGCTCAGGGCAAAAACATGGTAAAATATGGAATACGAGAAGCACAGAAGAAGACCACCAATAACCGGAGTAGTCTTTCATGTTGTCGTTCTCCCTCTCCAATTTAGTGAAGAGTAGAGGGTAGAGTGGTGGGTTTTGAAGGGAGCATTTGTTATAAATTGAATGGCAGAATGGTAAAGGGTCCAGTTTTTTTGACAAATGTTTATTAGGTGATCTGTAAATGACTTTGCCATAATCAAACAAGGGAAGGATGATCATTTGGACCAATGCTTTTCTTGGGGAGTAAGTGAGAGAAGAACACATTCTGTAAAAAAAATTCTACTTTAGACTAAACTATGACTGCAAATCGTCAATGTGGACTGAAAAAGATAATGTGCCGTTTATTCCGATTTTTAAGATATTTGTACTCTGTGACCCTATCTAGAAGAGTGGAGACATTGGGAGGATTGGAAGGAACATGTCCGTTCTTGCCACACCACGTCATTTTAGAGGGTTAGGAGGGTTAGAAGTCAAAGTTTTGTTTTGTACTCAGAGGAATGTCAGCGCCTTCACATTTACTGATGTACACATGCCTCAGTGAATATTTATGCATTGAAAATGTTTCTCTCTGATTTAAATCTAAGGAACCTTTTATTACATTTCTTGTCCAGTCGTCTCCTTTTATGTATTAATATCTGTAGCTCATCTTCAAATAATCATCTGCGTTTTCACCTGTCGCTTTAAAGTATCACTTTTTCTTCATGTTTACTGTATTTTAATCTTCAGAGGGAGAAGGAAGAAAGGAAAATGAAAACTGAGGTACAGGTGCAGTTTCCACCTTGAGATTTCATTTGTTTCACAGCCATATATTTGTGTCAAACCCAAAGGTTGGGCCTTGTTCTATATGCAACCAATCTACCTACAGTATGTCTCTCCAAAAAAAAAAAGAGGAATCAATGCATATTCTACATTTTCAATAGATTTTTCCATCTCTTCTTCTTCTCATTTCTTTGCCTGAGGCATAATTTTTTCATTTTTCCTCTAGATGAAATGCAAAAATATGTGCGAGCGAGGGCAGGGGAAGACAAATTGGAGCCATGAAGTTATTCCTTTTCATGCTGAGGGGAGAAGGAGAGCTCTGTTAGCCTAGCTGACAATCCACTTAATTTGATTCATTACTGCGTGGTGACGCTTTTGTCGCCACATGCAAGGAAGTGGGCCAGTTGTGGAGCTTTGAAACACCCAGATAGAGGACAGTTTCAGCCAACACAGTGTAACAAAATGTGAATCAAGCTCGAGCTCGGCATCTTCTTCCAGTCCCAGTCGGAACTGCAAATTGCTTCTGCTGCAATTTCTCACTGTATTTGTTAAGCAGCGGCGAGAGCAAATTGTCACAACAAATTGTTAGAAGCGATACATTCCAATCAGAACTAAGCCGCCAGGGTTCGGAGCAGTTCATCTAAGCTCGTAGAGTCCAGAATGGATAGTAGTTTTTTTGCTGGTTGAGTATAACTGGGGCAACTCTTTTACACTCCGTCTGCCTGTGCGCCTACATTTGTAAAGCCTAGTTTTCATTAACCCTTGTGCTGTCTTGGATGACCCCGCCCTTACTTTGACGTGTTCTCCTACCATGACAAAGGTGGATAAAGGTGGAAAAATTTTATGTAATCCATTGAACCAGTGAAGATCACAAAAAATTGAAAAAAAAAGGTTCAGAGCTCTGTCTAGTGGGTCTAGATGACCCAAATCCCAACGGTAAAGTGCCTAGGATAGTACAAGGGTTAACCCTTTCACACCAGAGTTTAGCTTCAGTGTCAATGCTCTTTGAATTACTGTGATTCTCCAACCCTTTATGCAATTAACTCAAAGAGGCTTTCCATTGACATACAGCACTGTAAAGTACAGGAGTGTTTACAAAACTGTTGTAAACAAACTGATTCTGATGCGTGTTAAACTCCAACAACATTTTTATCTATTATAAAAAACATTCCCAGTGGCCTTTTATTTATGATTATACAGTTTTTAGTCCAAATCAAAAAGCCTATGTTGTTTTTTTAAGACATATTTTCTGCAGAAGTAGGCCTACGTTAAAATCCCAGCATTCCTTTCTCTACACTCTCTCCCGCTAGCTTACAGCTCCTTACAACCCCAAGCTAACATTAGCGTAGAAAAATAATGATGATGTTTGAGCCATCCAGCCGAACAATTTTAAGCTGGATGGCACTTCAGACGAGGAAAACAAAAACATTCATGGATCTATTTGTCCACAAGTGGATGCATCAGAATGGAGCAGAGCAGGGAGACTTTCCAGTTCTACATCACAAACCTGAGCGTTTTGAAACGGGGGGTTTTCATCTGCTCATGACCCATCACGATTTGAACAAATTTGTATTCATATATATCATTCATCATGAAAAAATGCTACAAGAACATGTTAAAAACACCAAAAACCTGATTTTTATTGAAATGGGCCTTTAAGTGCTTCGTATTAGCACAAAGCTACTTTTCTCAGCTTCAGAATATGTTGGAATACGGAAATTATGTAATTGAGTAATTGGGGACCTTTTCTGTGTGGAGTTTGAATGTTCTCCCCGTGTATGCGTGGGTTTTCTCCGGGATCTCCGGCTTCCTCCCACTAGGGATGGGTATCGTTAAGGTTTTAACGGTACTACTACTCTTATCGATACTGCTTATCGATCCGGTACTCTTATCGGTACTCTTATCGATACTTTTTGAGGACGAAAAATAAATAAATAAATAACAAATTAAGAACATAAAGTGTTTTATTTCCTCTTTATGCAACAACATTGTTTTTTTTAACAAAACATTTTACTTTATACATGAGAATGTTCCAGACAGGATATTCATTTAATTATTTAATCTAATTATTTTCATTCTTCATAAGTGTGATGTTTCCTTTGATCTTTTGTCCATTTTCCACAACCTTGAATAGACTTTTCTGTCTGTCAAACACCAGAGTTAAGTTAAGTTAAGTTAGGTTAAGTTAAGTTAAATGATGGAAACAAATTCACTTTGATGCAGACTCCTTTCTATTTTGCCAACTCCATTTATTTTTCTTTAAATCCAGTAAACCCAATAAATGATATTAATTTTACGGATGACAACTATAATTAGTTATTAATTATTATTAAGTATTAGGAAGCAGCTGATAGTTTGTCGTGGGTGTGGAATCATAAGCGGTGAATCTAAGCCCCGCCTCTCTACCTGTTTGTTGTTTGCTCCGCATGCAACCCCCCCCCCGCTGCCCCAGCGTGTTCTACACAAACAGCGCAACATGCGGTCATCGTAGCAGCAAGGTGACAGCATGGTAGGCAAACGTAATAAATGTTACGCAGAAACAAGTGTTCTTAGTCCAGGGCGCTCACGTGTCCCTACGAGATCACCTCTGACTGTGTGTGCGCTGCCTTGTCTTGTGTGTGCGCGCACGCGGCGCGTGCTGTCGGAACAACAGCCCCGCCCCCTTGCACACAAATAGACAGACAGAGCTCTCCTCTACAACGAGAATACCGAAATTATTATCATCATTAATTAACAGAAAATTGACTTACTTTTTGAGTTAAATATGGCAGATAGCGCTTATATTTTGTGGGACACAAAAAAAAAAAAAAAAAAAAAAAAGAAAAAGTAACTTCTCCAGTACCGATAGCAGAATCGTTCAGGTCAGATCTTAACGATACTGCGGTCTTGAAGAATGTGGCCCCGGGGCTGGTTCAATACCGGGGCACGGTACCCAACCCTACCTCCCACCATACAAAAACATGCTTCATAGGTTAATTGGCAACTCTAAATTGTCCCTAGGTGTCAGTGTGAGAGTGAATGGGTGTCTGATTGCGGACATTCTAGCCTGCGACAGACTGACGACCTGTGCAGGGCATACCTTGCCTACGCCCACAATTGGGCGGGATAGGCTCCAGCAGCCCTGTGACCCTGAAAGGGAAAAACAGAATAGAAAATGAATGAATGATGAATGTAACTGAATTATGGTAGTTTGAAGAGCACATGTTCTTCGTTTACCCAGCGACATATGTAAAGATTGTGTTCTTGGATTTGGTTTTGCCAGGGTATGTTTCTTGGTTTTGGTCATGTTCTGTTTTGAGTTGTCTCCTGTCAAACTAAGATGGTGGTGCACAGTAGTGCAGCAGCTTCTCGTGCTCCCAGCACCAAGACCGTTTCTAAAACTATCTTGGCAGACTATGCACTGTTAGCACACTATGTGGTCAGACTCACGGATACAGCCAGAAGCGCTTAAAATACAGCCGGACCGAAGTAATGACCATAAAAGACAGTTTGGACACGAGCACAACAACAGCGGGTGCTGGACACAAGGCCTTACTGGGCAGGCTGCATCTCCTGAGGACACTGAGGTGGCACAACGATGTTCACCAAATTGAGAGCAAGAAGAAGCGGTATGCACAGAAACAAAAGAGGGGTAAACGAGGCGAAATGCAACCCAGGCTAAAGGCTAACGCCGACAGGACGCCGATCCCGGCTCTGTTCCTGGCCAATGTCTGCTCTCTGGACAACAAGATGGACATGCTTCGACTGAGGCTGGGGGCTTCCAGTGCGATGAGGAACTCTGCGGTGATTAGTCTCACGGAAACCTGGCTGAATTGCAACATGCCGGACCCAGCCTTCCAGCTCGATGGGGGGCTTCTGTTCTGGGCGGACCGCAACGAGCAGTCGGGAAAAGCCCGTGGGGTTGGACAGTGCATCTATATTAACAAAGGTTGGTGTACGATCTGCACAGTGGTGAACAGCCACTGCTCCGAGGAGATAGAGCACATGTTAAATGCTGGCCACACTATCCTCGTGAGTTTACGGCAGTGTTTATCATGGCTGTTTACATCCTGCCAGGCGCTAATGCTAATGCTAATGCTAACAAAGCGCTAACGGAGCTACACAACAACATCAGCTCACTCCAGCACAAGCACCGGAGGCTCTTTACGTGGTTGCAGGGGACTTTAACTATGTAAACCTGACAGACACTTTGCCCAAGTTCCACCAGCATATAAGCTTTTACCAACACGAGGAAAAAACACTCTGGACTGTGTCTACACCAACGAAAAGGACACATACAGAGCTGTCCCCCATCCTTATATGGGCTTCTCAGACCACATAGCAATCATGCTGGCCCCTGCTTACCGCCCTCTCCTCAGATGCCAGGCACCAACACACCATCATAATGTGGCTGCACCAGCTCTGCAAGACTGTTTCCAGCACACAGACTGGAAGGTCTTTAGGGAGGCAGTTTTGCACGAGGGGGATGTGGACCTGGAGGATTATGCATCAGGAGTCCTCGGGTACATCAGAAAGTGTACCAGCCTGAAAACCGCCATCATCATTCCAATCCCCAAACCATCCTCAGTGAGGGGTTTGAATGACTATCGGCCAGTGGCCCTGACACCGGTAGTCACGAAATGCTTAGAAAAACTGGTCATAACCAGCATCACAGAATCCATCTATGTCACCAAGGACCGGCACCAAAATGCTTACAGGTCAAACCGATCCACAGAGGATGCCATCCCCTTTGTGGTCTACACAACCCTCACATCAGCCTTTAATAATAATAATAATACATTTTATTCCAAGCGCCTTCCAGGTCACCCAAGGTCGCTGTACAAGGTTAAAAATAAGAAAAACAGAATAAAACAACAATAAGAAATTATCAGAGTAAAACACGAATAAACATAAAGACAGAGAGACATAAAAACAGGAAAAAAAAATACGGCCATCATTCCACAGACCCTCATCCAAAAACTACACACCCGGACTGAGCAACTGGGTCTTGGAGTGGTGCAGGTAGTGGACTGGTAACTGGACATATAGGTAAAACGGTTTAAGGGGGAGGGGTTAAAAATTCTTCATGAGTCGGACTGCAGAGGGAAAGAAACTGTTCTTGTGTCCTGAGGTTCTGGTCCTGATGGACCTTAGCCTCCTACCCGAAGGGAGTAGTTCAAGTAGATTCCTGTCTTCTTACTGTAAATGGCTGGCCCGGGACCAGAGACCCTAATTTGGTTTTATCACTGTGGTAAAATGACAATAAAGATTCCTGATTCCTGAGTTGTCTCCTGTCAGACCCACCAGGTTAATGTTCACCCCATCACTGCTAATGACTCTCATTGTATTCACGTATCTGGTTTTAAGTTCCTTGTTGTTCTTCATCAGCTTTGTTACCATTTTGCTTCTCCATGGGTTTAGTCCTGTTTAAGTTTATTTGAATGTGTCAAGGATTTGAATTCGGACACAAAAGCAGGACGGCAGAAGTTTAGAATCAAAATAAGGATCCTTTAATTCGAAGAAGGCTCTTAAACTCGTGAAGACCGAGATGAAAGAAGTAGAACGATCCGGTGACAAGTGAAACACAAACAAGAGCTTCTATACACATCATAAATTGTAAACAGGTGGGTAGACAGATGCTGGTGATGACCCGGGTAAGTTACCTAAAGAACCAACGGAAGACAGAACAAGAGTTGACAAAATAAAAGCCCGAACCCGGAAGTGAGACACAAATGAACCGCCCTGTTTACTGTTCTGCCACCAAACCTGGTCCCCTGCATAATGGGATCGACTCCACTTATTCCTGACAGCATCTCCAGTACTAAAGGGTTAAAAAAAAAGTTGTATTTATTTATTTATTTCTTTGTGTTTAAAAATTTGATCAACTACACCTCCAATGTCAACCTAGAAGATGTTTGGCTGTCTATTTTAGTTTAAACAGCTGGTTGGGGGGACGTTCCACATATGTCAACACTCGTATAACTTTGATCATTCTCACTAGATGTTTATATATGTTTTTTCTTTAAAGTTTTGCTTTACAACCTAGATACAATATGCCCAAACCAAGAGGCCATGCTTTGACTTCCTTTTTGACAGCAGGTTAGTCAACAAACGTCAGCGGAGGTCAGTTTACCTGGTGATGTATTGGCGTTGTCACACAAGCAAGGCAGCCCCTATTCACTCCAATGTACAACACCAATAGGCATACTTACTGTCTAGTTTTAAACCTTTTTAGCTTTGTTTAGATGTATTATCCATTGCAACAGTACTTGCTAAGGAACTCATTTCTTACATTTGACATCAAAACTGCCAAAAACCAAAGGGCATGACGCACTACCATAAAAAATCCTCAGCTTCAGAATTGTTCTGCTGTGTTTCAACAACTTTTTAGCCCCTCCTAGATCCCTTTATGGGAACAGTTTGATGACGTCACATCCAGCCAACGATGTCTGCAGTGCTGAAAAAACTGGCTTCACATTATGTCAACAAAGATTTGATTGGTGATGTCCTTCTATATATGTATGCTTTCCATGTTTTGGTCTAAGCGGACACACAAATGGAAAGTCAGCCACTTGTGCCAAAATTACATCAGAACGTACACTGAGACAGCTAATGGATGAACAACCTCATGTATCTTTCAGTTTATCTAAAAAAAACACATTTCAAAAAAGTCAACTTACTGTAAAAATGTGGTTTCTGGCAAAATGATATAGTTAAATGGAAAAAGCAGATAATTTTGGAAAATCATTTCCTCTCATGGGATGCAGAAAAAACGTTTGATTTAGTAGGGCATTTGTGCCTGGCACTGGCATCCACAGAGGGATTTTATAAATGTCATTATGTTACTACAAGAATATGCTGGAAATCCTGGAGTCTGAGCAACAATGTTGACACCGCTTTTACCCAAAGTATAGATGTGGTCATCTACATGAAAAACAGGCCCGCTATCTCAACCAACCATCACAGAACAGACATCAAAGGCTTTTTATAAGCCTCATATGGTAATGTAACTTAGTAGTTTTTAATGTTAGGCAAGTAACTGTATTTATCATAAGTAAACAAATGTAAACTTTTGCCCATTTTCTTCTATTTTTAGAAACAGCAGTAATGTTCGATGTCTTAAATATTTCAGCTTGTTGTGTTTTGCTTTGATAATAAAACAATAAATAATTCTTTTCATGAAGGCAGTTCGGCGTGACAGACAATATGCCCACTGGAAGATGACAGCACACAATAGCAATATGTGGCCGGGATTTCTCTCACATATGAAAAGACTCAGATGGAAAGCTGAGTCCAATCTGTCTGTGTGACTCGCTCTTGTATGAGTCATGGCATATGCATACAGTATGGACCGTGAGTCACTGGGTGGTATCGGCCAATGCGAGTAACTTGCCCAACACATTGGTGATGTGGATTAAACTCCAAACAACTCAATGAAAAAAAATTCCTCTTTGCAAAAGATACTGTGTTTATTTGCAACATTGTACAGGAAGAAGATTTAACCCTTGTTCTATCCTAGGCACTTTAACATTGGGAGTTGGGTCATCTAGACCCCACTAGACAGTGCGCTGAACTTTTTTTCTTCAAGGATTTGTGATCTTCACTGGTTTCAATGGATTACATAAAATCCTCTTCACCTTTATCCACCTGTGTCATGGTAGGGAGAACACCTCAATGGAAGGATCGGGTCATTTGGACCCCATAGGGTTAAAGACATTTTGAAGAGAAACTGAATGAGTAGAATCTAAATGTAGTTAAATGAAGTCAAGTTCAATACCAGTTTGTTACATTTGGTCCAGTTATGTCACCATTTGCTTACCAGAAAAAAAGCAGGACACAGCAGAATGATTACTGACTCCAACAAATGTCTTCAGAGAGTAATAAAATTGAGGCTCTACACGTGTGGAGAAGATGGTTTTACCACCATAACGCTACGTTCAGACCAGGCATGTGACACGCTTTGGGCTTCCGTGTTCAAAATTCTCACGTTCATGTGTCACTACGCACATTTTTAAGACCGTTATCGGGCTCTACGTACAAAACGTGCAGCCATTGAAAGCATGTTGAAAGTTAAACCAGGTCAAACTTTGTCCAGTCAGGAACTCTGCTTTGGTAGTAACAAATAGAGGACGCTCCCTTTAATTCACGAAGTGCCAACTGTTTGAAAATTAATCTTGCAGTTTGTACACGACTGAAATTCTTTGACATCAAGTCCTTCATATCTGGGAATAGAGCTGTGAAAGAAAAAGCCTGAAGCAAGATTCACCAGATTTGCACCATTATTACATTTTGCACCAAGCTTCTTCCAACTGTAGGTGGTGGACATGGGGTAGGAAACAGAAGAAAAAGAAAGACGCCCCTCCCTGCTTGTCCAGTGTGAACACATTGTGCTAAACATGGTGCTTACACTGGACTATTGCTGCCCAACACTAGCTGATGCCCGCCACCTGGAATTGGAGGCTGCTTGGTGTGAAATGTCAAAGCAGTGTAAATCTCGTGAATCTGGCCCCAGGCTTTTTTCTTTCACAGCTCTATTCTAATATATTGGTGTCATAGAATTCCGGCCATTCACAAACTGAAATAATTAATTTCTCCTTCATGATCAATTTTAAGTCACTACCTAATCCAATATTGAACAATACTTGCATAGCAACGTCTGAATGCTGGAATTTTGGACATGGAATCCTGAAACGTGCATTTACATATGTTTACATGGACTCTACATTGCAAGTGGTTGCGTGAAGGTGCATTGCCGAAGACGGAGTGAAGTCACTGTAGAACAGTGCTTCATCAAAAATTCTCAACTCTTTATTGATTTCTCTACAGTGGGCTTTTCTTGACAGCGGAAAAGCTGTATCCAGAGAGGCATTAAAGCAGAGATGCATTTGTTTTTCTAACACATCTTAAGGATGTGCTCAAGGTTTTTTCCTGCAACACACCATCATTCCTCATTCTAATCCACAAAGTCAGAAGACAAAGCTCTCCACAGCCCATCGCTGGATCTCAAACCTATTTTATGTTGGAAGTAAATCATCTTGAATGGCCTGCATGGACGCCATTCTTTCACGCCACGCTTTCATACACCGCCACAAGTGAAGCCGCCTCCTGATCAGCCGCCTCCTGATCCGCCACAAGTGATTTTTAAAGCTGGCTGTCCATGAGCTTCATCTCCCAAGCTCCTGCTCGCCTCTGCCATAAATCATCATCTAGCCACAGGCCAGTGGGCACAGAGCAAGGTGACACTCCACCCTCCTCTAACACCACTGGAGGTGGGAAGCAGAGGGGAGAAATAGCAGTGAAGAAGGAAGGGAATGGCAATTATTGCAGAACAGGCAGGAAGGATGGAGGGAGAGGAGGAAAAGTCTGTATCCATCTACTCTGCTGTCACAGCAGGAGGGAAATCTTTGATGTAAACTCTATTAGGATTTGGCATGTACAGACACAGCTCAGACTTGAAGCCCGGTTTCCTTACATCACCTCAGGAAGAGTCCACCAAGACAGAAAATAGAGACCGAGAAACCACTCTCTAATGCACAGTTTCCTCTAAATTACTTTAGGAAGGGTGAAATTAGCTATTTTTCCCACCAAATCCTCCTTTTGCATTTTGATTGGTCAACGAACTGACAATAATACCTGAAGAAATCTTTGCATTAACCCTTGTTCTATCCTAGGCACGTTAACATTGGGAGTGGGGTCATCTAGACCCACTAGACAGAGCTCTGAACCTTTGTTCTTCAATGACTTGTGATCTTCACTGGTGTCCATGGATTACATGAAATCCTCTCCACCTTTATCCACCTTTGTCATGGTAGGAAGAACACGTCAATGGAAGGGGGGGGGGGGTCATAGGATAGAACAAGGGCTAACTGCTAGAGGATCTCTTTGTTCTAAAGCCTAACTGAAGATGTAAAAAATGCTACTTTGTTTGACTGACTGACAAACAACTCAATATTATGTAGTAAAAAAGGAAATCCTAAAAACGTTTATAGACTGCTATAGTTTTTTTTTTGCAACGACTTTCCAAAATGGCAACATGTTTCCAATATTAAAAATGAAAGTCTGTGAAATGATGGGATCCCAACTGCTGGTCTGGCCTAAGAGCTGGAGAGCGCTTAATGGACCAGGAAATGGTGAAAGCTTTGAAAGGGACTTTGAACTTCCATTGCAACATTTTTCAAAATTCAATTTTAAAGTAACAGAGATCAAAAGTGGAAAATGAAAATCAACAAGGTGGAGGAAGTTTTTTTTTAATGTTTGCTGTTGGTAGATGTTTTCAGTGTGTGTGTTTTTTTTAATTAGGTTTAGTTCCTAGAATTTTGTTTTGATTTCTAAATGCAAATTTTTGTTTTGTTTTGATTATTATACAGTTGTGATGTTAAATACGTTTTTGCATAGAGTGAGTTGTTATTATAATTTACACCTCAGGGCCACCGTACTTTTGTGTTTTGAGTAAATAAGTCTCCAATGCAGACTTCTTTGCTGCTTAGCTACACAATAATGACCACACAACACTATCAGTCAAGCATAAGACAATGTAATGTCTATAAATTCTCAATGGAAGTGGAATTGAGCCAGTAGCATGAGGTTGACCCAGCAGACTCTGTGGGGATGATGAGCACCCGCAAAGCTCCATTCCCTGGTTTGTGACGGAGAAGCTTAAGAAGTTGCACTCAGGTGTTTATCACCCAACGACAGATACTGCTCCGTTATGAGAGTCGCAGCAGGAGAGATAAAAGAAAGGCATCACAGGTAGTTCTACGGGTTGCTCATTTCATTTACAGGAGTAATGGTTTGTGAATTCTGCTGGGTCCCATCTATGCTGTAAGAAGTGTTTATGCACCCCCAGAAAGAGACACAAGTAAAGTAGATAGTCAAAGTAATAGTTTTATGATTTATTCATCAGAGAACAAGCAGTCAATACAAATATCTATTACACACCTATAATTAAATGGCTGAAAATATACTGTATCTTGTAATAGTATAGGTGATAAATAAACAATATTGTTTGTGCTGTCAGTAATATTTCCCTATAGGTGACAGTACAGTGGCCCTGAAGTGCAAACCACAATAAAAAATCACTTACATGTTTTTATTGAACTGTTATTTAACCCAAAAAATCCCATTAAAATCTAGGATTTTTTTTTCAAGGAAGTCCTGGTCAAGAGGCAAAACCCTAACCCTAACCTAAGAAATTTGAGAATTAAAATACAGTAAAAATAAATAAAATTAATTGAATGAAACAAATTGATTAAAAACAGCTACAGGTCAGTGCTTTCATTTCCAGTTCCTTCATGATAACATCAAACTGTGGCAAAGTTATGAGCTTTGAAAGTTGAACTGTTTTTTGCAGAAACTTCCAGTCTGTAGGTGCCTTAAACTGAAAAGCCATCTTTTCTTTTTCTGTTCCAACTCTCGGGGCTGACAGCCTCACTGAGATCGGAGAGAATAAGGTCCATCAAATCTGCGCTGCAGAGCCACAATCAAATGCGAAGGGAGCAGTCTGATGAGTCCCTTGTATATAAATTTGTGCCAGTGTGTAACCCTACGAACAGCTAAGGCAGGCAGACCTACTCACAAATACAATTCACAGTGATGAGTTTGAGCGCCAGAATCCAAGTCTTTTTCTTGAATGAAAAGAAAACATAGCTTGTTTCTGAAGTACAAATTCAGTTTTAGGGGCAGCTTTCTCACAAGGGAATCGACAAAATCAAGAATGTATAAAACAAACAAAAAAGGTTTAGGAAAACAAAAGTAATTTCCAGAAAACAAAATAAAACGTTAGAAAAAAGAAGCACAATGTGAAACTGGAAAAGGAAGGTACTATGGGACATCGCTGATTGGATGTGTGTCCATCATTTCAACTGACAGTTATTTGACATGAACGGATATTGGGTAACATCATCCAATCAGCGATGCCCCTTAGTACTGGGGTGACTGGAGTTTGGGCCGCCAAGGCACCAGCCTTTGACTGCGACTTCAACCCATTTTAAGCTCTCCTACAGATGGTAGGCCTACAGGAGAGGGATCCCAAGTATCTGACTGTATCCGACTGGGGCCTGTGGGAGGAGCAGCCTCCAGTTGTAGGAGCAGGCCCCGCTCGCCTGCAGGCCCCAGCCACCAGGCCTCGCTCCAGAGTGGGGCCTGTGGGAGGAGCAGCCTCCAGTTGTAGGAGCAGGCCCCGCTCGCCTGCAGGCCCCAGCCACCAGGCCTCGCTCCAGAGTGGGGCTTGGGTGACGCTAATCCGGGCAACATAACGGAATCTTTGCTTTTTCTTCTCATAAAGGGGGTTCTGAGGATCTGTCTGCCGTTTAGACTTTACTAGGGGCCAAAAGCCCTGACAGCTTAGCTCCTGGGATAACTCAGGCTCTCAAAAACCTCCACCATGTCAAGGTGGCAGATGCCCACAGCTAGTTTGTTCTCTCTTGGTGGGAGGAGGGGTCCTGCCCCGGGATGGAGGAGTTTGCAGCTTGAGATTGACAGGTGGATTGGTGAGGCATCCAGTGTTGTGCGGTCGCTGTACTGGGCCGTTGTGGGTGAAGAGAGAGCAGAGCGAGAATGCAAAGCTCTCAAATTACTGGTTGATCTTTGTTCCAAAATGTACCTATGGTCATGAGCTCTGGGTCATGACCGAAAGAGCAAGGTCCCGAATACAAACAGGTGAAATCAGCTTCCTCCGTAGGGTGGATGGGCACTCCCTTAGAAATAGGGGAGGAGCTTGGTCACACGGAGAGAGCTCGGAGTAGAATCCCTGCTCCTCCACATCCAGAGGAACCAGTTGAGGTGGCTCAGGCATCTGGTCCGGATGCCTTATGGATGCCTCCCTGGGGAGTTTTTTTGGCCATGTCCCACTGGGCGGAGGGCCCGGGGAAGACCCAGGATATGCTGGAGGAAAAATGTCCTTCAGGTCCCTGGCCTAGAAACGCGTCAGGGTCCCCCCACAGGAACTGGAGGAAGTGGCCGGAGTGAAGGAAATCTGGGCATCTTTGCTTGTTGTGATCTTTAAAATGTTTGCTCGTCGATTGATTTGTTGATGATTTACACTTCAGGGCCACCGTGGTAACAGTGAAACAACCACATTCAGCAGCACAGAGCCTTCAACAGCCATTCCTACCTTTACCCTAGTACTTCAGGGACAGACACCTACCTTTTAAACTCAGCACTTTTACGTGACAACCTTGGGTCCATAATCTTTGTTTAACCAATGCTGTTTTTAGAAAGAATCTCTATTGAATCTCCGGCACACAACAGGTTCTCTAAAAAGCAGAAGACTTTTTTTTTTGTAGTTTGACCAAAGCATTTTTGTGGTTTGCGGGGAAAGAACTGATGGGAACAAATGGAAGTTAGTGAACCACAACCGACGCACTCCCTGCAGCACTTCTGAGACAGACCGATGCAGACACACAGACGGCATGTGAGCAGTGATGTCCTGATGTCAGCTACAGATGGCCTGTGCCATGTCAGATTAATGATGACAACCGAGGGGAGGATGAATGTTAAAAAAAAAAAACGAGTCAGACACCAAAATAATGCATAGCAGCTTTGAAGTATTTAATGTGTGGGGATTCTTTTTAATCAGTTACAATTGTTGCACATAATCTCTGATTTTTCAAGGGTTTTTAAATAATTTAAATGGTTGTAACTAATAATGACTGATAATGACATTCTGAAATATTATTAGGACTATTTGAATCTGAGCGCTGTTGGGCATTTGTTGCGAAGAAGAAAGGAAAGAGACAGAGAAAGAAAAAATGCTAGAAAATGAACTGTTAGATAAACAAGAGAGAAGGTATGCAGCCATAACGACAATCACAAACCACTGGCACCACTGTTTTATGACTTACAAGGGAAAACTTCACTACACAGTACTTCCATTGACCTTTAGCTTTGGTCATGTTGTAAATATTACCCATGGTTCATTGCAATTCTAGAATCTAGTGGACACTCTTAGAAATAGTTTGAAAGGATCCAGTCTTAAATAGATTTTTTTGTGTTTAAAACATGTTCTTGTGGAAGTTTTCTTGAATAGGAGGACATATACAAAAATAATTGGGAAAATCTGGACAAAATTTGTCCAATAGAATTTTTTAGAACTTTTCATTTTATCAGCAACAAGTTGCTTCCTGACCAAGTTCATCTATATTTTCTGCAAGAGCTGTATGTGACTATGGATATGTTCACACTGCAGGGCTTCATGCTCAATTCCGATTTTTTCAAAAAATTCAATTTTTTTTCAAGCCGGTTCACATTTCCAATTAAATGTGAACTTTTGTGATCTCCTGTGTGACTGTGAAATGACCCAGAAATGACCCGCATGCGCCGAAGAGTACTCAACGGTGAACGACGTCGCTCGTTTGTGGAAGTAGCTAACGTTAACAATGGATGTCAACAACAGTGTTGTCAACAGCGGAGCTCTTTTTGCATTGTTAAATTCCTTTTCACGAAGGCGCAGAATAATTACAATCTACTCATTTTAAGAAGGCATTGGAGTCGGGGTCGTCTGGACCCACTGTAGTGGAATGGGGATGTGTGTGTGCTGGGGTCGTGCGCGTGTGTGTGTAAGAGAGAGGAGAGAGCGTGTGCAGTGCAGGAGGGAGTGAGGGGGGCACCTTCCACGGACTGGACTCAGCAGCATCATCCTCCATGGTTGATGTTTACGTTCTCGTTCCCGCCTACTTCAACGCAGAATGATGACGTTTGTAGCGTATCGATGACGTACGGGTCGGAATCATGCGGCCTGGCCGTTCAGACGGAGGTCGCATTTCAAAAGATCGGATACGTATCAATTCAGGACCACACACCCAAGTGGCCTGCGTCACATTTGAAAAGATCGGATCTGTGTCGTTCAGACTGTCATGAAAAGATACAGGGGCAAAAAAATCAGAATTAGGTTGTTTCAGCCTGCAGTGTGAAGGTAGCCTATATCATCTCACTAGTTACTCTTAGAGCACCTTTTGTGATTTTTCTTTTACTTTTTTAGAATCTTTGTTATATTTATTTTAAAAACTTTTTGCTTGTTTTTCACCATCAGAGCCAGAATTCTTTGGCAAAATCTGAATTCTTCCCCTACCCATACGGCTTATCTTTACACTCATCCTGCATTCATCCCTCCAAACGGAGAGTTATGGAAAAATAGTGTGTACTGATTGGGACATCACTCCCACTCGATGACATCACCAATAGTTGATGGTCATTGTCGTTATACTGTATAGCTGCCAGCACCTAGAAAATGCACAACATCATTTTTATAACTTGAAAAAGTCATGCTGAAACAAAAAGCCATTGTAAACTTCAGTGCCTCAGAGGACGCCCACGCTTCTCTTCCAGAGCACAGCGTGATGCTTGACACCCTCAGGCCGAAGAAATAAAGAGCCCTCCATCGCCAGGGTTTCCCCTTCACTAAACTGTTTCGGACACCCCTGACCCTCCAAATGCCCCTACAATTGGAGGTACAGGGAGAAGCCAGAGGGGTAGTAGACGAATTTGTATTTGGCCATAGACTCTACAGCAACACCACAAGAACAACGTTTTGGTCAATTTTCTCTTTGCTGTTTGTGTTTACTGTGCTTTTTTCTTTTCTCATTCACTCTGTACTTGTGTTCAGGAGCATGTTTGGATGTGACCTCATTGGGCTACTGCCACACACAGAAAGACAGTCTCACACACAAGCACAGTGCTTTGCCTCCTGCTTGGGGCAGTTCTTCCGCTTGGTTTGCAGTGCTTGTCCTCTCACTAAATGGGTAGTCACTCCATTTCCTATCATGATAGCAGCACCTAACTGTGCCTAAAGGAGCCCAGACATCAGTTGTTG